>JAWMRA010000001.1:65029132-65064229 GCA_035584735.1 Pseudotriccus pelzelni | reverse complement strand
AAAAAATCCAATGCGCAGGCTGGAAGGTGTAAAGACCTTCCCTGGATCTTCGTTCGCGAAGACTGGCCATTATTATTGATATCATGACTCTATGATGATCACTTTCTGAACAGGTACCTTTTGGTTTTAGATATTCAGTACTCTGTAGCTTCATAAAACTTTCTGTGGTACTGTTCACTCTTTTTCAGACTCCTTCAGTAAACTTCATTTATTTCTGTCCTTTGTTTCAGACATTTAATCTGGAAAAAGATTTTCTCTCATACTCCATGGCATATTAGTCTCTAACACTGTTCACACAAAAATCTTGACAAAAGCCCTTTAGGGTTCCCTGTATAAATCATTTATGCATAAGTGGCACAATTTTGCATACTTTTAGATCTGAGAGTGTATTCCAGTCCAGTAGTACGCTGACTCCTTGCTCAGATGAAAGTCAGGTAAGTACATAAAAAAATCACCCTGACCCTTGTCTGAATGAAACCTGTGTAACTACTGTCCTGTTTCCTCTCCCCAGCCCTTGTTTTGGAGTTGAAAAGACATTCAAATGAATGTATTGAATTGAATTGAACAATGTTTTGGTCCAGGTTTTTGGTTGCAAGGATAGGGGACCACAGAGAGGTCCTGGGGCATTATTATGGCACATACATGTCTTGCAGATTACAAGTATAACAATTTCATCATCTTTATCTAGATAACTGTTAAATGCTTGAAAATCCTAAACACATTGCAATGCATGTCTGTTGGATGAAAAAGAAAAAAAAAAAGGACAGAGACTAAATCATCAGAGAGAATTTAGCAACTGAGAGTACAACGGAGAGCCTCTCCACTACCTGACAGACACAATCACCTGTGTTTCTCAAAACAACATAGACAAAAAAGTCCCAAAAATCAAAGCAAAGTAAACCAATTTTTTCTCCATTGGTTTAAGGCCCAAGAGAAAAAAAGTGCACTTATGGTAGTAATGCTAAAAGACAAAGATTACCTCACGGTCATTTAGAAGTCTCTCCAAATCTGCTGCCATTTGATTCTTGACACGCAGCAAAGCTGTCTTTTCTTTATTTAAAAGACTGGTAAAAAGAGGATAGAAAATGCAGTAAGAGCAACAGATAATCTCTTTTAATCTCGTATTCTGGATGAAACATGCATTTTCTAAAGCTAAATACTGGCAACAATAAAAGTCTGCTTGAGTAATTGTATCTAATGATGCTTTTCTATATTCAAGCACTGAAATTTTTATAAATGGGCCTGAATGTACTGATACACACAAAATTTTATTTAAGTTGAACAGAAAAACTATTCAAAGCCTTCATAAAATGTGTTTGTTTTTTTTTTTCTCTGAAGGGTAATTTAAATTATCAGAATAGTCTATTATTATCTCTTGGTTTCTTCTAGGGAAAATGAGCTTAATTTATAAGCAAAGTAAGGCTCCTTGTATCTACACTTCTACATCAAAATGTGGATTTCTTTGTTGTATTCATCACTAGTAACAAAACACACTGTTTTGAGTATCACCTCTTTTTATACTACCGTATTTGGAATTCTGAAAATAGCAAATCGAAGGAAGAATAACATCCAGCTCTCCCCCTTTTAGCTGTGTAGTTTCTGTGAAAATTGTAAATGTATTTTTGCTATTTTTAATTTTTTATTCCAGGATAATGCACAAGATCAAGTTTGTCCTATGAACCAAGTATGAAAACTCTTTTAGCATGCAGGCATGCTTTAGTAGCACAATGTCATGTTTAACTCTAATTTTTCTTTGGTTTTGTAGTTATAGAATATGAACATTTGAAATGTTTAGCATACATATTGTGATTGCAGGCCGCAGTTCTATTACAACTAAATGTATTTTCATACTTAGCCCCAACATGAGTTTCTAACAATAAACTTCAGACCAATGCATGCATAACACCACATATAATCTAGTTTGTTAAAATAGACACAGATATTTTCTTGGAAGACAAATGTTATATATGCCATCAGCATGACTTAAATAAATAGGTTGCACAATATAAACTGTAACTATGAAAAATGCAATTCTGCATACAGAGTGCAAATATGTAATACTGAATACAGGTCAGGAGTTCAAAAGCAAATGTATTACAATTTTATAAATGGAGTGGAGCAATTACATATGTTGCAAACACAGATTATTTAATATTTCCAGTATTTGATTCAGAAATGATCACCAAATAAATCAATCTTTAATTGGCCATGTATCATCCACTTGTTCCAAATAAGGAACATCATCCTTTGCCCCAGAGATTTTTTGGCAGTTCCTTGCAAGACCTGTACTGTAAATTATGAGTGTCAATTCCTTCTAGGCATTCATTAATTCTCAGAAAAAAAATGTATGCTTTTGCCAAATTGCTAAACTGTTTCAGCTATTTAAAAGGAAAGCAGTAAATGAATTCATAGCATTTATGAAAAGCTATGAAGATATTTTAATATTTTCAAGTGGGGTTTTTTCTGTCACATTTTTAATCATGATGAAATTACTGTACTTTTTTTTTCCCTGGGTTCATGTGTTGTAATTTAGTGGTATGTCACTTTGTCGTGGATTTCTATATTTCCTAAGAACATAACCTAATCCTTCTAGAGGCTGGCAAACTTATTAGAGAAGCAATAATAAAAGTTTCTCAATGACTTGAATAGTGTACTGAATAAGCATAAACATCACTGTTTATGATTTAACCAGAAGTTCATGTTCAAGGTTCCATTTCACCTACAGAACAGAACCTACTCTACTTATACCTTCTGAAATAATATGACGTGACTGATCCATGTGAAGCAGTTCTAAATTTCTTTGCTTATAGTCAAATATAGGACATAGACTCTGTATCATTCAGTAGCACTTGATGTGTTTTTTGTCATACATAGTAATATAGAATTACCAAAGCACATGCAGACTTTAGATTTAGTAGTTTTGCAATACTTACGCTTTTTCATTATTGCAGATAGAAGGGAATAAATCCTTTACTTCTGAAAGAATACTGCTAGAGAGGCTTATACACATTTAACAGAGCAAGAAAGCAGTTACCAGACAGAATGATAATATAGTCACACCTGTAATGACTATGTAGAGCAGAAATACCTTCAGAAGTTCTGTTTTGGGAAGAAGATTGACCATTTCAGTCCCTGTTTCGAAAATATTCTGAACCAGAATCCAGGACATCAGAAAAGAGATTCTAACTTTAAGCTACCTTACACTTCCATCAAAGAGTAGTTTAACATGATCCAGTTTTTAACTGGCAGTGTAACAAATCAGAGAACAGCTTTACAATTAGTTTCAGAAGACCTAAGTGAAAACTGCTGTTGAAAGATAATCCTTCCCTTACCACATTCTGGTAACCTACTCTTTGTGTTGGGACTACAAAATTTGTGACCACGTTAAGCAAGCCCTTTTCACTGATCTGGATGGAAGCTGGAGTCTTTTTAAAGGATAGTTTTCACATGGATCACCAAAACAACTGGATTTACCAGGTAGAGTGGAGACCCACAGCTGAAGGCAAGGATGAGAGTGCTCCATTTGGTGAAGGAGGGCCTTAACTGCCTTGCTGTGATTCTGAAACCACAACCTATGAGTCTAGACAAACCAGCTTCTCACACTGGAGCTCAAGGGTTATACCTTTGATCTGAAGAGACAGGATCTTCTTTACCAAGTGTAGACCATGCTGTGCTCCACAGTCCTGGTCACTGATTGCCTCATTCTGCATGTGGAGAAGGTGCCCTTTGTGAGATGTGGGGGCTATAACTGTAGCGCCAAAAGTACACGTTGGAGCACTAACTGAAAAGCAGTGCAGCTCCTGCTTTTTCTGTGTGCTTTTATAGAAGAAACTGAAATGCCTGGGAGAATGTTCGGTTTCCTTCCATCACGCTTTTAAAGCTTAGCCAGGTATGAATCCAGGTACCAGGAATGCAGGACTTACCACAAAATACTTGTCATATACATACACATTGCTCATAGCAACCACTGGCTTGTTTTGTTTTGCTTCACTCAGGATCTAAAGCCAAAGTAGCTTGGATATTTTAAGTAAGACATTTTTAGGTTACATAATTTTTCTGGAGAATGGATACTAACATTTCCCAGTTTCAGACTTACAAACCCTTTTCAATTTGGGCAATTAAGTCATCTTAATGCTTAAGTTTAAATATACTAGCTATTATCCTGTTCAGAAGCTTCTATTATTAGATATTCTGAATACTGAACAGACTAAATAAACATGGTTTAATACATTACTGGGGTTTATTACTACTTCTATTCAGGTCAGAAAAAGAGCAGGTTTCTTTTTCAGTGAATTGTGTACTCCAAATGCTGTAAGAAATAAGGATTGTGCCTTTCTGTTAATTTCCCCTTACAGCTTGAAGTTGAATAGCCCAATCTTGAATTATTTTTTTTTCATTTTATATTCAGATGCAAATATTACCATCGAAAAAACTGAACACAAATAGTATACATGAAGATTTTGTACATGAAACGGAATATATAATATAGCCATATACTGAAGCTACACCTTCTCTGCCAATTATAGATGAAGTTTGGAGCAGATGGTTAATTATATACCTAAGTCAAATTTTGTTTTTACGTCATATAGTTAGAAAGAGAGGTCTAAAAAATTTTGCAAATAAAAGTTCTTTGGAAGAAAGAATATATGACAAATTAGTGCTCTCTCATTGGGCAGGCAAATGGCCACAGCTCATTTTTAAATGGATTTAGGAGAGTAGTGCTTAATAATTTTAATTGGAATGCTTCAGGAGGGCTGAAAAAAATTATTTAAAAAATATCCATGAAATGTCCAAATTGAAATAACCTTTTCAATTTGTTAAAAAAAAAACAACCACAAAACAATCCAAACAACTTTTTTAAAGCTGTATTACAGGTCAAAAAATGTAGAGAAAATGACGTATTTCTACGAATTTTGCTTGGACCATTTCTCAGGTAAACTGAAGTAGCATTGGAATAAATGACGCCTGTTTCACAGAATGGTAATATTCTTTTAAAAAGCTCATTGCCACTCTGTGATGGAAAAAACTTATCTAACACTGTATGCCGAGGTTTATGTTTGGATGGCAATTAGAGAACCCAAAATGTTTAGGTAAGGAACACTTCAGTACAAAGCTTCTTAGTGAGCAAAATCCTTATGTGGCTTCTAGATTTGCCACACAGTTAAGGCTTTTGAGGATTGCTTTTGGGAAGTGAACCTCTTTTAAAACCAGCCACTGGTACTGAGAAATTTGAGTAAGTAACTGCATTTAAAATAAATATCCTCTCTTTATGAATGAAGTCCTGTTTAATGTCTCCAGTTATTTATAAACCTACATGTTTTTAGCAGAAAATTATGTACTAGAACTACAATTACTTCACTACACACATATGAATGAAATTCAGAGATTTGTTTTCCCACAGCATGACAGTTACAAGCATTTCTTTTCAAAAGGAATGCTAAATGTGTTATTTTCATTTCTGACTAAAGAACTATATGCTAGAGAGATTTCTTTATAGTAGCAAGGAGTCATCCTCACACATAGCACTACTCTTATTAACCATAGCTATTTACTTTTATTAACGAGAGTGCTATGTGGTCTAACACACATAAAAAATTACTTAACAGAATATTTTGAGATACGTGGACCACCTATAAATTCATCCTGCAGATGCTCTGTCACTCAAGACCAGAGGTTTTGTATCCGAAACATATACGCAGGTGCATTGGCTCAGTGCTCAAGTGTTCTGCTTCCAGAGCTTTCTGAGTTCCCTTCAAGGCCAAGTGCCAGCACAGCCTATGGCCTGTCCGGCAGAATTTTAAGGGTACGGGAATGAGAGAGGTAGTGAACATTAGGTATGGGCAACACCTAACAGAGCTTCCACTACCCCTAAACAACCTCTCCTTTTATCTTTGAGTGGTAATACACTTGTGCCTTCACAAAAAATCTAAGCAGTGACATCACCACACCTTTAGTAACCTGGCAATGGGTCCCTAAGCTGTTCATGCAAATAACTAACAGCAATGACAGTTGCTCAGCTAAGCACTTACCCCAACCACAAGAGCTCTTGCAGCTCCTAGTGAAGGTATGGCTAACGACCCACAGAGCTGTGTGAAAGGTGTCCAGAACAGATACACTTCTCAGCAAGCCACTGAAGTATCTCCAGTTCTGGTAGAATATACTACTTCAAGACATTAATTCTGTCTGGTAAGTATTTTGACTACTCCATTCCTTTCAATGAGAAGTTGGATGGGGCTTTGGGCAACCTGGTCAAAGTGGAAGATGTCCTTACCCATGGCAGAGGGGTGGAACTAGATGATCTTTAGAGGTTCCTTCCAATCCAAACAATTCTGTGATTCAGTTTGACAGCTACTGACACAAGCAACCTTGTGCACTATTTGAACAGTCCTTCCAAGTGAGGAAGACATTTTGATATGGAGGGTCTGAAAGATACCCTTAGCTCTAGGGTGAACTTTGAAGACCATGTTGAAAAGAAATTTAGATGGATCTGCAGGACTTCTCAAAAATATTATACCAAAATGATCTGCCTGAATCTGTCCCATTCCTCTTGCAGAAATAACTGCTGTCAGAAATGACACTTGAATAGAATTATGAGTGTGGAGAATCCTGAACACATCTGCTGCCTGTTAAGGGACCACATTATAAGTGACTTTAGGCCATTTTGTGAAAAATTGGTAAAGATATGGCCCAAGAACATCCAAAATGAGATTTCAGTCATAGATATCCTTCCTCATAATTACCTTCCTCTTGACCTGATTTCAGCAGGAGGTCTATTTCATCACAGGATCAAGCTCACGTCCAGTAGCAACCAACAAACTTCTCGATAGACATGGAAATACAAATTATTGCAGGTTGCTGCAAAACATTTATAAGGTTGCAAGAAAGTACTGACTCATCATCCTTGGAAATCTGCTGGAATCTAATCACCCCAGGAGTATGTTCTAAAAAGATTATTGGCCGTGATCACTGTGTACAGAAGCCAATTATGGATTAAGACTAAAAAAGTAAATTTACTTGCAAATCAGTCCCTGCTGATCCCTCCACACTCAAGTGAGACGTGATAGAGAACACTGGCACTGATAACACAACTATGACTGCTCTGCTTAGGGAATCCATGATTTACATAATGCAGAACCGCCTTTCTTGATGAGCAGATGACATAAAAACACAACACAAAAAGAACATTCCTCCCGCACAGATTCTGCACACAAAAAGGAAGGAAAATCACAGTCAAGCATAGGGCAGCTGTAAGGGTAAAACTAAGTATTTGGTCTTGATTATGAGGGTGCAGGCATATCAATATTACGTTGATTTATCTAAAGTCTGGTACTCAAATATAAGATTAAAAAAAAAAAATCACTAGTATTTTTAAAGATCTGTCTGAAAACAAGAATTCAAACATTGTTTTTCTGTTAGCTGGTACTTGTGAAATTGCTTTTTAGAAATACAACTAGTGCATTTATTGTATTTAAAATAATAAAAAAAAGTACTTTATTTAACTGTAGCACAAATTAAACCTCAACTTAAAGAGGCTGCTGCAGAATTGCAGTATTAACTATTAATTACAGGTAATGGTTGAAAGAACAATTTTTTTAAAATGGTTTTACAAATATTAAAATTTCCTCTCAGCTCTGAAATACAGAGAAACCAGGCTTCATAAACCATGTTTAGTGTTTTCACTAATGCTTTTCTAATAGCACCAACATTATCCGCAGAATTTAGGGCTCTTCTTCAGGAGCGTTAATTCTCTGAACTCATCCTCTCAAACATATTCCACACACAAACCAACAAAATGCTGTTTAATAAACTAAGAGGGATAGGAATAGTGGGCTAAATCTTTTGATCCAGCACAGCTTCCCTTGGCATATATTTGGTGGGGATTATCATTAATTTATTTAAATCCCATTCTGATTCAGTTCTGGAATAGCTGGGAGTTAGACTTGTCCACAAAGTAATCTGAAATCACCTAAGGGATATTTTAATTTAAAACTGTCATCAGCAGATTCCAAAAGGTTATCCTCATGACAAAAGATTGCTTGAATGTAATGGTTCTCTGGTTAGAAATCCCTTCCTCTAACCTTCTTCCTCTCACTTATGGGAAAGCAAAGGACCAACAGTATCAATTTTTAAGAGATTATGATTTCTCTTGTGGGCCAGAGAATACCAGCCATTTAGGACTTTTGTTTTAAACATAGAGTTATGAATAGCAAAACTAGGGACTACAAATTGTACCAAAAGCCCTATGACATTTCCAAGAATTTCACTGGCCTACAAAACTAGGCCAACTAGGGGAATAATAGCTGGTTTTAGTTTACAAGGAATATTGGTAACTAGAGGAAAAAACCTTCTTACCAAAATATTTGATGTACAAAGTAAGTGTTACTTTTTTTTTGCTACAATATTTTTTTGTCAGACCACACTTTCCTTTACAGGAACACAGACTAGTGGTGAGCACACCCAAGCTCCCCACAGTAGAATACTGCTGGTATGTTTACCATGAATGGTCACACTGTGGGGAAGATCCATTTTCTTCCTTAACCTGAGGGACTTCAAGATGAAAAAAGTTCCCTTTACAGTTAATGGAGAGTTAGAGGCATCTCTAGGAAATGACTCACTCCATCCAAAATCTGAATTGCTTTTTGGAGATGTCACTTCCACCATGAATTACTAAGGAAAGTTGACCTAAATGCCTAATTTAGGTACCTTAATTTGTAGGCTAAATTTAAGAATACCTGGGCATATAGATTATTTGCAATGAGCCATATAAACTCCAGAGAATCACTGTTAATAATGCATTCAAGTTCTTACGTATTTGAAAGCATGAAATATACACTTACAGAAATGACCTCATCTATTTACTTCCTTTCTTTTCTAGCTTTTGAGAGACTTTTGGATTACTATGTGAATAATGAAAGACATTTTCCTATTACCATCATCTAAATCTGTATGATGCTGGGAAGTTGCTCAGTGGTCAAAGAGTTCTGACAGATAGATACAACAGCAAATGAGAGAGCCTCCACTATAGAATTAAGCTCTACTTATGCCCGAAATACGCTTTGCTGGTGGACTAGTCTATAATTTTTCTCTGATTTTATTTCTTTATTTTTACTTTTGTACACCTGGTTTGTCATTCTTTCCCTTTACTCTTCTGAATTTCCCTTTACTTCATGGGAGCTCTTCTCAACTCCAAATTCACTTTAAATTTGACTGTCATAGCTGGTTTTCCAAACCTAAAGCCCCTTTTTCTGACATTATGAGTGAAATCACAGATGCCAGAGTTGCAGCATAAAGACTGGAGTTCATCAATGATGAAGACCTAACATCTTCCACTTTGTGGCCAATAGCATCATTTTTTTCTAATGATAAACACATTTTACTTTTGGTTCAAGAGAAAGTAAAAAAAGATAGTGATTTTAATTACCTGACATCTTTTTCAAGTTGGGTAATATGTTCTTTCTGTAGATTTATTTGAGAATCTCTCTGTTGCACAGTTTCAATGAGATATTTGTATGGCTGTTGTGCTTGATTCAACAAAGAATTTGCTCTGTCAAGCTGCCAAAAGAAAAAGTATTACTACTATAAATTTTATAATTTATAAAGCACAATTACTTGATTATTATTTGATTATTATTAGATACTATTGATTTTTAGCAGTTGCAAACAAACAAAAAAAGGGAAACAAACCACTTTCAAATTAATAAGTAGTATATTATCTTCTCTTCTATTCTAATTATATGTTATTTTCACTGCAATCATGCTACTCTCTACACTTCCCTAATCTGCATTACCAAGAGTTTTAATGTAACAGCTTCCTTTGATTAAAAAAGAAATAAGTATATTCAATACCTCTGTGGTGTTATTGACCGGTGACATTTTAAAAACACTATACTATTACAATAGAATTTTCAGCTCAGAAATTGCATCTAGATAAAAATACAGTACAAATGGAAAAAAAAAATCCCTTTCTTCTAATCCATTACTCTATATGAATAGCAAAATCCAACAAGATGCTTAAAAGACAAATATAAAGTAACTGTCATTCCCATAAGTAGGAAATAAACCTTTCTAGCCTTGTTCCCTGAACAAATTAGGATCACTAGGTTTAAAAATCTTGCATGATATGGCCTGCATCTTGAGCAATATAACAAGATCATTCACTAAATTATGTACAGAATTAAGATCACACAACAAGATTTAGTAGTTCCAGCAGCTGGAGTAGATGTGAAAAAGAAAAAGCACAAATACAATGTCACGGTGAAGGCTCGAAAAAGGCATTCAGCAACAAGCAACTATTCAGCTTAGTCAATTACCTCATTTAAAGTACCATTTTTTCTGTATACTGACTTGCCAGTTGCTTTTTAAGTTACCCAAAGACCGTATTAGCCTTCTAGACAAAAACGATCTATCCATCAGTCACTGCTGTTCAAATCTCTGTGAAGTGAACTAATTCCAAAATTCGGATTGGACTCCAGATGTAGTACTTACAGATCACTACTTTGCAGAAGCTGATATATAGGCTTCCACTTACTTAGACTGAGAGTAACAAAGTAAGTTGCAGAGGCAATAAATGGACTATCACTAGCTGAGGATCTTTCTTGGATCAGGTCACGAGAATTCCTTTATTCTGTTTGCCCTAGGCATGGTCAACAAACCTTCTGTAGTAGAAAAAAAGTCTCAATACCTACTTTAACAGGTCACTGCTATACAAAGCATCAGAAAGAGGACTTTAAGGGAAAATTCTTTTCTAGTGCTGTATCACACCATCAAAATAGATAGGATCCTGCGGTTAACATACAGGACTATAATAGGACTAACAGAAGACTGACAAGTTTTTTCCAGTAGCTGAGCTTTTCCATAGGGTTCCAGCTCTCAAGTAAGTACAGTACATCAGACTTCCTCAAAATGAATGAAATTATGGAGAAGTCAGTATTTTCTTCGTTCTGAACTTTTCCAGAGGATCAATATGATTACTTTCTATAAAGCTCAACAGCAATTGTTTCAAGGATAGACCAAAAGCAGAGTCTTAGAAAGGGCATCCATTTTAGTAACTGAATTATTTATCTTTTCCACCCTCCTTGAAAAAGCTAACAAAACCCAGTTGTATCTTAAATACTGCACTGAAATAGCAGTATTTAATCCAAATTCAAACCCAAAAGCGGATACAATCACTTTTGCATCAACTTTTTATCCACTGTTATTAAAAAAAAAAAAAAAATCAAGAAAGTTACAACAGCTTGGAGTAAAAATCTATCTTGGCTCAGGGAATGATTTAAAGACAGGAAACACAAGTTTAAGAACTTTAACTTTATAAAAAAGATAATAGATAGCAATCAGCATAAAATATGAAATTCAGGAAATTTACCACAGGAGCAACAACTTCAAGGGGAAAGTTGATACTAGCAGACAAAAAATGGGAGCAAATAAATTCTAGAAACAGTACAACCCAATATGGCAGAGATACAGTAAGACTGTATATAATGCTGATGAAAACACAGAAGTTTTCAATAAAATTTTTTGCCATCTGTTTGAAAACAAGTCAGATGATCAGCTTGTGTAACATGAGAACAATAGACTATTTTCCATTCCACTATGTTCAGAAGTGTAAACTCCCTGTGCACATATTGAAGGATGGCAAGCAGTATGGCTTAAGTAATTCTTATTAAAAAAATTACCTATAATCATATGCAAAATTTAAAAAAGGAAGAAATAAATCTGCTGAAGTGTTCAGACCTGAATGTCAGACGTGAGTTTAACTGAAAGCAGGTCTTAAAAGATTTTATTTACACATAAGAGTTTGATTAGTTAGTAGACTGTGCACTAAGCTATCTACAAAATGTTAAACTTTGTATTCGATTACATTTGGATCTAAACTATGAAATTATATGATAAAAATCAAGAATTTAACAGCAGAATAAAAATGAGGTGAAGATGTTCTAGTGGAATTTTGCCGGAATTTGAACTAAGGTCACTGTTACCGAATCTTTCATCAGTGATCTGGAAGCAAATATAAAACTAATGTGGGTAAGAAATATATTGAAGTGAAAACCAGAAAGATTTAAGAAAAAGAACAGTAATAGGGAAGAATACCAAGCATGGCAATAGATTCACCAATTCCTGATGCCTGCAAGTAAAGATTTGAAAGAATATGTTTCAGCCAAATATGAATTACTATATTACACTCAAGGAAAATGCATAACAAATTATGGTATTGGTTAAAAAAAAAAGAGACTTCACTGTTCATTTATCTTTCATTATAATACTATACATATATACACATATAAAATACATAAAATTAATATTTAAATATGTAGAAAATTTATATTTAAATATGTAGAAAATTCAAGTATTTGCACAGTGGAGTACTTAGCTGTAGTAATCCTAATTTATAACTACCATGGCTTTAAAATCAAACTGTTAAACCACATTCCTGAAATCGTAAGCCTAGAAATTCCATATGGTGGCAATATCTAATAGAAAACATAACTGTTCTTTGGTTTCTAAGAGAAAGTTAAAAGACAGTCTTAAAAATACTTCATAAAATTAGTTTGTCCTAATTCTGGGACATTTCAAGCTGAGTTTTGTTTAGTGTTTGTTCTCCACGCTGTAGTAATACATAATTTCAGGTATTATATACAGAATTTTGAAAGACCATTTAAATTCATTGTAACTAAGACTCAAAAACTGAACAACTGTAGAAAAGGATTTAAAGAAATGTCTTCAAAAGTGATTTAAGAGCTATATAAAAAGTAACAATGTATTAATTGAACAATTAAGTATCAAACAGAACAAACTAGTCTGACTAGCTGGTCTTCTGTTCAGAAATCAAACTGCTCTCTGTCTGCCTCACATTCTTGTTTAGCCTGCAAAGCAATCCCTTTTTTAAATATTAGTTTCAAAACACAATAAAAAATTCTTTGAAAACTTTTATCATAGTTTTGGTTAATTATGAGGCCACTTTTTTACATCAAATAGATAACAAACACTGCTTAGAAAATATTTCATTTTATGAACAGCTGTTCTGCAATGTTTATAGTTTCTACTGATTCAAATTTTTGTGTAGCAATAATTTACCTCTTGTGAAATCTGTATTACTTGTTCCTTCTGATGTTCCAGATCTTTTACAAGCAACGAGTTTTGCTTTTCTAGTTGCAGTAATCTTCTTGCCAAGTGAACACTGTACCAATAAAAATCAAGCTCAAGTTGATTTTTTTCCAAAATAGGCAAAAGAAATTCTCACATTTATACTGCAGAACTTGATTGCCTTAATTTCTCACCAATGCTTAAATACTAATATATATCAACTACATAGTTAAACAGGCTGCATGGTCAAATATAGAAGAACAGTGAAAATATTACAAAATTTAACAGCACTGAAATAGCATTCCCAAGTTATGCCAATTGTAACATTTTATACAAACTAATTACCTATAGAATTTTTCCAGTACTACACAGTTGCAGCAATACTGTCAAAATGCTACATCTGATTATGAGTATTTACTTTTTAGCAACTTTACAGAATCACTGTAATAGGCTTCTCCTTAAATAACAGTTTAAAAACCACACATCAATATACATTTCGTAGCAGAACACTGAAAAACGTAGTATTTTATCATTTTCAAAACAGGCAAAATTGTTTTGTCTGACATTTAATTTGCTAAATTACACAAATTACCTTGAAGAGAAAGGATTATTGAGATACTTTAACAACTTAGCTAAAAATAAGACCCTCAATATCTTGCACACTTCATGTCCAAAATCAAGAGTTTATCATCAATCTAATAGCACAGATCCATAGGCAGTATTGGGAAGATTAAATATGCAATTGCAGAAATCTACTTCCAGACATCTAACCTAGTCCTCCAAACTATTATTAATCACAGCATCACAGAAGGGTATGGAAGGAACCACCGTGGGTCGTCTGATCCAATCTTCCCGCTCAAGAAGGGTCACCCCAGAGCATGGGATTGCATCCAGAGGGTTCTTGAATAACTCCACAACCAGTTCTTGACCATAATACCGAATCTATGAGAGGATAACTGGTCTAAAGCAGACTGACAGGGAGATTATATTTACCCTTAAGCTGAGGCTTACAGTGTATAAAGCTAGTTGAGTGTATAAAGTTTCTCTGGAAATCTGGCCAGTCATAACCTCCTCCACCTCCTCCTCAGTAAAATGGAATACACTTTTAGATTTGGAAGTCTTAATATTTTTCATCTGTGTTATAAACCTACTCTTTCAAGCAGAAATCTTGTACTTTTCCTACTGTGAGAGAAATTACCTGCAATTTTCAATAGCTTTTACCATAAGGTTGGTTCTCTCAGTTCCTCCTACAAGGAGCATTAGGCTGCGTAAACAGTAACTGAGAAAAACAAAGTTAATTCTCCTAACTAGTTATTTAGATTTCCATTTAGGAGATATGAGATATGTGTGAAGATCTCATCTAGCACAAAAAAGAAACCAACCACTTCTTTGACTAGTAGCTATTAGAGTGTAAGGGAGAGCTTGGATATCTTCTCACAGCAACTTTAGGAATGCAGCCCACCATAATTTTCTCAGCTACAACTATTCGGTGAACTAGAGCTGAATTTGCAAGTATGCAAGGATAACACAAAACCGCCTTTCAAGTATACTCATTGATACATTTTTTGATTAGTTTTAATTTAAAGCAAAGGGACAAAGGGCAAAGACATCTTATTCTGGAAACCTTTTACTACAACCATACTAGAAAATTATGCAGTGCTCAAGAATGTGATAATTTATTGTTAGCAACCACTAGAGTCATTCTGGTAGTATTCTGCTTTTCTCATTTACACTCTCCCAAGCAGAGTGTAGGCATGGCTGAGAAGTTAGCAAGGGCAAGCAAATCATTGCCAATGCATCATTCATGTGTGGCTTAACACACAATGAGAATTTAGTTTTAGGGAAATGGGCTACTACATGCCGTTTGGTCTTGATGCTTCAGACTGCTGCCAAGGGTATTTAGTTTAGTAGTATGGGTGTATAGTGCCTATGTCCAAAGTAATGAAACAGTTGTTGCTGGCAAGTAGGCAAAGAAGTACAAATCCCACAATGCCCTATGCTTGAAAATGTGGGTCTTGTACAAAGTTTCAGAGACTGAAGTGTATGATATGAACTTAAAAGAGCCCTTCATTTAGGATCCCATATATCAGAGATTAAAGAGACGGTAGTGGACTCCAGAACAATCCTAGAGAGCAGAAAACTTATCTGTGTTTCTTTAATGGCTCTAAACATAGAAGCTTGTGTCACAGAGTCTTTGCTTAAAAACTCTGGGAGCCAAAGGCATCACACACATTTTCTGCATGGCAGTTTTCCTTGAATCAAAACAGCAGGTAAATCATACACAGACTTCTTTGGCTTTCTTAATTTTAAAAGATAAAGTCTATGAAGTCTCCAACACCATTATGAAGGACTAAATCAGCTTTATTAGTCAGTGCCTTTTGGAACAATGACATTCTGAATGACAGAGCCACTTCTAAGCTCAGAAAGTGCCATCCAAGCATATCTGAAATCCTGGCCTACTGATCATCAGATTCGGCATTCAACGGTGATTTAACAGAATTCTTATATATGTAAATAATCTAAACTGAATCTAATAAGGTGGCAAAAAACAAGGATATAGGCTGAAACTCAGAAAAGTTCCCAAACTATTGATAAAGCAGGAAGAAACTGAACTTTCAAGAAATGATGCTATAGGACTGTCATGGAATAAGCCTCATCCTAGGAGAACCACCATCCTAATTTTGAACAACAGCAAAGGTTTTGCTGCGGTCACAGTTTAAAAGGATTATGAATAAATCCACTTCCATAGAATCATTAAAGCTGGGAAAGACACCCAAGATTGAGCCTAACCTGTGACTGAACACTACACTGTCAACTAGACACATCCAGTACCACATCCAGTCATTTCTTGAACCTTTCCTGGGATGGTGACTCCACTGCCTTCCTGGGCAGTCTGTTCCAATGCTCAACAACCCTTTCTATGGAGAAATTGTCCAACCCGAACCTCCCATGGCATAGCTTGAGGTAATTTCCTCTTGTCCTGTTGCTAGTTGCCTGGGAGAACTGAGTCATAGCCACAACACAAAGGGCTCACAATGAGTCATTCAAATGTCACTATTATTTCTCAAAAGCAATGCATAATATAAATTTATTATTTAAAAATGAGTATGATCAAGAGGTATGGTATTCACCTACACGTCATTTTAATCCATTGATCAAATTATCAAATTGGGCAAATCAGAGAAAACTGAAAAAACATAAGTGGAATCAGAGCCTGTATTCATAAAGATGAAATAGTGATGCTCTGAAAACTTGTCTTTCCTAATTTCCTGACATACATGTTTTTCTTACCATTAAATACAATAACCTTTAGGGTATTAGTAGTATATTTCCTATTATATAAATGTAAAGAATGTAACTAACCTGTTTTCACAGCTGCTTAGTTTTATACAATTAAATTTAATCTTTCTGAAACTCAATGAAAAGAGATCTTAAAAAAGACTTAGAAAAACATGTATATGCTTGTTCACATGCATCAACTACATTAACAGGTCCTAGTTCTCAATCTATTCCCATATACTTAAGTAATTAAAACACTTCCTTATATTAATCAAACTGGATGGATTCCAAGAGAAAACATAATGCACTTATCTTCATTTAGTTTACCTTGAATAAGTAAATTCAGGAGGTACTTTTCTTTACCTTTGCTTTAGTCGTCTTTTGGCTGTTGTAGGAACATTAGCACCATATCCATATGAGAAGAGAACCCTTTCAGCTTCAACTTCATCTTCCACTGCAAAAAATTGCAAAAAGGTACTGTTGAAAAACAGTGCCAGAACTAATAAACTTCTAAGCAATTCTATGTATAACTCTACACATGCAAAAACATTTTTCTAGAAGCTAAATTTTCCGTTGGTATAACCTTCTGCACTTAAACAGAACAATTTTGTTCACAAATAACATTAATACAGTGCCATACTTTAATTTCTTACAACATTTTTTATTTTTATGATTAACATAAGACATGCAATAAGAAAGAAAAGAAAAAGAGTTCAGAGGCTTTGAATATTCATCCTATTGGCATGGTCACAAAATACATACTAGTAGTATAAATTCAATTCAGCAGTAGAGGATTAGACAGTTTAAGGTTTTTTCCTAATGAATTAATTTTCTGTGCATATATGCATGTGTAGAGGAAGATAAAATTAGGAAGTGTTTAAGGTGACAGGACATAACTAGATCCATGGGACCAGAAGAGACACGTGATGTTGCTGAGGAAGCTCATGTCACTGTGAGGCTGCTCACTATTATTTTTTAAAGACTTTGCTGATCAGAAATTTCACCACATTTGAGGAAAACAAATGTCATAAACATCTTCAGAGAAGGGCAAGAGGAAGAATCTTATGTTTATGCAAAGTAAAAATATCACAAATAATCTCTGCCTCCATAGATGATTGATTTTTGAAAATGTATTTCTAAGGAATTTAAACACATTACAATTGCTTTGAAAAGAAATCCCAATTGCAGCAAGATTAAAATGGGTACAGATTTTCATATTTTAGGCTGCGAAATTCAGGTTTCCTCTCTCCTGTAAGATGATGTGGGGCAGAAAAAAAAAAAAAGAAAGAAAAAAAAAGAAGCACGTGTGTGAGTTAAAGGCAGGGGCAGAGAGATGGGACAGTGAAGAGGGGGTAAAGGGGGACAATGAGAAAATGGGAGTGGCAGGAAAGAAGGAGGGAGCACAAGTGAACACCAGCCCAGGCAGCACACAACAGCTTTGATGAATCAAGTAGCTGGGAACAGGAGAAACAAATTAAGGAAATGACATAAGAGTCCTATCTGACTCATCTTTCCTAATGCTCAAGTACCTCAAAATCAGAAATACCTTCACTTCTCAACAACTTGCACAATGCTATAGCTTCTGTCCTCACTTGCCTAATACTCTTGTAATGCTATTTTAAAAAAGGATTCTTAAAACACATTTTAGAAAGAGAAAAGCCTCTAGTAGAGCACTTATGGTAAGTCACTATCTAGTTACCTGAAAAGCTATTCAGAAATTCCAGTAAGTATGACAGAAAAAGTTTACTAATGTGGCACTACAAATGCACCAGAACTTCAGGGCTGTTTTAAATTCAACAGGGAACTCTCCAGTGCTGTTAAACACTTATGGTTCAGGAAAACATAAAAAAAAAATTTAGCCTTCTTTTTGATTAGAAATTCAGTGTTGCATGTTGCAGAAAAACAGTGAGATCCTGCCCTGTAAATTCATATCTGTCAGAAGTGTCCAGTAAATGTCAGATCATGAAAACAAGCACAAAAATTTGAAATGTTGTAGGTATCAAATCAAGGTAATGTTCTGTATCAGTGTGTGCTTCTCTTCTGATATTTCAGGTTCTCCACCCGACTTTGTGATGGAAAACATATATTTTACAAGTTAGTGAACACTTATTAATGACTTTTTTATGCTACTTAGCAAAAAAGTGCCATTGTGAATATAGATAGGTTCAACATTTTTCTTAGAAAGATACTAACCATGAAAGCAAGAAAAATCAATCAAAAAAAATCGCTAGAGTGAAGATTTTACCCTGAAAAGGAAGCCTAGACAAATGCTAAGAAAGTTTACATTTGTTATTCATGTGGAAACCACTTAGACGCTGTAAGAAGTGTGTATATAAATTCTTGATAGTTTCCTGAATAGTCTGTTTCATATCATTTCCATATTAAAAAAGTGAGGCATAATGATGGGTTACTCACAATACAAATTCAGTGATCTCTTCCACATGCACATTTTCCAAAGGAAAAATTAAAAAGTTGATATATTTATTATTTATAATATTTATATAATTATATATATTATCTATATATTGTATGACAAAAGCCACCTCACCTGTGCAACTACAGTTTATCAAAAAGTCCAGAGAACACAACCCCCACTGGCATCCCCACATATTTTAAAACAGTGGAAGCCTTATGACTCAAGGGGAAAAAAAAAATATTACATGCTATTTAACTATAAAGAAGTGATCACAGGACTGAAGATTAATCCTTATTATCGCTAGAATTCAGAGAAAGTTAAAACTGTCTTCCACACAATGCCTCAGTCTAAATTATATTCCCCAAAAGACAGACTGAAGTTTTTCCATAATATATTCAATTTGAAAAATACTTGCATTTCCTTTCAACCATTTTTCTACCTTTAGCTATTTTTGACATGTAAATATCAGGACATAATTTGAGACACAGGAGGAAGTATATCTGTCTTACCTTTCAAAGTGTTTTAAAAAAAAACCAACTTTTTTCTTCTGTTTTTCCTCAGATACTAGTCTTAGTACCAGTACTAGTATTAATCCTAACTTTCTATATCAAGTACACCATAATAATAGAAAGTTCATTATTAAATAAAAAGTATATTGAAATAATATTTAACTGTAACACCTTTTTTTCTCTAATGAAATCAGAAAATGAAGTTATTGTATTTTAAGAGAACAGTTCATTTGGAAACTTTATTTTTTTAAGTCATATTGTAGACTGTAAATTGTAATTAAAATAGATACTTAAGTAGAAGTTAAGAATGACTTATTTCTGTAAAATCTTTAATACCATCCTAAGATGTGTAAGAAATTGTAAACCAGTGTGAACAAAAAGCAGCGTTCTGAACTCTATCTTCTCCTTGGAAAAAATGAAGGTAAGATTCAAAAATTCTTTATTAATACATAAATACTCCTTAGGCAAGTTTCTATATACACCTCCAAAAACACGTTACCAAATAAATATAAACACGTGTACAGCAAACGTGCTTATGGTCAGACTGGAACCTTTGGGTAGTCAGGCCATTCTAAGTACAAGCTGCAGTGTATAAAATTAATAAACTATGTGCTGTCTATTTACTAAAAATACCCTGACATCACTGCATCTTGGAAATACATAATTTGATATACACTATTCCTTGTATATAAAGCTTATGAAATAATCTTCTACCTGGAACACATTATACATTGTGACTATTTTCTGAGGAGCAAAGAAAGAGAAAAGGATAAGAAGATAGCTGAATGAGTTTAGAATCTTACTCTATTCTAGTTTAGAATCGTACTCTATTTACAAACAGGCTAAAAGACTTCAAGATTAGAGTCAGAGTTTCAAATTAGAAATTACTTGCTTTGTGGACTCATTTAGGCTGAGAATCAAATCAATAGAGGTTTTACAGAAATTTTGCTGTGTTTGAGAACAGACATTTTTATTTTTGCCAATCTGGGACAAAAATTTTCAAGACTAATCAGGTATGAACTTAATCCATTGTTTAGTACTCCATACAGACTGAGCTGCAACAAACAGGTACCTAATGTCCAATTATTATTAACACATCTTTTTCCCCTTCCAATTAGTTAAAAGAGTCACATTAATCATGTATTATGAAACCTGTATTTGTCTGTCAAGAAAGAGGGTTTCCTGATATTTAAAATAAATAATAGCAGAATCCTAAAAACCATATCCAATTATAATGGATTATCAGAATAAGGAAAAGAGAAATGATGGAATACTGAGATGACTTTTAATAAACACAAACTTAGACATATGGACGTTTGATACATATTTACAGATACATTTAGAAACCTGTCATTAATATTTTCCATTCAAATAATTACTGCCTTTTACTTGTCAGGCATAAGGAAGGAGAATGACAGGCATTGTATTACTTTCCAAGTGCCATGAGAAAAAAAGAACTCTTGTCATAATGCCAGAAACACCTCCAGACAGAGTATAACTCGTGACAGAACTTACTTTCTGCTGTCTGCAATATTATCTCATCAAGCTCTTTTTCAAGTTTTTCATAAGTATCTAGTCTTGCTTGAAACTCAGAATTCTGTGTTTGAAGCTCAATAATGCGTGTTTCACTAGAAGACTGAAGACTATAAAATTCCTTTGTAAGCACCTGTGAGAAGGAGTAATGGAAATACCAGAGATTCAGCATTACAGCTATTTTTGAAAGCAGCAAAATAGCAGTATGATATTAAATATTTCATGTAACTTTTGCACAGCAAAGATTAAAATACTTTAAAAAGCAGTTATTTTTTCAATTATATGATCTTACACAGATTACACTCTCGGGTCATATCACTTATGCCTATCTTCAAAGGCTTAACTCTAAGAATCACTGAAAAAGCTACAAGAATTTTAAAGTTAGGAAAATCAAGGTAACAACTAAAAAAATTCACACACAGCAGTCAGAATAGCGTAAATGCAATTATTTTTGATGCTTTAACAGGATTCAGATTTCAGTTTTTCAATTTTTCTAAACAAAAAAACTCATATTCAAAAGTAAAAGTTATGAAGGCCTGTATAATAACAAAGTTTGATATAGTGCTTTATAATAGGAAACAACACTGACCACATAAATATACAACAAGCTGGAATAAGAAAATCCTTGGGAAGTAAAGTAGTAATCTACATGCTTTGCAGAAAAATCCCACCAAAAGAGGTAAAGTAATAACCAAGTGGTACTGCAGCTAAATTTAATACTAGTTTCCTAAGTAAAAATCACAAACATTCTGAATGAATACAGATCTAGAGATACAGAAATATATGAATAGTGTACACAGCAGAAATATCAGATTCACTGTCAAAAGCACTAACGAATGTACAGTGCTTAGAGAAACAAGCCACTAGAACATAAAAAGATCAGTCTAGTGTCACAGAAGAAATAAATGTATAGGTTAAAGCTGGGCAGCATATAAATAATCTGTTTCCTAGTTTAGCAAGAGAAGCTACTCTATGCCTCAAATAAAAGCAAGAGTTAGTTCACAAACCAGCTGTAGCTGAGCCACAAGACACTAGTGACCACACTATTAATTAAGATTAGTATCCTAGAAGAAAGGTAAGGGAAGAACCTTAGTACATAAACGCTATAAATAAAAAAGGAAATAAAAAACCCTAAGAGAATTCAATCATAAGGAACAAAAGCAAAAACTTCAGACACCAAATATTTAAATTCTGCAAGAACATTTCTTCATGAAAGAGCACTGGTTTAAAAGTGTCTCTCTAAAGAGAAAAAGAAGTTCAGAAGTGTTAGCGGAATTGAAAGCCAAATATTCAAGTTATAATCAGACCAAATAAATATCCACAAAGAAAACGAAAATATAACTAAAATTGAACTGCATTCTCCAAGTTTCACATGTCTGTGCAATTAAAACTCTGTTTAGCAACCTCTAAGTCTAGCAGAACTGGCACTCCCAGTGCTTGTGACCACAACTAACCTCATCAGCCAGGATCTGAATGTCCCAATACAGACAAAACAAGAAATTAGTCTTTCTAAAACTCTCTAATTCTGTTTCCACTCTATAGTTCCTTTTTGTAAACAACCTAGGCAGGTTCAGCACTAAAAATGCAGCGACTTGAAGACTGGCATCCTTTTCCAAAAAACAAAGGCTGCTATAGCTGCCACTTTCTTCTACCCTTCCAGTTTGTGCCCTGGTATTTGATTTAAACATACACTAACAATCTCATTTAAATCTCACAAACTGGACTCCATGATATGATTTTGGAACTAACTGTGGACAGGTGAAGAAATACTGTTTTAAAGTAAGTTTTCTCTGTGGAATGCTCACATTTCCAAGACTAAAATAAATGAACAGGATACGATACATTTTTGGAAGTACATATTTGAAAGATAATAAATTCTAAGCTTGTAGAGAGACGTAGTCATTCAGGTCTATGTAAATAGATGCATTGTGGGTGCAGGTGCCCAGACAGTGCTTCTCAGCCAAAGCAGCGGCACCTCCAAAAAACTGTATTTAATAAAGGACAAAAATGCTGCATGGCAGTGAGGAGTGAAGGAAAAAATGTGAGAAATAGCCATGGTGCTGACACTAAGGTAAGGAGTGGAGGAGGAGCTCCAGGTGCCAGAGCAGAGGTTGCCTTGCAGCCCATGGGGAAGCAGGTTGCCCTCCTGCAGACCATGAAAGACCACACTGAAGCAGATGTCCACACTGGACATCTGGTCCATAAGGACCCCATGCTGGAGCAGGTGGACACACCCCAAAAGCACTGCAACCTGTGGAGAGCCCAAGTATGAGATTTTCTCCTGAAGGAAAAAGCAGCCTATGGAGGATCCACACTAGAGCAGGATAAAAGTGGGATGAGAAAGAACCATGGAGAAGAGTTGTTAACGACCGACTCAAACCATCATTTCCCATTCCTCCCTGCTTTCCTGCGGGAGGGGGACAAGAGTCAGAAATGGAGGAAAGTTAACCCAAAAGAGAATGGAGTGGGGAAAGATGTTTCAGTTTTTGTCTTTGTTTCCCACCATCCAAATGTGTGTCAATTGGTAATAAGTGAAATTAGTTTTCCCCAGGTCAAATCTGTGTTGTCCATGGTGGTAACTGGTAAGTGATCTCCCTATCTTTATATCAACCCATGTACTTTATAGACTTACTTATTTACTATACCCCCATTCTCTTCAGAAGAGGAATGAGAGTGTCTGGCACCCAGCCAAGGCCAACCCACCATGCTAGGAGTAGCAAGGTTAGGTCTTTTCAATTCTGTATAATACCATGCCCTCCTTGACCTCTTTTAGTTGTAAAAATTTGTTCCAGAATTTCATATCAATAAAAAGCATTTTATTATGTAACAGTGCTATTACAGATCCTAGTTTTAAATAATGATACTGAATTAACCATAACTGATCTGGTGACACTGTCTTCTTTCCCTACAATTATCACATAGACTGACCTAAGCAGCTTTGTAATACAAGCAGATACATATACACCTCACATGAATGACGTACTGTCCTCAACATCTCTCCATGAGAGATTGTTTTGCCTTCTTCCTCTCTCCGAAGTCTTATTTTCCATTGAAGTCATCAAACTTAATAAGCTTTGTCGTTTGACCCCACCTCAGCAGAATCTGGTGGAGATACTAATTCATCCATATTATGTTCCTTGTTACTTTCCCCCCAAGTTTTTCCATTTTAAATTCTAATTGAAAACAACTATATAATGCCCCATAAAATGCCTCTTTATATAACATACCTCCAGCTTTCTCTGATATTTCTCACATTCCATTTGGCACTGTGAAAGATTCTTAGCTGTTTCTTGTTGCAGGAGTTGAACATGTTCAGTTTCAAAGGACTTCAACTTACTTTGGTGAAGAAGTTCAGCTACTTTGCTTTCTGTGCCAAGCTGCATTTGTCTGTATCTACAAGGAAAATGAAAAAGTAAGTTTTAATGATTCAAAAATAAGCAAACTTAGAATATATGCTAGTTCTGTTCATTACAAGTATAAATTTCAAGAACTAACACAGTATTTTGAAGAGTTTCATAGGTATTAGTATGGTTATCTATGTAATTATTATAACCTGTATTTGACACATCGTTAGGAAAATTCAGTATTATAATGACAATGCAGCACAATGCATGGAAAACTCAATGGCTTTTCTAAATATGTAGTTAATGCACAATCAAATGACAACGACCTTATAGTATACCTTATTTTTCTTATGTTTAAAAATGTCAGATCAATGTGAATCTGTTTTTTGACACACAAATGCATGCAGTGAAGTCTTTTCCTGGAAGAGTATACCAAGGAAATGTTGTCTCCTCTCTTCGCCACCACGTGTTACATGTGATAGGGACAACTGGTATTAGACATCAGTGCATCCCTTGGGATATCATGAATATCAGCTACACTGCTTTTTCCCGTACCCAAAGACATGAAGAACTGTCAGACCACAATGGTGTATTAATTTCCACAGTCACTCAGAACAACAAGTCCTTCGCAAAAAGCAGAAATGAAGTATAATTTTGAGAAAATTGCTACAATGTAATTGTAAGTGACAGATAAATAATATTCTACCCAGAAGTGGAGTTCATCTATTTTACTCATTCATTGTACTTAACAGGCAATCTCAAAAGTGAGGCATAAAAAAGTTTGCTGATAGAATACTAAATTATTGGACTGTAGAAAATTAGGGTCATGTGAAGAACAGTAGAAAACTTCATGAATCTTAGTATTAAATAAGATGAAATCAAAGGAGATATATGCAAAGTAAATAATAGGATTTAAAAATGCTCCTGACCACATATATAGAGCAATGAACTCCTAGCTGACTGTTTTAATTCATGAGTGAGGTCTTGGGATTATAATAGATAAATCCATTAAAACTTTGGTTCAGTTTTAAATAACGCTCAAAACTAAGGTTTTGGGAATTACTGTAAAAGCAATAGAGAAAATATCTGTGTCACTGTGTCACTTTGCAATTCCATGTTGCTGCCTGCATTACTGAATGCTGACAACCATTCTAGTACTTCACCTCACAAGGAATAGAGCTGGCAAAGCATCAGAGAAGGGTAGTAAGGACTGCCTTTGACAACCAGCAACACTGCACACTTACACAATCGTACTGTGTGGAGTAAATTACTTCAGCAAGCTAGGACTCTACAGCTCAGAAAAGAGGAAAAAAAGGAAGAAATAAGAAGCCTGTAACATCATGAGCAGCACGGAGAATGAAAATAGGAGTCAGCTGTATTTTCGAATGAGAAAGCATCTAATGAGGCAGAATGAAAACAAATATAAATTGTTATTCATACATGATAGCTGTGAAATTCCTTACCATAAAATGTTGAGGATGCTAAAAATTAACACTTTCTCAAGAGAATACTGAACAACTTGCAGCAGAGAAATCCTTTGATAACTACTAAATGGAAGATGGTATTTCTCACACCAAAGCCACTTAACAACAAATGGTTAGATTGCCAGACCAACCTTTACTCTAACCCAGTATGGCTGTTATGTTAGTTACCATTTGTCAAATTGCAGTTGCAACACAATTCCATCCCATTTAGCACCTTATCTTTAGGTGGGATTGAGAGTGTTTAACAAAAACAAAGGGATTACTTCAGATATTTTCCCTGAGGATTTCAGATGTAGGAATGTTTCTAAGGCACAAAGAGGAAGCAATTTTCACTGGAATTAACTTGAACAGAACAAACAGGTGACATTATGATGCCCCTGACAATCACTCTGAAGACATCCCTGTAGGTGTAAACAGTCCAATGCATGCATGAGATTGTTCCCACACAGGCTGAGATTGGAAGCTCTGCTTACTGAGCTCATGAAAAGGTTTTTCTTTTAAAATTAATTTTCTTTTTCAATAGTAAGACGTATTCTCAGTGTTACTGCACTCAAATTGCTAAATGCCAGTTAACCTATCTAGATATCGACTACTCCTGTCATTGTTTGGCAATGCTTTTCAAGTGCTGATAATTTACATATTTCATGACTGCTTCCTATGTTCCTATTTTCATTTTACGTCACAAAAAAAATTTCGGCACTTTTGAATTCTCTACACTTTGTACATGATTGGCTGCAGACATGGCACTAAATCTTTTCTGCTATACACATTGTTTACAATCCTGGGAAGAATGCTTTGTTCCAAAATGAGTAACTCTTCACGAAGACACATGTCACTGAGCCAACAGTGCAATGAAACTCACAAATTTATTTAATTACTAGTCATATTTATCAACTCTAAACAACAAATTTGTACCTTCCACCATGACACAAACAATACTTTCCTGTCCACAGCTTCAGATCTTGGATTAGTTTGAGGTTCAACGATTTGTGCTGTACTGAGCTTACACACTGGGAACATGCATAAGCTTACACAAAGTAGAAGTAGGTACTTCTCTATATCTACTTTCTACACTTTCCAGAGAAGTCTGTGGTTCTCTGATGATTCTACTTAATCACGTGGGTGCTTCCAGAGCATGCTTCTCTACCCAGTCATGAACCGTAACTTCAGAAATTTACTTTTTTATTAACTTTGTTTTGGAAATTTGAAGCAGCTTACATAGGCATAATCTATTTTGTACTGACAAGGTTATGAAGGGTCAGTTTTCTTTTGACCTTACTACACTGTTGGTCGGACTAGTAACTCCTCCACCGTAGCACCATTCAGAGTTTCTTTGTCATATTTGCTTTTACTTGGCCAGATAGTATCTCTGGTTTCCTGGCTACTATTTCAGCACAAGTGTGTGTGCATGTGTGTATAGAGTCATGTAACACAATGTGCTGAAACACATTCCTTCATCTGCCTAGATGGTCTCTAAGGGAAAACAAAAGAAAACAAAACCACCCTATGCTTTAATACTACTATTATGGAAAAAAACCCTGTGGAATGCAGGTCTGCAGGATTTTTCTCCAAGAAATTTTAGCAAACTTGATATAATGAAAGAGTAGAGATTTTAATCTCACAGAAGAATGAGGGTTGAGAATGAAAGGGAAATTACAGATTGAGCCAATGAAAAAGAACAGAAAAAAAACCATCTATAAGAATCATCTAGAATGAGGTCTCAACTTCATTATGTCTCTGTGCCATTAGACTGACCAGTCAATGATGCCTGAAGTTTGCTAAAGCAGTGACACAATGGTTATAAAAAAAGTTATTTTTAGAGTAAAGTAGAAGAGAGCACTCAGAGAGGGACTTACACTCCGGTTTGTAAGGATGGTTCAAAGATTTTTCAAATCAGAGGAGTTTGTTTTTGCAAATGGTAGATAATAAAATAATAATTTGTCAAAATCTGCATAAAATGAGAGCAAATGGAAAGATTTCATGGTAAAATCATGTAGTCAGTATACAGAAGAAAGTATGGCAACCAACTGTGTTTTTTTTAATGGAGGAACTACAAAATACATCAGCACAGACTAACCTAATATTGATAATCAAAGATTTCTATCATGTACGTATAAAGTGAGATTCACTTAGCATTTCCATCTTACATGACACAGCAACTCTAATATGTTTTTAACTAACTGAAATAGACTCTTTTTTACCATTATCTATCCCATTTACAAAACTCAAGATGTACAGCAGTACTCAAAAAGGTAACTGAACAATGAAGTACATTAGAAGACAACAAATTTGTAAAATTAAGCATCCCAGAAGCAGCAAATCCTACTGTTAAGCTTATTAAAAAGAAAGAATGCCAAGCAAATACAAATAATATGTCTTCCAAAGGAAGTCTTACCAAAATGATACAAAACATCAACCCTTTCTTATTTTGCAAACCTGACTATACCGACCAAAAATTCTTTGGGATATATTTCAGAAATTATTTGCAAGTTTAAAAATGTTTAAAAAACCCTGTAAGTTCTGAAATCACCCAGAGTCCACAGCTGGGTCAGTTCCAGATTTCAGATTTTTAAAGCAATTAGAATACACTCTCCTATTTGTACAAATGTCTGTGCTTTGGTTCAGTGCCAGATTTGCAACACAACCTAAATGCTACAGACATTTCTTCCCTAACCTGTCCTATTGCAAACCCCCTACTTCCAGCCCCAACACGTTCCTGCCCTTCTTCCTCTGTGTCCCAGCACAGGGCACCTGTTTTTCTTCTCACCTGTGTTCATATCTTATTCTGCTTCCATTCCTATCTTGTAGCCCTACTCTCTTAATTCTGGTTTTCTTTGTCTCTCCTCCTATATCACCTTGTCATTTAGCATCCTTCATCAAATCCTACCCATACTTCTTGTAATATGAGGTTCAAATGCCAGTTTAACTTTGTCACCTTCTGCAACTGAGTCTGGCTGTTAATGCTTCCTCACTTTGAAAGATTCCCAAGCTAAGTATAAAAGCACAGAACTGAATTTTCCTTACTCTTCATTGTCCCACTTGGAGTCATAGGAGTGATAGTGGTCTAGATAGGCCCAAATTAAACTACAGTCATACCACAGACTGCACACTGTCCTTACATGTAGCAAACTGTGAGACTCCAGTTCAAACACTGGCATTCAAAGCATCTGGTTTCCACTGATTCTCTTGTTGATCCTTGGTACTAAAAACTGGTTGGCTCATTTCTGAGCAATCAAAAATTTCCCAGGAATTGCATTCGCACGCTACCCATTAAGTAACTGCAAATGTAGGAACTCTGATCCTTAGTTTCAAATGCTTACATTGTTCAGCTTTTGCAGCACTGCACATAAGTCTGATGAGTTGTGTATCTAGCTGGTTTCACAAACTGAAAATCTGCTCTAATATTTACTACAAAATGGGTAAGAAAACTGTCATTCTTCATTTAAATACACATATTTTATGAAGATTTTCCCACTAACTTTATAGGCTTTTGTACTATTTTTTGCTTCATTCATGCCTTGCAAATATGTTAATTTGTTTCTAATCTGATCTAAACTAACAATGCATTTAGTAACAATACATTTCAATACCTTCAACAAACCACAAAAAAAGCTCTGAGTATAATGACAAAACAGAAGATGAAGCACATCATCTACAAATCGTTTAAGCAATGAAAAATTTGTTTTCTGATATAATTTTCACTTAACATTTATTTTCCCCAAACAACATGCTGAGATTTTTTTCAGCACACTATTCCTGGTTCAGGTTGTAATTAAAAAAAATCCAGAAACACATAGCTTAAATGCTAAACGGGAAGCTTGATTTACCATGCAAGTTCTTACCAGATGTCACATTTGCTTCGTATCAAGTAATTAAACATACAGTACTTTTGCATGTGATTCAGTAAAATCTGCGAGAGAAAGCTTAGAAGCTTTGTTTAAAGCTGCTTGCTTCAAAGCAGATTTTTGTGTTTTGCAGCATTCTAAGCATTTATTTTGCATTGGCCGCTGATCCTCATTCTGTCAAAACAAATTCCTTGGAGGCAACACTTCCACATAGTATTCTGCAGTGTGTAGGAAGTGCTAGTTCCAAACATCCAGACTCAGCAAGGTAAACAGCTGGTTTACACTACCTGTAGCTTCAGGACACCTAAACTCAAAATTAGTTTTACAATAAACAGGAGTTCTTTAGCATGTAGAACCCATGTATTCTTTTTATTCTAACTAGGCTAATGCCCAGAATACACCAGACTGGACACTTTTCCCTGCATCACCTGATGAGAACATGTGTACTTCCCATGTATATTTATGCCTTATTCTATAGAAAGAAACAGGTTAGTTGCTGCACTGATCTTCTCACAAACCTGTAATATGACTCATAAAGAGTGAAGTTAAAGGTGGAGTAGCAGAATATACATCTAAGAGGTGCATCATGATGAATTACTATATAGGCAACTGCTTATCACTGTTTATTCCACTATGACAGCTACAGTGAGCTAATTACCATGATGACTGTTCCATCTCTTAAGAACTGGAAGAATCAACAGTATGAAAGATGTCTCTGCTTTAGATATATCTGCTGAATCATGCTGATGGACAGGGACTGAAATCCATCTTTGTTTCCTTGTCTCTGGACTATGCAATAGTGCTTTCTTTTATTTGACTTTGACTCTGTAACACATAGGATTAGCTCCTGCACTGAGACACAACTTCAACAATATTGGTAGAGACTGCTTCAGCCTAGCCTATGCTTGTGAGTTACACTTCAGTCATGACAATTTCATAAAAAAACTTCAGTAGGGAGTTTTCTCGCAATCCTAGAGTTCTGACGGATGTCAAATCTAGTCTTTCACTTCCTAAAAGTGCACATTTAATTCTGGGTTACTTTAAAAAAGAAGAGCAACTCTTGTCATGCTTTTTAAAAAAAGTGAAACAGGGTGTGGTTGCAAGTCTGTGATAGTTCAATGCTGTTGATGCATGCTTAGTTTACTCACTTACCTAGACTATTATTACCTGGTTTGAGTAATCAGCATCCTGATTAATGCTTTTTTATGTGCTTCAATGAAATAAACACACAATCTATTCAAATAACCTTACTGAACTTTATCAGTATGAAGACATTAGAAAAAGCATCCTTAAAAAAAGAATGCATCTGAAGAAATCAACAAACTTATAATAAGGGATGTGATATAATTCCACTGCTTCCTTATCAAAAACTATTTTTAGATACATAAACAGGAGAACAGAGTCACTTTGGTAATTTTTCGGAGTCTAATGGTAGTTGCTTTTCTTTTTGCCTAGGTAAATTAGTCAAGATGTATAACCTTGTGTTACGTTTCTGGGGATGATAAGTTCTAAATTTATAAAAAACTATACAAACGTGAAACATAGGAACCATCAGTATACATGGCTGGTCAGGGAATACCTACCAGATCAGCTATTTCAGAAGATGTAGGCACAGAGGTAACTAGTTTGTGAATCCAAAAATAGAAACTACCACCTCACAAGATTCCTTGAATGAAGCTTCAAAATATGCCCAAAGAAAGATAAAAGATTCATCTTTTTCAAACAGAAAGGTTATGAAATGAGTTCTCTGAAACCTAGTGAAGAGAACGACAGGAAATAGCTTCACAGAATACTCCAAAGTCCAGGGCAACCATCTAAAATGGAAACATAGCCAAGTTAAAGGGTGCAGACACCAGCATGCAAAGACAAAAGCAGTCAGAAGAAGCTGAACAATTCTACTGTTTCTGGCGCTGCTGATGTCCCCCATAGCACAGCCTTGATACGCTGCACAAAGCTATCCTTTGCATCTGTGTGCACTGACACATAAAATGGCAAAAGTCACCAGTCTTGAAAGTATGAAAACCGTGCTGAACTGAGGTGGACCGTACAGCTGGACAAGCAGCAGAATAAGCATGATTAGATTTCTCATTGCCTAATCAACACCTTTGCTCAAACAAATAAAATCTTCACTAAAAAAAAAAAATAAAAAATATCACTTTCAAGGGACAGATTGAAAACAGTCCCTGCTCTGCAATATGGTTTTCTATATTGTACATATTTTAATCCTAGACCAAAGAACCCAAAGTATATTTATTAAAACCTCACTATGTCTTTAGTCACATTTTCTGTGTATAGGCTAATTCAGTATTCTGGGAGGTTTCAGAGTGCCAATATGTGAAGGTAGTTTGACTTTACATGGCTCAAGTACATTTTGATGTAATATTATTGACCCTGTCAGCCCCAACTGGGTATGTTTGCATGCATTCCCTTCACCGATGTTCTAGGGAAGTAATTCTTTCTTTTAGATAGTATCTGAAACAAATGTAAGATTGATAATTAAAGTTACATGATATAACTATAATTAAACTATCAAACTTACATGAAATTCCTGATGTGAACAATCAATCAATATTCCTAATACAGTGTAGATCCTCACGAGTTTTTTCTTTAATAGAATTTTTCTTTAATTAATCAGTGCACACTAGTGGTGTCATGGTGAATAAAGAACAGTGCACCCAAATATGCATGTACATACATAAACACAAAGCTCAAAATCTGAAAGAAATCATAAAACCTTTCTTGCTAAAGCTAGTAGATGTTTCAACTATTTTTAAAAAAAAAATCCTAAGTCACAAACTTTAAACTTCTGTAGACACTGAAAAGAAGTTGCTGACAACTTCTGATATACACACATAGGTCAAGTCTAAACCATAAATGAATAAGGGGAACATGACTTAAGGAAATAAACTCTCTGGATGTTCATGCTGACAAGGTTAGTTACCTTTTCTATTATTTAGAAGATTTACATTGTGAACACACTGATCTGTACATTGCATATACTTTTCTCTCCAATCTTTTCCCTTTTCTATTCTTTCTACAAACTAGGTTGCATAAGCAGTTTATTGAAGTTAAAAACCATAAAATTAAAACTGGAATGCAAAGATATTTTTAAAGAATATTATGGGTAATGCAGTGGGTATATAGATATGTTGTAGACATATAGAAACTACTACTGAGCAAAAGGCAATTAACCATCTCGTAAAACTTTGATAAAATTTTGCAATAAACCAGAGACTGAAAGAGTAATAAAGATAATAGTCTAAATAATGAAATCCAAATCACATTTTACACATTAGAAACATAAAAAATTCCACACTGTTTATGAAGAAAAGAAACTTAAATATATATCAGCAACCTTATCTTCTACCCTCCACAACAGCTTTTGTCTGTGGTTGTATATGCTGCCATTCCTCTGCTTTAATAGAAAATTCACTAACATATTTTAGATGTAATTATATACTTAATAAAGATAATTACTGTATGATTTTTAATTCCATTAATGCAAAAAGTGAAAAAGTCAATACGACTGACAGAACAGCAGTTATACCAGTGACAACAGCAATAAATGAATGTCTCTCTCTTTTTAACAAAAAAAATCTAAAGAGCAGTAAAATCACAGACAGCTACAAGCAGAAGAAAAATGTTTGGAATGTCATATACCTCCTTAAAACAAAAATATATGTAAGTTCTTAGCTCCATAAATGCAATTTTGATGTAACTAAGAATATAAAAACTAAAATTCTGCTTTATATAGTTATCAAAGTGGAGCTTTTTGAATGAAAAAAAATGAGAAGGAAAGGTTATCACTAAAGCTTCCCAGAAAAGGACAGGGAGAGAAACGAGAAAGTGGGGGCAAATCATTTGAGATGAGGCCAACTGGGAGATCATCAGACAAAGCTCCTCTGACATATGAAAAGCCATATGTAACTACTGTATGAGCAGATAGACTGCTTACTCCCCCCTCCCTTTTCCCCATGGAAAGCCTGGCAGAGTAGGTCAGAAGGTTAGGGTTCAAACTGCCATAATTTAGCAAATGATTGGTATGTCCTTTATATCACACATAACAGGTTTGATTTCCTGATAAGCAGAGTTCAAAGTACAGGCATACCTTGTTATCTGTCAAGGAGATGTTCCTACAAGTGGTACAGTTAGCAATGAGGGACAGCAAAGCAACTTTTCCCCTAAAAATTAACGTAATGGATGGCCTTGGTGTTTGCAATGACTTACGAGAGACCAGCGTATTGCTGCATAATATTCTATTTATTCCTCCGTAAAATTACCCCTTAAAAATAAGATCTCAACGATGCAAATGCAAAACAATTATTAAATAATTCAGGTTGGATGGGATTTCAGGCAGTATCTAGTCCAACATCCTGCTCAGAGCAAGGTCACATATAAAATCCGGCCAGGTTGCTCAAAGCTTTAGCCACTTGGGGATTGAAAACTCAGGGATGGAGACTGCTCATGCTTGGCCGTAGTGAAAAGACTGTCCTTATACAGAGAAAGAATCTCCTGTTTCAACTGATGCTCTCTCATGCCCCTACCATGCCCTGCTGTGAAGGGCTGGGCTCCATCACCATGCTTGTAGGCACTAAGGAAACTGCTAATAGGCACCCCAGAGCCAGACTGAACAAACCCTCTCCTCAGCCCTTCCTCACGGGGCAAATGCTCCAGCCCTGACCATTCTGGTGGCTCTCTACTACATTCACTCCAGTTTATCATTACGTTGCTTGTACTGAGATGTCCCAAAAATGGATGTTCCTTGATGTCTTGACTATTGTGCTGCTAATACAATGCAGGATGTTGTCAGAGTACACTGTTGGTTAAAACTGAGCTTGCTGTTTACAAAAAACATTTGTTCCCCTCAAAAATATGGAGGATGATCACACACAAGATAATCTGCATTTCCTTATTAGCAATTGAATGCTACACAACAGCTATTAATGTATGAAAAATCGTGTGCCAAAGATTGCTACAAGTGTACTTCCAGCAGTTGTTTTAAACCAAGTATGATACTGGAAAAACACATGGCTTTCCATCTGTCTTTCAGAACTTAAAGGAACTTCCATTTAGCTGCCTGCAGGCCATCAGGCATGCTCAGTGCAGCTAGGCAGCTCAGGGGAGTTTTTGTTAGAAAAGGATGGAAAGACACAGCAGTGGTAACAGCAGAGAGGGTTCTCATAAAATCAAAGAATACTAAGATGACTGACAGACAACCAATGGGTAGGGGAGCACTATTGGATCTGTCTTCTTTCAAGTAAGACTTGTAAAATATCCCTTCCTATGCAGTGACGTAATTGGAACCACATTAACATTACCATTAATGGCAAAGCAAAGGAGACAATGTGAAGACCACTCTTCATTCATATGACTTAAAAAAAAAAGCTCATCAAGTGTATTTCAGCTCTAGAGAAATCTATCAAGTGATAAAGTGCTGTATATAGCTAGTTTCTCTTAAAGTCTTAAAATGTAGATACCTCTGTGTATCATTATTCAGAAATGAAACATAATAATAATGGCCAGTCTTCGTGAACGAAGATCTGGGGAAGGTCTTTACACCTTCCAGCCTGCACATTGGATTTTTTAGGTGAGACACAGTGTGCGCGG
>JAWMRA010000001.1:64993713-65029032 GCA_035584735.1 Pseudotriccus pelzelni | reverse complement strand
AGCTCCACCTGCCCGGGGAGTGTCCCTGGCTGGGAATCGAACCCTTGGCCTCGGCAGTGAAGGTCCTGCAATCTAACCACTAGGCCACCAGGGGCTCCCTGAAATGAAACATATATTGTTTCTAAAACTTATTTTTCTGAACAGTACCAGTCTTCTAAATCAACCAGAGAATCTTTTGAAGACATTTTAAGAACAATAAACACGCAGACAACGGCATCAATACCAGAAGAGAATATGGAATATACTCTTATAGCCCAAAACAAAAGGAAGGAGCTACAGTCACATTCTGCGTGCTTTTAAAATCTTGAAGTGGAGCAATAAATGAATCCTGAACAGATACATCACCAAGCTGTTTACAACACTAATGAAACAATCTCATTTCTCTTCATTTGCAAACAAGAAAAAGTGCAATGAATCTGAACTTTCTATAAAGCAGCCTATCCCAATAAATTCTTCAGTTATCAAATTATCCTATATTACCTGCTGAGGCATGTGAAATGTGAAAATACTTCAAAAATGCAGTAACTACTGAGAAAAATAATCACTTAACTCCAAGCTGTCTCCACTCTTGAGCATATTTGCTTTCACAACATACTTTTCTGTATTTTATCAGCTATCTGACAAGTTTTACAAAATTTTTATAGACAGACACAACTTTGCCTTTATTACTCAAGTTATTAATTTCAAAGAGTAGTATTGCGGAAAGCAGTTAAAACAGAAAACAGAATCCAGATCTTAATTTTTCTATTTTCCTCCCATTTTCCTTGTTCTCTCTCACCATTTCAACAATTCTTTCTTCAGCTGAACTATCACAATCCCTGCAATAACCACACCTAAGAAATAGAATTTTTCATCTTGTAGTGGACTTAAAAACAAATGTTTGTTCCTTTGAGTCTTTTCCCATAATGGGACTTGTGGACAAGACACTCCTGAGCTCCAAATATTCCCTGTCCCAACTGAGTAGCATGTTCTTTTTATTGTGGAAGAAAGAGAAAGCTCCTGCTACTCTGTGTGTTCAGTGCTTGTGTCATTTCATCCCTGCCACCATCCATTCTTCCTGCTAGGAGCCCTAGAATACGGCTTCATCTATCACATCACTAGGGAAGCAACTGCAGATACTACTCCTGTACTCACTGAACAGCAGATGGAAAGTTCCCTCTAACACATCATATTGTTAACATTAACTCCTTCAATAACGGAGCCCATTCACTGAACACTATGTTAAAACATGGCTTTAACCCTTTGCATCCTTACGGTCTACAAGAAAGACTTCCATTGAATGGGGGCTTAAATATCGGTAGGAAAAGTTAAGTCCCTTAAAACTGGAAGAATGAACTGTTGTACTTCAGTCTGACCATGTTAGTTACTGGTTCTGCGTGAACATTTAGGTCATGACTGAAAAACAGTCTAGTTACCACTGTACTTCAGTCAACCTTGTTTTGTGTGATGTGCAATTCTCTTTACTACCATAAGGTTTCAGCAGATGGAGGTGTTTTGCAAAACAAATAAATAAAAATACTTTTTGCAAAGTATTTAAAACTCTGTTCCACTCTAAGCTTCATGCTCAGCATTCCATCCTTCCACAGTTAAGAGTCTGAACCAGGTTAGAACCAGACTTTAGGCTTAATGTAAAACCACTAACAGGGTAATAGTTCAACTTGCCTTAATTCAAAATGGAGTCAGTCTTTCAGAAAACAAGAAAATCTGCATACTGCCATCTGTTCTTGACAATGCAGTGTTTATTGGTACGTGACACTGAAGCATGCTTGTCTTAGCAATACTAATGGGGCACACAGTCTAATACTTTGACTGCTGCTGTATAAATGGAGTGGACTTTGGCCCATATTTTCACTTCTTCCCAATCTTGGAATTCCTGGTAACCATAAACAGACATTCAAAGGCAAGCAATAAACAGCGTGCACTGCAAACGTGCATACAGAAATTACACCTTAAAGAACAGTTGCAGGTACATTGCTTCAGAATATCCACAATGTTAGTGACTCCAAGCTGTATTCCCCACAAAAGCACCATGTGTATGAGTAGGGAATCTTCAATAAAAACTGCAGAATTACCATCCTGAAAGCAACACAAAGCATAAGGGTTTCATGAGTTAAAACTTGTGATTTGCAGTGAAAATCTCAGGGGTGAACTTGTGCTGAGAACCATCACAGTGACACAGGCATTACTGCATTATGATTACAAGTATTAAAGCATTGAGGTTGCCTAGGATCACTGTGCAACATGGTAAACAGTATTTAAAAGTTTGAGATCTATTAATATCAAATGAAAGCACAACAGCTATACAAGTGGTGTAGAACTTCCCTGCAGAAAAATAAAAGGGAAATGAATTCTTCTTTCTCCCTGACAGAGTTAAAGGAACAAACATTTCAAACTGCAGTGAGTGATAAAGCACTAGCCACATTATCTCAAAAAAGGCCAGTGACTTACCCATAAAGTAAGTCTGATTGACTCAGACACACACACATTGAAAAATACTTTATCATATCAGATTATCCAATGACTGTGATGAGTAGGGAAACTGACAATCTAAAAGCACTCCTGATAGGGAGAATACTACTAAAAATTTTATTACTTATCTTTCCATTTGCAGAATCCTCACTGTTACAGGATGGTGGGGATTTACTGTACAGATGATTCTGGTTAGCAAAAGCAACTAGGAAAAACACTCAGCAGCTTTCCCAGCTAGAAAATAAAAAAACCTTCACAAATTCATTCCTGATTTGTCCAAATTTGAAGAGAAAGACTTACACTTACCTCGTGTTGGTGTCTAATCTTACATTATCTCCAAGTTCTTTGAAAATAGGTCTTAAATCAACACTGCTCACTTTAATTATGTTTCAGTTGGGAACAAGCAAGTCTATTTACTAATTCACTCAACACTCCTATCAGATGATGAACCAATTCAATTTGATCAGTTAAGTTCCTAAGTGAGGAGATCTCATTTTGCCTTTTTTTTTAGTAAATGATGAGAATAGTGTCACTCCATCATTATTCATATAATGATTCTGAATTTGCAAGCAGAGGACTTTGTGAATACTTATTTCTCATTCCTAAATTCCAGGGATATGGAAGCATAAACTGTCCTCCACAGTGAAGCTTAAGCCTTACATCAGCAGATTATTGGAATTCAGTTCTTAGATGAAGTTAGAAGGTCTCTGTCATGGGAGTACAGGTCTTAGGAAATGAAGTTCAAAATCACTTTTACTCAAAACAGGACCTCCATCCAACTTTCCTGTTTCTGTCACAGACTCTTTTAGAAAAGACTCTTTCTGGAATTTTTAATAATAGCTTTTCTTTTTCAATGTTTTGAACCTTGCATGAAATGTGCCTTTGAAGCAGAGTAAGCAAAAAACATTAGTTTCAAATTTGAGAAAGTAACTGTCAGTGAGAAAGCTACCAGTGGAGGTGACACCCCTGGAGAAGTGAAGATAAAGCAGAAATCACAGCATAGTTCTGGACCTCATGCTCTATCCTTGGCTATGAGAATATAGAACTGTGGATCATACGTGACATGCATGAATACTGATAAACAATGAAAACTGTCCTTAGACTTGAGTGTATCAATGCACATATGTGGAGATGAATACCTAAGGGAATCAGTATTTCATTAAAAAGATGTGACTTCTAGAGATGTAGTGCTAAGATTTGAAGTTCAATTGGCCACAGCAGGTTTTCAAACAGATATCTGGGCTGTCAACAATGAAGAGCATTTTCCAAGACTCCAGCCAATACACAAGCTAAGCAGAACAGTAAATTAGTCTTCACTTAACTTCGTGATGAAGTTAATAACGGTATATGTGCAGACTAGTATAAAGTTAGAACAGATTCATTCAAAAACACAAGGAACTCTGTATACATAGTCTTACACACAGCCAAAAGTAACCACAGAGATTAGCTTGTTTGACCCACATTAAGTGAATGACTTTCCTGAATTCTTGTTTGAATTAAAATATTTTGGTAAGAGCAAAGAGTATATGCTTTGAGAGAAACAGTATTTTAGGCACGTGTCAAATTCTGAGCAGAGATATTTTTGATGTGGCTTGTGGCTTAAGGTGTTTGAACAATTTTCTTTGAACTTTCAAGGGAAATCCTCCCCTTCAGAAAAATAAAAAATATCAAGCTAATTCAACTCTGCCTGCAACACTAAGAAGATACAGAATATTCAGCATTTTATTCTGTCTTCAAATAGCTTCCTCAAAACAGAAGGAAATGTTCTTTATGAATCTCCACAACTCAACAGAACTTGCTTGTTTATATAAAATATAATCTCTTTTTGAACCCAAATGAATTATTGGTTATTTGCCACTTACCACCCCACACGACATTATAATATTATAAATTAATTGAAGAATGAAACTTTTTACAACTGCCGATTTGTGTGTGTGTGTTGTGAGTGACAAGAAACACCTTTCCAAAGTTTCCTTGCTGGACTGTAAAGAATTACTTGTAGGTTTGTAAAGTTAATGACTTTGACAGAATTCAGAAGTTATTACTTCTATGTCATAATTAGGGACTTCAGTAAAATTCAGAACAAGTACTTTCCTTAAAGTACAGTCATACACATTTTTAGCATTGTAGGAACCAAAACTGTCATCATGTAAGTGCAACAGCGTGTGCCAGGACTTTTACTCCATTAAGTGCTGCACTGTATGCCATGACCACTCTTGTGTTTCTAGAAGTGTGTATTGATGGCATTATTACACACAATGCTATATAATTCAGTACTTCTGTCTTATTAATACTTTTCCTTTACTTTCCAAATTTCCATTTACTCTATTACCTTATATTCTTGCTAAAAACCAATCTCTCATTTGAATTATTCTCTGTAGCACATGGAATGAATTTAAAGACTCTAGCTGATTGTGTCAACATTAAAATAGGACAAATATGTTGCTTTGGCACAGGGAAGTCAAGTTCAGGCCACAAAAGTTTGGATTATGTTCAGACAACTCCCCTCTTCACCATTCCTCGGTATGCTATCATTTACACATACTCTACAACATGAAAATACAAACAATTAAAAAAATCTTGCAAATATATTTACTTAGTATGTGAAACACAAGAAATTAGACACATTTGAAATCATTAAAGACAGAGAACAAAACTACTTGTTCTTCAGATATTGCAGATTTACTGAATTGGAACATAATCCTTGACAGTTTCTACAACCAATATCTACACTTCAAGTACCTTTAACTCCAGTTTAGATTAAAGCATCTTAAATTATTTTACTTTTTTTTACTCTGACTGAAGTTAACTACTGTTTGAGTGTTTTCGTAAAACTCTGCATTTCTCAGCTGTAACAGCATCTGTCATTCTTGGCTTGGAAGCAAGCTCTTGTATGAATGTGAGCAATCTTTTTTTGCTTCTTTAGAAATGCAGGGTATGTTCAACAACTGTACTATGGATCTATAGGAATCTAAAGCATGTGTTTAAAGTAATTCAATGCTTCTCTCAGATCATGATCAAATACAGCATGCAATATGATTAATAAAATAAACAGCATACTTAAGTATTTGGTACTCTTACACAGATATAAAATAGAACCATGAACTGTGCAAATAGGACAGTAATTAAAATATACGCTAGAAGGAGGATTATAACTTGCACATTCACTTATTTTTTATGGATTTAATACAGAAAAGTCTATTGCTACTGCAAATACTTTGGTCAGATTTTATACTTTACATTGCAAGACCAAATGCAGCAATACTTAGTGTTTTGGTACTATTCGCCTATGAATTTCAGTTTCCACTACTCTAACAGCATACACAGTTCTCATTCTACATTTCTCACTGACTTCAAATTAGTTTATGCATTTAAAAAAAAAAAAAAAAAGCACAGATTGGGACTTTCAAAGGAACACCAAAGAGCAAAATAAGAGTTTAAGAAAAAAGAAAGAAAAAATAATTAAAAAAAGGAAACAGAGATACCATTTGACATTGAAGTGACTCAGTACTACAGTACTATTTAAAATATGTTTCTTTGTGTTCCAGAGTTTTGTTACTGAGTTTCAATAGTAAAATTCTCTATGTGTGCCAACTGGATTGTATTTAACAGTATCTTTTTCTCAAGGCCTTCTCGAAGTATTATTACTTCTATATGTAATATTAGTTCTCAAAGTATTATCATTATTAGTATGCAATAAAGTGGCCATTTCTGAAATTGTAATTTGAAAAAAATTACAAAAATAGCAAATGGAAGAGGTCTTGAGCACAATTCAGTTGGCAGGGATGGAACTCACTATTCCATGAAGATCTAGAAAACCATTTATATGCATCGTGTTGCATCGGGAAAACTATCCTTTCATGTGGAACAATCACATTTCAGCTACCTTTTTTTTCCTTATTTGAGGAGATTCTCCTTCATTATATTCCCTCCACAGATACACAAACTTATTTGTAATTTTGGAAAATATATCCTGGTTCTATTTTTCAAGCAAATTCAGCTTAGAAGATTGTTTTAAAGTAGTTCATTTTCTGTTTCAGAATTAATGTGGCAGTAACAGAAAATGACTATTTTCTAACCATATTAAAGATCACTGCATTGATATGGAATATGCACACATGCAAGCTCAACAAAGAATCTTTTCTCAGTGATCATACATTTACATATATAAAGTTATCAGACTGTCATTTCATAGGAATGTACTAGCACGCTACTAAATGCTCTAAGAGCTTGTATCATGAATCACCATTATAATTTGTACTGCTGGCAACTTGGCATCAATTTGAATATACAAAGGTTTATTTTGCAGGGTGGTAACGAGTAGGAAGGCCAAGGCAAGTAAGTGTAAAAGCTGTCAGAACTGCAAACATTATGGAAAAATATCAAGTACTACTATGATGAGAGAATTTAAGAAGTGATGCTTAAACATGTCTACTCACTTCCTATATGAGCTATAATACATAGGTAAAATCTCCAAGTGTAGCATGCAAGTGAAAGCTAAGTATATTGTTTGAACTGTAACATAATTTATACTATTCTCTTCCTTAAACCCACAGTGCAGTAAAAAGGCATTCTTACAAATAGTTTCAGTTTAATAGGACACAGAAAGACAGCCCATTGACTAGTAATTAGCAAAACAAATGTGACTAAAACCCATGTATTTCTAAAAGACAAAAAAGAAAGAATGTTACTCAACAGTTCCAAAATAATTAAATCTGGTAGCTGCTAAATAAAACGCATAGAAGACTTAAAACTTAGGCAAGTACAAAAATGATTGAGAAACCGGTGTAATTTGGTTTATGATTTTTCATAACTAATACAGAAAAAAAATGTCCTGACAGCCTTGTATGATCTGTTAAATGATAAGAACAAGAAACAACTTGAAAGTATTTGCATTTTTCACAAATATTATTTTCACCCCACACTTCAGTAATGCAAGCTCACTCTGATGAGCATCATACACCAGTGCTAAAATGACAATTTTTGAAACTTATTTCCTCTTTTTTTTTTAGCAATTCAAATTTTATACGCTACTGACACATCACTAAACAGCTGAAGATCTGAAATGTCGATTAAAAACATGTTTCAGGAATGATAATAACTCAAGACATTTGCAGCTCCTTTGTAGCACAGGTACACCATTTAGCTGAATTGTAACTCATGTTGAGCATTTGGAGCAAAATGACTGCACATCTTCCAGTGATGTGCTTCTCTGATATGCTGGAGAGTGTAGTTCTTACAGAAAAATAATAATAATGTAACCCAATAACAAAACAAATAAGAATGTATATACAAATGGAAGACTTAGAGCAGGGCTAGGAAACTTAAGGTGATAGTTCTCTTCATCCAGACTCTTAGAAGACAGAGCAGACTGAGAAAAAGGATCTGGATTTGTTTCATGATACTAGGACAACTAAACTGCTAACATGACCCATCTATGCCAAAGAAACACAGTTCCAGGAATCACTGAGGTACATCTAATGGAAATGATGGTATCATACAAGATAGAGCAGGAAATTATCTGAAACATTATTCAGAATTCCAGTTATCTGTGTTAAAGGGAGGTCAAGATTAAAAGAAATGGTACTCCGATGTCCAAGAGAACAAGGAATCTATCCCATGAGAAGTCAAATAAGCTACAATCTAGAAAAACAAAGTGTGACTAAGATTTTAAGAGGGCAAAACAACGGATATTTAAGGACTAATGCTATCATCAGAATTCCATGTCATAAACCATAAAACCAAAATAATATTAAAACAGAAATTAAAATCCCATCTGAATATAACAACTAGAATAGGTTCCACTAGGAATAGTACAGTTCAGAATTTAACTTATGAAAAGATGGTTCCATGCAATGACAGAAGAATCAATGATCTAAAAGGCTTACACTAAAAACAAGGTTTATAAACCTGATAATACGTTTGTAAGGTTTTGGGGGTTTTGTTCTTTTAATAATGGAAAAAGAAATACCAAAAATGCAACTACCTAGCTAAAAGATCCTGAAAGTCATATTTTAATTGTATTTTTATATTTTTTTGAGAATCCATTTGACTGACTTCCACCAAACCATCCCCAGAACTTCTTTATTTTTCCTCTTTTGTGGTATTTTGCTAAACTCATGCATTATGTGTATCAAGACTTGCTGACAAATATTCCAGGCAACACCAAAACCTGTTTAAACAACTAGGGAGACTGAGAGGGAAAGGACAAGGGTCTTGAACTTCCTGGGAAATGCTCGAGGCACATTACAAAAGAGGCAAAGCTTAGCCATTACCTCCTCTTCTAAAAGCATTCTGGAGTGAACTCAATGATTTTGAATGAGTTAGCCATGACCTAATAAAAACAGGCCCTTCAGGGACTTGAATAGAGTTAAAGCACCTCCCTACCCATATCAAAATAAGCATTTAACTTTCCAAACCAGGAGACTTCCGAGCATGCACAAGGACCTCTACCTAGATGTGCTCCAACTTGGAATGCAGACTGATTTTAAGTGCCTCTGAGGTTAGGTGGTGCTTGAGAACAGGAGGTATTGGTAAGACTTCACTGGAATCTAGTCAAGGAAAATCTGCCCCCAAGTAACACTATGATAACCTCCTAAAAAGCCATTAGCATGTGCAAATCTTGTACTTAGCAACCATACACATTTTAAACAGGGTGGGTAGCCACTGGCTTTTGCATCTGGACAGGACAGAAGAAATATAATGAAAGGTTCATAAGGACAGGGAGAGATCAGTCGCCAATTACCATCAAAAAACATACTCAACTTGGGGAAAAATTAATTTATTACCATTATCAAATCAGAAAAGGATAATGAGAAACAAAACCAGGTCTTCAAGTAAACCACATTTCCTCCATCCCTCCCTTCTTCTTGGACTTTACTCCCAATTTTCTCTACCTCTCCACCCACCCAGAGGAGCAGTGGAATGGGGAATGGGGGTTGTGGTCAGTTCATCGCACGTTGTTCCTGCTACTCCTTCCTCCGCAGGTGGAGGACTCCTCACACTCTTCTCTTTAGCTCCAGAGTGGGTTCCCATCCACAGGAGACAGCCCTCCACAAACTCTTCTAATGTGGGTCATTTCCACAGGTGCAGTTCTTCAGGAACAGAGTGCTCCAGCGTGGGGCCCCTGTGAGGTCACAGGTCCCGACAGCAAACCTGCTCCAGTGCAGGTTTCCCATGGGGTCACAACCTCCTTTGAGCAACCATCTGCCACTCCATGGGCTACCATGGATCTCCATGGTCTGCAGGGGAACAGCCTGCCTTACCATGGTATCCACCATGGGCTGCAGGAGAGTCTTAGCTCCAGTGCCTGGAGCACCTCCTCCCCTCCTCCTTCTTTCACCTTGGTGTCTGCGCAGTTGTTTCTCTCACCTATTCTCACTCCTCTCTCCCGCAGCAACTGCTCTCCTGTGGTAACTTTGCCCCTTCTCAAATACCTTGCCCCAGAGGCACTACCACCTTTGCTGATTGGCCAGTGGTGGGCCCGTCTTGAAGGCAGCTGGCATTGGCTCTGCTGGACAACAGGGAAGCTTCTATAGAAGCTTCTGACAGAAGCCACCCTGGTAGCCCCCCCCACTACCAAGACCTTGCCATGCCAACCCAATACACTGAGTTACTGCATATTTTTTTTAATAGTGCAGCCACAGTTAGACCCTAAGAGACCTACGCATTTTATATTACAAAACCAGAATGGTGTATTATCCAATTTTTCCCTGTCCTTTCTCTCCCTTTCTCTAAAAAGACAAATGCAACCTTCCTCTTCATTTGGGTGTGGCAACTCTTCTAAGAGTTACTGTAAGATAGCTAAGACTGAAAATTTTGAAGGAGCATGGTATCTTCTAACCTTCTGTAGTTTTATTAACCAGATCTAATTCTTCATATAATCACAACTCTGGACACCTGCCTTGACTGAACTTCTGTCAATCAAAATACTCCCAACCATGGAAGGCAGCAGAGTTCTTTACCAAAAAAAAAAAACCAACAAAAAAACCCCACCCCAAAAGACCAAAGCAGCATACAAGCCATATAATACTTCATAATAAAAACATTCAATTTTATGACCAGCCTTTGAGAAATCCTTAAAGGCTTAAAGATTCTGCCCTGGAAGAAGACTCTAAGAATGCTAGTAAAGTATAAAAGATCCAAAGCCCACGAATTTATGAAGAGTCTATGCTGAACTACTTTAATTCAGAAAAGCCAGGTGGCTCTCAACTCACCTAGCTTCCACTGTTTATAGTGTGGGTACATCTGAGCCTGTCATGTAAACTCTCTCTAGAAGTCAATGCAAAGAAACAAGTACCTTATGGACATGCTCCCATCCTGGCACTGGCATTTAAAGTTAGAGAACACTGATGACAGCTACAGTAAACAGTGTACTGAAATCCATGTTGCATTTGCATTTACTTACTTTTCTCAGCAACTAATGCTTGAACTCACCCAAAGTCTAAAGTATATTACATTTTAAAAATTCTTCAAAAAGATCACAAAATTCTGAAACAGTGGTATGAACAAAACTGAGTTCTCTGAAAATGGATGTTCAAAGGTTTTCAGTGTTAGAACTGGAAGATGTTCACCTAGTACTGAACAAAACACGTTTCAAATAAGTTAACATCATGAAGATTCAGTTTCCCCCTCTGCAATTAGCTGTACAGAGACAAAGAAATGGACTCTGCCATCGACTGCAACACGTGCCTTCTACTTACCTTCGTGCAACTGTTTTGTCTTTGCCTGGCTTATACTACTCTTTTAAAGACTGGCAAACTGCACCATGTATTCTACACTCAAATGAATCACACTCTGTCAAGTTTTCATGACTGGTTTTTTTCTCTTTTTTATTTATTCTATTTCTTTTGCCACCCCTCATCTTTATTACCTTTACTCTTTTGCTTCTCAACAATCTTCTATGAGTTTCACAATAACTTAAGACATAATATAAGGAGAAAAATGTATTTGTCTGACAAAATAATTAAGTCTCTCGATCTCCTAAACTAACTTCTTCCTCTCTTTTTACTGATTTCTGCTTGATAAAAATTTACTATATTTAAGACCAATTTTGGGGGGAGGGATAGGGAGAAGGGTTTTGAGATAGGCTTCCTTTATATTTTATACCACACAATTAAGGGAAAAGGGATTCCAGGAAATCTTTGAATAAAAGACTTAGTAATCCAAGTTTATATGTTTTCCCCATCTTCTTCTGAGTCTAATAAAAAGCTAAAGACATTTTTAAGGGTGATAATTACAATAAAACCTTACTGATAACATGATGTTGCATCATGGGCAACATACAGATGGTTAAAGTTGGAACAGAGAATAATCAGAGATTTGCAAAGTTACCCCTACCATGCATATTAAACAAATAAGACAAATGCTGCCAAGAACTGGAAAAAAATTAAGGCAGTATTCAAAGCCAGACTGCAGAAATGTGAGTGTATCTAAGCATTTGTATCACATGTGAGCAAAGTATGTAAGGTCCCATTATAATAAATGTTCCAGATGCCAGGAAGTCAGGGGAATGAGGTAAAAATAAGAAATATTCTTTAATATTAATAAATGAAATTAAACTTTATCAGAAATGAATCACTGGTGATTTTTTGCTGGAGATTTTGGCTGTTGCTTTTTACTTTTAAATATAAGTACGCTTGGTCTGCCTCCTCCCTTTTCCTCCCACTCCCACTTCACCCCCTTTACTCCTAGGTCCCTTTTAGGCACACAGGCTATTTAGTCTTGAGTCCTTTTCTAAAACTTGGACTGTCAAGGTAACATATCAGAAACAGATTAAAGTGGGAAATGGATATATAAACTTAAACAATACCATATTAAAGCAGAGGTGGCATTATATTTATTTTGAAAAAGTTATAAAATTGAAAAATTATAAAATAAAAAAGCATGAAACTTTGCAAAATTCAGTTAATATACCTGAAGAAAGATATTACTTTCCTGGCTAAAATATTCAATTACAACAAACTGCTTGTAAACCTTCAGGCTTTTTCACGAAACTATTCTCCCTATTTTACAGGATGGTTAAACCAAAACATGCTAAAGGTGGGGAAAAAACTCCCAGTGACAAAAAACCCCAAACAAAAGACCCCTGCAAATGCTTTTAGACTTATCACAAACGACACTTCTGCATTCTGAAAGGTCTATTCACATTCTTCATTTTAGTAAAATACCATTTTGAAGCAGTTTCTAAAACTGGATGTAACATTCATTTACACATATTTGCCAAGTTTTTAAATGCTTTAGAAGCTAAACTAAAACATGTTGAAAATGACTCACTGTGGTACCAGAATATGCACTGTAGGAAATAAGAACTCATTTACAAGTGGGAGAAATACACTCACACTTCATCTGAGGGAATTCACTGGACTTCCCTTCCAGTAAACATTATATTTTAAAATAATCATGGAAAATATGTTCTTTTAAGTGAAGTTTATGAAAAGATTCAGACAGCTGGCATAACAAAAGAGACTTACAAAGATAAATGCAAAAACTGTCTTTAAAAATAATTAATAATTCTGCCAAAAGATATCAATTTAGCAATAAAAAAAGATTCCAAATTTTTTTACTTACTCTAATGGCTAAACTAAAACTGTTTAATACAGTTGTTCTGCACAAACAGATAACCATTTGAGACAAAGGACAAAAGAAAGATTTGATTATTTTGCAAAGTAAGAATATGCAGGGTTGGGGGAAAGCCCTGGCAGCGCAAACAAATTACCATAAGGTAGCTCTTTTCTGACTTGTGCATGTCAACTAGTTTCTATTCATCGGCACACTTTAATAATATAAATATCTTGCAGTGAATGCACTACTTTAAAAGCTTTTTTTCTTTGAAAAGAAGAATTCATCTGGCACCAAGAAAATAAACCTGAAATATATCCCATTTATCAATACATATAGAATACTAATAATATAAAACCAGAACTCTGATACAGAAAATTAGATGCAGATTTCACAACTTGTGACTAGGAACAGAATCATAAAGGGCAAATCTAAACCCAAAAAACCCAGCCTCACTAGCTTCTATAAAGTATACTGTCTGTAAAAACAAAAATATCCTAGAGGAACATGAAACAGACAAAAAAGATACAATATTTCTTTTCATGGTTTTAGGTTTAAAAATCTTAGAATTAAGGTATCAATAAAGGCTCCATTCCAGCTAATGCTGGGCATTTCACATGCTGGGCATGGGATTTACATGAGTCATACTTAGCTCATCTTTTACCATTCGGAGAAACATTCTATACTGAGTATACTCAGAGATTCAGGAGTCAGTTAATTACCTGGAGTGCCATATGAAGACAAGAGAAGGACAAGGGTTTCTAATTATCCTCATTTACTTACAGTACCACTTTGCACAAATAAAACCTTCTCCCCTTTGGGTTTTGAATGGGACAAATTCTTCCACTCTCTATAATCCACAACTAATTCTAGCGACCCAAGCAATGTATCCAAGGTAAAATGGGAAGATGTAACTTTTTGAAGCATCTTGAAATTTATAATCTAGATTCTGTATCTGGAATGGAAGAGGTTAAGATCCCAGAAAAATCAGAGCAAACATTAAGCAAAATTTCAGAAGGGATGAATCAGTGCACTTTTATCTATGGCAACAAACACTTTCCATGAAACAATTAGAATATCTATGAAAACAATTCCAGATGACAAGTTCCACATCAAAGCTTAAACTACATTATGTGCATACACATGCAGTAGTATTTATATTGAAATGTTAGCCAAGAGCTGAAGCATTTTGACAATATATCCAATACTTAAATTTTAGAAAAGATACACATGTAGAGTTGTAAGTGCAAGTATGTATATTTACACTTTACATGTATATTATGAAATCTAACATTTTATGAAAAGACTAAATGCCTGACAGATACATGCATTTTGGGTAGTACCCAAGCTTCATCTCAAAGGAACCTATTTCTAGGACATTTATTTCTATAACTACACTGCCACTTGACAGAAAAAGTTTATTTCCCTTTAAGAGAAAGTTTCTCAAGCTCGTTTCTTTCATGAGTGAGAAGCTGGCATAAACTATGGCAATTTTTCTGCTTCTGGAACACCTCAAAGGGGCTCACACACACACCATCTCTACACTCTCCATGCTTCATGAGTCTGCAGAGAGATCTGTGCAACATTATCTTTAGTTTGTCAACATTTATTTCTTTTCAAGCACAAAAACATGTTATTAAATAGGGCTCATAAGTCAAGGTTGGCAGCATAGGTGCATATGAGCAGTATCTTTATGAATTCTACGTACTGGTAAAAACTGCAGAAGCCCTTTATCGCTTGTAGTAAAGCCCCTTGATTTATTTTTTCATATGCATCCCTCCTTTCCATCTTGGTTGGGTTTATTCAGTCCTCAAGTTCTGTGTCCTTATTGCTTCTTACCACACTTGTCCCATAGAATTAGAAATCCTTTCACTAATGACCACCAGCCACCATCATGAGCAGGCCAGCATATCTGCTTTCACTGTGCTCACCTTAGAGGCCCATCCAGAACAAATGTTCTTGTCTCACTTTGGTCTTGCTAAAGTTGTAAGTTGCCTTTTTTTTTTTTTTTTAATCTAAAACCAGTTCCCCCTCACTGGGATAAACAGCTCAAAGCAGTAACACCCTCTTGGCATCCCCACGATTCAAATATCATCTAAGTGTCACTACGGCTAAACAACGTTTGGCAAAAATGTTGTTGACATGTCACATTGCCACCCTACAGCTACCCAGGATCAAGCTATTCCTTACCAAGCTCTTGCACTCTGGTTAACTATGCACTGAACATTAATTGCATGTTCATTTTGCTGGTTTCACAGAATATGGTTACAGAGTTACCCACATAGTCATATAAGTAGACACAATTGTGCCTTTAGATCATTAAGCCAGGAACACAAACAGTTGTAAAAATTATCTAAATAGCTTTGCTCTGAGTAAACTGAAGGACATGGCCTTCCCACTATCCAGTGTGATGCAATATTTCAGTGCCGAAGACATACAATTTCAAAATAAATTTACTGGTCTCCCTGTATGTAACCAGCTCTCTGAGCCAACCTCGACAAAGTCTGAGATACATTATCGAAGCAATCTTATCTAGAAACAAGACCACACAAAAGGAAAGTCAGCCCTCCAACCCTGGTCTTTCCATTCTCTCCTCATCAAGGCACTAGCAAACTGACAAGCCAATCTCATGGAGAGAGGAAGAAACAAACAGGCTGCCAAGAATTTGCACAGTTGTTCCATCAGTTGTGAACAGTGGTTTCACCAGCTGCGAGCACTACATGTAAATATCACACATCCCTCTCTTTCAGGAAGTCCTTGATGTGATTAATTAGGCATATTCAATGCTGGCTGGACTCATGTACAAGGCAAACAGCTCCTTGTGGTTTATGGCCTCCTCAGCTTGCCGATGTACTTTTGGGAGCATGTGCATGAACGTCATGATGGTCCTTCATTTACTCATAGTCCTTTATTCATTTACAAATGGACTAGCTAGCCTCCATTCCAGAACTATATACCACCAATTTCCTTATTTGTAAGAGTTACTCACAGGAACAGGTATCCCCGCTATGGAGATAAGGACCAGCCTAACAGCTGTCTGCTACACCCAACATTCAGTTATACCTAACATTTTCTCACCACTTCCAATATGAGCCTGCAGAAGACAAGCTCCGGCCAAAACTCAATCCAAAGCTCATACTCATAAATATTAAGTCTTCATGACAAACATTGCAGAGTTTCCCATGAGTTTACAATGAGGTTCATAACATAAGATGACAAAACTCATAACTGCCTTCTCAAACCGCACAAGCACCTATTTGGACACTGTTCCTCACAGTTTGATATCCAGATATGAGTATAGAATCACATCCTTTCCCAGAGGATAATAAGAATATAACCAGAGACTCTGAAAACAATTACAGAAGATAACTATTGTTAAAACTTTTATGGTTTTATTAGGCTGAAATACAGTATTACATAAATAGCCATAATTTGAACATCAAATTTTTGTACAGATACAGTATCTCTGGCTTTGAAGAATTTAGCTTCAGAATAGGAATTATAATACACAATTTTGGTAAATTCACGCAACTAACAATCTCTGTATATATTTATGGTCATGTTATTTGTGACCTATTTTTCTTTTGTATTCTAAAAAATACATATTTAGGATTTTCCTAAAACAGGTTCTTTTCTCACTTGCCATTGAAATGTTAGTGCTTTGGGCTACTTAATGCACAAATTTAATCTCTCAAGCTCAAATGATTGGAAACACTACAGAAATAAATACTACTTGCATAGATAACCCCAAATAAAATCATATTTACAACTTCTTCAGGTAAGTGCTTTCATTTATATCTTGTCATTACATCCATATAATGTCACCTTTTCAAAGGGACACAAGGCACATGCAGTAAAACGGTTGAGAAGTTCCCCTGTGTTCCATAGCTTCTATTCTATGCAGAATAGCTGTAGTGTGCAAGATGAAAGGCCCATGTAGTCTGATAAACCTGTCTCCCAACTGTAGCCAAAAGTGTATGTTTTGAGCAAGGCAAGAAAAACTTCTGCACAGACTGTGTTTCTCCCTAATCCTCTGCCACTATGTTAAACTATTTCTAGCTCAAGCATTTCTTGAATTGGATGTGTTTTCTACTCGTAAAGCAATTCCCAGATTTATCTCTGAGCTCTTCCTGTCTCCTTTTGAACCCACGTAAACTTTTAGCATCTGACACATGATTCGGTAATGACCCCTACTCATTCACCCGGCAATGCTGACTGTTAATGAGAAGCCGTGTGCAGTGAGTCACAAAAAAAGGTGCGTACATGAGGAATACTGGCAATCATGGCAAAATCATGGACTGCAGTGGAAGCTTCAACCTTATAATTCAAGAACTATATGAAGTCTATGCAGCAGCACCCTTATATCACAGAAAACCTCTTTGAAGGTATTTATAACTGCTTTCAAATTGGTTCTCAAAGGACACTGATGTATTTTCAATCTTTCCAGGCTAGCAAAAAAACTTAAGGACATAAAAGTGTAAATAGTTCTAAGGTACTCAGCATAGTAGCCACCACAGAATTTTAATCTTTTGTCTCTACTAATCATAATATTTTAAGATTAAGACCTTTTTGCTAGTGGGAAATCAGCAGGTAAAATGAGAATGTCAAGGCTTAAGGAAAATCTTTATGATATGAGGATATGTTCATATTACAACTTTCCAAAGCGTACCTCAGAGGCTAATAATATTTCCTAAAAATTATTATTTAGGAGCTGGGACAAGAGCTACTGAAATAAAAAGATTTTTAGAGCTATAAATATAATCACTGAACATTCCTTGCACAGTAAGAGAACAAACTTCAAAGCCTGTGTTCCAGATGTACTGAAGCTCAGAAAGGTCAGACATCAGACTAACTTAGCATTCGTATGAGTCTTCATGTTGATAATTCTACAACATCAAGACAGTTCCAGTTATGAGGTTACTAGTTACAGGGCTCAAAGCATTCATTCCAGAGGAACGCTATCTTAGCTAAGAATGTAAAATTTTGAGATCCTGATTAGGAATCTAACAACCAAAGACAACTAGGCATGCCCTAGAAAGTGTGTAGTCTTCCTAACACCTTTATTCATCTATTTTATCAATTCAGTTAATTAGATTTTCTCCTTCTGTTTATTAAAATGCAGTTTAAGATTATCCAGTAAGATGCAAAATTCAAATAAACATATCCTCAGAGGAAAAGGAAAAGAGTAGGAGCCTCTCTGGTCATTTCAGTAGAAATGTAAAATGCATAGAGTTTTTTTGTTACAGATTTCAGTGCTGCTTCTACAGCTCAGAAAGAAACTAGATCCAGTCACCTGGGAAATGGACTTTTCCTTTGCTTCTCCATCATATTATCACTCCTGGTCCTTTCACTGGCTTCTTTGCAATGATTCCGAATTTTCAAGAGGATGTCTTTCAGTTATTTCCATGACATTCATGGAACGTTACCCTTTTAGCTATACCTCATACTTTACTTTTTTATCAGGAGAACAAGATGAAGGTAGTTTTACAGGAAATTGCAGTAGTTATTTTGGCTAGGGCTGAAATCTAGACAAAGTCTAAGACTAACAGTGAAGGGCTTGGCTTTTATTCTAATAGAAATCCTAAGTGTTATAAAATTACACATATTGAAATATAAAATTACATATTATTGAAATAATAAATGAATACAGCAGCAACAAATTATTATTACCAAAAAAAGCATTTTAGAATACACTAACAAAGTTAATCGAAACTGAAGATTTAAAGTGGTAGTGATTTTCAAGACCTATATAGCTCTTGAATTCCAGGGATTACAAAGCACTTCATATAAAAATGTAGCAGCCATGTCCAGGGAGGACAAGACTATGACAGTAGTTTTTAATATAGAGTGATGGCAGCTTTGCCAAAAAAATATTTTGGCCAGCAGTTTTCAGTATGGATCTTTTAATTCGTTATTGAAATCTTCATTGTATATAAATATTCTTGAAGAGATAATAGGCCCTTATTTAAATATTACCAATAACTCCAGCACTTAAATACATTGACCTAATGAATGTAATATTAGAATCTTGTCACTGCACTCAGCAACATCCAGGTTATAAAAATACCTTAATATAAGGGGAAAATAATTAATTTTAATGTTTCTATTAACAATGAATGTCTAATGTAATAGATGAAAAACTATTAATGAGATTTCTGCGTGCTCTGCAGAGATTCTAAATGCAAAGCAGAACATTTATTTATTTGGTAAATTTATCCAATTATTTTCTCACCTAAGATAGTTCTCTAGGCTTGTGTACAATTAATAAAAAGATATAGGGATCTTAATTTCATCTAATACAAAAACCCGTTTGATAAACAAGATTAATCCCTTCTCTCCATCACCTACAAAGTTTAAGACAGATGACTAAAATCAGATAACATTCACCTCCAAATGAATTTTAAAAAATGTACAATTATGAAGAACAAAGAAAACAGGGATAAAAAGAGATTCAAATTATAAAGATCATGGAGAGACTAAAATTAGTCTCCAAAATGTGTATACATCTTGCAGCTGACTGGAAGGAAAATCATTAAATCAATGGAAACACAAATACTCAGAGAACTTTTGGCATACTTCTCTTAACCTATGAAGCATAGACAAAGGCTATAAAGAAATGTCAATGACCTTTATTCTGTTTTGCTTTTTATTTGAGAAAGGCATTTCTAAATACTTAGAATACTCCTAAAGATATTTTTACCTGCAACAGATCATCAACTACAAATCTAATAATTTTAAATAGCTATGCACACCAATCCAGAAATGTTTAAATAATAATAATCCAAAATACTTTGAAATCTTTATAGAACAAACCTAAGGGTCTAAACCATTTTTGTAGTCATCATCCTAACTTAACTCCAAAAATATTGTATAAAAACACCCTTTCATCATCTGTGCACATTCAAATAAGAAAAAAAGTACATACTTAAAAATATCCTATTTCCTCATGGACAGAGACAGGAATTTAAACCTCCCACTAGCTTTTACCAAAACCAAAGGTTTTTTATGAATAGTGTCCACTTCAAAGTTTAAACAACAGCATTGCCACAACACAATTTTCTTGAATACTGGTTTTCTGTTTATTTCATACTTATTTTGTTTCTCTTCATTATTCTACACTTCTCGCTCATTACAAAGACAGGAAAAGAAATATCACCTTGAGTACATCACATGAGTGGCAATCAGCTATAACAGAGCACAGATTTTTTCTTTGTCACTAAGAAAAATAAGATTTTGTAAAATCACACTAACTATGAATTTCTCTTGTGTTCCCAGTAATTCTATAATTTTCAAACCAGTTTCCACGGATAGAGCTGAGTCCTGGAAAAAGACATTTTGCCCCTTTAAAGGAAATTTAAAGGAAGTCAACAACCAAAGACAAGAGATGGTTCTTGTAGACATCCTCTGAGGTGAAGTGCTCTACTATGAGTTCACCCCATTTTTGACCTTATACTCCACTTTGACCAAAGGAACCATTTCAGTTTGATGTTGCACCTCTCGCAAACCTAGAAAATTTAAACATCAGGAAAAAAACCTGATAGAAAGCCACAGTGCATTCATTCTACTATTTGGGGTTTTTTGTTGGTGGTGTTTTGGTGGCTTGGGTGTTTTTATTTTTGACAAGGAGAAGTAGCAGATTAACAGCCAATAGTTTCAAAATAACACTCCAGGAATATTCAAGAGAAGGAAAAGCTGGAACATATTTAGCATCTACACTTAACTATGGCATAGGTGATGGAGCTATTACAGAATTGCTCTCCTCATTCAACCCCCAGATACTTTAAATTACAGTAATACAGCTTTAAAATTGGAAAAAAGTCCACCAATAGTTTAAAACAAAGTGAAAATGTTTTCATTTGGTCCTAATTTTTTAGAACATGCGTGACATTGACAACCGTTTAATCCAAAATATTAAATAATTTTTTTTCATTGTCATGGGTAAATGAAACAGGGATTCTCACACAGAATTTACAGCTGTATAATAGTAAAGTGAGCAACAAAACTTAAATCCTGATATCACTGTGATCTACTTTGAGGCTGAAACACCAGATCCTTTCTCAGTGTAAATCTTTCACGAATACTATCACTTTGGTATTTTCCTGGCATTTGTAAACAGCTGTTCACAGAAAACTATCACAAACATCAGTAAGAAAAATGAAAATAACTGCACTTGACTAGAAAATTGGGTATTAGTTACACTTCTGATCACAAGATTTGCCAGGGGCTTTATTTAAAACCATTCAGGCCTGTCAACATTCCACATACTTCTGAAGCTTTCAAACATGTTTGTTTATATAGATTATGATACCAGTGGTAACTACGATGAGTCACCTTGTTTTCACTAAAGTAGAACAAGCTGTTATAATCACTTAAATATAGAACTGGACAACACAGGTATTCCTTTTTCATCTTGGGTGTTTCTGCTGATATCACAAAATTTCTTTTTTCCACAGAACTGTCACATGTCAGTTCACAGTAAATTCAGAGTCTGGGGTCTTAAATTAAGGTTTATTTATACCATCTCAACATGCCAGTTAGTTACTTTGTAGATCATTTAGGTAGGTGATTTGGAATGTGGAGAAAGTCTCAGCCTTAACATCTGTAGTGTGGTTAGAAGTGAGGTAGCTTTCAAGAGAGAGATTTACATTTTAAAGAAGGGTAGTATGGATTTTCCATTTTCCCAAGCAGAAAAACATGCTCCTCTGAGCAACAATCTACTTCTTAGAACTCCAAAACCCAATATTAAGCAACTTCTGAATTTATTTAAGATGAAGAAAGGAGATTTTTACTTAATTGGAGGCTCATCACTGGAAAATGCTACAGGAGCACAGAAGCATACGGGTATCAAGCAAGATTCTTAGGTTTCTGATTGCAGGGAAATTTCCCCCCTCAAAACCAAGGAACAATATGAAAAAATACAACACATCATACAAGTGGAAATATAGCAGAAAAGTATTTTCTCTGTGGTTCTTAAGTTTAAAAATAAATGTAGCATTGAAAGCTGGTATGTTTTTTAAGTACAAGTGCATACTCAAATTATCAGACACCAGATCTATTTTCCAGAAGAGTTTCCAGTTATATATGAACTCCCCATGTCTTACTAAATCTTACTACAGTGAAAGGTAGGAGTCTCATCAGAAAGAAACACAGGTTGACTCACATTAGCATTTTATTTTTACTCAGGCAGTTTGGAACCAAGTTTCCTGGTTGTCCCCACTTAATTGGCTTTGATTTCCACACTTGTATTGTGGAGCCATCACCTCAGAGTTTGCAAACTGAATTCCTTTTTGAGAATCCAAGAACACCCACAATGCACTCTAACCACTAACAGCTATTCTGCATCCTTGGGCCCATTCCGCCTAAACTAGAATTAATCTGAAATCAAATCCCTGAAATCCAGTGTGGACATAAAGTCCTCTGACCCGTTCTGCTTACTGTAGAACTACCCCTGTTGTTTCACATCACTAGTTAGTAATGGCAATTTTTTTCAGTCCTTAGGCAATGCTGCTACTTCAGTAGTATCACCACTGCAATTTAGGAGTTACACATAAAAATTAAAAACTTTAATAAATGTATGCCTGTGCTTAAGTTAATGACATTTTAACTGATCACTAGTTGTAACTAAAAAGTATTTAGAGAGAAAAAAGGTTAATTGAGCATTTTCTTTGAGTAGATGACTCTAAGTAGCACAGTTGGTTAATAAACCAATCTCTTCATTTTAGAAAAAAAAATATTTAGGTTAAACAGTGAATTAAATCCAATATTAACGACACATGATAAACTTAATCTGAACAACTTTGATTATTGTCCATAGTTTTCCATTTCCTCATAACTTACCACAGCTAATACACTAAATTTACAAAAAGTAAGGAAAAAGTGTTGAAGAACAGGAAAGTAAGACTGCTTGTAAACAGGCAGAAAATCAACTACAGTTTCTTTCTCCGTATGAATAGAACTGGACACTTTTAAAGACAACATTTTATACATGGAACATGAAAGACTGAAAAGCAACAGCAATAAGAAAAGAAGCACGTAGCAAGCTTAATTGCTTATAGCTACTGCTCTGTATCCACACTTTATAAAAACTATTATTTGAAGTAATTGTATAAAATGATTTTCTACTTTCAACTAAAGCGAAAGAGAACACAGCAGAACAGTTTCACGCTTTGACCACTGCTACTGTACAGTATGAAATCCACATTCTTGCCATGAGATGAATAATTATGTTTGATTGTCTTTACAGGAGTGTAGGAGAAGAATCAAACTTTCATATTTTTGCTGCATTGGTAATGGGAAAATTTTACTACAAGAATTAAGTCTGTAACTTAAATTAAACAAAATGTTCGTAATTCAATTTGTTCTTTATAAGCAGAAAGCCAGTATTTCCTCCCATATAAAACTCCTAAATACAGATATACTTACACCTTTAGATTTATTATATGCATTTTAAAGACACTTACTGTTCTAAGAGTTGATTGTACTTTCTTAAAGCATCCTTTTCAGCAGTAACTGCTCTTTCTTTTTCAGCAACAGCATTATCTCTTGCTTCTCTCAAATTTCTGAAGGAAACAAAAGTTATTCTGTTAAGAACTTAATAGGAAAAGATTGTTTTGCTTAATTAATTACTACTGCTTGATCTGAACTTCAATACTACCTTCTTCTACTCTCACAGAATAATAGAAGGGTCTGCCTATCTACATGCCTATTTATTACAGAGGCTTTACTCAAGGTTACTTCCATGTATACCAGCAAAGCTTCAAGCTCTGAAATTCTAAAAATCAATGATCAAATTACCTATTTATACACAGAAACATATAATTCAAATTAATCTAGAATACTAGAACTATCTTTTTTTTTTTCAGAAATTAAATAAATTGCAATAATTTTGCATGGTACTTCACTAATAACTACAGGAACACTGTCCACCTAGCCGAAAAAACTCACAACTTTTACAATAAACCAAGAAAAGATTAGCTAGGCATAGAAATCCTACTTCCACTTACAACTAATTGTCTAGTTACTCTGATATATGGACCATCAGGTATCTACCCAGCCTACCACACAAGTGAAAGTACCCTTTTAAAATGGGAAGAAATACTAACTAGAGATTCAAGAATGGGTATGGGGGAAAAAGAGGTGGGATGAGGACAGGGGAGACAGAAGCTCAAGGGCTTCTGTGTTAGCTTTTTGAACAAACCTCTTGGCAACTGCCATTTATTACACTTTGGTTCATATCCCCAACCTATTCTCGAATGAACAACCTGGATTCCAGTCAAATTGAACCAAGTCAGGAAACGTGCTCAGGGAGAGCATCTCACATGCTCAAAATGACTAAATTGTGTTTAATCCAATGCCAAACCCCATGCAGACATTCACATGTCCTGTGAATTCACTCATGCTTGCTAATGCAAACATAGCCAGTGCTTAAAACAACCAAACAAGTGAAACTGATGCCAAATAAATTAGGAATGAAAGCATCATCTTTTTATTGGTGCCCCCCTTCCATTTTAGTTTCTTGAACTGACTCATCCAAGTGTAAAATAAGCACCAATAAATTCAAGGGAAATATCAGACTCATCAGGCTTGGCAGAGTGATAAAGAATAAAAGCAACTGAATATTAGATTAGCTTAGCTGTAATACCATTCCATTCTTTGAGCCTGAGGATGAAACGAGCATCTTTATTTTCAGTCACAATCAGCATCTCCGCACATCATACAAATTCACTGCAAATTCCTTTGCTCGCAATTTGGAGTCCCCTTTGTCTTGCCACTGAGGCAGAATGTCTTATGATTTTTTTTGTATTTTATAGAAAGAGCATATAATAAAAAGCCTCCTTTTTTTCTGTAAAACATGAAGGCAAATCTAAAGGATTTAAATTTCAGAAGTAATTGTTTCAAAATGAGGAACAAAACTGTAAATCAGTTCCAGAGAGAAATGAAACATCTTTCAGTAGCTTTCTCAATGATATACAGACCCTTGTCAAATCTCCACAAACAGTGCATGTTTAAATTCCTATTTTGTAATTCCAAAGAGATTTGCATACAGGAAGCAGTGTAGATGTATATGTATGAGTGTATATTTTACTCACACTTGCAAAACTACACCATGATGTAATTTTTTTTAAATTAGAACATTTCAGTGGAAGACAGATAGCAGAAGTCATGTTCTTTTTTCCCACTCTTCCCAGAAGTAACAAAACTACCTATTAGAGGAACAGATGCTGATGCCATAAATATCTTTTTACCACCATCAATTCCTTCTCCACACAACACTTCCAGGACATCTACAATGAAGTTATAATTAATTATTAAACACTCCTCCCATTTTAAAGGAATAAAACGAGCAAAAGACAAGCTAAAAAAGAAATCCAGTGCCAAAGGTCCAAATCCCTAGGTCCCTGAAGTATTTACATGTAACTCTGTGGTATTCAACCAATCAACACACACACAAAATTCAATACGCAGGTCTTTGCAGGTCTAGAATCTTCTTTAAAAGAGAATTTTATAGTAATTGACATGAAATCCATGCCTTTTTTTTTAATCACCATGCTGTAAACAATCTCAATTAGATTTATTTTATATAGGCATAAGTCTTACTGGTTTCCCTCATTTTTTTTCTGCCTTATTTCCTGTATCAACACCACCTCTTCTGGATTTTCCTGGCACAGTTTCAAGACTGTCCATATAAGCATGACAGGTAAACTAACACATTCTGTATTAATTAACTAACATTATGTACCTGAACAAACTTCAAACCACCAATCTTTATCTAGCACATGAATTTTAATAATCCTTTTCAACTGATAATTTTGGATGACCGTCATTTGATAACAAATATAAACCCATGTATTTACTTTATAAGTATAAATTAATTTTAGTTTTTAAAAGATTCTCATCAGTTTTACAACTGACCTTAAGTTGTTAGATTTTGAAAACCTCTCAAAGAGTCAGTCAATTAGGATTATAACTAAGCACAAAACAGTGCTTGGTCATTTCTGCTCAGATTAGGTTATTGCCTACATCTTATTTACCTGTTTTCACGTTCATACATCTCTTTTGACGTGCTTCTTAGTTGTTCGATTTCTTGATTGGTTTTCAACCTTATTTGCTCCAACTCTTCATGCAGTTTCTTTTCATATTCTGTTTTATAGTGATCTCTGTAAATAAACAAATACATTGCACTGGTCAAAATATCAAAACTTCAGGTACAGCTCTTCTTGATTTTACATTTTATTTCAATCCTTATTCATTTACCTCTCAAATGACTTGAAATACATATCAGCCTATAATGTTACACAAATTAAATGAAAATCAATCATAAGTAAATAATAATTAACTGGGAATAAATAAAAGCTTTCTGCATATTCCTTTAAATTTTTAAAGTCATTTGATATTGATTAATCACTTAACATTAAGCTTAACATTCTTCCAGAAATTCTTTGTTAGCCTCTAAGTGCCTATATTATTTCACCACTAAAAAAACCCCAAACCCTCACTTTCCTCTTCATTACTAGGTAAGGATTGATTGAACTTACTGACCTGCAATACTGCTACACCACTACAAGACTTCTTTGAGTACTATTTGCACCTCACATGGGGGAAAAACATTACAAGAAACATTGAAGATCACATGCAGAGATTTGCAAAGTCAAAAATCCCCAAGATTTCAGAACTTATACTGTCAATGTGGCATCTAAATTATTTAAAATACATAAGGAAATTTTTAAGCAACAAATATCAGAAGATATCAGGACAAAGAATTTAATTTCAGAGAAATATTGACATTTTTGTAACTCTGAAAACGCATGACAGATTGTAGGGAATCCCATAAAGAATCTCTCCTACAAAACTACAAAAAAAGGCTTATTTTGTAAGTACTTAACAGCTAAGGAATGTCAAAGTTTTATAGCATCTAATTAATGTTCAAGAATAATCAATCAGTAATTAAGCTACTGATAGAAATTACAGGTTTGGAAATAAAAGCATATTATGAAGAAATGTGCATTTACAACCATAAAAGGTCTTAGATTTCTCCTGATTTCCAATTGTGTGATAACCTACAGTTTTCAGAAATATGTACTTAAGCTAGCCAAAAACTCCCTCACATTAACTAAAAGCCTCAAAATACTGAAACGTCAGAAAGCTTGCTGTCAGGTTTTCCTGTTTTCTTTTTATTGAGACCCTGAATTTCAGCTGACCCTTCAAAGTAAAAGTAAATTTTTCTCCTCTCCTTCCTCAACTGTCCTGCACTACAGCGAATACTGTATGAAGATCTTGTACACAACGAAGAGGTTCATCATGAAAAAAAAGAACCAAACCCAAAACTGAACTAAACAACACGTTGTAGTGGAATGCAAGGGTTCCCCCCATTAGCAACTTTGTGCTCTTTTTGTGTTATACAGCTCAATATGAAGAAAAAAATTAAGAAAAGAACGTTGACAATCAGGACATAAGGATACAATTCTTATGTGCAGGATCAATGAGCATTACCATTTTCTTGGTATATAGACCATTTGCTATTAGCATTACTACTTGCAAAAAAAAAAAAAAATTTCTGACATTGAAGAAATTATACCTTCCCTCCCATGGCAAGACAGCTAAGCCAGGAAGGTTCACTGAAAAAATCAGAAGTATCTGGAAAAGTCACGAACATCTACAGTGATGTCACCATAAGACAGTTCAAAGTGATGCTTATCTTTATGAGGACTAAAATAAACACGTGGTATAGCAAAAGGCATGTTCCAATTACATAGCTTGACTGTCCTGTCAATGCATTTAAATAAACATCAAATGAGTTGCTGCCGAAGCAGAGAGAATCACAAAAGAATGGTTTGGGTTGAAAGGGACACTAAAGATCACCTAGTTCCAAGCCCACTGTCATGGGAAGGGACACCTTTCACTGGACCAACCTGGCCTTGAACACTTCCACGGATGGGGTGTCCACAAACTCTCTGGAAAGGCTGTTTCAGTGCCTCACCACACTCACAATGAAGAATTTCTTCCTAATATCTAATCTAAACCTACTCTCAGTTTGAAGCCATTCCCCCTTGTCCTATCACTACATGCCCTTGTAAAAAGTCCCTTTGTAATTTTTATTCCTGACCTGTTGCTACAGTCTTTAGAAATGGTTTTGCCTCATCAAGTTGTTGTGTCTTCTTGAGGTTGCAGGCCTTTAATGAGCTTCTTTCCAGGACTGTTACTAATAAGGATTTATATTGTGAATAAACTAAACACGAACTGAGTATTGCAATGCAACTATGGATTGTGTTTTAAGATTACATATATAAAGGGAAATAATTTTTGTTGGTCTGTGCTTACATATGGATTCCCAAGAACTGTAGCTATAAGCTGCAGGTGATTTGTCTTCCCACAATCTCAACCTATTTCAAAATGTATATTCTTAAAAATTTGGCAGGTTAATGCCTCACATTTCCTGAAGTCTGTAATTTTCTAATTGCAGTACCGCAATGCCAGCAGTTCTGACAGTGACCAGAAGGTAACTTACTCTTTATTGCTGAAAATAGATACTTGGGTTTGTTTTATTCATCTTCATTCCTGAATCACAGCAGCCCAAAAAGATTCAGATGTGAAGAAAAAATTAAAAAGCTTCAAATTCTTCAAAACGTAGCAAATAGCAGCTTATTACTCAAACTGGTGTCACCTCCAGAAACCGGCTCAGGACTGCAGAATAACCATTAGCTGGTTCATTTTTCTCCTGCTCTACTTTTGTGCCTCTCTAAATTATTTGTCAAATAAATAGGATTTTAGGTGAAGACTGCTCAGATGTACATTACTTTTTAAAACACCATTTAAATGTAAAACTGAAAAATTTATTTAAAATGTAGAAGTTGCATGTGAATGTAGTTCTGAGATATAAACATGAAAAACAAATTAAAAAACTTGAAGTGACTGCAGTGAAAGGAAAAATAGTATTTAAAGCACTTCTGATATGGGCTGCAACTCACAGCTGATTATTTCAATACAGTGGCCTTCTATTTTCACTTAAACAACGCTTTGTATTTTAGTTGTATTACTGAAGAGTCATATTAGCACACTTCATCTTAGTTATACAAAGACACAAGATTTATAGATACCATTTTCAGTTCCATCTTCTTGATTCAAACACAAGGAAGAGGCTGAAGAGAAGTTTAACCTATCTCATACTCTCAGCTTAATCATTACATTCACAGGTGTCCTTTTAAGGACACTACTAACCAAAAAATAGGTTTATTTTCATTAATGCAGTACATACAGGCAAACATTTGATGTAATTTTGGGATACACATTGAAACAATATCTTTTGGCATCTAGATGTAGGGAAATAACATGAACTAGATAACCTTGAATTGGATGATGCTCTTAGTCATATGACTTAGATTTGGATAGTCCTGCAAAGAGCAGAGAGTTAGATTCAATATTCCTTATGGGTCCCTTCCAACAATGATTCTATGGAATTTTGTAGTACAGCATTACATATGTAGCAAGACATGTAGCTGAGCCGTGTTTTCTGTTCAACATCGCATCCCATCTCTATTCAAAGAGCATAAAGATTTCCTGCTATTCAGCAGTGGCTAGCATACAATGATAGATCTCCTTCTCAAGGCTACAGAGAGAATCTGTATTCAAGCTCAAGACTGACAGCTCTAGTAGCTGATACAAAACATACTATATTTAAACATTTGTATGTATTTTATTCTGCAATAATAACTCAGTTTGTCTGTCAAATACTCCTACTTTCAATAAATTTGTGGTGGTGGGAGGTCAAATATGTAACATATGCACTTTAAAGACTTTTTTCTCTCTTTTGTAATTAACTACAATTACCTTTCTAAATTTCTGTGTAAACCTAAGAGATTAATTGCCATGAACTTTCAATGCTGACATCTTCACTACTATGGTCTTATATCAAAGGTTTAAAAAAATTTTCCTGATACACATTAAGACCGAAGAAAACCATCTCTGCTTCTAGCTAAATAAATATGGACTTGCTTTCTGAAAAATAAAATTAATGAAACAGGATTTGTGCAAGAAACAAGGGAAAACAATTAAATAACTTGTCTACTGATGAAAGTGAATACACAATAACTTGCCTGGATGTAACATATTTTTCATACATTTCTTCCCTAGCTTTTTTGGCATCCTCCAGCTGAATCTGAAGTCTTTCAAGACGATCTTCTTCATGTGCACAGCGAACACTAAGCTCCATGTTCTGGCGATTAAGATAATCTTTATCTTTTTGCAACAAGTTGAGGGATTGTTGTATGGTTGCCAGCTATAAAAGGTATTAAAAAGAACACTTTAAAATGAAATTCAAGGTAAGTATTTAACCTCTGTACACATATTTGCAATTTCATTTTAACTCTCTTCTGTGAGAAAAACATAACTGTGCTCTCTCCCCAAGTAACAGATTATATGTATATACACAGTGAACAGACATCCAGGGTTACTACACGCAGAAAGAAAGCAGTTCCTGCTCCTGTAACTAGTTCTCCCTGGAACAAATAATCTGTCAAACACAATTTGATGCTCCTCCAATCCAGGACTTGTGATGCTACATCAGTATACACGAAAACCAGCAGGACCTTCCAGGAGATTAATGCTACTTTATTCACTCTCACACTCATTTAAGTTAATCAAAAAAGCCGTTGTTTTTGACATACTACATTATTTGATGTGTACATACAAACTTGATGCACACAGCAATACTTTTTTGGCCAATGTTATATGCTGAGAACAAACTTAACTTTTGATGTCCTCTAACAGTGATAGAACACTGAGGAATAAACAGCCTAACAAAGTCTTCAGATTGATACCACATAGCAGAATATTTTCTAATAGAAACTCATTTTTATCGCTAATGTTTCTGACAATCTCCATGCCTCCCTGTAAAGTTAGGCAGAGCAGTACTATCTTTGAAGTGGAAATTATAGCCACTATTTTATCTGTAATACTGCTATACAGAGACACTAAGGAACATAATCTCCCCTGGATACTTTCAGGAGTAATACGTCTCATATTCAGCTGCTAAAGTGTTAACACACAAAGATCCTCCATATTATTCTTCTCTGAACCAGTGCAGAAGACAAGAACAATTTTCTCATGCAGTGCCTTTCAAATGATATTAAAAACTAAATTCACAAATTACTTCAGAACAGCTAATCCATTATTTCTTCTATTTCTTTTGGTGTTTCCTGGAATAATTTCTGTACAAAAGCACAGCTTAGAAACAGTCTTACTTTTGCGTTCAAGTTGCACCGAGCTACAAACCACCTAATAATTATTCAATGACAATATAAACTGAAAAGTTTTCTTTCTTTCTTTCTTTCTTTAGTAAAAGTCTGCTCTCCCTCCTGAAAAGCTGTTGCAAAGTTACACCTATAAGAGATAGAGGGGAAAATCCCTTAGCAATGCCAACAGTTTTGGGTGATTCTATCCTAATTAGCTTACTTAAGGTGAAAAATTCATCCCGGAGGTTCAGTGAGGCAATCCTGAGCTTGTACTGGTATAAACCATCACAAGTCCTGTAGTTCAAGACAGTGAACTTGGAAACATTCTCTACATATGTTTCTTTTTGAGTCCCTTGACCCAAAAGTTATCATACATATCCATTATTGCACACAGTTAGTCAGTCTTGGATGAATGAATTACTGAACGGACAAACAGCAAGGGGCATTTCTTTTGATCTGACAGACTTCTGGCTCTTGGAATGTCCTTGGAGAAGCAGAAATGTACTCTCCTGTGCAAAACTAGTGCTACCAGAATGGTAATGGCTGAGATTTGAATAAAATGACTGACCTATCTGGATCAGAACTCACTGGAATTCTAACAAAGATAAGAACCCCTCCGCACCTGAAGAGGCATTTATTCTCTGGCAGAGACCAGAAGAGTTCTACCAAGATACTCATGGACTGCAACACATGATGCATGTTTGGAGCTTTTTTTCAACCTTTAGAAGAGAAATCTGGTCGAGGAAAATCCTATTGTTATCTTCAGTTATCCAAGGGGAATGCATAGAAAGATCCAGACTCTTGGCAGTACATAGTGACAGGATGAGATGCAACAGAAAGTGCTGCAACAACTCTGATTAGCTTTTACAAAAACATTTTCACAAAGAAGGCAAACAAATACTGGAACAGATTGTCCAAAAGGCTGTGCAATCTCCATCCTTGGAGATACTAAAAACTTGACAAAGCTTTAAGCAAACTGACCTAATCTTTTCCTGCATTGCATGGGAAGGTTGGAGCAGCTGGTCTCCTGAGGACCATTCTAATTAAATTATTCCATGATCCTGACAGACTTGATTAGACAAAGAATCAAATTCCTGAGGTGAAGAAATACACAATGACTAAAGTAAGAACTTCATATTTACCTCTTTTGCTAAGTCATTTCTTTCTTTAGCTTGTGCTTTGTATGACACCTCTAATATTTCATATTTTCTTCTGAGTTCTGATAATTCATGCTCAAATACATCACGTTCACTGTTAAAACAAAGTGAAACTATTAGATGCATAAAGTGTAATGAAGAAGATTCCTGCGCATTTGTAATTTCTCGACCTTAGTTCATGACACTGACTTCTTCCATAGAGCAGTTACTGATTAATCTTACTTTTTCAGTTATTAACACCTAGAACAGTATCTTATTATATGAAACAAATTAGGATTATTTAAATACTTGGAAACAAAGAAAGTTCTACTACAATAATCTTGAATTCTTATCCTAAATTATTTCGTCCTCCTCTGATTATTCTTCCTTAGTGTAATTTTGGGCTCCCCTCTTAGCAATGAGCTGCAAATACCCCTATCCATAGCTTTAGTTTTACCAAGCTTTCGATACTATTTTCCATGGCATTCCCTTGAACCTTTTGCAGATATTGAAGCCAGATGAAAAAGTGAAGAAACTTCATTCCCATCTTCCTAATCAAACAGAAAGAAATGTATAACTGTACTCAGTTGCTGTTCTGCCTTGTACACAGTCCCTTGATACCTGAGTGGGTTGTACTACTCATGTTTAAAATATACATGACACAGCTGCAAAAATTATGTTAGTGCCCTGAACAAGAGTGCTTTCCATATGCACAAAGAAGCATCTCTGTGTCTCCACTCTAACCCTGTCAGAACAGGGAAATGAATGAGCCAGTATGAGCTTGCAGTTTGGAAAAAAGCTAACCACATTTATATTAAGTATAGCATAGCTTTAAAACTGAGATAACTTGTAGTGCAGCAGAACTAGAAGATTTGACATAGCATTTTTTAAAGGCAGAAAGAAACCTGGAAGTGATTAACTCCTGAAGTGTTCCCAAATATCCTCATACAGTCATGCCAACAGTGTTCTCCCCTACCCTTCATCTGTGCCTACACAGATGAATATAACCTACTCTCTCATACATAGTTTTGGCACGTTCATTCATGCTTTTCTCAACTCAAGACTATTTTAAATGCACACTGCTAAACACTGGGGCCATTCACAGGAACGTTATTACAATCCACTTATTAAGATGCAGTTGCACATAGGAAGCAAGCCATAGCATCAGTCCATCCTATTTGTAACAAACTGCCAGGGAGATTCCAAGGTTGTTTTAGTACATATAGCTGTGAACCAGAAGAGCTGTGAATCCAGAAGACAGATTCTCCTTCAAATGACTTAGTGGCAAAGTCATTTTTGTCAGTAACTGCCTGAGTTCATTCTGTACGAACAACTAACGAGCTAGCAGGGTGTTTTCTATTAATAATCCCCGTTTTTGAATCCATTTCCCAATAAATGTGCCAAAGGCAAGATTTCTTGTACTTGCAAACACACTAAAAAAGCCATTTGGGAGCTGGACTGTGAAGTGTATGTCTATGGGTGTATCTGTAAGAAGCCCATTTTCACTATTTTGCAATTGTTTTTTGCAAGATGGACATTCAAAACCTTTGCTAGAACTGTAAAATCTGTATTTTTAAAAAGAGACACACTGGAACTTCCTGCAGTTAAACCAATTCACTAAGGTAATCCTAAGATTGTCTGACAAAGACTTCTCATAACAGCCCTTTCAAATGTATGATTACAAGAATATCTTAAGTTGTAAATATTAATTCCCAAGGTCCTATCCTCTTAATTCACCCTGTAGGCACCACAGAGTAGAGCATAGAGCCTTTTGTTAGAACTTTGCTTTTCAACTAGGAAAAACCAGTACTTGGTTCCAAGATGCTTGGCACCAACAGCTCCCACTTCCTTAGTTGCAAAGAGACTGCTAGGCTCTTCTGGAAACACAGTAAATCTCAAAATATAAACTTTTAGGAAGATAATTTGATGCATCAGTTTTGAAAATGTTGTTCATTTTATGTCTGCAATATACTACAGGAGATAATTGAACCATTAGTGGACTGAGGAAAGAAAAAATATCTGCGGTGTGCACAAAAAAAAAAAATCTCTAGTCAATCAAGGTTTATCTATTAATATTCATTAGTTTAACACTTGAATTATAGAGATACTTACGATTTTACTTTATCATAGTTCTCTTGTCTGTAATCACCTTGCTGAATCATCTGCTTGGTATCAGCCAGTTCCAGTGTTAAACGCTGGCACCTAACCTCAAGTTCTGACCGACTCTTCCTCTCGTCTTCATAGCTCTAGAAAGTAAGACATTTTGAAATGATCACAGCTACATTTCTATTTAATTAAAGCAATTACCAACTAAGTTTTGTGAATATCTCTTATGACTTATGTGGTAGTATTTTCATTTGTCTCAGTATTTGGAAATTTAGTACACATCACAAAATAATCAGTGATACCGATACTTAACTTAGTTTTATCTTATTATAAATAGAATCATAGAATCACCCAGGTTGGAAAAGACCTCCGAAATCATGAAGTCCAATGCTGCTGTGGTTACCAGACCATGGCACTCAGTGCCACATCCAGTCTCATCTTAAAAACCTCCAGGGACAGCGAATCCACCATCTCCCTGGGCAGCCCATTCCAATGTCTGATTACCTTCTCTGTAAAAAATTTTTCCTAATATCCAACCTAACCCTTTCCTGGCACAGCTTAAGACTGTGCCCTCTTATCCTACTGCTGGTTGCCTGGGAGAGATCGATGCCCCCCGGCTACAACCTCCTCTCAGGTAGTTGTAGAGAGTGATGAGGTCTCCCCTGAGCCTTCTCTTCTCCGGGCTAAACAACCCCAGCTCCCTCAGCCTCTCCTCACAGGACTTGTGATCAAGTCCCTTCTCATTGCTCTTCTCTGGACCCGCTCCAGCACCTCAATATCCTTCCTGAACTGAGGGGCCCAGAGCTGGACACAGCACTCCA
>JAWMRA010000001.1:64978782-64993630 GCA_035584735.1 Pseudotriccus pelzelni | reverse complement strand
CCTCCTGGACCCCTTTGTTTTCAAGGGCTGTTTCCCAAGGTACCCTCTGAACCAGTCTTCTGAGTAGGCCGAAATCTGCCCTATGGAAGTCCAGGGTAGAAGTTTTATTGATGGCCCTCTTTGTGTTCCTGAGTACTGAAAACTCTATCGTTTCACGGTCACTGTGCCCCAGACGGCCTCTGACCAACACATCACCTACCAGCCCCTTTCTGTTTGTGCAGGTCTGGCAGGGCCCCACCCCTGTTAGGCTCATTTACCAGCCGAAGTAGGAAATTATCCTCTATATATAAATACTTGATTAATGGGCCTATTTTTTGTAATGGATTTGCCTACTAGCACAACTTCCAAGACACATAATTCTCATATATACAGCTGTTTAGGGCAATAGCATATGGAGTGTATGACACAAAGACACTCAGATCAACTTCATAAGCACCATCAACTGAAAGACTGACAGATTGGCTTCTTGAAAAAACACACCTAAATACTCGTATGACACTACAGAAGAGCTCCCTAAGCTACTAAACATACTGTAACTATTCTGTTAATAAAATAGGATTTTTTTTTTTAATATTTGACTAGTAATTTTCCCTTTAATGAAATCACATTAGGTCATAATCTCAAAAAACACAACATCAAGAAAGTTTTCATGAGAGTTCTGAGTCATCTATCATTAAAAACACATCATTTAAAGACATGATTGTTACTCAACATATACTGGTACACACGGCTTATTTTTATGTTTACCCTAATTAACAGATGCATGTATGGCCAGTCTTCGCGAACGAAGATCTGGGGAAGGTCTTTACACCTTCGAGCCTGCACATTGGATTTTTTAGGTGAGACACAGTGTGCGCGGAACTGAGCCCACCCTTTAATCCTAAGGTTCATCTGCCGGGGCCAAGCAAGCTTGGACGGTGGCAGCGAGGTAGACATTCAGCAAATCACCACTATAGAACACTTTCTTCTTAAATAAATTAACATTTTATTTATAAAAATGGCATGATAATAATGGTAAAGTCTCTGTCAGATGTTTTCAAAAGCTGTTGTCCACAAGTTAGCTAGAGTTTTAAATCCGTAACATAATGGTGTTACTACCCTGCTGTGAAGTGCAAACATGACTCACCTTGCAATAGGAAATGTTTGTAAGGGCACTTAATATTTAAGTGCAAATTGAAAGATTAAGTTTAGAATAAAATTCCTCTGTGGATATCCTGTGCCATACTGCTGCTAATATCAAGCTGGAATTCATACACTCTTCACTGAGTGGACTACTGAAGCTCCTACAGTATTACACATCTGGCAGCTAGAAGACAACTATCTAAATTATAAAATTAAATTGGGTAGCCTCTGGACAAATTTTTCATAAACAGCTTTAAAGCACCAATTAACAGAACAGTTAAATATCTACAAAATTAGTTCCTTCTAATACCTCAGCCATAAACTTAGTTTTGAATTTTATTTAACAAATCAGTTATTAATGTCATGTAACAATATGGTAACTTCAGGGAAGGGAAGTTAAATTCTGCTTTTGAAAAGCGATACTAAAACATACCTCCAGTATGTGGGTTTGTTATGTTTGTTTTTTAAAGATTTAATATAATTCCTGAAGAAACGCTAATTATACTGCACAGGTCACTGTTTTTCATCTACCTAATTTTAAGGTGTCAAAGTTGTATTTTAATCACATGAAGAAACATGACAAAGCTAATAGATGTTCTAAGCTGTAAATAGGCTAACACAGAAAAAAACGCGTATCTGCTACCTGGATTTACGCATAGCATACAGAAGCTTCTGGACTTCCATAGCAATACATCTTTAAAAGACATACAATCAAGCTGTCTGTGCTTAGGAAGAATAAGGCTTGCTTTGCATGTAATGAAGTTAATTTAGTTTATAACAATGTCCATATATCCTAAACTGATTTTAAGATCTCTGCAGTGGAACAGCTTTATCTTTCAATTTATCTTCAAGAGCTAGCTTGAAAGTCTTGATGAACAGTTTTGTCCTGCTGAAGAAAAAAAGGGGCTTATAAAAAAATCAAGATACAGAGCCCTTTCTAGGACAGGAATGAGGTTCTGCAAATACCAATAAATAAAAATAACCTAAGTAAGCCCACAAACCTCAAAATAATTAAAGGACAAAGCGTACTTCCTCACACTGAATGTGTTTGCGATAATAATCCAAACACTACATGGCTTTTCTTCAGCTTCTGACTAACTTTTTGCAGAGAGCAACTGAGACTGATGAGATGGTTAAAACAAACAAAAAACCAAACCTGTTTTATGTGAGACAGTTAGGCAAACATTGCCCAAAGAAATTCTTGACAGAGCTGTCTAAGAGAGCCAGTATTAACCAGTACAGGTATTTTCTATATGAAGCATGTGAACCAGTCCCTTCCAAGAAGTGATTCCATTCGGTTTACAGACATTGTCAACACATGGATGTTTCAAGCAAGAAGATTCTAAACTAATGATCTGCACCACTTAAAACCCAAACTGGTGGAGAAACTAAAGACCTAATGGCAGACCTCAATTTAATGATATTGAGCTTCACCGTTATCCACAATCTGGAACGAACAGCAGTTTACAGCAGTCACCCAAATGAACATCTATCTCAATTTCAATTACAAAAACTAGGTGACATATTTCTTGAACAAAGTAACATTAGTGAACATTAGTGACATCTAATACATGGTAGGGATTAGCTGATCTTTCAAAAAGCCTCTGGGGATAAGAAGATAAACAGAAATGCAGGGAAAAGATTAATCAACCAATCAAGCAGAAGTAGCATGACTTCTTCACACTGTCTGCAGATAAGCCTGTGGAAGAAACTGATCCTGCTTTTAAAAAGCTTTTCAAAAAAGATCTTTATCTTTGAAGAATCACTTATACAGGCCAGCATTTTGTTCATATACTAAGGTACCTAAAGGCCCTAGACAAATACAAAGCTACTGTATTATTGTGATGTGAAAACCAATTCCCTCAAGTTATTTGGATGAGGTGCTGTTCCTCGGTAAAGATGATATTTTGCTTTAATTGTTTACACAGTCTGCATTCAAAAACTATTGGTAAATATATTATTTATTGGAATAGAACTGCTCAAATGTCAGGAAGAAGCTATACATAACTGGATGAAAAAGATATCTCTAGTATATTGATATGAAACTGGTAATCTGCCAAGGATTGTAGATAGGTCACTATCTGCCCACAAAAGTTTAGAAACAAAACTGTTGAGCTATTCCAAAATAGAGAAACTCTGCAAGAAAAGTAAGAAAGAAAAGCTTTGGCCTAAGTGCTTCTATAGCAAATGAAAGGGGGGGAATAAAATGCTCTTTCTCTGGATCTGAGCTTACTAGAATCTTCAGTGAAATATTCTCAGGTGAAAAGGATACTTGAGGTCATTGCATTACAGAACAGTATAATTAAACTATTTGGTACTTCTGAATAGCTAGCAGTCAATACAAGCCACAGCTATGTATCGAGAAAGAGTTAGAAAAGATACTGGACAGAAACGGGAACTTTCATAGATGCCCAAGACTCAAGGAAATGGTGTATGTTAAACTGCTCCCTCAAGCTCATAGTTCCTGGTAAAGGATCTTCTTTGCAGCTTTTTTTCCTGAACAATATTAAGAATAATGAATGAGAGAAAAAAGCGCATGTATTTAATCAAAGACTAAGGCCTCATCTGTCCTTTCTAGAGAGAGTTGTGAAGACCAAGTAATCAAGGCACTGCTCGAAAGAAGTGGTGCCGTGGGCTGGGGAACTTTACTAGACTGCCATCTTTACAGATATGCAAACTTTAGGAGAAATCTGAAGGATCACAGTCCTTCTGGAGTATCAAGAACAGCCACAGTTTTCTAACATTCAAATACACCTAATGCCAACTGATCCTTTGAGTGCAAAAGCTTAGTTTATTCTTTGAAGACTATAGAGGGGCTTTTCCTCCAGCTGGAAAACATTATCAGAGATAAAATTGTTAGTTACGTCTAGCAAAACTTGACAGCTACTAATTCTGATTCAGAGACAATGCCTTAGAAGAGATCTTTGTCCAACACATAACCAGATTTCTCTTTAGGCTAACTGTACGTTTTAGATACCTTCATACTATAAATTTTATTGCAAGTCCTAAAGGCAACTTTACAGAAAAAATAACTGAGGAAAGGAAGCCCTGATCAACCTGTATCGAGACCGAATTCCAGGAAAACATTGCCAAGAAACTCCTAGCCAGAAGAAGAAAGCAATACTTAATCTTCTAGAGCTATAAAGAAAAGCAAGGCTTCCTTCCCAGACTGTCAGTCTTGAGAGAAATTACAGCTGCTTGAGGGAAGGTTCTAGCCACTTTGGAAGCAAACAACCTGAAAATACTAAGCTGATGTTCAGCATGGGAACACACACATCAGAAGCAAAGGTTTTGTTTCTGGGAAGCTCCTGGTAATACACCACTATAGCTGGACTTCCTTTTCTATCTGTACCTCCAAAGGTGGTGGTGCCAACATTACTTAGTAGTAATGAAATACTATGCGCTGTAAAAGGAGAACTACAATGAGCCTGCACTATGCATTTCGTAACAAGTCAGTCAGCACTGCAATACAAGAACATCATTTTACCAGTTCCACTGTCTCCTCCTGGTCTGTGGCTGCTGTACCTAGAATCAGATGCAACAATTATGCACAGAGAGCCATTAACTTAGCAGCTGTACAGCAGAACCACTTATACTGACCACCTTAAAAAGAGAAAGTGGCAAAAAATATCTTTTGACACTAGCTGTGTTTATCAGGCTATGTTCCAGTGCTAGAAACCAGTCTTCACACACTATTTTCCGCTACCAGTTGTCAGAAACAGCTCCTCGCCCTACTGGGTCTGTGTTACAGATTGAGCAGCCTTTGATTAAGTGCTAAGAGCAGGTACACACAGTCAACAAGAGAAGTTTACAAAGTCAAGAGTTTTAGTGGTCTCACTTTTCAGCACACTAAGAATTAAATGAATGCTAACAGAGGCTAACACACACTTAGGGCCTCCTGACCCTTACGAATAAACAAAACACATTTTCATGTACCTTGAGTACAAATAAAGGTGACAAACATTCAGAAGATGCCCTGAAGTTAGAAATAAAAGTTTTTCTAATACTAATGAATTAATGAATAGCCTAGAGATAAAGATCAAGTGGATTTGTTAAGTCTTAGAAGATTAGTTTCTAGAAGGCTACAATGACAATTCAATTTTTACAGAACCAAGCTTTCCATCTGGTACAGCTGCTTATAAGCTCAGTTGGCTGAGAGGTCACAATATCAGCTCACTGCACTCACTAGATCAGGCCAGGTCTGTTATGCCAAAACCAAGTATGGTTGGTTTTTGTTTGGCATGGTTCCCTTCCACCCTCCAGGAAAAAAAAAATAGCACCATGTAGGAAAAAAAGATTTAATGGGTTTGAATACCTGATTTTATATAACCAATACTGAGCCAGTATATTGGCTCATCATAACAATATTCAGACACCAGAACTGCTCTGCTTTATTTTCTCACAACACAGTATATAAAAGCTCATGATAGAGAAAACAAAATAATTTAAGTCTCTTACATTCACACTATGAAACAAGAAGAGTAAAATTAGAGCTTATCTTCCTTGAGCAAATTAAAGGACTACAGCCACCCTGTCACAAAATAACAGAACTGATGTCAGGCAATGGTTGTCTTATTTGATGAATTCACTTCACATTTAAAAACTTTCCTATAGTTGACTTAAAATATTAAGATAAGTTTGAAATTTCCTTCAAACTTTTTCAATTCTTTGTTGGCTAGACAGACTTTCCTATGAGGCTAGAACGAATTCTCTCATATATCTCATGACCTCATTTTTGAATGAATATTTATATGTATTTACCTAGACAGTCAGCCATGAAGAACCAGAAAAGCCAGCAAAATCCCCCTTCCCTAAGCCAGTTTAATAGAAAGATTTGGGCTAAACATATTTTTTCTTCTTTCCACGTTCCACAAAGAGGGAAAAAACCCATGCTGAAACTCATTAGGAAGAGCCTTAATTATCTGCAACAGTAGGGGAAAAAAAAAAAAAAGGAATGCTTATTGCAGGAAGTGGTTTATTCTCACAAAGGAAAAAGAAAACCAAAAAACCCCAATTGTCTTAACTTCAACGATTTTGTATTTCAAGTGTCTGTATTATTAGTTTCCTAAAGAAGGTTTAAACTCAGAACAGATAATTTGTTGATAAGCCACGTAAAGAACACGAATATTGCAGTGGTTGAAGAATGCTTAAAATTTAAAGAATATTGGATAGAAACCCAGAAGAAGGTTTCAAAGAGTATAAATTATTAAATAACAGGCAAGAAACTTCAGCAGCTATGTTTCATGTACCTGGAAAAAAAGAATGATTGAAATACCAAAAAACCCCCACCAAACCTCCAGTAAAGAAGAGTATAAGAGCTTAGGTAAGACTCTGAACAAAACTTTATTTCCTAATGATACATTCCCTTGCAATCACGTTTGACCTTACTGAAGAAGTTCAAATAAATAAGTTACCCCAGCAGTACCCCTTGAAATCGTTTCATAAACTGCAAGAAATGGTAGGCATACCAGCTTCAGCGTACCAAGTACGTTACAGATTCTAAACTACTCTCACATACCGGTGATGCTCCTCTTCACTTAATATCTGAAACTGCCTGAGGTACCTTGTTACACTGACACTTACCAAGTCACAGGGTCAAATTTGAACTTGCCAGAATCAAACTACAGAGACTCTTGAAAATACCTCATATCAGGTCACTTTTCATTAAATACCCAAACCACACCATTGTTATGTGTAACATACAGAGTGAAGACTTGGGTTTGTGTGTTTTTTTGTACATATTGAAGAACTGTAGTGAGTGATCTTATCCGAAACGTGAGAATTTTGTGACATTTCAACACCTGGATCTCTTCCCTGAATTTTATTTTTTTTTCTAGAATTACTAATTTTTACTAATTGTCTCTCGCTTTAAGCGTAAATAGGGTATAGGCATTTAACGAACCACCTCAGTTCTTCACAGGCAACATTTTAGTGCTTCTTTTGCAGTGATAAAAACAAAGCATAGCACACTTCAAACTTGGAAAAACAGATCAATGGGAAAGGTGGATACTGCCACCATGTGGTATAAAAAGAACAAAACAGGAAGTTTCTGTATTAAAAATTAAGGCAAATGTACCAAGAAAACTGTTTCTAGAACAATTGTAATTATTATCTACTATCTTGTTAATTTGCTTCAGCAAAAATTAATATAGATGTCAGTCAAATCTCAGAAGGCTAAATCCTTCTGAATAATTTTATTAAATCAGAGCATATGAAATGTACAGTGAAGAAAAATGCTTATATAAGACAAAATGAACAGGATTAATTTAATCTCAGTTATGACCAGAGATAACACAAAATAATGCTGAACCACATAAACTCACAGATTTTATTGACTAGTTTTTCTAATTCAATCAAACAGAGAAATTAAAATCATTTCACAAGATAATCTTCTGTAAATAATGTCTCCTTACACTTGATTATTCCGTAAATAAATTTCAGAGGGAAAAAAAAGATAAATAAAAAAATATTCTCAGAAGTAGTAAAATGACAGTGGCATTTAAAGTCCCTGACAGTATTTGATAAATATACTCTGGGTACCTGATACTACGTTATTCCAACTCCAGATTTATATGGAACTAAGCTAAAACACAAATTACCCTAGCTATATATATGCTAGAAATACTATAAATATTCACAAATACCTTAAAAACAACATGCTTCTTATACTGTTTCAACTCCTTTGCTCTTTGAAAATAAAAATTAAACATATTTATATAATTTGTTTCTCTACTTCTGGTGTTTATCCCTTACTTGAAATCAAATTATCTTTCTGACAGAAATAAATAAATTAGGACAGAAATAAATAGGAAAATTAAAATACAAAAAGTTGAAAAGCACAGCAAAGAAAATGCAACTGCAAAAAATTATTAAAAATCCGTTTTTATATCATTAATACAAAAGGTGAAGCAAATTACTACCAAGACATCATCTCAAAAACTATACACTGAACCATCACGGTGCCTTCAACTGCTGCTGCGTGGATCTCCCGTCTCAGCTTCCCCACCTTGAACCCTGCCCTCAGAAAGCACCAGACACAGGTAAGAGAGTACTCTGTACAGTCTCACGAGTACATCTTGCAGGGTAGACATGGCGTAAAATTAGCTATTATACAAAAATGTACATACCATGTTCCTCCTTTCCCTCCCTGCCTCCCTCTCCACCCTCTTCTTCCCCCCAGTAATTTTTATATAGAAAAAAAGCTTCTATACCTTACAAATGAATAATGATTTGGAGAATGAGGTTTTCACAATATATATATATTTACCGTTTCTTAACTGAGATAACTAAGAAGTACAGACCTCTGTCAGAGACTTCAGTTGGGATTTGTACCCACTTAATTCTTCTGTTAGGCTCCCCTTTTTCATCTTTAGATCACTTAGCTCTTTTCTTAAGGAATGGACTACTTCATAGAATCGGACCTAGAAGAACAAGATATATATTCAAAATTGAGACTAATGAAATTGCTATTGCAAAACTATAATCCTAAAAACAAATCAGCTCAACATTTTATGGCAATAATTCACCAAGTTATTTCTAGTGCATGACAGAAACCTGGCTGGGGAGTTGGGGTGTGGTGAAGGAAATGTTACAGCAAAACCAGCATCTTTCTTCAACCTTTGGCAGCATCAGCTAAGAAATAATTAAAATGTGTTTGGCACTGAACAAAAGAGAGGAATAAAGGTAAAGATTACACTGCCGTTCAACTAAGGCAGCTCCATGTCAGGCTGCCCAATAAAAAAAAAATACAGTTGCTAATGGACCACATGGCCCCATGTGCTTACTTGTGCCAAACCTAGAGCCGATTTGATTAACAGTGTAAAAAGAGAAAAAACCAAACCCAAACAAACAAAAAACCTATTTAGCAATAACCAACTTAACTTGCTAACTTCCCACAAGTCAATATAAATTTTTATGAGGTGTGTAGAAACGGAGAGAGATTAATTTCTGTTTTCTGCTGGTTCACTGTGCTGAATTTGCACCAAGAAAAATGAAAGAGCAAGCGCAGGAAAGCAGGAACAGCATGTAACTAGGAAGAACTGTGATACACACACCCCAGACGCACCTTCAGCAGTTATATGGATTCAGCTGCATCAGGCAACTAAGCCTCTGAAAGACTTGACTCTGCTAAATTAACACCAAAAAAATCCTTCTAAAAGGACTAAAAATAAATTAAAACCTGTAACACATACTCCTCTCTCTTCCCCCACTTTAGGAACAAGGATATGAAGTCTTACATCCATAAAACTTTTTCAGAACATTTCTACTGACCAAGAAAAAAAATATTAGAAAATACAGTAGTAAAACCATAAAGTCAGTAGTAAAAAGAGACAAAACAAAGAAGAAAGCTTTTTTGCTATACACCCCCCACACACACATAGGTTATTACTCTCAGATTAACTTAATAGCTTAAAATGTTGGTTTTTGGGGGATGGTGAAAAGAACAGATAATTAAGCACTGTTTTCATACAAAAGCTACTGCATACCCTCCATCACTAATGCTTTGTTTGATATATGATTAAAGAATACAAGAAAGTATAAATAAGTGACCACTCAGTAGCAAGCTGTACTACACTTCCAAGCAGAAGGAAGACAGGTCTCTGTGTTTTGCTACCTGTAAGCAGCAGAAGACAAAGGAAAGTTCCAGGTGTATTTCATATAATTGACAGCAAACAATTCTAAAAAACACAGAAGCCATGGATATTTGCCATGTAAAAACACAGATGTAGTTTGCTTTATACAATAAGGCAAATGTGCAAGATGAATGGAAAATGAGTATTTATAGTTTTAACTGTAGCATCAATTGGTCATTCTTAATAAAAAAAATAACCTTGATTATCACTAATTGGTAACCATTTAAACCATTGTGGAGTTTTTTCACACCTGGTTTTCCATTAGGCTCTTAACTGCAATTTCCCTAGGAAAGGTAACTTATGCTTTCATGCCACATTTACTTCTCAAAACATAACCACCTTAAAACAGATATCCCAGTAGAAACCAAGATATCATAAGATACAGGTATCAAGAATAAATGTATTTGCAAAGCCCTCCCAAGAAAAGACAATTACATGGTAACAAGAAAGTGCAAATGAATGCAGCAGATGAGAGTGAGGTTGTAGCAGAAATTCAAGTGTTACTGTTATTTAGCTAGTTTGATGTCCAATAAACATTTGTATAACTCAACAGTCAAAGCACACATTGCCTCTTGCCAACTGAATAGAGCAGAAACAAAAATTACTGTAAATGGGATTTCCAAAACATACCTTAGAAATTACAGGTTTATATCAAAGTTCTATAAGCAAAGAGTTACTATTTTGTAGGCAATTTTCAAAAAACTCTTTGCATGTGCCCACCATGTTTTATGGAAAACTAGAATTAAGGTAAAAATGGGTGGGTGCAGAGGATGAAAAAGTTGGCTTCTGTTAAATGAAGGTATGTGAAAGCAGTTGGATCACTTAACTGCCTTCTTAGACAAACAGCAACTGAGCTGTAGTTAGCAAAATGATACAACTGAAAGACATGGCAATTAAAATCAGATCAAACAGAATTTGCACATACTGTTTTTAAACAACTTGCTGCAATTCTTTTTTTTTTTTTTTTACTACAGAGTACACAAGATGTTCACTTTACTGAACAAACTGAGCTGGTGCTTGGCAGCCAAAACACTTAATGGCCTGAAGTAGTTTAAAATTTTGCATATACTGTTTCTAAAAAAAATTTTTAAAATCTGCATTTTTACTTTTATGTTCAAAAACCAGAAAAGCATGATTTTCAGAGAAAGATGCGTAAAACATTTTCCAGTTGTCATCATTAAGTATTACCTAGTCTTTGTTCTAACATGTCATTACTGCACCACTTTGTGGAAGAACAGCAAAAAACATCTCACATTTGCTTTAATTTGAGTATTTTAAACTTGAAATATTTCTATATACAAAATATCCATTTAAGCTCTTCCTGCTGTTTGTCCATTATACCAGGTTTCAAACAAAGTCTAAGCATTGTACACATGTTTACTTCTATCCTGAAGATTGTAAGGCAGTATTTTATAACTGATTAAAAAAAAAAAAGAAGTCTGAAAATTTCTTTCTCACGTTGCCTAAGCAGGACCTTTCTTGCCACAGAAAATTTTACCCTAATATCAGTAGACTATACTGTTAGTCTGGAGCCAAAAATTTTAAATGCCTGAGAAATACAAAATTCTTCCTTAGGCAAGCAAAGCAGAAAACAACATTCCTTTCAACATCCTCTGCCTAGCCTTCAGAAGCCAAATGGATGTATAGACAGGATAAGCAAAACAGTTCTGTAGCCTTCCTCCCAGTATCTGCATCAGCTGAATAATTCAAAGTAATGATAAACAACCACTGAGCTTAACTGATACTTTCAGGTTCTCACTAATCCTCTTGCTAAAGGAAGTTGAGAGAACAAGCAGCAAACAGCATTTTACTACATGTTTAGAATGCCTTCTCTGAAAAAAAAAAAAATCAGCCAAAAAAAGTCACTTCTTCAAAAGAAAAAGTGACATGTAAAGAAGAAAGAGGCTTCACTGAACACGTAAGTAGTAGAGTTTTTGGCACAGAAAAAAGTAGCATTTAGTGGTTGAACACAAGAGGAAAAATCGTGGTGCAGGAATCAACGAAAACCCCTCAAATACTTCTGTAGAGGGCAGTGGATACAGTAGACAGCTAGGTGGTAATAACGTAGTAGGGCCTAAGCCTTACGATCCTCCTAGTGCTTTCAAAAGTCCACGTTTTGGAACTTCATAAAAGAGACTTTCACAAGATTATCCTTTAGATAAGAATGGCAATTTAAGAGACACTATTTCCTGTGTTTGGTCAAATAGGAAAAGGCCAGATGGAAATTTGTGAGGGAAAGGTAAGGTTCTTTTCAAAACATCAATCTCGGATTCCCCAGACTTCCCCTCTTTATTGGAATGCAGTCATAACGGACCAGTCCAGAAGCACATCTTCCTCTGAAGGTCCTTCATTTCTAGCTGGAGATGAATAAGAATTCTAGGATTATAGACTGGCTTCTACTCTATGAACATCCCTTTAATTCTAAAAAAAAAAAAAACCAACAAAAAACCCAAAAACTCAATTTACAGCTTGCGGTGGGTTGATCCTGCCCAGCAGCCAAGCACCTATATGGCTGCTCACTTACTTGCTCCCTCCAGTGGGAGCCGGACAGAGGAGAGAGTGGGAAGAACAAAAACAAGAAAACTCAGGTGTCAAGTTTTCTAAACAGTTTAATTACTGAAGAAAAGAGAGGTGAGCTTAAAAATAATAAAGAAAAGCGAAGACAACCACTCACCACCTCCCACAAGCAGACTGATACCCAATCATTCCCTGAGCAATAACCACCTTGGAAGCCACCACCACTCCACCTCCTCTTTCTTCCTCTACCTTCAATTTGATTGCTGAATATGATGTTAGATGGTATGGAATATTCTCTTGGCCAGTTTAGGTCAGCTGTCCAGCTGTGTCCCCTCTCAATCTCATGACCACCCCTATCTTGCTGGGTCAGGGGGAGGCAGAATGGAGAAAAAAAGAAGAACCCTTGATGCTGTGCCAGCACCGTTTGGCAATAGACAAAACACTGGAATGTTACCAACTGCTTTAGCCACAAACCCAAAGCACAGCAAGATTCAGGCTGCTATGAAGAAGGTTAACTCTATCCCAGGCAGACCCAGGATACAGCCTATGTTTTAAACTAATACAAAACAAAATACTCACAGAAACATATTCAGAGATAGAAAGCTGATCTTCAGGGAGAGACTTCAGCTTCTCATAGCAATCATCTGTTAACTCCAAATCTCTCAAACTATGGCGGATATTTCCAGCCCTCTCCCTCAACTGATGATTTGTTTCCTCCAGCTGCTTCTGTCTCAATAAAACAGTTTCCATTTCTTGTTTCATTAGAGCCTGATGTTTTCTTCATGATGGATTTCAAAACATTTGAAAAAAGAAGACATTAAGTAGTGAGTAACACAAGTGACAGAGCTTCGAATACCCTGGCAAAGGAGTGAGCTGTGTTCATTTTGCAAAGGGGAAAATTTACACAGATTAGTTAATTAGCACAAGAGTGTATACCACCATGATTACACTATCATATCAGACACAGTATATATAAAAAACCAGGAACTTAATAGTCACTGACAGTACAAAGCTGAATCTAAGAAGTAACATTCTCCACATATGCTGACTTGAATTTATACATGTCATGGGCTTCAGCACATGGATGCTCATGGTCTATTTCACACACAACCTTTAATTTTCTAACATTCTAAATTTCTGTACGAAGTTGGGGTCCTTTAAAAAAAACAACAAAAAAACAACAAATGAAACACCATTACATTAAAACAAGTAACCTTACTTCCAGCCTTAAAACATCACCATTCCTATCACTAATGACAAGGTATTATACAACAAGAGAAACTGCACATCACTCAATGATGCTTCAAAGTGTTTAGTTTATCTTATTCAAATCATAGAATTGTAGAATGTTAAGGGGTTGAAATGGACTTTTAAAGATCATCCAAGTCCCAGTCACCCCTGCCATGGGTAGGGACATCTCCCACTAGACCATGTAGCTCAAGAGCCCCATCCAACTTGGCTTTGAACACTGCCAGAGTTGGGGCATTCACAAATTCCCTGGGAAACCCGTTCCAGTGTCTCACCACCCTCCCAGTAAAGCATTTCTTCCTAATATCTAACCTAAATTTCCCTTCTTTCAATTTCTGCCCCGTATTCCTTGTCCTATTACTACAGTTCTTGAAAAGGAGTCCCTCTCTGGCTTCTCTGTAGGCCCGTCTCAGATACTGCAAGATTGCTATGAGGTCTCCACACAAACTTCAAATCAAAGACAGTGGACCGTTTTTTTGGAAGGCTTTAGCTATAACTCTTGAAAACATATCCAAATTAAATAATTCTTTACAACACAGTAATTGCTGCATTATTTAAAAAGTAATATCAAAAATACTAGCTAATACTACAAAGTGACCTCTGCCCCACTGGTTTAAAAAGACAACAGAAAGTCTGAGCAAAGCAATCACAAAAGGACATCTTCTTTAATGTACAGTTCTACTAAATGGGGATGAAAAATGAAGCAAAAGACTGACAAGAAAACTAATGGAAAGATTGGGGAAAGGAAAGAAGTTCAACTTTTTAATGCCTATTAATAACAATTTGCACATCAGTATTTTTTTACTGAGTACTCCTGAGATAACTCAGGTATGGCCAACATAAAAATACTCCACTGTGGTGGAACTAAGCACACAGAGCGACAGACGTTTTTCTGACACAATCAGCTGCTCTTAGTTGAGAAACTGCTTTAACTAATCTCAGGTCTGGCTTCACATCCCTAAATCTGTTCAAGCCTTACTACAGAATGTGACTTTAAATTAGCCACATGAGCTGGTGCATCCTTTACTGTAACACGAGACTATGTAAATAATGCTCTTCCTTCACAGGTGTTAAAACATTTAATTGACAAAGTAGTTTGGAGAAGCCTTCTATCCAGTCTATTTTTCAGCTACAGGTTAAGTAAAAATATTTCAGATAACTAACATAAAAAGTGAGTTTCTACATCATCAATGGAAAGCATTTCTGAGAAATCTGCAATCTTGACTGGAAATGCTAAATGTTATTCTCTTACCCCTGGTGGCCTAGTGGTTAGATCGCAGGACCTTCACCGCTGAGGCCTGGGTTCGATTCCAGCCAGGGACACTCCC
>JAWMRA010000001.1:64919942-64978521 GCA_035584735.1 Pseudotriccus pelzelni | reverse complement strand
CTAAAAAATCCAATGCGCAGGCTGGAAGGTGTAAAGACCTTCCCCGGTTCTTCGTTCGCGAAGACTGGCCATTTACCTTTCCCAAGTAATCTACTCTGCAGTTATTAAAAATTCAGTTTAACCTGATGGAAATTCTGCCCCCTCTGCCTACTCCTTTTGCTCTTTATCGGTTTTAAAAATATTTGTATTCCTCTTTCCTCTTACATGTTGAACCAAACTAACAGTAAAACCAAAACCACAAACTTCAGCCAGTGAGAGTTGAATTCAAATTTAATTATATGTAAATTAAATATGCAAATTACACATTTAGAATGAAAATACTAATATAATCTGCAAAAGAAATTCTATTCTCACAATTAATAATAATCTGCTTCTGTTAATAACTTATTTATACAAATTCAAATTAATTAATGGACAGTAAAAGATGAAGTTCTTAATTTTACTTCCATCATACCTAGCATCTTCTTGCTGTAATGCCAACTGACTATCCAGTCGTAAAGACAACAGCTGCTTTTGATGGATTGCATCATTAAGCTTCTCCTCTAGCTCCTCGATCTAAATATAAAGAATGTAAGTATAAAACGAAGAAAAGTTACCTTGGTAATTTTTAAAAAACATTTTACAAAAAAGGAACAATTTGAGAGAAAGGAAAAAAGTAAAGAGCCCAATGCTGTGGGAAGTGCAACAGTGATTGTCTAACAAAACCTTTAAATATGCTAAGGCTTCATTGAATATGATATGGATTTTGTCTCAATGAACTAAAAATAAAAAAATACTTAGTTCTTAATCGCGTCTTTTTCAACCAAATAGCTACTTGTTCAATGAATTTCAAAGTAGGCTTAAACTCAAAGCAGCAAGCCAATGAAAGCACAGTTAGTATGCAGTAGGTTGTAAAAATGAACTGCATGTAAACGTGGCAAAGCTTTTAATGCCTTTCTTAATTTCATGCATTTTAGAGGAAGCTGTGCACAACACAATTTACTATTAGCATGTTGGTATATTCTAGCCACATCTTTATTAAAAGATCATTAAGTTGTATTCAGATCACTTTTTCTAGTATTCCACAAGTTCAGGTTCAAAGCCCTATTAAGCTGCTAACATAAGTGACAAAATTATTCTTCATTTCTGAAAGGACACAGGTGGTTTTCCTTTGTATTTAGAAGAGGCAGAACTAATTAGATCCCACCTCATTTATTTATAAGTATAATGACTTGGATAAGTCAGCTAAGTCTCCCATATTTCTATTTCCTTTTCTTCTCATTAAAGAACACAAACAAAACACACTAAAGAAAACCCCCAAACCAACTAAGCAGGCTTCTGTTATGCAATTCAAATAAATTTTTTCATAACAGAAGTCTCTACCGTACTCTAAAAGCACCAAAACCAACAAAAGAGTATGTAATGAAAGGAGAAACACTCCTTACCTTGGTCAAATATTCCACTTTCAAGTTGTCAATCATCAAGTTTCTTTGAGATAATTCTATTTTAAGCAGCTGAAGGTTATGGAGCAACTCCTTTCGTTCAATCAACTGCTTAGTGATTTTTACAGTACCTTCTCTCTCTTCAGAGGAAGAAACATCATCAGTTGGCATTGTGGTTTCTAAGCTAATATCTTCAGATTCCAAGGAGCTAGAAATGTTTCCTTTCTTCATTTCCTTAGAGCTTTCTTGTGACATTTTCTTCCACTATTTGTAAAGCTTATTTTAAATCATACGTTGAGACGAGCCCCTTGAAGAGTTAACAACGAGAATCAAAACAAATGAAGGCATTATGTCGTTATGAAAAATTAACCAGTTAAGCTAGACCACTAAGCAAGTAATGCTTCTCAGTATCACAATTTATTTTTTTTCACCCCATAAAAACATTTTGACAAGCTCCGAAGAGGGCAGTTGCCTAAGGACTCTCTTGCTAAACAACTGTTAACAAGGGTTTTGACCACAATAAGCTAAATGCCACTGTGAATCCAGCTTACTAGTATCATAAATAAACATGTGTAAGCTGTCAGAAGCGCATGCACCGAAAACTCGGGAGACCCATGAGGCATAACACGGCTTTCTGGATAAAAGGGTAAAGGAATACTTTGATCACAGAATCACTTAGGTTGGAAAAGATCTCTGAGACCATCGAGTCCAACCTATGACCGAACAGCACCTTGCCAACTAGACGAGGCACTCAGTACCACATCCGGTCTTTCCTTAAAGACCTCCAGGGATGGTGAGTCCACCGTCTCCCTGGGCAGTCCATGCTGATGCCTAATGATCCTTTCTGTAAGAAATTTCTCCTGTGTCCAACTTAAGCCTCTTCTGGCGCAGCTTAAGACTGTGTCCTCTCGTCCTGTCTTTACTTGCCTGGGAGAAGAGGCCGACCCCTACCCAGCCACCCGCTCCTTTCAAGCACTGGCTGCCCTCCCAGCAGCAGTAGCTGCACTGTTCTTACCAGGTTGGTTGACCCAGCAGCCACAGGTACTTTTACAACCCCCAGGCACAGACCGCGGTTGTTTCTCACCGGCGGCGCTGCTCAGAGCCCTGCCGGGAGAGGAGGCGCCGCGCTCGGAGCCCGGGACAGCGGCTACGGAGCTGCACCCCGCGCGGGGCGCTCCGGGATCACAACCCCCTCCCTTCCCCACGGCGGGCGGGGGCGGCTCAGGAACTGGGGGTGCTGTTGAGCGCACGGGATGCCCCGAGCTGCACAGCGGTGACTGCGGGGGGCGCTGACCGGGCCCGGCGGGTCTCACGGGCAGCCCCCTCACACCCTCACCGGCGGCAGCGGCACCACTCAGCGCGCGCGCGCGCGTTCCCTTCCGGCTCCCCCTCCCCTGAGCGCGGAGGGGGCGGGGCGGCCTTACGCCATCACCGCGGCGCCGCTTCCCGCGCCGTTCCCGCCTCCCGGCGCTTCCCCGCCCGCTCCCGCGGCCCGCGCGCGCCATGCTGACCTCGCGGACGTTCGTGAAGCGCACGCGGGCGGGCGCGGTGGTGAAGGTGGTGCGCGAGCACTACCTGCGCGAGGACATCGCGTGCGGCGCCGCCGCGTGCCGCCTCTGCCCCGCCGCCGGCACCGGCAGCGCGCCCGCGCTGGAGGCGCGTCCCCGCGGCGCCCGCAGCAGCCTCTGCCCCGGGCCGCACTTCCTGCTGCCCGACACCAACCTCCTCCTGCACCAGGTGAGCCGCCCCGCCGCCGCCGCTTCCCTCTGGGCCTGGCCGTGCTCCGCGTGGAGCCTCAAGCCCTCCCTCCTCCGGCCTTGGTGAAATCCGTGTGCGGGTGAATTGCCCCGCGCCTCTTACGCGTGGGCTTCCGGCGTCTGGCAGCGCGCTGTGGGCTTGGCTCCTCCCGTTCTTCCCTGTGGCTTCTTGACCCCTGGCTGGTCAGTCCGTCCTTTCCTTGCCGGCTCCTTAGCAGAGAGCTGCGGCATCCGCAGCTCTGCCTGTGGGGTTTTGGGGGGTTGGGGTTTTTTGCTTATTTGGTTTTTTTTTTCCTTCCTCGTTTCGTAAACGGTAGGAATAAATAACCACGTTTATTTAATTTGCTCGTTGTGGTCTGATGTGGGTGTGGAAAGTCAGGCAGAGAGAGTCGGTACACTCTGAAACAACGATTGAGATCTTTTTGTGGTCACTGAATTTTCCTGTCAACCAGAATTTTCCCTAGGTGCCTCTTCTGCTTTTCAGAATGTAGGTTTGTGTTCTTCATACTGTGATTTTGATTTCATCTAATGAGCAGAAGCTGCAAAATCATGTGCAAAATCATGTGCAACTCTGGAAGCAATGGGAGAAACTTTACTCTGTAGCTCATCAGTAGTTGTGCAGATGTTTGAATTTGAGCAGTGCAGACAGTAGACTTTGAGGCTGTGAGGCATTGGAATCGACTTTTTTTTTTTTTTTGAATACCTGTGTAGAAGGTAGAATAGCCTTGAGCAGACATTGGAGACTGAAGGTAATTCATGAATCCTGACATGGAATACTCAGAAGAGGGGTACAACCCTTGTGTGTTTTAGCAGTTATACATCCCAAAAGTTGTAAGTAAGGATTTTCTTCCCAAAACAGCACATGAGAGGGTGTTACACATGGAGTTCTTGTTGTCTGTTGGTAAAGTTTGTATGTGCATACCGTGGAGCACTCTGAGAATGTGCCAGAGTATGCTGCCACAAGCTGGAGAAGTGGGGATTAGGAAGTCTTAGTAACAGTAGGGAAAGGTTTTGCCTAGCAACTGAAACAGGTTTGCAATAGTAAGGCTTGGCCTGGTACTTCAGCTTGTATGTAGAATAATACTGGGTTTGTTCCCCAGTGAACATGGCTCTGAATCTGTCAGGTCATCTAAACATCAAGGTCAGGGAAGCTTGGTCTGGCATTGATTTTACTTCTTTTACCTATACCCTCTAGAACCTTATTGCTTTCTCATTTTGGAGGTGGATTTACACAGTTCCTTACCACAGACTTAGCAAGTAGAGCTCCCATCCTTTTATGCTGACAGTTTGCGTGGATCCTTGGTGTGGATCTTTGCATACCATGACTGACTGTCAGGAGTTGGCAAAAAAAGTGCTGAAAAATTTTTAACAAATTTTCTTAAAAAAGAAAAAGGTCTTTCAAAAGACAAGAGCAGCTAGCAGAATTCCAATTGGTTTAACTTTATGCAAATTAAAATTCCAGTGCAACAGTGGGATTGGTTTTGGAGAACTTAAGCCTGCACGTGCTCGTCCAGGCATGTCCATGTCAACTGTGTAACAGTGCTCAGCTGCTATTTCATGGCTTGCATTCCTTCCAAAGTCATATGCCATACAGCCTGTAAATTATGTCTGATTACTGTCAGATTGTGCATAGTTGTATTTTGGTCACTAAGATTACAATTTACAGAAAGCCATTATATGTAAATAAAATTTCTAGTGTACAATTGGCCTTACAGCTGTTTGGAGACCTGCGTACATTGGGGCTGAATTTGTCGGAAGTCAGAATAAGTCCTTATTTTTACTCCAGGAAATTCTGGTCACGGAGAGCATAGAAAATCCTACCTGATTTTTTTTCCCACAAGCGGGAGGAAGCAACTTAATACATTGCTCAGTTTCCCAGTAGTGAGAGAAAAAGGCAGAAGTAGTGCCACTCGTTATTCATGTTAGTTTTTTATGTATTAACCAAACAAATATTTTAAGTCCTGGTTATTGCATAGAATTAAACAGCAATTTTGATTAATTTCCATTTTGTCCTCAGATTGATGTCCTTGAAGATCCTGTTATTAAGAATGTCATTGTGCTGCAGACGGTCTTACAAGAGGTCAGGAATAGGAGTGCGCCAGTATACAAGCGAATTAGGGACATGATTCAAAACCCTGAAAAACATTTCTATTCTTTCACCAATGAGCATCACAGGTAAGATGTGGCATAGAGTATGACAAAACTGTGCTGATGTCTGGTAAAAGAAACTGGGAAACAAAATTGGAACATGTGGACCAGGAAGAAAAATTAGACTGATGTGCGTAGAACTGTATATTTCTAAGGAATCCTGTTGGGAAATAGTTGCATGTCCCAGGAGCTTTTCTGTTTATAATTAGTATAAGTATATATATGTTATGAAAGAGGGATTGGAATATTGAATAAACTTTATAGAGAGCACTGCTATCTTGAGCAATAGAATACTGATTCTTACATTTTAGTTTCCCTTTTAAACATATTCCAGTGCTTCATTGTCAGTTCGGTCTGTAGCAGAATTCAAAAATCTGTTAGTAAGTTAGTGACAGAAAGCTCTAAGAAACGAAGATGGAATTAATTTGCCTTTATTTGTGCTCACAATTAGTTTCCAATGCTGCAGTATCATAGTTTTGGGGATCTTGAATCTGTAGTTCTAACATCTGGAACTCAATCCTCTTCAATTGTCTGTGAGCAGGTTGTATTAGAAATTAATGCTTCCTTCCTATTTTCCTTTACCTGTCTGTCTCCTGGCCCCTTCAGTAGCCTAAGAGGCGTTACACATATTTTAAAATGGGTACAGTAATGATTCTTCTGGCCTCACAGCCTTGATCTTGTTTGTCTGGAAAATTTTCCTAAGTGTAGATACATGTTGGGATTTGTTTTGTCACACCCTGCCTTTGTTTTTAAAATTTATTTAGAGAAACGTACATAGAGCAAAAGCGAGGAGAAACTTCTAATGACCGCAATGACAGAGCCATTCGGGTAGCAGTAAACTGGTACAATGAACACTTGAAGAAAATAGAGGATGAGGAGAAGATTCAAGTTATCTTTTTAACAAATGACAGAACTAATAAAGAGAAAGCTTTAGAGGAAGGGATAACTGCTTATACATGTAAGTGAAATAGTATGTATGTTTAATTTATTGTTCAGATAAACTCTGCAATCTCTTCATACCTAAATCCTGTGCATCTCTCGCATAAATATTTATGTGTGTCCTTTTGTAGGTGAGGAGTATATAAAAAGCTTGACAGCTAATCCTGAGCTTGTAGATCGTCTTGCTTGTGTATCTGATGAAGGGGTATGTTTTTATTTTCTTTTTATAAAATAAATTAATCTGAAATGGTTTGCGATATAATAATTGATACTGTTTGTCAGACTACTAGCATCAGTTTAGAATATGAGGGCTCTGGACTTTATTCCCATTTTGGCAATTTAACTTTTTGTCAACTGAAAAGTAAAAAGGAAACATTGCAGCCATTTTTAGTGCTGCTTATATGCCTGTTAGTAGGTGTCTTGTTATTTGTAAAAAACCAGTTGCTTTAGGGAACTGTTGAGAAGATGAGAATAATAACAGTTGGTTAAATAAAGTGTATAAATATGAGAAATAATTAAAACAAAATGAAAACAAAGTATATTGCTGACTACTTAGATTTTGGGTTGTGTGTACTTGAAGGTTTGTTAACTTATTGATCAAAAGTATTTTCATGTGGTGATCAGTTAACATAAATGCAGTCTACAGTTCAAAGATGAGCTACATCCTCTTTTGTTTCCTTGTGCTTTTTATTTGTCAGAATCAAGACTCATATTTTCACATACAGACTGATAGAGGTGAACACTAACTACAAAAAATGGGAAAGTTCATTTCATCATAGTTCTAACAGAATTGAGCTTTAACATGTAAGAGTAAGAAGAAAGTGGAGGGCTCAGGTGATTTTCTCAGCAGCTAACTATAGATCATTCAGGTGCTCCAAAGTTTAGTCACAGCAGTGTATTTTCATGTTTCATATAGCTCAGAGTACATACACTGTGTGCCATACTCTTTACTTTGTAGTACTATACTAATATTTTTTTGTTAAGTCTGTGTTTAGTCAGTGTATCCAAATTAACATAAAAGTGTATGCCACTTGTACAGTATTATTTTAAGTAACTGCAGGCAAACAGGAAAACAAGGGCCCCTGGAATTGCCATGGTTTTATGGGTTTTATGCTTCTGATGCTTTATTAGAAAAAATACTGCATAGTAGTAATTTTTTATTACTGTGCTTATTCCTACCTGGACATAATTACAATTTGGGAGTTTGTCAGCTTGAGAGTAATCATGAATATAAAATACTGAAAATTTCTTTCCTTTTTTTCCTAAAGAAAGAAATAGAAAGTGGAAAAATAATATTCCCAGAACATATTCCTCTTAGCAAATTGCAGCAAGGAATAAAATCTGGTATTTACCTCCAAGGAACTTATAGGGCAAGCAGAGAGAATTATCTTGAAGCTACTGTTTGGGTTCATGGAGATGCTGAAGAAAACAGAGAGGTGAGTTTTTCATTTCACTTTTGTGCTGTGAACTTTAACTAGCCTCAGTAATGACTTAAAATGTAATTCTGTCATGGTGACATGTATTAAAATGGAGCATTTTAGTAATTTTTCCTCTTCTTGGTTCTTTCTATGTTTTTGCTGACATTTTCATTTGTTCTTTGTATGGATATAGAGTACTGAAGTGCTGACTGTGCTCTTTGTGAAAAAGAGAGTAATGTGTTTAAAATTAGAGGTTGATAAAGTAATTGATAAAATAAAGCTGAATCTTTGTTGTTAATAGTTTTTCAACTGACTCAACAGTTTTTAAAATCAGTTTTAAATTTATGGTGAAAGACAGAGGAAGAAGTGTGGAGTAGGATTTTCTCATGCTTTATTTCCCCTCGTATTTGCATGCCTTGTGAGGAGGGGATCACTTTTTCCCGCCCAGCAGTCAACCCATCTGTCTCGCTGCTGAATTCTCAGTTGATACAGCTGTGCACTTTCCAAGCAGTGGCAGTTGTCTCCTCCCTCCCTATTTGTGGTGGCAGCTGGAGGTACTTCTCTGTCTCTGTTTTATTCCTTTTTCCTAGTAGTATGTGGAGTCCCCAAGCCTGCAAAAAATCATTTTTTTTATAGAAAGAATTGGGATCCCTGAAATAAGATCATCAGTACTCTTAAGAAACCTAGGCAGAGGAAAAAACATGAGTCACAAACATGCTTTAAGATGTTGTTTAGAATGCAGAGCCTGTTATACATGTTTACTCTTCTGTTACGCTGCTTTGATTTGGGTGTTCTGTGTTTATCATCATGAATATTTACATTTTCATTTTGTTTTTTTAAAAATCCAGATAATTGTACAGGGACTGAAACATTTAAACCGAGCAATTCATGAAGATATTGTAGCTGTGGAGCTGTTGCCAAAAAATGAATGGGTAGCACCATCCTCAGTAGTCTTACAAGATGATGGCCAGAATGAAGATGACATCGAAAATGAAGAGGAGAAAGAAAACATTGTATGAAATAAATAATTTTACTTAACTGTTAAGAGAGAAATTAAATCTGCAGTCCCCTGACAGTGCTAGGCTTTAGATTTATCCATACTTTTTATAGACTCTGAATACAGAAGTTATAAAACTTAATTGTAGTTGTACAGTTGTGTTAAATAGATGATCATATGTTAATGTATAGAATGGATACTTGTTAATTAATCTCAGAAATTCCCACATTACTTTAGTAAGCTTAATAAATCCAAAAGTTATTGAGTGGTAGTCAGGAAATAATGTAAATCTGTATACCAGTGTGCAGATTAGGATTTGCTAGAATTGGAGCAGGAGTTGTCTCACACTGACAGTTACCTTTTCTAGGCAGTGCATACATTTGGAATCAGTTGTAAAATATTCTTCAGCTTCCTGCAGTAATTCCAATTAATGTGCATGCAGTCCACGCACATATGCCCTGACCAAGAAGATCATTCCTTTAAAAATGATCTTTCAGTTGAATATCATGGGAATATTTTTTTAATGATTGTGTTGAGAATTACTGGAGAATTTTCAAGCAGCATAAAAGGACTTCTGAAAATTAAAATAGGTTTAAAAATAAGATGGAGATTGTTATTTTTCTGTATTTTTTTAATGAACATAATTTCAGAAAAATGAAGAACAGAAAAAAAATGGAAAGAAATGTTGTCTTTTCCCACTATCTCTACTAACTCCACAACTAAGAAGTTGAATCACTTACTGAAAATGCTAAAAGTTATGCAAAGCACAGGGAGGCATAGTTCTATTTATAAGGTTATAATAGAATTTATGGCATTATAATGAGACATAAAATGTTACTACTAAGGTTTGAGGTATGTGTTTAGTCGAACATGTTTACATGAGTTTAAACAGTTTTGTATTTTTAACCTTTATGTTCTACCAGCTGAAGACTACTGTTAACAAGGACATGCTGAGACCTACAGGAAAAGTGGTGGGCATTATAAAACGAAACTGGCGACCATACTGCGGCATGCTTTCCAAATCGCAGATCAAAGAGGTAAGGAAATAATCCAGTTACTGGAGGTGCAGGTTTTTGGGTTTTGTCTTTAATTGGGAATTAACTGTTGTTTTTTCTGGCTGTTAATAGGCAAGGCGCCATTTGTTTACACCAGCTGATCGCAGAATTCCTCGCATTCGAATAGAAACCAGACAAGCAGAAACATTGGAAGGACAAAGAATAATTGTTGCTGTTGATGGTTGGCCCAGGAATTCCAGGTATCCTAATGTAAGTTTAAGCATTTTCTTCTGAACTTTTGACTATCTGATTTTTATGTGTTTATTATATAAAATGTTTATTAGCTGCAACACTGAGCAACTACGAACAGTGTTGACATGAAATTTAAGTTATTTGAGTGCCATTCAGTGGTGCAAATAAAGGAAGTCCTTAATTGATGTAGTTGCTCTTCCCCCAAAAAACAGGAATGGGTTATCATGCTTCAAAAGCTTACTCATCCAGTTCTGCAGTGAACATGTATGTTTGTGCGACTTAAGGTGCTTTCTGTAGACTAACCATGGACCACTTTGCATGTGGTGTGACTCAGCTCCTATGCAGGACTGAGATTTGGACTCGATGAGCCTTCTGGGTCACTCCCAACTCAGCATATTCTATGATTCTGTGATTGTTTTAGTCTGGGTTCCTAGAAATAATGAGTTTTTCTCTCTGATTTTGCTCATTCACACATACAGATCACTGTTCTGGCAGATATTTAACACATTGGCCAAATTCAATCAAAGTGCCACTAAGGCTGAGTTACAGGTAATTAACTTCTTAGAAGTTCAGTGTAAATAAACAGGAAGCTATATAAGAAACTGAGGACACCAGTGCCAATTTGTGTTGAACACTAGCTAGGTTTTGAAGAAGCTTCCAGTGGCTTGTGTAGGAATGCGTAGCTTGTAAGAACGAGCGCACAGGTGACTCACGCAAGTTCAGAGAAATTAAAGGCACGTAGAATATATGGAAGAAGCATTAAGACAAAGACAGCATTATTGCAGGGGATGACAGAAGTGAGGAATAAAGAGTGACACAGTGCAAACCCACTGAGAAATTAGAGCTTATTAGTTTTGCTGCTTATTCAGCAGGAGCTTTTGCTTCCTGCAAAAAAGAATTCACGTTTACAATTTTTCCTGTCTTAACTATGTAGAATTTAGTGCCATTCGAGGAAAAGAGGGGGATGTGCACAGTTCAGACTTAGTGAATCAAATAAATGTTTAAAATTAAATTTCTCTCTTAAAGATATGAGAAAGTTAAACAAAGAAAAAATATTACTCCTACTGGGTAGTTTAATTTATGAGGAACCTAAGGGATAATGTTCCCAAATACTTATTTTTGGGCAAATGGTATTACTTGATGTATACGTGTGTGCGTATGTATATTGTTTCTCAGGGTCATTTTGTAAAGAACTTGGGAAGTGCTGGAGATAAAGAGACAGAGACAGAAGTTCTTCTACTTGAACATGATGTCCCACATCAGGCTTTTTCCCAGGCTGTTCTTAGTTTCCTACCAAAAATGCCATGGAGCATTACAGAAGAGGTAATTATTTGTAAATTACTGTAATAATTACTGTGCCTTCTGCTTTAAAGCAAACTATGACATTCTTGGATATTCCAATGCACCAGAAATAGGAAAAATGTTGTCCAGGGCTGTTTTGTCTTAAGGTGAACTTTCAGCTGGATTTCCTATGGAAACACGACTTCTGCAAGTTTTTGGGTTTTGGCTAAAACTGTTTGCCGGGGATAAGTATTTTAAGATAAAAAACTTATTACAGGTTTCATTAAAGAATAAAAAGATAAAAGAATGTTTTTGCAAAGGGGAAAGACTGCAATTCAAATAAGTATACAAGCATCCCTAAGAGTTTTTTCATCTTTCAAAATAGCTTTGTAACCAAATGTGGCAGCCTGTTTCACGGACAAAATAATCTGAGGTGTGGAGACTTAAATGTCTTTTTGCTATAATTCAGTAATTAGAGAAAGAAGCAATTCTGCAAGGATGAATGTCTTTTTAAATGCAGTTAGTGAATTTCAGGTTCTCCCCAGTAGCTTAAATATGGGAAATGGTTGCTTTAGAATTTATGGGAAAATGTCATCAAGAGACAATTAGAGCATATTTTTTGATTTGGGCTGGGCTGAGTGTTTTTGTGTGTGCATTTTAATTTCTTGGAGGTGGTCTACTTTTATTGTAATTTATTGCCTACTCGTATTTTTTTTAATGGAAACAGAAGGAGGGATTTTTGAGTAAATTAGCTCTCTAAAAGTCAGTTGCCTTGTCTAAGATACCTGAGATCTTTTTGTAGCCATTTTACAGAGGTAGATACTTCCAAAGTATGCAGTTCCTTTCAACTGTCTAGACATCTAAGCCATAGCAAGCTAGAGCTGAGAGCAGTCATATCCTAAAAAAGTCATCCATTTGGACATGACTTAAAATTTCACTTAAAAAAATCTTGATTCCTGGTTGGTCCTGCTAATTCTAAGATCATAACAAGATTATGGTTCTGTTATTCTTCCTGATTGCTGTAAAACAAACAAAAAATTATTTGCTAATCTTCTGTCTTATTTTTTCTATCATTGTAGTTTCTGCATATCTGTTTTAATCTTGTGCTAAAGCAAAACAACACAAAAGCATTTTGAAAATACTTGCTTGCTTGGGAAAATCTTATGTAATGTGCCTTTCTCAAATGATTGTTTTTACTTTGATATGGAAGGTGTTCTTGAAAACAGTTTTTTGTTTGTTTTAAATTTCAGGACATGAAACACAGGGAGGACTTAAGGCATCTGAATGTTTGTAGTGTTGATCCTCCTGGCTGTACAGATATTGATGATGCATTACATTGCAGAGAAATAGAAAATGGAAATATAGAGGTATTGTATCAAGCCAATCATTTATTTATTTACTTCTTCCTTTATTTTACAAGCAGTGAAGTAGTGCTAATAGAATAGAATAGTATAGGACATGAGGAAAGCTCTAGATCTGTTATAAATAAATTAATGATGTTTGCATAGCTGCAAGATTGCAATAAAGAAAGGGAGTTGATTTTCATTACATCAGTGTGGGAATTTAATGTCTTCTAAATTCACCCTGTTTTATCCTTGTATGCCATGGGAAATTAACATAAAATGTATTTACTGCTTTAGGTAAGTATTATAAATAAGAATATTTATCCTTATTCTAATAAGGAACTGTCAGAAAAAAAAAAGCTAAGATAGTGCTGTAATGCCTATGGAATGATTATTTTATTAAAAAAAAAGGCAGTAAAAAGCTACAGGCTTAACACCAGCTCTCTACCCCCTTATACCTGATTTAGTCAGGTTGTCTTCCTTTTGGAATTCAGACTTTTAAGGTGTGCCAGGGTGTGCCAAAATGGAAGGTAAGAACTTTGTAGTGAGCCTTGAAGAAAATGAAAGAGGTTATTTGAGCCCCCAGGCAAAGAAGAGTTGCGTTGGTAATGAATATAACTTCCCCCTAAATGTACACATGCTTTATTATGAATAATAGCTGCAGCTATTCCCTTTCTAATATCCGTATGATAGGTTTTAACTATTCCTATGACTAAATACAGGAGCTGCTGAAGGGAACTGGTAATGGCTAAGTTGGGTTGCAAATAAAAACTTGAGAAAGTTTCTTTCTTGTTGTAAACAGGCTGAGGACTCTTTCTGTTTCATGAGATGCATAACGTGATGCTTGTTTTTTCCAGGTTGGTGTACATATTGCAGACGTCAGTCATTTCATTCGCCCAGGAAATGCTTTGGATGAGGAGTCAGTAAAAAGAGGAACAACAGTATATCTGTGTGAAAAAGTAATTGTTTTCTACAACTTTTGGTGCTATTAAGTGGTTGGTTTTTATTGCTTTCCCCTTTTACTTCTTGGGAGTAGACACACTCTCTCTGAAGTAAGATTAAAAAAAAGCAAACTCCTTCAGGCTGCACTTAATTTAAGACATTTTTTCCCATGTTGTCTTTTAAAATCCATTATCTGGAGAATATCCCTTTCAACTCCTGTGGGAAGCATTATTGACATGCAACTCTGAAACTGGAGTACTGTTTTAATACCAATCTGAAATTGCAGAGGTGGCCTGGCTTTGCCTTTTCCATTGTTTGGTGGTTGGTTTTTTTTTCATGATAGCTAAATCTCTGATGTTTCCTATGATTTGCATTCATTAACATGTAGACTTGGTAATTTTATTTCTTAGAGACCACAGTCTTTTTTCGGAAATAACTGTTACTAAAAAAAAAAGATTATTTAAATGGATCTTGGAATTAATTTCCTTAATGTAGCATACTTTTCTTTCAGTAGTCTGAGTTTTCTTAGCAAAAAAAAAATAGTTATTACCTCTAAGCTTTACGTACTTATAACTAGTCATGATTTTTATTCTTTACTTTGCAGAGGATTGATATGGTTCCAGAGCTACTGAGTTCCAACTTATGCTCCCTGAGATCTAATGTGGACAGGTATATGTATATAATGCATACTTTGATCCTGACAAGAAACTACCTGTTTATGCATGGATTTTAATGTATTTTCCTTTCCTTCTCCCACTCATAGACTTGCATTTTCATGTATTTGGGAGATGAACCATAAGGCTGAAATTCTAAAAACCAGATTTACAAAGAGTATTATTAATTCCAAGGTTAGTCACATAAATATTATTATACGTCTGAAAAAAAGCTGAAAGCCGTATTATAAAAACGATGATCAACAGACTGGATAATATAAGGATTTTTTTCTGCTTATTGATTTATATTTTCTTACTTACAAAATTATGCTGGAATCCTAAAAATAAAGAAAATGTTATATTCTGCCCTCTTTTAAGCCTCTAATGCTGCAATGTTTTTGTGTATGGTTACTTCGTATATGATATATATAGGACATGGTTGATATACACCAGCTAGTTATATTTTTCAGTTAAATAGTGTGAATTCTGTAGATGTGTAATACATTTCTGAAAATTAGATCTCTAATGTATAAAATACATCTGTGGTCAGCATAAAAACCAGTAAAATGCCTGGTATTTCTTAGTATCTTGCATAGATCTGTCCTCATTTGTCCACTGTTCTTTGAGGATGACAGGCATTTAGGTGTTGATGTAAAGCTTCATAATATTGTGAACCAACTTTGACAGGAAGCTGCACGTTTCTGCAAGACAGAACTATATTCAGTTATGTACCTTAATGTGTCTCCTTTTTTAACCTCTTCAAGGCTTCTCTTACATATGCTGAAGCACAGATGAGAATTGATTCAGCAACTATGAATGATGAGATTACTACCAGCCTTCGTGGACTAAACAAATTAGCAAAAATTCTGAAGAAGAAAAGAATCGAGAATGGGTAAGCCATGCAGTGTACCTGTTACCTTTTTCCCTGCTTTTTTTCTTTCTGACTTTTTTTGTAGTTGAAATGTATGATGGTCCTGTGTCTGTTTTTCTAGTGAAACGTCTTACAAAAGAGAAGTATTCGTCTCATTTTGATTTGCATAAAAATGCTTACCTTCATTTCCCCAAAAATATAAACTTGGGATGTTAACTTTTTCTTCACAAGATCAGTCAATATGGATCTCTTAGAGCATTTGAAATTTTAGGAGCCACTATGGTGTGTATTAGCATGACAGTTTCTGCAAATTTGAACATTAACTACATAATTTCTGCTAATTTTAAATTACAGTCTCATGATAAACTCAGATGTATAGAGGCTTGCAGCTCAGCTGCTCTGTCTGCTTTACTGTAATTCATTAATACCACTTACTGTCTTCCAGAGCCTTAACACTTTCCTCACCTGAAGTTCGTTTCCACATCGACAGTGAAACTCACGATCCTATTGACCTACAGACTAAGGAGCTCAAGTATGCACTTTATTTATTAGTTAATTCAGGGTAGGGATTGATTTAAAGACATGTTTAAGTAGAAACATTTAGTTAATAGTGTATGAAGTTCCTATAATAGTGCAGGACACTCATAGAATGAGAGGATGATTTGGGTTGGAAGAGACCTTTAAAGATCATCTAGATGATCATGGGCAGGGACACCTTCCACTAGACCAGGATGCTCAAAGCCCCACCAAACCTGGCCTTGAATACTGCCAGGGATGGGACATCCACAGCTTCACTGAGAAAGCTGATCCTTGGAAGAGAATTCCTGTATATTACTTCACTACTTATTTAGCAAGTTTTGAACTGTATTCTTCATATATGAACTTGTTATTTACTCGATATTTGAAACTTAATAAGCATTATGTTTTCAGTCGTGGAATTGCTTGCCTAAGGGTATAAATGATCAAAACCAGTAGTTAATGTAAAATATTGTTAGGACTGTAAAATGTTTCCTCATTAGACACTCAAAATAAATGTATAATTTAATTTAATGCTTTTCTAACAATATAAAATATTTTATCTTGACAGAGAAACAAATTCCATGGTTGAAGAGTTCATGTTGCTTGCCAATATTTCTGTAGCACAAAAAATTTATGATGAGTTCCCAGAGTTCGCCTTGCTTCGGAAACATCCTGCTCCTCCCCCATCAAATTATGACATCCTTGTGAAGGCCGCGAAGTCCAAGGCAAGTTTTTACCCCCCATTAATTAAGTGAATTCATTTTAAAAAGCCTTATGAAAAGCCATGTTTTCTCTCTAGTTGGCCATTTATCCAAGAGTAAGGGTTGGAAAGCAGTACTTTGGAAGTGTATCAGTTACACTTTGAAATTGCTGTTACTTATAGCAAGATAATTGTACCTCTAGATGAAGAAATCTTGTGCTTTTTAAACCCTTTAGGTAAAGAAAGAAAATCACTCTATAAGTCTTGTATTGTAACACTTGTATGTTGTGAATGTTTCTCCTCTCCAAGTTACATGTGATTTTTGAGCCAGTTTTTGGCTTTGGATCACATTCATTATTGATGTACTTAAAAATTGGTCAGTCAAGTCAAATATGTTTCTCTCAAAGTCAGGAAGTAAGAAAATGTGTTTATAGTTTCCATCCTCTCCTTAAAGGTTTATTTAGCCTGAAACAAGTCTGAACAAAAAAATTACTTTTACAGTGTCAGGATCTTTTATTTGAGCTAAACTTTTAACTTTGTAGATACTGTGATGTGCATTTGTATTTACTTTCCCTTCAAGTCTTTCCTCACCCCTTTTTCATGGTTTCCTAAGGGCAAGAGAGAAATTCCCAAATTCTCTCAGTGTGAGATTAATAAACAAGCCCAAACCTAGCCCATTTAATTTTCCGCTGGCATAAAATCAGAATAATGATAATAATTTCATTTGTGCTCTGAAAATTATTTTTGAAGTAGTGTTTTATTTGGAAAGGTAAATTTTCTGTGTGAAGATAAACATTCTTTTAAGTAAACTGAAGTCGCTTTTTCACTACTTTTGACACAAACATCACAATTAGGTATTAATATGCTGTATTTATACTTTAAAAATAAATATGCTATTATTTTACCATAATACAGGCATAATTTGATCACTGGATCATACTTTGTTGTCAGTGGTGTACATGAAAGAAAGAGCATTCAGCGGATCTTGTGATAAAACTTGTTTTGCGTTTCTGAAAATCTAAAGTGCACTGTATTTTCACACTATGAATTTTTATTGGCGAACACTGGCAAACAGGCAGCAAATTGTTGTATTTCCTCCGCAAATTATTATGAAAGTGATTTGTAAAACTAGTACTGTATGACAAAGTCAATTACCTTGTGCTTGGAGGAGAATCTCTGTGTGGTAAAAATATGGGAGGGATTATACTCCTTCTGATTTAGTCAGGAAAAAAGCAACTTATTAATATTGGCATAAAGTGTTTCTTCGTTGAGAGTGGATGTATTTTCTGAATTCTTAGGCTGATGACGTCATTTTTTGCATAGAGCACTAGTAATAATGAGAGAGGGACCTGTGCGGGGGTAGATTTTTATTTTTGTAATAGTGGCATTTTGTTATTAGCCATTATGTTATTAGCTGTGATACCTGTGCTAGTTGCTAAGATTACCATGGATGTAGCTGTTGCATTTCTGCTTATACTCTTTAATATTTGCTAGTAATACCTGCCCTTTATTATACTTTTTCTTCTCTCATTTCAGAATTTGGAAATCAAGACAGATTCAGCAAAGGCTTTAGCTGAATCACTGGACAAAGCTGAATCTCCTACATTCCCCTACCTCAATACGCTGTTGCGAATTTTGACCACTCGCTGCATGATGCAAGCTGTTTATTTCTGCTCTGGAATGGATAATGATTTTCATCACTATGGTTTAGCCTCACCTATTTATACCCACTTTACGTCACCTATTAGAAGGTACTTTTATTTTACAGGAGTTTCAGAGAACAAAAAAGTGATTTATTTGTGAAGAAATGCTATTTTCAATTGAAACAGCAGTGGCTTAGATCGTGATCCATCTTCATGTAAGCTCCCAAGTTTATTGTCCACAAATCCTAAGATTTAGTACGTTTTTTTAAAATACTCTTAAAAATAACAGAAATATCCCTAATGCAGATCTCTGTCACAGAAATGCACTTCGGGGTCAGAGACTGAGGCAGACTTTGCCTAGTCGTTTTTTAGATGGAAGCTGTGTTTAAATTTTGAGAAGACTGTACTTTACATACGAAAACACTGCTAATTGGAAACTTGCTATTGTAGCTGTTGCCTTGTCATGAAATCATACTCCATGGAAAAGTAGGTTGTTTTTTTAATTCTAACCAAGAATTATCTGAGTTTTGGGGAAAATAACTGTTACCATCTTTTGCTCCTTAGATACATTTCAAGTGAAATCTCTTTACATGCGATTTGAAATTCCTACACATTTATGTGGATAATTTGGGGAACTTCTAGGGTCTAAATAGTAATTTTAATTCCTACTAGATCTGTTAAAAAGTTCCTTGTTGAGGTTCTAATAAAAGTTATGTATCAAGAAGTTCAAATGGGATTATGTTTTGCAGAGAAATGGCATTGTAATACTATTCTACACTAAATTTGTCTAGTTCGTGGGAAAGGCAAGAGGGATTGGCTTAAGATGCCATGGTGAAACATTCTTTAGTCCAAAAATAAAACTTTGTTTCTTCTTTGTAAACATTCAACAATACAGGCTCTATTGATACAATATTTCTAAGAATATATCTTAGAAAACAGTATAGTTCATTCTGGATCTGCAGGGCATCTTTGATCAGCGAAGAGAGTGATCTTGAATTGATATGGGAGTTTCCATCAGACTGCCATTATTACGAAAACTTGTAGATCTGTAAGATTCACAAAACCAAACATGTATTTAGAAACTTTGCTTTTGTAATTTTCAAGAAGTATGTTTTGCTATGTCATGGATCGTTTAACCTCATCTTTGCAGGTATGCTGATATTATAGTGCATCGGCTTTTGGCAGTGGCCATAGGAGCAGACAGTACCTACCCAGAACTGACAGATAAGCATAAACTAGCAGATATATGTAAAAATCTCAATTACCGACATAAAATGGCACAATACGCACAAAGAGCGTCTGTTGCATTCCACACGCAGGTAAGCAGTCCTGAGAAGTTACAGGGTTAACCATGGACATTCACGTTGATTTTAAAGCAAGCGGGGGGAACACTGGTACTTTATAGTGCAAAGCCAAGCAAGGCTGAAGAAATGATCAAGGCTGAGGGTTGCTTCTTTGAGGAAAAGCTTAAAGGCTTCAGTGCTTGTTCTGAAAAATTCAGAATAATGGCATCTTGAGAAGTCTTCTAGTTTTGTGCTTTTATAAATATGATGAATACTTAATACTACAGTATATACTACAGTAAATGTTATAAATGGTTTACAGGTTTTTTTTAAATCTGCCTTCAATATATGCTGTGTAATTCTCACGAAGTATAATTTGTTATATTTTTCTAAGACAGTATATTTGTAATTCAGAAAAGAATGGTTTGTGTTTTTTTCTTATTTCTGTATTTTACTTTTGTTACAGTTATTCTTCAAAACTAAGGGGGTAGTAAATGAAGATGCATATATATTATTTGTAAGAAAAAATGCAATTGTGGTTCTGATTCCTAAGTATGGGTTAGAAGGAACAGTCTTCTTTGAAGAAAAAGACAAACCAACACCAAAACTGGATTACAACAATGAGGTGGGTTCTTATTGTTTTTAAGGTTTGTTCTTAAATACCTTTATTTCTTTATTTGGTAATTGAGCAAAATTACCAAAGTCTATTACAGTTGGATTTAGAAGGGTACAAGAGGTTTTACTAAATGCAAGTTTATTAATCCATAGTAGCAGTCCTACTATAGTATTTGTAAGACTAAATAAACAGGTTCTGACAGTGGTTTCTGTGATACTATCGGTATCTAATTATGTATACCAGATATTATGGCAGTAATTTGTGACCATTTTTATTTATGTGTAACACGGAATTTTCCTACAAAAATATTTATTTCTGTAAAAACATAAGACATTGCAAGTATTTATACGAAATATGAACTTTCAGGTACCATCACTTACTGTGGAAGACACAACATTACATGTATTTGATAAAGTTAAAGTGAACATTACATTAGATGATTCCAACATCCAACATCAGAAAATGCGGATGGTCTTGGTAGAACCAAAGGTAAGGCACAAAATTCACAGAACCATATTACCCTTCAATAATGTTTCAGAATCATCATGCAGTAAAATTGAAATTTAACCAGAAGAAAGAAAAAAAAAACAGTTTAGGAGGAGCTTGTGATGATTGCTTTATATCCACTCTCAGTAGAACACAGGTCTGCTTTCACTGGCTGTTGAAAAGAATAGAGGCATTTAAATTAAATTTCTCTTCTGGGCCCATTGGGATATTTCCATTGATGAGAAAGGTGATGATTTGCTGAAGTAATATGTTGATTTCACTGTTCTGTAATCAAATCTCTCTTTGAAAATCTGCCAAAACTCAATATGATCTTTTTGCTCCAGTGAACTGCAGTGTAACTGTGATGGGTAGCCCAGAAGATAACTGTATAATTGCTAGCTATCATAGCAGTTTTGTCCTACAACTCCCACAATATAAAAATTCTTTTGATAATGTTGTAAGAACTAACTGTCTCTGGTTTAAGACTTTTCAATTCCAGTATTAGTGCATCTGGAACACTGGGCTTTTCACCTGGTCTCACACCTTAGGCCTCTTAAGTATTTTGTAAGACATTACAAGGTTGTGCACTTAAAGTTACATGCAACACTCCTTGTAAACAGATGGTTGCAGTAACTGAGTAGCCCTAATCATAGAGGGAAAAGACAACCCAACATATGCAAGAGCTCCTTGTTGTTTATACAGTCAAGCGTTATTATTTCTTTTTTCCTTGAGAAATCATGTTTCCAAATGCATATAAATATTCTGATCTTTGAGCTCTTTTATTATCTTGAACCAAAGAATGGTTTGGGTTGGAAGGGACCTTAAAGATCATCTAGTTTCGACCCCCTTGCCATGGCCAGGGACACCTTCCTCTGGCCCAGGTTGCTCAAAGGGCCCATCCAACCTGGCCTTGAATACCTCGAGGGATGGGGCATTTACAGGTTCTCTGGGAAACCTGTTCCAGTGTCTCACTACTCTCACAGTAGAGAATTTCTTCCTAATAGCTAATCTAAACCTGCCCACTTGAAGCTTAAAACCCTTCCACTTTTCCTGTCACTCCAGGCCCTTGTGAAATGTCCCTCTCCAGCCTTCTTCAAGTACTGGAAGGCTGGTCAAAGGTCTACCTGGAGCCTTCTCCAAACCGGACAATCCCCATTCTTTCAGCCTTTCCTCAAAGGAGAGGTGCTCCATCCCTTTAATAATCTTGCTGTCCCTCCTATGTATTCATTTCAACATGTCCTTCCTGTGCTGGGGACCCCAGAGCTTGATGCAGTGCTCCAGGTGGGGGTCTCAGCAGAGATGAGCAGAGAGGCAAAATCACCTCCCTTGTCCTACTGCCACTCTGCTTTCAGTGCAGCGCAGGATACAACTGCCTTTCTGGGTTGCAAGCACACAAAGCCAGCTCATGTGCAGCCTCTCATCCCCCAGCACCCTCAAGTCCTTCTTGGTAGGGCTGCTCTCCATCTGCTCATCCTCTGCAGACTGGACTGAGTTGAAGCCAATCCTTGTGATTTTAAAAACTGGAAGCAGGTAATGAAATTTGTAATAGAAAGGATTCTGTTGTGCATTCACTTTCTGAGCTGCCCCCTGTTTGTGCTCACCAACAAGAGCTACTGCTAGGGGCATGACTCAGGAACATTCTTGCAGCCGTGACTCCAGTCCAAGGGGGGGTACACTGTGAGAACAGACACAAAGTAAGACTAATACAAGTTGATGGTTTGGGTTCCCCCCCCCCGTTCTTCCATTCTGCTTGTACTAATTTCTGGGAAGGTCCTTACTCTACACCAAAATAAATGCTATAATTTGGAGTTATCCGTTGATACAGGATGGGCTGTGCTGGTTAATCCAAAATACTCCGTCACCCTAAACATCAGTTACTAGTCCTTTCTGGTAAAAAAGGAGTATAGGAATAAGATGCACAGGCAGTGAGCATTTCCTTTGTGTCCATCGAAAGGTTTCAGCAACTTAAATACTGTTTCACAGAGAGAAACACATCTCTGGGTCCAGTCTATAGTCTTGGTCTGTAAATTTCATCTCTTCCCAGTTCTGATTCCCACACTGCCTTGTAACAGATGGTTTTCTAAATCAGAAGGTTCTGATGTTGATGCAGCATATGTAAAAAAGTCTATACGAGTAAACTCCAGTTTTATCAGGATAGAAAAAAATTGAGTCAAAAATGTTTTGACTTTTTTCCTCTACTGTAGATACTAGTAAAGGATGTGCCTGCAAATCCATCTGCAGAGGCAAGCAGTGAGAATGAACCAGAGAAGAAGAAAAAGAAGCTACAAAAATAGATTAATATAGAAGTTAACAAGAAGTCACACAATTACTTGCATTTATGTATTTTTCCCTATGGGCAAAATGCTAGAAACTCGTTTTGTTTACTTTTTAAATACATACTTTAATGATGTGTAAAAAAATTTTTAAGGTACATTTTTATGACTATTTATGCAGAACAATATTTTTAAAACCAACTATTATCTACACCTTTGTATTGTGGGTGAAAATAAATGTTTCTGCAAAGTGAAGGAATGAGTGTAGGATTTCTTTAACAGTTTTAAGGCCTGACAGAAGTCAGTCTCTTCAGTACATTCTCTTTAGCACCTCCGAACTGAAAGAAGTAATTGAACAACACAGGTATGAAAAAGATGTCTTTATTCTGTTCCTCTACTCAGTTTACAATTAGACATGTTAAAGGACTCTCATTAAAACTACTGAAATTAATTTAATGTAAACAATGACCATTTTGTGCAATGTGTGCCAACCAATGCATTAAGAACAACAGAAACAGAATGTTCAAGTTATTTCCATGGTAATTTGCACAGTAGGTTTCTCCTCCAAATCTGTTGTACAAAACAAAAAAAATATGCATGCTTTCATAAAATAAATATTTCCCATCTAACTGAAGACTAAGAAACAGGACAGAAAATACAGGCAATTTACTTGGGGGGATCCTTAATTACTTCTCCCACTCACACATTTCTGGTGTTACTTTTCCCTAAGTTTTAAGAATGTACTAATACAGGGTGAAATTAAATATTTTAGTGATGGATTTTTTATTTGTGAATACTTCAAAAGCCTCCAATCATTGAACATATTATTAAAAATTAAAAAAAATTAAAATGTATAACCCATTCCTAATTACACATATAATGCAGAACAGTTCAGAAAGATAACTTGGACCACCCTGCTTCTTAAATTCATAAATTAACATTACTATTTTTAGTGATCACAGTTGCAAAAATAAATCCTGTGTACAGTCCAGATATCGGAAATTCCTTCTTTCAACGGATTACTGTTAAAGAAAACTATCATGAGAAACAAAAAAGACACAAGGTCATACATAACTTACAAATCTTAGACAAGTTGTGTCCTGCTTTTGAGTGATAAAACAAGCTAAAGCTAAGAACATTTTGAAGACCCTATTGTATAAAATTCATATTCCAGAAGTCTGAGTTTATTTCCTACTTCTAAAAAAATTCATCTCCTAAAAGTTACCAAGTCAGTGTATTTCCAGCTTTTAGTAGAGCACTGTTTGAAGATCATGAAATAGATAATTTAGGATGCTAGATTCAATTACTGTCAATCCAATATGCATAACAGAAATCATGATTAAAGTGCTACAGAAGTAAATATAAAGCACATCATGGTTGCTGGTTAGAAAACTAAGGTTTTTTTATATTTATTTTTGCAATGTGAGAAGTAAAACCAAGTGCTGTGTATAGAAGCTTCACTTTTCCTTGAGTATGTTTTTCAGAAAGCCTTCACTGGTGAATTATTATTAAAATATTTCAAGAACTGTTCTATTCAAACAACACACGCAAGTCTCAGGTCTAACACGCTGATTTTAATGCCATGCAATTCTGCTCACATTAAGAGGTTTAAAAAATGCTGTATTTTGCCTTCAAATTTAGGTCTGACCAATGGTTTCATAGCTACTGATCAGTCACAACCTGTCACTTTGGTACAAGCTTTTTTGTGGGTTGTGAGATAGAACAGAAAGCAGCCATCCAGCACCCTGGGACTGAAGATGCTTGCTATGAAAGAGAAAAAGACTACTTCACCTGGAATACATATTAGAATGGACTTATTTTCACTAACCCAACAAAGTTTACTTCACAGCTCTACATAAACAGAGCTCAGAAATCTCAGTATTTCCCATATCTCTTCTTCCCCTCTTAGTCACAAGGACTAGAAGATTACCATATGGATTTTTTTCCCCTCATTCATGTTTATAAATTCCAGAAGGTTCTTTTAAACAAATCCAATCAAATTTAACCAAATCTGATTTGATTAGACAGAGTGAGTTCTGGGCTTCTAGACCCTCCTCAATTCATTACTTTAATCATCAATGATTTTCTTGAAAGCATCAAGGGTTTGTTTGTATTAATAATTTCTTATCACTTATGTGGCATGCAGAAGTTAATTGTATTTTTAAGGGTTTATGTAAATATTTTGGTAATTTCTGTAAGCAACAAAATAACACTGGGAATTAAACATAAGGGAGAAGTAAAAGTGTAATGGTTTACTTAAATAGAAGGAAGGCTGCACCATTCTCTTAATGACGTACTGAGACCAATTAATCTTAGTGCACCTTCTTAGGTTCCTTCCAAAGTGTATTGGAGAATCAATTTGGACACAAGTGTTCTTAGGAGACACTGGTGGAGTCAGGTGATCAGCTCCAAGGTTAGTACTAATATAATTACTAAAGCAACAACAATTTAATTTTAAATAACCAGTAATACATTTTACTCAAGTACATGGTAAACCTAACTGACAGATAGGCAGCTTTCTGTCCAACCAAGCTAAAAGCTGTTCAAAGAACTGCTAAACAGCTGCTTTTCAGGTAAAGCTTATTTTATATTACTTAAAGAACTAAACTTTGGGGTTTGCTCTCATCATACCCCCAGCAGTTCCTTTCTGTCCAGTGACTCACTCTTGATTTCCTTTTTCTCCACCATAAAAAAAATAAATGTCCCTCATGCCTTTAGGAGGGAGAAATCTTAAAATGTAGCTGGTTTTGCAGTTACGTTGGTTCCTATGCAAGTTTTCCTAGGTTTGCTCAATCTATCCAAAACACCCATCCAGAAGCTGAAGCTATGTCCAAACTTTCAAGACAAGGCTCCATATGGAATCTACCCTAATCACAGAAGGAACACAATTCTGAAAAAAAAACACCATTGTTTCTCTAGACACCTTAATTTTCAAAAAAAATCACTTAATACCAATAAATTTTTCCATAAGACCTAAAAAATCCCAAATTATTTAAAAACTCCCTTAATATATACCAGGCAATTTATTACATCTGCATTGACAAAGCAAAATAGTAGGTATAATCCGGGTAATTGAGATCGTATGTATAAAAATTTATTAGACAACACAACTTAAATTCTCCATCAGAAAACTACATACCACTTTTGTGAAATCCCTGAACTTGATTTTCATTTTTATGTTTCCAAGCAGAAATGTTGCAAGTTGCATTTTTTCCAAATATTGTACTGTGTGTTTTTGCTTTTTGGAAACAGGATTGTGACTCTGGAGATTTTGCTCTCAGCAACTGATTGTCCTTATGGCTTAAAACCGAACACTCCTAGGTGAATAAGGAAAAGTTATTTTTAAAACCATTTTCACAGAAGTTCTTCAAATGAAATAAGGTCCAAACCTACTATCTGCATATTTCAAGTACAATAAGTACCTTAAGTACCACCTCTCCCCTTCTGAAATGAAAAAGAAATAATATGTTTTCTATGCACAGATCTTTGAAATGTGCTGTGTAGCAAGGACCACTCCCTTTCAGAGCTCACATGCTCTGAATGAGCCAGACTCAATTCTTTCAGCCAGCAACGTCTGTGCTTTTTTATTGCCATTCTCTGGAGGCTCTCTTGTGAGAGCTGAATGAAGTACTTAATGCCTTCATACTTAAATACTAATCTGAAATGCAAAATTGGGCTTAGTCAGGATCTAGCAATTGAAAGATTATTAGTGGGAAAAGACAGCTGCATAACTTTGGTGAGTCCCTCTAGGTCAGGTTTGATACTATACAATTGATTTTGGGAAGTAAATTCACACATCTAATCCATGTCCAACAGGGTGACTGGGGCAAGACCTCAGAGTAAGTAGATGAATATTTCTAGATGTTAAAGATAAAATAGCCAGTTCCTTTTAATTTTGTAAGGGCACATTTATCCTAGTCTTAAATGAGCAGAGTTCAGAATTTGATGTCAATGATCTGTAAGACACCATCAGTCTGTACTTCACCTTGGCAGAGAAGTGGCTATTGACATGGCAGATACAGAAGTGAAGTCAGGGCTGAATGGGCCTACTGGAGGATTTTTTATAATTTGGAACTACTAGTCAGTATTGTCTCCCCTTCAAGAACTGTACACAACACCAGGTTGCAGAACCATAAACTACTAAGTTTGTAAGACCATAAAACCATAATTACTAACTGAGAGGAGATGATCTTTGCTCTCTTCAAGGAAAATAGCCTTGCTTCCAATTCTCTGCAAGAACTCCTTCCTATTACTCACAAGATTAAAGGTTTAGGAGTCTTGCTAGATATGTATTGTCTTTTGTAATTTTTTTTTTTTCAGATAGGTCATCAAAGCACTTGTAATCAAAAGACTGTACCCAAGCAGAAAGTTCCCCACCAAATCAGCATGCTAGGTATGGTCTAAGAAACTTAACGAGTTTATGAAAATCAACAGCGGACAATTTTCCCAAAAAAAAACTTCCTTCTCCACAGGCACACATTAAAAAATTTAGCAGTTAAAAAAAAGCAACAAGAACAACAGAAAGAAAAGTAAGAGACAGACTCCAATAGATCAGAAGTCATGAGCAGCCTCACAACTAGCATTCACCCATGTACCTTGGTTTCCTCTGAAACAACCTGCTTTTGTCATAAAACATATTAATTTTATTGCCACCTTAAGATAATTTTCCTGCATTTATTCCCCATTTTCAACCTACTTGAAGTGACGCTACATTAGCATCTTTTATTATCACCGCATTGTCTCTCCCCCTCTGGCTCCCTGGAACCAAACAAAATGGGGAATGGATGCTTTAGATGGGAAGCCTCTCACTTTTCTATCACAATTAAACTCCTACCTTTGTTCTAAGCAGCTGAGATTTATTCTGAAAAATGACAGTATTCACATCATTTTCTCTGCAGCTGTTTTCAGCCCCCGCAGTATCCATAATGCTGTTTCCACAAGTCTGTGTATTGTAACCACTGTCCACCTGAAATCAAGAAGCAGGGCTTGAAACATGTACTGTCATTCTAATACCAATAAATCCCTCAGATAACTGATATGATTTTCATTTGATTAACAGAACTTAATCCAACAAATCAACTACAATCAGTTAACAACAAAAGCAAATCGTAAGCAGGTTTGTCAGAATTAGCTTGGATTAAGTTAAATGTATTGCTGTACAGAGCAACACAACAATAATTTGTAATTGCTACACCAACTCCCCTGAGAGCAGAGGGGATGGGTGGGAAGCGATAGAAGTCATGATACCACCAGCATGCCACATCCAATACAAGAAAATAACAATTATTTCCAGAATAGTGTATGTATTCAAAGTTATTATGTCCAGCTCAGTTTTAGAGAGAAGCAAAAAAAAAAATTCTATTTTTACCTGAATACTACTGTTGTCACAAGGAATTGCACTGCTTTCGGCAAGAGGTGACATGCACATCCGAGAGCTTTCAATACTGAAAGTAATGCCTGTCATAAAGCTGGTCATTGGTGTATTGCTACTGCCAATTGTTTCTTTTATCCAAGTGTTTTCCTCTGACACTTCAGCTGCATCAACCATATCTACAGTATTATTTTCTTTTAAGCCTTCTATATCCTGAAATGATGACAACCTTTGATGACAGGCTTCTGAGTGATCTGGTGCAATAGACACAGTTGCTACCACAAGATGTGTACCATGTGCAAAAGTATCACTGTCTTCCTGACGTAAGTTTATTCCATTATCCATTTCTGGGAACCGAGCTTCTGCTGGAGAAGCATTTTCCTTGTCTTCCTCATCCTCTTCGTGATTCTCAACTGCAATTGGTATTCTAATGACAGAAGTCTGATATTGGGCAGTTCCTCTGCAAGCTCCAAGCCTCACAGGAGAGCAATTTTTAATTGGAGAACAACCATCTATGTAAGGACTTCTTGTACTTGGTGGTGTCATTCTATTTGAGGAAGAAGGAATATCTGGAGAACGAAATGTAAATTTTCTTTGGTCTGTAAAAAAAAACCAACAGTTTAATTCCACATGATATCTGATAGAAAAAATTCATCATCCTCAAATGCCTGCAGGCCACTAAATAATTTATAGCCAACTACACAGTGTTTCACTGACCCCCACCTCCCAACCAAATCAAACAAACAAACCTAAATACCAAACAAACCAATAGAACATTTTAATTATCATAGTAAAGGCAAGTTTCTTACCCATTTTTACCACCAAATTTGTTTTCTGTGCCATGGTTGTTGCATTGGATACCTTACATTTTCAAATGTCAATACTACACAGTATTCAAAGGAAGGCTGGTTCTGTGGGGTTTTCCCCAAACAAAATACCAATACATGTATTCTATAGGTATTTAATTTTTGGCAGCAATAAAGTTTAAGAAGATCAAACAAGTGAGAGATCATGTATGTAATCTCCACATATAATGGTGTTAAATACCACAAGGCTCATCACAGCAAAATCATGTATAAACATGGTGTTAAAGCCTTTCCAGGTTATGGACACGGCATGAAATACTGACATTTTCTAGAGCAACAAGGACACAAAGTGTTTGTGCCTTCTTCACCCATCAGTTTCATTTCAAATAATCTTCATGATCGCATGATTTGAAAACTCAACCTAAACCTTCTTTGTCCATTGACATTAAAATGCTTCAGGTTGGGCCAAATCAGAATTGTGACCTTAGTTCAGACATGTGGCTTTAAATTCCCTCCTACACTAGATTAACCCTTCTAACTTTTTTCATTCCTATAAGGTCTCAATGCCTTCTTCTAAAATATTTTCCCTAGCTGATTTTTTGCAAGCATATACATTACATTGTCTCACATATTTCACTGCTAAACAGTAAATGTCTCACATAGGAGGAGACTGTTGGTCTGCCCAAGCATAGTAACTTGTCTCCAAACACAAATAGGTTCCTCTAAAAATTCAGCAGTTTTTATAATACAAAAATTTTATAATAAAAATATATGACTTGAGAAAGAATAACACATATACAATTACACCATACCTGAGAGTGGTGTTTTTCTTATGTGGAAAGCAATTGGTGAAAAAGTAGGAGAACCACTGCGTGCAGGAGACCCCTCTGAGAATGTGGGACTGGTTATACTTCCCAGACTATAAGCTCTTGCTCCTCCCCGAATAGGACTTGAAGAAAACTGACCCTTCAGGGGAAAAAAAAAAAAAAAATCAAAACCACACAGCATATTTTTATAATGTTAACTTTGGCTAATATGTATATATAAAAAGTGTTCTAAAGTGTTCTAATTTAAAAGCTTAATATGGGAACACTGAGAAAGACTAATCCTTTCAGTGACATCCTCTATCATTAGTTTAGCTTAAATATTTCAGTGCAGCTCTTTACCTGAACTTTATGCCTCCACATAAGAAAAATGAGCAATGGACTCAAACTTTCACATAATACCAACTAGGCCTATTATATCCATTAGATTTAAGAACTTTGAGAAACTTAAATAGAGAATTAATGCTATCTGTGTATCAAGTCAAGTATCTGATCTAAATTTCTTAGTCGTATCAATGCTGATGGAAGTCAGCCACTATTTATATTTTAATGTAAATCACATTTTCTGAATTACTTCAGCAGCAGGCAAAACATGAAACTATTTCTCCTTAAGAAAAGAGAATTATACTGCAAGAATGTGACCACTGTTATAAGAATTCTGTACTAGGTTAACATAGTAACTTTTTTTTTAAGCCACACTATTCCTAGCGTAGTTTTTTTTCCATGCACTTCAGCCACCAAACAGTTGAAACCATATCACTTAAACCAGTTTTGCTGTGCTATGTCTACCTGGGAAAAAGGTTTACTTTGTTTAATTTCAAGAACAGACATTATGTTCTGTGTTCTAATAAATTTCTATTCATCTGAAAATTCTGGTCAATGGAAAAGAAAAAAAGCACATTTAGCACTGCACTCAAAGATCCACAAGTAATGTCTTCCATTATAAATCAGTTTATCAGCTGTAAGGGAAATAATTATATCACAAGTTCATATCAACTGGTATTTTAGAGAGTAGTTTGTGAATTTAAACAGAACTTAGAAATTTCTGTGTACACATTTATGAAAAAGAAAACATTTCAACACACTTTCAGCAAGTCTTTTGCATGTTTTAGTTTCTACTTCTATTTCATAACATAACATTAGAACATAACTCCTTCTACACAAAAAAATAGCAGCACAACAAAATAATACTATAAAATAAAAAGTCACTAATATATTCTTTCAGTACTTTTAGTTCATATAGTTTTTTCCAAATTTGGAAAAAAACCCAAAACCACCATCCTCAAGTCTAGCACCTACTCCCTCATAAAGTACATCCCATCCAGCCCACAAAACAGGCCACTTACTGAACTAGATGTGTCCAGAGGGCTTCTGCACCGGACTGGAGATAATTCTATTGAACAAAGCACTCCAAGTGGCTGACTACTGCATGGACTATGCAAAGCAGGGGACAAACATGCAGATACACTTCCATTTTCTTCTAAAAACAGCTTTCTTCTGAGTGATGAAGAGCTCAGATTTTCCTGAGACTGATCTGCCAATTCTTCAGTTCTAAAATACTCACCTAGAAATCGTGGGAAAAAGTTGTTTCCAATAAGAACGCAGAAAAAAAAAATCTTCCACTAGACAGAGATATATAACAAAAGATTCAATCCAATTTACCAATGCAGAAAGAAATTAATCTAATTAGGCACCACTACAAACAGTCCACTCTGTCCACAAAGGTTGCACTTCTACCTATCATCACTTAATACAAGGGTCTGAATTTAAAAAAAATAATTTATATATATAGGCTAGCACCTACTTACTGGTCATTTCCCTGTTCTTCACATCTGAGTTACAAAAGTGATTATTTTAGTACCCAAGCAAAACTACTCTTTTTCGGGTCTCCCAGGTGTTTAAATGGTCTTCGTGATATATCCAGAGGCAAACCAGATTCAACTTGAAGCAAGTCCAAGCAGTTATCACCTTACAGTAGGAAATTATACAGAGGTTGACTGAGACCCATTAAAATATGATAAATCTTACCAGATTATTTTACTTTTTTGCTCTCTATTCTAACTGGGTATTCCTTGTAGAAGAAATTTTTAACGAACTCACAAATTATACGTTGATGGAAGCATTTGTTAAGACAAAAAACAAATGCAATAGATATTGGACTGATTTTCGGTTTTAATTTTGATTAATTTCAATACTGGGATAGATGCACGCAGCCAAAACGCTCTGAGCTGGCTGTACCCACTGCTCCCACATAAGCAGTAAGAACAGGCCTTTCCAGCCTGAGAAGCTTGAGAAGGTGGCAGCAACTGCTTGATGTAGCATTTATAACCGAACAGTTAATTTGGACTGTTGCCTTCTCACTCAGCAGTCATGGCTTGTTTGCCACCACACAACCTCTAGTCACCACCACGGCTTCAGTTAAACTAAAGGCAGGATTATAGCACAGCTTTACTCAAGGCAAGGCTGAGCCTCATGGCCAGTCATCTGTAAGTCAAACAGCTCTGCTGAGTTAAGTAACTGCTCTGTTTTGGGGAGGCAGGAGTTATCTTCTGCTTACTACCTTTTATGCATTTGTTAACTGTTAATCAATTTCCTAGAATCACAGAATATCTGAGTTGGAAGGGACCCACAAGGATCATCGAGTTAAACTCCTGGCCCTGCACAGGACCATCCACAAGAGTCACACCATGTGCCTGAAAGTATCATCCAAACACTTCTTGAACTCTGTCAGGCTTGGTGCTGTGACCACTTCCCTGGGGAGTCTGTTCCAGTACCCAACCACCCTCTTGGTGAAGAACCTTTTTCCAACATCCAACTTAAACCTCCTCTGACAAAACTTCAGGCCATTCCCTCAGGTCCTGTCACTGGTCACCACAGAGGAGAGATCAGTGCCTGCCCCTCCTCTTCCCTTCATGAGGAAGCTGTAGACTGCAATGAGGTCTCCCCTCAGTCTCTTTCCAGGCTGAACAATTTCCAGTTGTCCTCCATATCCCTCCTTTTCTATCTTTATGTCCACATTCAAATCAATATAATTTAAGTCACATGTCCTGTGCAACACACACTGTATATTTAGAACACATACTTAAAACTCATTCATTCATTTGGTCCTCAGTATTTAGTAAGACAAAACACCCAGCAAACATTTAGACAATCATAAATACAGATACTGCATGACATACCTAGTATTTTCTCTAAATTAATATCCACTGGCAAAGACAGTACTGTCTGACAAGCAGCTGCAATGAATAAAACCAACAAAATTAGCTTAGTGACCTTTTACTAAAACTGTAGAGACAAACATTCACTTTCAAATCGCACTGCAATTGAGCTATTTAAATTACAGCTGCAATAAGGAAAAGTGTTAATTAAAGCTGTGATTTTGATTTGACAACACTATATGCAGCACATTAGGCCTGGCGATAAAAAACCCGAGAGTTGTAAGAATGCCTCTCTAGAGGCTTTTATGTTAACTGAGGAAAGAAGTCTCTGAAGAAAGGAAGAATTCAACAGGAAATGGGAGAAAAATTACCAAAATACCCTGGGGAAAAACACTACCTATTTATCTAAAATGATACAGTTTAAAATATGTATTAAGATTTCTGCTATTTATTTGGCATAGAAAATAATCAAGATTCTTTAACCCTTAACAATCCAAGACATTAAAGGTTTCTTGAAACTGTAATTTACCCATAAACCTGAGGCTTACATTCACTTCTTAATTCAGAAAAAGTGCATACACTGAGCTGGAAAAAATGCACTCCACAGTCTTACAGAGGACTTAATTTTTTTACTCCAGAAAAAATACCAGAGAATATAACAGAATTAAATTAACATGAGAAATGGATATTAAAATTAACAGTATCATTTAGGTCAAGAAAAACTATTTCTACAGGAATATTAAGAAACAAAGAATTCCCCTTCTAAATTAAACAGCCATTTAAAATGGATTATTTTGCTTCAGAGAAAGCCTGTAATTTCAGACATTGCCTTGTACTCACCATTGCTCTTCCCAGGCTGCAAGCTTAGCTGTCTTCCAATTGGAGAAATGTTATTTAGATCAATGGCTGTAAAGCATAGAAGAACTTTAAATTTAAGCATGCTTTGCATATAGAGTTAGAATATTTAATACAACTAAACAAAACTTTTGCATCAAAGTTTCAAAGAGATTAGAAAAGAATAATGAAAAAAGGTTACCATTATAGCTGATGAAGAGAATTTTAGCATCTTTCTATTCAAACAAAGCATAGTGAAATACCATCAACATTGCTCAGACTTTTGTCTCCTCCAGCCTTCTCTGCATTAGAGAGATTTAAAACAAACTAGATTACACTTAGCTAGACGGGTTGTGTTCAAGCAGAACACATTTCCATAAAGTCACTCAGTGACTTGAGATGAAGAAATATTTTGAGTCTTTTATACAGCTAAAGAACACATTAGACCATTTTCCTTTACCATTCACTTTTCCAGATCTTGGATTATGGCTCATGTTCTCTGCTCAAAAAATGATGACCTTATAACTGACAATTAAAAATACACTATCCACAAGCTGTATCTCCACAATAAAAAACTTGTAAGTTTAGCCTTTTCAGATCTTGAAAAATCACCACTTATTTAAGAATTTCCTAACAAACAATTCTTTATAGTTGACATTTGTCCAGCTTGCACTGGACATTTACTATGTATTCTGCTGGTTATATATAAACTTCAGCAACAATAGCATTAAGAATAAAATCTAACATAGGCATAAACATAATGAACTTAGGAAACCCATGAGCAGTGACCACAAGCTAGCAGGACACTAAGACGACAATAGGAATTTATGCAGCAAGGGTAAAAAAATATGGAGCTCCATTTCCCATATGCTTATATGGTGAGGAAAGCAGTCAGAATAAGGAGGACATGCAAATAACAGAAATAAAAAGCAAAGTAGAAGACTTGGTTATTACCCATATCAACAGTGCAATCCTGTGTGCAAATTAAATTGGTTAAAAACAGGTTTATTAAAAAAGAAAGGTTAAAGAACAAAACCCAAAAATAACAAAAGGGAAAAATTATTAAAAAATACTCTTGATTAACAAATAATACTTAAACAGAAAAGGCAACTGGAGAAAACAGCTGAAAATCTATCAGTTGTGCCATATTTTATCACCGGTTCTTAAAATTTAAATTAAGATTGAAATAAATTATGTTTGATAATTTCTCCAAAAGCTACACTATTTTGGATGGACACATAAAAGCAACTTACCTTTAGTTGAATTAAACTGAGAAACTTGTTTGCCTTCGTGTTCAATCCAAGGAGAAGGAACTATGAGTTTTTTTGTGAAAAACTAGAGCAGAATAAAAACAAGCATGTCAGCACTTTAAAAAAATTGGTGATTCTCAAATTTAGATCAGTACCCTGAACAAGAAAAATTGCAGAACACATTTTATTATTTCAGGCCCAGAAAGATTAAGGAAAAAATAAGTTGAAAACCACCATATTCTTTACGACACTTAGCACCTCAGATCTTTCAGACTGAAAAATGAAAAGTTTCATTTAACAATAATTACTAATTTAAAAATTTGAACTGTCACTGCCCCACTTATTGCACAGTAGTTTAAAATAATTCTTTTAAAGTTTTCAGTTTGTTAAGTTGTATTTTGACAATTGAGCTATTTCACAGAAGTGATAAAGAGACACTATTTCAGTCTTTTTCTTTGAACCAGAAACTGTATCTATCTTCACAGTTGCACTATGGAACACTCTGATGCTGAGGAGATGAACACTATTACTTCAAAACACACATGACAAACCCTGTTTACACAATAAATGCAATACTCAAAGTAATAAAAAAAACCTCAGCTTGAAACACAACTATTAAACACATAATTTTTATCAAGCTGTTCAGCTGCAGAATCCATTAGGTTATACCTCACAAAGAAAAAATACCCTTTTTAATACAGATACAGAACAACAGAACATCTAAGCTGCAGGTCAACTACACAGCGCCTTGATGGAATCATACAATGTATTTTTTGTTTGCAGAGATAGAAACTGACAAACTTGCCTACCAGAGCCTTATTTTACCTTTTTTAAATTTAAATTACATTTAAGATTTCTATAGTGAAGATTTGAAACACTTTTCCTTCTCTGCTACACAAATGGATAGTAAAAAATAAAATGAAAAATGGATGGAAATATATACAAGCTACCACAATAAAGTAGTACATCTAACTTAGCAGACTTTGGAAGGAACAAAAGAGATCACAAAAATTCTGCAGTATTTTAAAAAACGCAATAAACCACTAACAGCTACTGTAAACCCCCAAATACTCAGTCATTATTTTTAACCTGAAGTTAACTACTTACAAGTTAGGTTACAGCTACATTACCATTAGCCAAGCTACACAAAAGAAAAAAGTCTGTTGTTTTGACCTACAGGTTTATAAAAAAAGATGGGAAGAAAAACAAACATGCGGATTCCAACTACAATGGATGAGGATGCAAAATCATTACTGAAACATAACAGGGTTTTGAGGTTTGAAATCCTGGATCTTTTTTGTAGACAAAAAAAATAAATCAATACTTGATAGCACAAAATTTTATTACCTCCTCAATAGCTTTTTGCCTTCTGTCTTCTGTCTCCTTATCAATTCTAAGTAACAAATGAAAAACAACTCAATTATCAAAACCATCAGGTAAGAAAAAATGTAAAGTCCAACCATGTAATAATTTACCGATGCTCAAGAGGAACTTTATAAATGCAATTGCACTATACCCTAAGATGTTTTTACTGTTACGTGCAATAATTTTATACTATAAATTTAGAAATATAAATGCAATTCTCAGCTCCATTCATTTGAAAAAGATCTCTACCATTTATAAGTACACATTTGCAAATCATCTATTTACTCCTTGTATCAGCAAGTCTGGACAAAAACTCAGTCACAACTGATCTTCCAAAATAATGTCATAAGAATACATTTTACTATTAGTTGCTGTGAGATTAATCTTACACTGTAAAACCAAGCAGAATAAAAAAACGGGAAACAAGGAATTGAAGGGCAACTGAAGACACTCCTGGAGTTTGCAAACTCAATTCCTGACATAGCCCACTTTCCCAGCAGAGAATTCTCTCTGCCAAATAGAGAGTCTGCCGTATTTTTTTCCCATGTAGAATATAATTACATATTTCAGTTTCTAGCAATGAACATATTTTCTTATGCAGCTTTTAACCTAGTTTTTAAAAAAATATTGTAGTTACTTCAGCCATGATGTGTGAGACTCTGTATTTCCTCTAATGGTCACCTTCAAGTCTCACTCGGTTACTACTATGGAACTTACGTAAAATTTTTTGAAGCTTACAAATGTTCATCATTGTCTCAGCTGAATCACACAATGGTTTCATATACAATTAGCATACTTGAATTAACCCTGAAGAATTTTAGAAATCAGTCAGACAACACAACATTATTACCTACACACACACAGATGTGCCTGATACAAAAATTCTCTTTCACAGCTCTTTCTTTCATGCTTATCACACTTTGAATATATCTACAATGCTTGGACATGCCATCTTCAATTATGTCTGCCTACACTGTGATAAAATGACAGTTCTATGAAGACACACAAAATTCAGTTACTCTACCAAAAAAGAATAAGCATACCATCATTGTATATTTATGCATAGTGAATCACAAGTAATAAGCAGAGAACTGGGAAAACAGCTCCCACTGAAAGTGCTGGTTAGTGTAAAAGAGGACCTTTTTTTCTTTAGTACCTAACTCCGGGAAAATAACAAAGTGAAAATGTCATGTATGTTTAACAAGAATAAAACCAAGCCAGTCTTGTATGCCACTTCAAGCAACACAGCACTTGCAGCTGTGACACACAGTATGCAAGATGCAGACAGATATCTTTTAACAATTAACGAATAATAGCACAGCATCCAATTTAGAAACATCCAATTTCTATCAGTAGAAATAAAAAAGGAAGAAGAAAGTTTGTGGACAAGGCTGTGTCAATGTGTCTGCTCAATACAGACTATTTTTCACTAACAAAGTCTGCCAGAAAAGCATTCTCCTAAACATCTTACAAGCAGTTTAATAAACTCACAGCACATAGATGATGTCTAGTTTATGGAAACAGTAATACTACACAAAATCAAGTCTATGTATGATACACACTCAGACTTTTCCAAGTGCTTTTAAGCTTTTACACTGTGCTGCTCTTCAGACTGTTTTACTACGTTACAGAGATTTAACAGTTTGAAATAGTTATACATGGAATTATCTACGCTTGTGGTTGTTTGCAATTAAGAAAATTATTTGTTAGCAAGTGTTATAAATTATCTCTTTTAACAAGAGGACATAGTTCACATCACATTATGCGTGGGCTTCAAAAACTCAATTTTATCACGAACTTTTAACATCAAGAGCTGTATTGATGACACTTTTGTTTCCATAAAACTCTGTTAATAAAATCTAAATTAAGTTTCCATGCAAAATCCTACACACACACTCGTAATACAGATATGCATTTAACCATGTACAGTTTGCAGCCATCAGAAATATCTGTCTGTACTACGCTGAAACATGCAAGCACGGACACAGCAAGTCTACATAGTCAAACCAGCCTCGTTCTAGTCACAGGAGATGCTTTAAAAAAAAAATTTAAAAATCACAATGGGTATGAAACAGTGGGACAGACTAAAAGGACCCACATTTACATCTATGGGCCACATCACTAATCATCATTGGAATTGTCACCTAAACCATCTAGATTAAAGGTGGTTTGTGGGTGACCAAATAGGCTTTCCAAAACAGTGCAATTAACTCCCTAAAAAACATAAGGCTGTATAACATAGACAAATCATTAGAGTCTGAAACCTCCTGGTTGCTAGAGGAAGACCAGGAAACAAATGGCTATTAGAAAAAATATTGACATTAAGACATGGTGATTCACAGATACAGCTGAGGACAGTTATATTCCTTCTACAGTTCTTCCTATTTAAAAAAAGAGAGATCTAGGTTCATCTGGACACTAAGAACAGTAAGTCTATTTCACAGTATTTTTTAGGAGGAGGGTGTTGAAACACTGGAACAGGTCACTTGGAGAGTAGTTAGATGCCCCCTTGATCTGAGCGACCTGATCTAGGCAGGATGGAAGATTGGTTTATTATCCTATTACTGTGATGCTTCATGCCACGAGGTGCAGTTCTTTTTTTAATCAGTTTTATCTGAAAAAGGTACAGGAGTGTCTACAGGATTCACCACTATGGCCTCCCCTTGACATGTTGTTCTGTATTACTAGTGGGTAGAATTATCCCTCAAGATAAGCTCCAAACACCAAACCTACTCATTTTCCCCATGAAAGTTATTTTCAGAGAAAGGAAAAGTTGAGTTAAGGTCCCAAACTACTTCAAGTAACTAGCATTAGTCCCTCCTCCTTCATGCTAAGTCTAATCTATACCTTTGAAAGGGAATGCTGGTTTCCCTAGCTAGCTTTCCCAGCTTTACTCTTCTGCTGGAGGAATACTCTGAGAAGACAAACTTGTCTTGTAACAAGAAGCAGAAGAGGTAGTCTGGTAACAGTCACTGGCAAGACACTCTCTTGCTTCCACTGACTCCTTTTATTTGTCTTCCAGACTGTAATCAGAGTGGATCAGCAGTTCTTAACATCAAAAATAAGCAACAGCAAGGCAGCCTCATCTAAATATTATATCCACATCATGGACATGTAAAAATTTATGTTAAAAGATTTCAATAAAAAGTCTTTAATGCTTTGCTGAAATGTTAATAAAGCAAAAGAACAGTGTTCCAGTATTAATACTAAGTTAACTGCATAAAAACAGTTTGCAAAGTTACCTAGCATGGCTCAAATACATTGCTTGGCGTCGAACATCTTCTGAGTCAATTTCCACAGGATTTATTAGAGCAAGCTGATCAATAGACCATCTAAATTTTCCTGGTGTCTGAGAAAAAGAAACAGGCATCTTAATGCTTGCTATTCTAAAAAGAAAAATAAAACTATAGGACAAATCTCAATGGAAAAAAGCAATCACTTCTTCCGTATAGTTTCTGACAGTCAAAAGAGTTTCTACTTAAATGATCTACTTTTAAAAAAAATTATTAAGTCAGTCAGGCTTCTTACCCTGATAGTGGTATTACAGTGATTTACACAGTAATATTCAATGAAAAGTTATAGCTAATATTTACAAACTGAGGTGTCAGTTTCTTCTCAATTTCTGAGGACAGATCTGGTAAAGATACGTGACTTCGGATAAAATTTACTTGTTTCTAGATTGCCACAACCCAAACTGTGGTTCCATGAACACCCAGTGTCTGTACCTAAACCACGTTATCCAATAAAAGAACAGTCTTCCTTTCACCTTCTATGTTGAAGACTGAAGAGTTGCAACCTCATATGCATCTTGCAAAGTCTCCCTCATAATGCCACACACAGTGCACAACAAAACCCAATTCAGAAATAAAGCAGCTTCACCCCTCTATTTAACAATTACCAAGTACTGTTCAAACACATGTGAAAAATTATTTACCAAGTAAGTCTTTTTAGTTCCATTAGCACAGTATCTTCTCTACTGCTTACCAGAAAATAATTTCAACTGTAAACCAGTATGTAATTTGTAACTAAAAATTATATATACACAAAATCATTAACTTGAATACGCAAACAACTCATAGCAGAAATGCAACTAAGTTTTATTATTTAGGAACAGGGGCTTTTTTAGCACTCAATCACTTAATATCTAAGGACTAGATAAATTTAGAAAGGCAGGAAGACTAAACAACAACATTAGTATTAAAAGCAGCATATTTCTGTAAAGACAAGAAACTCCAAATGCTACCAAAATTCTTTGGCTTAGTATACATGTTAAAGTACATTACATAAAATACCCTTTTAAATGCATTTGAAAACATTAGTGCTCTATATACAGTCAGACAACTAAAGATTAGAACTTACTGATGAGGAATTTGTTGACTTAAAGACCGAAGGACTGGACACAATCTGCTCCTGAAGAGTGTAATAATCACTGGGACTTTCAAAAGGATTCAGGATTGCAACTCGTCCTGGAGTTTCTGGTGCTATCTGCATTTTAGCTTCTTCTGTATCACCCATAACACTAAGCTATACCTGAAAAAGAGAGAGAGAGAATGAAATCATAATTTTAGGGTTACGCCGAAGGCTTTAGGAAGAGATGATCAATTGTTTTAAGGTGCCAGAAGCATTTACAGGACTAACAAAAACGCAGTGAGCTTTGGCTTGGACCTCCTGGCATAAAGCCGATAAATAAGGCTGGTATAAACAATTAAAAATAAACAAAACCTAAAAAAAGGAGACGAGAAAGGGCAGGAAAAAGGGAATTAAGAAAAAACCAACCAAACAAACACCAAAATAACAAGCAACCGAAAACAACACCCACGAACAAACCACCACAAGAAACAGATGGGCCAGGAAGCCGAACCCGTTCCTGGAAGGCAGCTCACACACCAAGCGCTAGCACTCAGGGGCTTCGGGAATAAGCAGAGGAGCCCGTCCCGCTCCCTCCAGAGCGGAGCAGCCCCGCAGCCCCCGCCCGCGGGCAGGGCCTCGGGCGGCGGGAAGGAGGACGCGCGGTGCTGCCCACGGGCCGGGGCACCAATAACGCCCCGCGCCGGTCCCGCTCGGCCCCGGCGCTAAAACCGACCACCCTCCCCCGTCCCAACCGGCCCGGCCCGGCCTGGCCTGCCCCTGCCCTCGCGGGCTTGGGGCCGCGGCACCGCTCCCTCCCCCGCTGCGGGGCACCTCCCGCTGCGGGGCACCGCTCCCTCCCGCGCCCCCGCGGCGGCAAACAGGACGGGAGCCCCCGCCTGGCCCCTTCTCACTCTTCTCCCCGGGACGGCGCGGAGCCGCTCTCCCAGTCGGCGGGCGCCGAGGGGGTGCTGCCGCGGGTGCCGAGGTGCGGGGCACAGCCGCCCGCCGCCGTTACCGGGCCGACACCGCCGCAGCGCCGCTCGCTCATGGGGCCCCACTCGCCGCTCCCGCCCCCGCCGCGCCGGGCGGCCCTTTAAACAGCCCCGCCCCCTCCGGCCGCTCTGACCAATGACGGTGAGCGGCCTCCGCCGCCGGGCCAATGGCAGGGCTCCCTCTCTCTCGAACGGGCCAATCGGCAGGGGCGCCGCTGCACGAATTCGAAAGAAAGCCCGCCCCCCCGGGCCGTGCCGCTGCGCCGGGGCCTCACGTGGGGCCGCAGCTGGGGCGCCTTCCGGTTCCGGGGGGCGGGACGTGAGGGTGGCGCGGGGTCGCCATGGCGAGCAACGCCGCCAGCCTGAACGCGGTCCGGGAGACCATGGACGGTACGTGACAGAGCTGGGGGAAGGGGCGGCGGCCGAGAAACGACGCTAAAGAAACAGCTCCGGGGCTTCGATTCCGCCTAGCCTAGTCAGGATGGAGGAAAAAGCGAACGCCCCGGGCGCCTCTCCTGGGAAGAGGGGTGCGGGTTACGGCTGGCACCGTAGGTGTACCGCCTGGCAGTGTCTTCTTTGCTTCGTGCTATTCACAGTGCGTGAAAACGCTTTAAACACCCACGGAGGGCGAGCGAATTTGGACGTCGAGTGGCTTTTCTTGGGGATCTCTAGTTAGCGAAGTACTTAATAGAGAATACTGTTCGGTTTTAGTGTTTATAAATATATGCATGTACTTGCTGTGCTTTCTCGTTATTTGTGCCGGATAACGCAAATGATGCTCTGTGCGCCTTGGATTTAAGCCGGGGGAAACGAAGTGTGTGGAAGGGAAAGACAGGATCAACCCCCTGACACTGCCAGTACGTGAACCCTCGTTCTCCTAGATGTCTCAAGTCAGAAAACAGAAGTAAACTAAATTAAACAAACTAACAAAACCAAACCAAAACAAACAATATAGTGAAAAAGCTTTGAGAACAGTAGTCAGTGTTACAGAATTAGAATAGTTTCTGATGAAGAAAAAACAACAACAAAGCAAAACCAAAACTGTTATGAGATGGGGAATGTGAGAGTAGTGGCATTGGGAGCACTAGGAAATATTTTGGAGATATATGAGCCAAGAAATGTGAGCAAGTAAAGGTCAGGTGTTCACTTACTCGTCTGGCTATGAGGAATCAAAGCTGGTACCTCTGGAGTTGTTTCTTAGTGTAGTGCAAAACCGTGGAATTCTATGAAATGCCTATGCCAAAGATTTATATGCAGAGTGGAAAGCTACCAGGAAATCCTTTGAGGGTTGTTAAATGTGAAGACTTTCTCTGAAAATGCCCTAATGAGGGAGTAAAGTCTAGGGAGAACATTGCAGGGGTATTGCTTTGCGTTTGTTATTTTCTCAGCATCTTCCCTTCTCTTGAAGTTATGAATACTGTTACATAAGGGTTTCTTAGTGAAGACCTTCACCAGTCAAGCTGGTGTAAAAATTAGCATTTTAGACACTGATCAGCACTCTGACCTGCTGCTGGAGGCAAGGCAGGACTAGCAGAATTATGGCTCCTCTGATGCTGCAGGAGGTTAAGACTAATTTGTGCAGATGGAGAGAGATTTGTTTGGGAAGGACAGAGTCTAAGTTCTGGTAACTGTATTTGACAACTATTCTCTCCATTTGCGCAGGAACATTTTGGGCAGGAGGGATGATAATGTGGAATTTAAAGACAAAGAAAGGCTTTTGAGAACAAATATGGAAAGTACACTGATCTTCAGATTTAGGAGCCCAGACTCTCTATGTAAAATTGTATATATTTTGCCTAGGATAGACATAGATATTTAGCGGTTGTTCTCTGCAGAGTTAAGAGCTCGGAACTGTGGAGAGACTGCTACATTTCTCTACCAAAGACACCGCTCCGACTAGCGACCACAGCTCTTGCTGACATAGAAAATTGGAACTTATCTTCAGTTAGATTTACTGCTCTGCCTTCAAATATGTTACATGCTTAGCAAAATGTTTGATAGATTTTAAATGGTTAAAAAAAGTAATAACTGTTTCTTTCTAGGAAGTTTTTACTCCTTCTTAGGTCTGTAGCTCTTAAACATTCAATGTCTTTTTATTGCAACTATATCAGTTTGTTAATTGAAGATGCTTTTGTACGGACAGGGTGTGGATGTATAGTGTGTTTGGAATGGTTTGCTTTAAAGCCAGCAGGAACTGAATGTCTTGAGGTGGAGAAGGATGGAAGCTTTACTCCTGGCTTGTAGATAGGGCTTTGGACTGACAGACTGCTTTCATGTCTTAAACTTGTTCTTATTCTTAATCCAGCCTACTTATGTGGGCATCAAGAATATTTTCACACCTAGAGATTTTTTTCGCTGTGACTTCAGTGTAACTGACTGGATACATTAGATTGTCTTGGGTAAATGTGACTCAGGGTGTGCTGCAGGATGTCACTGGTATACCAAGGAATATTTTCATAGTTGTGAAGTGGATAGTAGTCATTTGCCATGGTGGTTTTACGTGGTGAGAAAGACCTTGTATTTCACTTTTCCCTAGCTTGAGGGAGGTTTGGTTACAGAAACTGTCTAATACCTGTACAAAATCAATCTATACTGAGGCTTAGCTTCAGGATGGAGCTTACTGCAGAAACCAGAAACAAAATCTCAGTGAGTTGTTCTGTTGCATCTCTGACAAACTGCTTATGAGAATTGAAGAAAAGAGGCATTCCAGAGAAACTTAGAAAGGAGTGAGAGAGAAATGATGGGAATCTCCTTCTCCAGAAGGTCTCATACTGACATATGGTGCTGCTCTTGATTCAGGACACATAAAAATTGAACAGTATTGCTTATCATTAAACTTGTGTTAATGTTAGACCTAAAATCAGGTTTAGTTGTGGAAGAAGATGGCCAGAAAACTGCTGATGTTCTCTGTAAAAGCTTTAACAATGTGCTTCCTGGCCCATTTCAGTAAGGCGTCATCAGTATCTGGAGTTCAGAAGCACAATGTTTTTATAGCCTTCCTTTTACATAGTTGGTAAGCATGTTAATTGTTGAATTCTTCACTTATTTTTTTACTTTTTCAAAACCCTATATCCAGTATTAAGTTTCCTGAGCCAGAAAAGCATGGTGTTTATGTTGGGAGCCGTAGCTTTTAATTTATGCTGGAAAGCTGAACATGAATGCTGTTGTTGAAGTTCAGACTGCAATGGACAACTGCCATGTTCACATGCTACTGTAGAAGTTAAATGTTGATGAATAATGATTTTCGTAATTGAAATTTCATAGTCTGTAGCGACCAAAGCACTTTCATTTTCTCTGTTGCAGTTCTGTTTGAGATTTCAAGAATATTAAACACTGGCTTGGATATGGAGACATTGTCTATTTGTGTGCGGCTCTGTGAACAAGGGATAAATCCAGAAGCATTATCATCTGTTATTAAAGAACTGCGCAGGGCTACAGAAGCTCTAAAGGTAATGCTTTTGTTTAACAAGCTTATAAATTTGTTTTCAAGAGTTGGATGTACGTGCAACTTGATATACTTCAGTTTGTAAATTGTACTTTAAGATATGATTCATATTTAAATCAAGGAAATGAACTGTTCCATGGAAAAAGCAACGAATACAACTGAATTAAACGTGATGCTGGAAATGATACAGGTAAAATAGTTAGATTAACTCTTTTGAAGGGGAAAAAGTACAAAACAAAAACCATGACCAAACCCCACAGATTTTTATTCTGGGCATTTGTAGTCACCCTTTGCCCCCTTATCTGCATCACATCACAAATACATTGCTACTTTCTGCTTTAGCCAATATAACCTCATTTCTACAACCTCAGGCTTAACAGTATGCAGCAGTACTTGTAAACGGGTACATGCAGCTTGGTAGTATAATCTTCACATACTGCTTTCACCACATTAACCTGAGCTTTGAACCTTTCCAAAGACCAGCAAGAAGGGATTTCATGACGTGTATTTATATAGGGCTTTTCATATATTAGTGCTTACCTCCTGTTTAACTAGTAGAGGGTGACAGTGGTTTAAAAACAAATCCTCACTTGACTTTTAAAGGATTTTCATTCTTTATGGTCTACCTAAACATCACAATCATGATTGTCTTCTAGTGGATCTTCTGTTTGTTTCTGGGAGGTCAAGGGGAAACCTGTGTCTTGCTTTTATTCTAGAAGACTGCATACTTTATTTTTAACTTAATGTTTTTCTATACTCATGCTCATGCATATTTCATATTTGTGCTTAAATGCGTGCATACATATGCATTTAACTATGTGTATAAGTAATTGAGGGCTGTTTAACTTTTTCATTTGCTTTTACTGGTTTATCATTCCTGTTGCTATCTTTTGACTCTTTGTCCCATAACTGCCTAATATCCTCCACTGTCAGTCTTCAACAATGCGCCTCGTGGGTTGGGTTGAGTTATTCAGTAATAAAAAATACTAATGTTCTTAATCAAATAATTGGCAGTGTGACTTATACAATTATAGTTAGTGTAATTCTTCTAAGTTTTTTGTCAATAGCTTATCTATATGACTGGAAATAATAATTACCACAAATTATATCAAGTAGTAAATTCTAGAGGTAAACATATTCATGCATTTGAGCACTTCTTGGAAGCATTAGAGTAGAATGTACAGGATACAAGTTGCTCAGATACAGGACATAATATTTTACACAAACAAGCAGAAACAGCTATTTTAGAAAAGGGTAATGGCAGTTGAAAACATTATTTTTTAAAAAATAGTGTTCATTAGAGAAATGTTCATAAGTAGTTCTTCATTTTTAGGGTTTTTTTTTAAGTTCTAGGAAAATTAAAATAGTTACAAGAAAAGATTAAATTTAATCTATATGATGTCTCGTTGACTTGCAATAAGTGCTTTTTCTGTTTCTAGGCTGCTGAAAATATGACAGGCTGATATGGGCAAAGATTTGTGCATAAGAAGAATGCCAAGATAAACTTAACAGAAGTTCTGAAGATTGCCACTGTTCAGACAAAAATGAAATAAGCGTGTATGCAAAGGTTTCGGAATATTTCTGTAATATTACTCAAAAGAATGGTGTATATAATAGCTTTGAAAAATTTTTTAAGAAGTTCACCAGTAATATCATTACTTGGTATTTTTGTGAACTGTTTGTGAATGTGTTGCAGTTGCTCTTTGGCATCCAATACTTTTTAAATCATGCCAGATACTGTACATCTGTTGAATTTACTAGCATGTACAAATTAATATTGTTATGATGAGTGCAGCTTTGTTAATGCATCCTTTAGAAGTGCAAGTATATCCTTGGTTTTATCTCTTGCTTGGATAAAAAACTATGTGTACAATTTTAGCCTTGCTTTATGTACCACAGAGGAATGAAGCCTAGACTGACTTTATTTTAATTAGAGTAAGGGCAATGGCTTAAGTATCAATTTGATAGTAAGAAGTAAAGCATTTTTTATAATATGGGTAATGAATTGTCCTTTTGATTTTGAGTCAAATTGCTGGGAAAAGTGTTTCACTTACATAACAAAGGTGCTTCAGTTATCCATGTAGAAATGTATGTAAATTTAAACTCTAGATGACGTGGGATATTTTACAAAGAATAAATGCTACATTTGTTACATTTGTTCCAGCTACTGGATATAAAAATATTAAGACTGTATGTTATGGCTTAGTCAAAGCATAAATGAGAAGCATCAGATTTGGTTGATGGGTCTGAAACAGTCGGTTGGTACAGAAATGTCTTCTCATTTACAACTAGGAATCTTCATGGGTGCTAGAAGTGTTAATTTCCAGTAAATATCCTTTCATCCAGAAATTCTGGTTTGTAAGAAAATGTTTTCTTGTGTATTTTTCACTTGCTGCTTTTAAGCTTTTTCTTTTTTTTAAGCTCTTTTGATTTTGGTTATCCTAGTTTCAAGGTGTGGTGCTAATGGGACCCAAAGGAACTCCAGGGTTAATAGGGTGAAGCACATTTGGAAGTGAACCTGGAATCTTTGTTAAGCCAAAAGTTATATTTGTGCAGAGATAAAAAGTTTTTTCTACTGAGAGTTTACAGCATATGTTCTCTAGGTCATAGCTCTACAAAAAGCAATCAAGGAGGCTAAATACTTCAAATTGCTGGTAGAAAGAATAGATAAATACTTATATTAAACTGAATCACTTACTTTATTTCCAGTTAGCCTGTCCAAAAAATCATTGCAAGAGGACGCTGTAAAAATTTCTGGATAACTAAGGTGGGGAACTTATAAATGGTGTCATTTTGCACACTTACAGCACCAATTTACAAAGGATTTTAAGCATTCATGACTTGAATATTGGGTGTAATTTTTTTCTTTAAACAGTAAGATATCGTTAGCAGAAAAATATATCAACAATGAAATTTATCTTTGGAAATCTGAAAAGTCAGTAAAACATCATGAAAACACCAGGTCAGATTGGCACAAATTAGCAGTTAGCTCTTTTACTTAATTTTCTCTAGACTCAGGGCTACTTGTCAAAAAACAGAAAAAATGGGGAGCATTCTTTTTCTCAGGAGTCACATCTAAATCTGTGAGGTTACCCTGTGTTACTTAAACTCTTAAACGCTGAAAGTTTTCAGTAAACTACAGCCAATGTGCCCAGAATAATAATGTCATTTTATTAGCATGCATGCTTCTTCTGGTGCATTTCCTTTTCCTCCATTGCCAGATCTTCGAGTAATTCAGGAAGTTGTGATGACTTCCCTTGAATGCCACTCTGTTGACTACTTTGCATTTATGTATTTCCAGGGGGTTTTCTAACTTGTTAGCTTGATTTTGATTTGGATTCTTTGTCCTTGAAATGCTTAAAAAGAGCTTGCAATTGAAATATGAGGAAAAAATATATAATTTGTATAACGATATATAATTCTTGATCTGTCCAGTAAATTGCATCTACCATTTTGCCATCAGTAGACTTACAGTTCCTATGCATTTAGACGCTCCGTGGTAGACCATTTGTCATGCAGAATTATAGAAGCAGGGCATGTCTTTGACATTCAAAACCTCAGTTTGATGTCTATAAAACTAAAAAAGCATTATTGTTATTATTACATGGAACTAAATGGTAACATTGGTTACTTAATATTAATTCATATACTAAAGGGAGGACATGTTGTTTCTCAAAATTGGCATAAGAGGACTGCTGGCTTTTGGTTTGGGGTACCATCCAGAACAAATACTGTAAGCATTTGTTTCTTCTTCCTGGTAAGAAATAAAGAAAATCCCTCTAGTAGGAAGTTTCATACTGGAAATATTTACTGCTGTAAGGGAAGTCTGTCATTTAATAGCATCCCCATTATGTGAACATGAATGCTCAGACTTAGCATTGATGACTGAGAAGTCGTGTCTGATTTGTAACACACACCACCTTCTACTACGTTTAACCAAGCACCTAAGCAAACAGCACGTGCTTTTTCTCTGTGCTCCTTACTTATGTGCTCCTGAAACTCTTCAAGATAAACATAGGAATAGCTATACAGGTCCTGACCAAAGTTGGTTTTTTCTAACACAATAGCTTCTTTTGTAGTCAAAAGCAGCTGCATAAGAAAAGGTAAGAACAATACAAGCACGTTTGGTTATTTTTCTTCTGTGCTCTAGCTTATAAGTGTCTTCTATTCCAGGCTTTCCTGAACATCATATGGCTTGTCTATGCAGTAATTCTCAGTGCTTGGTTTTCCAGTACTTGTCCAGCTTCCTTTGGACTACATATGCTTCCTAAATGACAGCAGTCTTTATCAATTCATGTCTGTTGCATAAAGAATTGCCTCTTCTTGTTTATTTTGAACTAGCTTAATTTAATATGCCTTGCATAGTAAACTTGTACCTACCATGCCTGTGCTGGTCAATGTTCTGCAGATATTTTAATTTCTTCTTTTAAACTGAAATGCACTAGCTAAAATAGTTCTTGGGTGACCAAGAGTATTTAACATCATTTGAAACGTTTCTGGGTCTCATTATTTTCTGAGAAGGGAACCAAAACTGCATGCAACATCAGCCATGTAGTTGAGTACTGGCCTGTTTGTTTACTTTCTTGTTCTTTATTTCTGTCATAGTAATTCCTAATATTTGACTTGCTTTTTTAATATGAACCAAATGTTGTGCTGTTTCCATGGCATTATCTATTGTAACACTCTTGAGTGGAATGTTAAGCTCAGAGGCTGTTTTTTCATATGGGAAACTATGGGGTTTTTTTCTCCATGTGTATAATTTTTTGTCTATGCTGAAATGCATGGGCCATTTTCTTTCCTAGTCAGTCTTCCATGTGTTTCTGCAGTTCATCACAGTTTGCTAGTAGTCTTGCTACCCTCACTAACTTTATAATTGGGAAATTTTGTTGCTTTTCCCCTTTTTTGAGGTTAAGTCATGCAGCACCACAACCTAGCAAAGACCCTGGTTGCACAATCTAGCAAAGACCTAGGAGCTGACTGTTTATTCTCATTCCTTTTCAGTGACTGTGAATGAAATGCAGTCCTGCCTACCACTTACAGTTTCTCATTCTTACACCAAATATCTTTAATGTCACATATAGCAAAGCTGTGAGAGCTTAAGCACAATTGTGAATCCAGTCATGCAGAGAGCATGGCATGCTTGGTAACTGCCAGGATTGCTGACATTTGTAATTTTACATTTTAGAAATAAATACTTAAGAAAATAACTTCACATCAGATTCCTAGTACTAGAAAAGAAGATAAACATATGATCTCCGTTGTAACATTAGGCAGTTTTTTGTAGAAAATTGTGTTGACCAAAAAAATATGTTTTAAAAAAAAAAAAAGCTGGACGATGATTAGGCCAAGACACTTGCTTTAATAGGTCTGTATGCGTGAAAGGTGTATATATACAATGTTCTTTCCCACCTGCTGGGGTGGTCTCTGGGTGAGCAAATACTGGTACAATCCTAGACTCACTTTTTGATTCAAACAACTAGTTCCTTCTGAGTTTAACTTGTAAGTTGTTGCACACTTTATTCCAGGGAATGCTCCTAGCAGGCTGTGTACCAGGTCATGTTCTTCCCGAACACTTCACCTTCAAACACTATTGTCTGCTTTTACGTGCTCATAGTTTCATGCTGTAGAAATGCTGTAGTCCTTATTATTTGAATATACTATAAATTAAAAGGCAAAAAAATTACAATAAGAATCAGCAGTGACCCATGTGACAAGGTGGTAAGTAGTATGGCTGTAGATAACTTTAAAAGAGATCTAATGCTGAGCAGTGGAGCTTTATATTACTATGTGTGATCTGAGATAGGGATGTAGGCATAGCTTTAGTATTAGGGATTCAACTTGTTGAGCCACAAATATTAGTTTTTAATTAAAGTTTGGAAACAGTATTGCAAAGAATGAAAGGTATGTCAAAGTAATTTCAACATTTAAAAGAGCAAGACAAGAGCAAGACCAGAACTGCAGACCAGTCACCTAACATTAGCAGTAGCAAACATCCAACTGGTAAACTTGAGATTTCATCAGCAAAGAATAAAAGACAAAAAAGTGTCGGGTAACAGACAGGAGGAGAGGAAATGGGCTCAAGTTGTGCCAGGAGTGGTTTAGATTAGGTGTTAGGATAAATTTCTTTACAGAAGAGGCTGTAGAGCATTGGAACAGACTACACAGGGAAGTTGCCATCCCTGGAAGTGTTCACAAAATGGGTGGATATGGCACTTCAGGACATTGTTTAGTGGTGAACATATTGGTGCTGCTGGATTGACGGTTGGACTTTGTCTTAAAGGTCTTTTCCTATCTTCATGATTCTGTGTCGATGTATGTTTCAGCTTATGTAGGACAACTTTCACTTTAAACACCATTGGCATCATTCAGTAAAAACCCAAATGTACTGTATTGTTTTGGTGTCATGTTACCTTGGGAGTGAGATTTGAAAAAAAAACTTTAAAAAATGTTAAAACCAAAATCTCAGGACTTGAAAAATGGTAATTTGAGAAGGATTTTTGAAGCATTGTGAACAGTTACTTTACAGTGAGATTTTTGTGAAGTTGTGGGAATGGTTCCTGTTATATAGAGAAAATAGGTTTATCAAGTAGAAATAGTGAAGTAAAACCATAGTCCTGTTCACTGCTTCCAGACCCACTGTTTATACTGCAAGAAAGTAAAAGAATAACTTAAATGAAGCCATAAAGCTGTTTTAGAACGGGAGAGCAAGCCTGATGAGTTCTCAAGGAACTCAGGAATGTGCAGGTTCTCAAAGAGAAGTTGAGAAGAGACATAATGACCCTTGTTATGGCCTTGAACATAACGGAAGTCTTGTGGCTATATCTTTTTAACCTGACAGGGAAAACATACCAGATCCATTACCTTAAAAATATGGCACAACTTCCCAGGAGTGAAGGTAACTAAACTTTGACATTGCAAACTGGCTACTGCTCGATGTTGTTAAAATCAATAGTTCTAAAAGATGTGCGTTTAATCCAGTTTCTGGTGCAAAGTCTACAATACGTCTCTAGAGGGTGTCAGAACATTGGCTGTAGCAGTTCTTTCTGACTGCAGAGTCCATGAAGGGCAATGTAGAACAGTTCTAAGCAAAAGTAATGTAAAGAGAATTAGGAATATTTAGGATGAATATCAGTGATGTTTCTGTCAGTGAGATAAATGGAAGCCTGCTTTCTGAGATATTTGAATATTACCTGATCAAAAAAAAACCCAAACACCACAACTATTAATTATCTGAACTGGAAATCTGGAATATATTGAGTCTAGGCACTTTTATTATCACTTTATAAATATTCTTATTTTCTCACCTTCAGTGTGAGGAGAGACCAGCACATGAAAATGGATCTCTGAAAGCTCAGTGGTGTCATTATGTAGGCAAGTAGAAGTTTAACACTCAAATTTAACTTTCAGCATAGGAGATGGAAAATGAAGGAGTGCAGGAGGGGATGCCCAGCCATACTGTGGTTCCCTAAGGAACCCTCAGGGACAGCCAGTAACAGCCACGAGGACATCCATGGTAGGGAAGGAGGCCTCAGGAGGGTGAAGAGGGTGAGGGACATGCCATCTTGAATTAATTTATTATTACTTTATTTGTACACCAGATCCAAAATTGGTATATTTGAAGATACCAACAGTTATTTTCCTATGTAATGGTCAGGAGATACAAGAAAGAGAGACTTAGAATGTCACATTGCCTTGGCATTTGGCACTGAAGCTGGCACTGGTAAGAGAAGGTTGCCAACCTCTTCTGCCATCACTGCCTATTGGCATAACTTGTGAGGATGCAACTTCAGGGAACTGAATCATCAGTTCTCACTCTGTACCTCTTTTCTGGGCTACCAGGAAAGGTCCCCATGATGTTTCATCTTGCCTTCTTGGAAAGCTGCTTGTTACACACTCCGGTGTTCCCAAGCCAGTTTATAGAGGCATATGATTGTGAACAGGATGTATTATAATTTCAGGAGGGGACAGCTAATCAAGGACAGAAAAATAGTCTAATTCTTGTGACCAGTGAACTTGTGTTGAACTCAAAGCCTATTGTAAGCAACAGGTGGTTATTTTGAAATAAAGATACAAACAAAAATATCTGGACAACCATAGGACGTACAAAGAGGAGCCTCACTATTCTCTTAGGGAGAATTCAGGATACAATTTGAATTGTACAGGATATTCTATATCAAGAAATGCAGACTTTTTTGAGAGCAAGTGCTTTTCTGATTTGGAAGTTCTGCTTAGCTTCACTGGTAAGGTAAAACTAGTCTCAGGCATAGGAAGAACTCATGAAGGTACCTGCACAGCTATTTACTCCTATGTGCTGTGCTGATTACACTCATATTCAAGGCAGAAAAATACCTGTGGTGCCTACACAGACTGATAACCTGGCCTAGATTTTTAGCATGGTATTTCAGGTTATGCATTTCACTGTTAAGCATGATACCAGTAATAAAGCTGCCACTCTTTGTCACAGAATCATAGAACATGCCTAGTTGGAAGGGACCCACAAGGATCATTGAGTCCAACTCCTGGCCCTGCATGGGACCACCCCAAGAGTCACACTATGTGCCTGAGAGTATCACTCAAACGCTTCTTGAACACAGCTTGGTGCTGTGACCACTTCAATGGGGAGCCTGTTTCAGCACCCAACTATCCTCTGGGTCAAGAACCTTTTTCTCCTGTCTATCCCTGACAACTTCAGGCCATTCCCTTGGGTCCTGTCAATCCATAGCTGCCTGTTTGGTCTGATTAGATGACTTTACAGCAGCCATTGCATTTTTAGACATGTTGGGCCAAACTCAGCATTGACTTGTGCTCTGTGAAATTTTACAGAAGTTAGTGAGAATAACAATACAGCACATAAACCAACAGGGGCTATGGTCATTGTTCATCTTAACTGTGACTGGATGGAGGACAAAAACATGATTTTGTTTGGGCAAATCCTTTAGCTTTCACATGACATGACAGTCTAGTTGGAATAGTTTGTTTTCTTCATATAAATATTAAAAAATAGCAATAATTAAAGTAAATAGAACACAATTTTAGTAAAACTCCAGAAATTTTCATTCAGTATAGTGTTGTAATTTGTTGTTCTATGTCTTGTGCTCCTATTTACTGTGAGCTTGGTCTGCCAACTACATCTCCCACAATTCACCATCTTCCTCTCTCCTCAGTTTTAATTCTCTTATTAGAGGGGTAATTTGTGCAATGCTTCCCCAAGATAATCAGGCACTATTCAGTAATAGTTTTTTTGGTGACTGCTTCTTCTCCTTGAAATAGTTGTGCACATATTAGGGCCAATCAAAATAATTCTATCAAAACTATCAGAGAAGCTGGAGTTGTGCAATATTCTGCATGCCTGAATCTGCTCTGTGCCCTGGTGCACAAGCTTCTTTATTTATGTTACAGTGTGCAGTGTAGGTATCCGATGCATTGGTGTATGTGTGCCAGTGTTGTCTGGAGAGACATCACGTAAGTATCAGAGATATTCTTCATCTAAAATACAACTTTTATTTGCTTTTTGGTATTACCATCCTGTGATGTTTCCAAGTCACATTTGACATCTGTTTGTAGTTTTAGCAAAAAATTTGTAGGAAAAAAATTTTGGGCAGTGCTTTGCCCTATTTTCAGCTTGTCTTTTGTTATCCCGGCTTCTGGGGTAATCAGCTGACAGAACCTGATTTGTGTTGCAGAACTTAGTATCCACTCTTTTGGAGTTTCCACACAAAATGACTCTTTTGTCTGTGCAGCAATTAGAGTTTGTTACTTAATAATTCTATAAAGCAGGTACTGCTATCACGTATTTCATGTTTACTTCAGTAATTTAATGCATTTCCAATATTGGCAAAACACAAAATAGGAGAATAAATAGAAATGATACTAGAAACTGTTGAATATTCCACTAGATGGCAGGCAAACATTTGCAACCACTGCTGCAGTGCTGTAAAATAGCCCTCTGTTAGTTTTGCATGGATTCTAATAAATAGTATTTTAGAATCAATTTCCAGTTTAATGAAGGATTGTTGCAATTTAACCTTTTGATTTATTTTAAAAACATTTTAAAACTAGAAGGAAGAACAAGAAAGAGTGCTATTGATTGCAAGATTTTGGCACACAGAAGAGAGAACTGAGGTTTAAGCACGTAGCATTTTGTATTTTATACATTTAAATTTTACTAAGATGGAATATACCAGTAGTAAAATGGCCACAGCAAAGAGAGTTTTCAGCATAGCAAATCTGTAGTGGTGTCTTTTTCCTTTCATTCACCGCAATTAAATTTACACAAACTGTCTTAGAAACTGCACTGAAGGAAGTTCTGTCACCCTCTGTAGTTAGTAGCCAGTTTTGCTTTTCTCTTTTCATGTTATGTACTTCCTGGCAGTTAGTCAGACATCTGCAGTGTTTAAGACAAGAAGGCACACTCAAGGTAAGGGTGGCACATAGACTAACTGTAGCGTAGGAGGATACATTTCCCGTGGTGAGGATATACCAATGGATGTATGAGTACCATAGTAGCATCACAGTTTAAAAAAACACCAAATAAATAGTCACATTTATTAGATGTGGTGGGTTACGTAAGCATTAAGATAACTCCTACTGTTTCCAGTAGTGAAAATAGAAGGTAGAAGCAGGATGAATACTGCCACCTGCCCTCTGTCCAGGAGTTCATTTCTGTCCACTAACTATGTTTCTGAATCTCTTGTTTCTCTGTGGTCTCCAAAATGAGAGGGGAATGGAGGTAGGACAGAGATTTCCTAAAGTGGGATATTTAAGGGGGTAAGGTAGAAATGCCATATTAATCTTCAGCCTCTCTCCATAGATGATAATCTTTTGGAGACAAGGTGTAGCTCCCAACATAATTGGATGAGGTTATCAAGGGTTAATTAGTGAAAAGAAAGTTGTCCCCATTTCCAGTCTGCTACTCCCCACAGTTCACCCACTAAGCCCTTCCCCAAATATTTAATAAAATTGCAGTTTTATACTTTATGGTTGTGGTATTTTTGTGGAAAAAGAAAAACAAAGCCCAGATTACTTCAACTGTCCTTTAACCTCTGTTTTTCTCTGCAGTCAGTGGAGAGAGGCAAGCTCTCAGTGGAGAGGGGCAAATAGAGCCCTAAAGTTATTCTGAATTGCTCTCTAAAGGAAACTATTGACTGAAAAGGTAACCCAAGGAGACTAGTATCCTGAGGCTAAGATTAGTCTTTGCAAATATTCCCATTAGATCACCTATTCTGACTTCCTGTATTTCACAAGCCTTTGAATTTCACCCAACAACCTCTCTATTGAGTTCAATAACTTGTGTTTAGATAAAGCATATCCAACAAGACATTTATTCTTTAGTTGAAGACATTAATAGAGATAGTGTATCCACTGCTTCCTTTGTTGGTTTGCTCCATAGTTAATCATCTCCACTATTAAACTTTGTGTGCCTTATTTCTTGTTTTAATTTATCTGGCTCAAGCTCAGTACACAGCTGCTTGTTCTGCTTTTTCCTTCTTAACTAAAGAACCCTTTAGTCTGTGGGATTTTCTCCTGAGGGAGCTATTATAATCAAATCACCACTCTGTCTTCCTTTTGATAAGCTGAAAGGATTTTCCATTCTGTAAAACACTGTTCTTTTTCTCTCCAGTGCTCATTCTGGTCTTCTCTGCAGCCTGTGGGGTTTTTGGTGTTTTCCCTTCCCTTCTGTCTGATAGCAATCTCACCTGTGCTGTTTGGAGATAAGATCGGCCTGTCCTATTCACTGTTTTGCTCCAGTATCACACTTATGATTCCCTTTGCTTTATGCTTCCTCAGCAATCCCTTAAGTCCTTTCTGGAGTTACTGTTTGCAGAACTTGGTCCTCCACTTTTCAAGGATGGTCCGACTTACTGCTAGTTGTTTAGCTTTTCGTATGCCTGCATTAAAATGGATTTCATTTTAATTGGTCCGCTTCACTGAACAGTTCAAAATCCCTCTTTCTGTCTGTCTTATCTTTACATTTACCACTTTGCCAGCTTTTGTGTGAACTACAAACTGTATCAGCAACCATTTTTTCATTTACTTGCAGGTTATGCATGACACAGTATCAGCTCACCTACCGAACCTTGCAGCACCCTGCTAAAAGCAGGATGGGTAGTACTGCCTGTGTGTGACCTTTCATTATACGAGATGGCCACAATGTGTGCTTCTGTATATGTCCTGTCCTTATTAAAATCAAGCCTCAACAATGTCTTTGCTTTTGGAAGCTGAATTTTGGATGATTTAGCCATTTCTGAAACCCGTGAAAGGAGCTTTTATTGTGATGGTGTAAGCCATTTAAAAAAATATAAAAGGCTGTCAGGATTTTGAAAGTCATAACTCCCATGAAAGTCCGAAAGCATGCAGTTACAGATAGAGTGGTGACTTGATTATAAACCAAATTAATAATCCCATCAAAGAATGAAGTAAGTTTTGTTTAACAAGACCTATTTTCTACAAAACCATGTTGACCATCATTAATTACATTCATTCCTTTAATTTTGTATTAATTGAATCCCACATCATCTTATTAGCCTTTCCATTAATTTTTCCCAGCTTTTCTGTGATGCTTATTGGCCTTAAGTTACCTGAGTCATCACAGTTTCCCTTTCAAAAGAATGGTACAATATAAGTGCTAATTCAAGAATTATCTTATTTCTCCAGATTTTTAAATGCAGAACACTAAAGATCTGTTGCTTAAGTTTTCCTTAATCCCGCTATTTTCATTAACTGTACGTAACTAGCTCCTTTGTAGTTCCAAGTATGTGTATACTAATATATGATGTAATATCTTAATATTTCTATTTTCTACAATTATGTCTTGCTCTTTTAGCTCCCATTTGTACCATAGAAAATAGTCAGAGCACTTCCCTGCCCCAGACAGTATCCAGGGATGAAAATTCTATTTTATTTTTCCCCACTGGTTAAAATGAGAATTAAGGCATTCCTAATTATTGTGGGTATCTTTTGTGCTACAAACTTGTAGCTGTTGAAAATGAATACTCTTGTTAGAGATGACTGTACAGGAAGTCACCAGATGGCACTGTTGCAAGTGTCTTGTTGATTCTTTTGTCTAGAGGAGACTACATAAAAAAAGGTCTTGAAAGATATACTTTGTTGTTATTTATTTTTCCCTGATGGTGGCATAGCCGAAATCTTTCACAAGCTAAATGTTTTCTCACAAGCTTTGTCGTAGTCCAAAGGTTTTGCCAATGAACAAGGTAAACGTATGCTCAGACTACAAACCTCACAAGAACGAGGTGGCCTAAGGAGTGGCCAAGACTATGATTTTCTTTGATTGTCCAAAATGCTTCTTGAAAGTAAGAGTCATCCTTTGGAGAGTGAGAAGCTTAAGCAGCTCCTACACAGCCTAGCAACATTTAAAGCATCCTGAACCACAAAAAATGTGAGGGAAAACATTCTGTTATTTGCTTCTCTGTGTCAGAAAGAAAGGTAGGAACATTTATAATGTTTCATCATCAAAATCAAGAAGAAAAAGGGGTATGATACAATTATTTTAGTGAAATGCAGCTTCTGATGAAGTTCTGAAAAGTTCATAAGCCAATTTCAAATCTGACGCTGTCATGGGTTTGCAAAGGTCCCCCTCCTTGGGGATTGAAAATAGTTTGTCCGGATAAATTTCCGGACAAAAGCCAA
>JAWMRA010000001.1:64744149-64919842 GCA_035584735.1 Pseudotriccus pelzelni | reverse complement strand
TGCATAAACTTCTCTCACCCTAGAGTAATTTGTGGGGGGTGTGGTAAAAAATTGTCCCCTAGGCAAACCCATGACAGACGCGCAGAAGAGTAGCAAGACGAACTGGCAATGCCAAAAAAGTTTGAGGCTGTGTAATGAAGCTCATACATCTCTGATGCTCATTTACTTATTGAACTACTAGTTGTAGTAAATTCATATGAAACATAAAATCTGGAGGAATATAGGGAATAGCATTGCAACAATACTGCTACTTTGGTGGTTTGTGTTGCATATTTGCTATGAAATTATTTTCATGTGTTATTAAAGCTGTGAATCCAGCTTGGCTTGTTTAGGTCCTGTACACTTAAGCCTTATTTGTTTATCTGTTTGATATGCAGTACAAGGTTTATGCCTAGTTATCTACATGTGAAATACACCTGCTTAATCTTTAGTTTATAACTCACATATTCCAAGTGTGGAGCCTAGTATTTGACACTTATTTAGCACGTGGTTAAACCACATTCAACTACTTGACACTGAATATGTGCTAACCTTTTCTCTGTTAAAATACCTGTTGGCATTCAATAGAATAAGGATGATCAGTTTCATGGGGAATGTCCTCAAAGGACATCTGTCCACGTGTAACTTATCCCAGCTAAGAAAACCTAAATTATATCCATATTTATCAAAATGTATAACCTTTGTATTTTAGATGTTAGTCTATATATATATGTTTTAAAGTAGACTCACACCATATCCAGCATAATTCCCTAAGGAAATATTATTTGATATATTTACATTCAGCAAATCCTTGTTCATACAAAGTGAAGCACAGGAACATTAGTATATACATTTAACAAAAGCTTCTGGTTTTAAAGCCATGTCCAAAATAAATGCCCTGTAAGCAGTGTAGAGTACCATTTCTCTCACTGAACGGTGGGAGGCCTAACCAGTGCTACCAGTCTTGTACAAGTATTTGCTAGAGTGCAAATGTTTAAGGTGGAATGTTAAGCAAATATTTTAATTGCTTCTGTAAGCTTTTTCATAACCACTTCAATCCAGGTTTCAGGGGACGCTCTCAGTGTGACTTTCCATTTTTAAGTAGGCAGCCATGTTGCACACCGGTAATTTTGCTGGTCAATGTAGCTGGTCAATTTTCCTTTAGTCAATGGTAATATGTATGCAAAGAAGTAAGAACTGTTAACAGAACACTGTGTCAAACTATATATGAAAAAGTCCCCTCAGGAGCATTTCAGGAGCTAACACCTACTGCAGCCCTGTGCTGTGAGTTGTAGGAGTCATCTCTCTTGCTAGGCACCAGCTAGAATTTTCTAGCTCTCCTGCATGTATCTCAAATTGCCATTAATTAAGTGCATTGGTGAAAAAGAACCTTCAGGTAAAGGTACAAAAGTGTTTCAGGTACTATGGAGATAAAAGACTTGTGTAAGTACTTAAATGGATTCCTTGTGTTGTTGGTTTATAGACACGTTTTCCCCTGTATGCCTTGCCAAAGATAATCATAGTCACTTTCCTCTTTGTGTTCTTTAGCAGTCATTTACATGCTGTCCTCACTGCGCCTTTTACTCATTTATGTGCTTGCTGTTGCTGGGTTGGGGATAATATTTTCTCAGGCCACAGCTGAAATTTTAATCCATATATAGTACTTCTGTCACCTCCAGGTGGATTATTGTAATTCCTTTCTGGTGCCTACCTGATTGTAAAACTTCATAAGTTCTATTTTACATAAAATGCTGTGGCTGACATGCTTATTCATCTTAAACCAAATTAGCGTATCACTCTGGTCTTTTGATCCATGCTATGGCTGCCAGTTAGAATAGTGCTTCCTTCCTGTATGACCTGGCATGCATTGATGCTTGATGATGGTTTCTGACTGCAAGTGTTAATGCAAGCATATAGTTTAGGCAGTAAAATATTGCCTAGCTCCTTTTGCACACGTTAAACTGCCTTTTTCTTTGCTTTATGTTGATGTGCTAACACTTCTAATAGCCGTGTTTAAGAATAATTCGTATATTCCTAGGTACTGGGAATGGGAATGGACTCCTTAAGCATTCTGGTTGCAATGTGTCCTCTAGCTGCAGAGAGTCATGTTGTAAAGTTCTCTTCTAAATGAGGCTTTTCCTAGACAAACAAGACTCCACTGTTTGCTGTTTCCACTTATAATATGGAATATGGAACTATTTAATCCTATGTCGGCATGACTTTTTATGGAATACCATGGTAAGGAAAGGAATTCACAAGCAGCTTTCCCCAGACTCTATCCAGGGTTTTGAAGTCTTTAGCAATATAGGGAATGAAGATGAAATGTCATTTTTCCTGAAACATTTCTGTGGGTTATAATACCACCAAAGCAAAACAGTGTTTTATTTTAGATCTAGGAACACAGCATGATTTTTGCTGATGAGAACGTAATTCATAAACTACAATTATTTGAAGTGAACTTATTTAAGAAAAGTTGATGACAAGGAACAAATGTCTGAAAGAGTGTTAGTGTATTCTTTCATACCTATATAGCCCATGGACGCATTAATCTTATTCCTGCTTTGGATTACAGTCTTGTCTTGAAGATATTTTTTTTTTTGAAGTTACAGAAGAATTCCCATGCACTTCAATAGTTCGGCATGGAGACCTGCTTCCCTCATGCTATAACCTGACTTTGGATATACTTAGCTTGGAGATTCACCTTGTCTAACTTCACATTTGCCTTAATGAGGTCTGCTGCTGAGCTGGTTGCTTTGAGCATGTTTGTTTGTTGGTGAAGAGATGCAATTTTGGGGCACAGTCTGACTTATTTTGTGGATAAATCAAATGATATTAATTTGCTAATTATCTAGATTAGACTAGACACAGCCTTTTATTATTGATCAGATGAATTTCATTCGTGGAGGCACAACTACCATTACTCATGCAGTATTTTTGCTGAGTGCAGTGGAATTGGTTGTATGAATAAATGTTCACATGCTGAGGACCTTATACTACAAACATCTGAAAGTTACCTGAGTAATTAAAAGACATCAGAGGAAATTCTAAACTATTACTGTAATCTGATGGCTATTCAGTGCTTTCACTCTCCTTGCTAGTGAATTACACCTGTATCAGGCAAGCAAAAGAATAAAGCCCCAAAGCACAGATTACACATGCTTAGCAACAATAAAAGATATGTTACCTGTGTACATAGTACTATGCATTTTTTATTGTAGTCTATAGATTGAAAAAAATCTGCAGCACAGGGGGATGTAGTAACTTGGTGTACAACCTGGGTCACATTCTCCTTGTCTTACATGAATATGCACATGAATAATGAGACCCATTTTTTGGCCTTCTCTAGTAGCAGAACTAAAAGAGAAGAGCTTCTTTAATTCCTTTCACTATAATGCTGCTCATCTCAGCAAATTTGGGAACTTGCATGATACTAAAGCTAGCATTTTTATAGACATTTTAGTTATGTAGACATTTTAAGTATAATTATTTGAAAAAATAAATTGAAATATGGCTTGGAAAAATAGTAAAATAGACCGGATATTTAGTAAAATGATTTAATTATTTTGGTTAAATTGCCTATGCCTTAAAAGTAGTGAATATGTAGTTACTTTTTGCAAAGAAAATTAAGCAATTAAATTTTCTGAGCAAGCACAACTTTTCATGTTACTTGATTATTGAGTTTTTGCATATACAGTGCAATTTAAAGACAAAAACAGAGAAAGATTAAAAAAGTAAGAATTCTACATATAGTTGAAATTCAACATAGGTTGATATTCCTGAGATGCCTAACATAAGTATTTCTGGAAAGTTATTGTGTGTTTTTTTCTTAAAAAAGCACAAACATATATACTAATATCTACACCAGATAATTAGGTGTCTTTATACTATTGCATAAACACTGTAGTGCACCAAAACATCTGTTATTCAACCTGTTTGCCATAAATATTAAATCTTGATTTATTCATAGAGCTGCAATGAAATACAAACATGTATGCACAGATATGTACCACCAGTTACAAGAAAAGTTATACGCACTGGAATATTCTAATGGGTTGGCCCTCTGTTTATTCTCAAAATTGTTTCCCTCAGGCTCCATTTCTGCTACTGTACTATCTCAAGTGGATTTGAATTTGAAAGTGTTCTATAGTTTTGAATGTTAATGGATGTCATTGCACTATGTCTCTACAAGAAGGAAGAATATTACTATCAAATGAAAATGCTGGAAGTTTTGAAGAGGATAGTTTTTAAGTCACAGATCTGGCAAAAATAAGAATGCTTTAATTTTTGCACATGAAAACAAATTAATCGTGCTGTATAAATAAAGGAAATTTATTTATTTATGCAGAAAGCATACTAAAGCTTGTTTAAATTTGCAAACTAAAGTAATCAGATGAAATTATTATTGATAAGAAATGATAATGCTTATTGTATTAACACTGTGGACAAGGTCAAGGCCTCTTCTGGGTTCTGCATAGAACTGAAAGAAAATCATTCCCATGTTGCTTAAAACTTGACTTATGCTAGCAGTGAATATTAAAAAAAATTAATACCTAGCCAATAATCCATCCTCAGTGAAGATTCAGCTAAACCTTGTAACAGAAATTGCCTTTTGGTTCAGCCTATTCATTTTAAACATAGGAGTCTCTTATTTGGGATTTTAGAAGAAGGCAATTTTTTATGGAGATTGCAGTGTAATAGATTAAATGGTAGCAGGATTTGTTTACATAAGATTTGGTAGAAGGAAGATATCTGAGCTCATACCAAAAATATCAGCAAGCTGTATGCTATACTGTAAATCATGCTGCACCCATTAAAACTCTCACAATATACAAATGAAATTTGTCTCAAGTAGTTATTTTCAGAAACCACACAGTCTGGGACAAGAGTGTGTAGGCCATTAATTTGGCTTTTATTTCAACCAGTCTTTCCATATCAGCACATTTTTTTTTTCTTTTTTTCTTAAAAGGTAATATGGGCCAGCTTGCATTTCAAGAACTTGGGGTCTGGATATTTTAGCCCTTACTTTAATGAACACTTTTTATTCCTATAAGAAATCCTACCTATGCCTATGAAATTATGCATGTTGGTATTGCTCATTCTAGAGAAGATGTAAGAGTTTTGCCTTTGGACCAAGCAAATATGAAAACTGAGCTGTCAGGGAAATTGGTATAAATCAAATTTTCTGAAAGTTTTTTGACAGCATGGCAGGGAAAAACTAGTGAGATTCAGTGTGATGCTCACAGAGATGAAAGAACAATGATACGAGAACCTCGTATGCACCTTGGCATTCACATGTGGTGTATTAGTGCTAGGATGCATGAAATGTTTTGTTCTGATTATTTTCTAGTAAAACCTCATGCAGCCAATGGTTCAGTTATTCAGTATATTAAATAAGAACTTACATAAGTATGATTTTTCAGCTCGCTCTCTCCTTGATCTTTGAAGTGTGTCACTCTTTCATTTTGCCATTCAACAGCCTGACATGCAAAAGCTTTGTTCAGACAGTTTAATTTAATCACTGCCACTGGTTCAACAAGATGATAAAATCCCCTGTGCTGTACAACATCCAACATACAGCTCACTGTTATCTGATACTGTTTGAAGCTCCTCTCATGAATGTATGCTGATAACACAAGAACTCCAAACATGTCATAAACAATATATTAATACCCTTGATTGAATTCCATTAGAATAAGAACGAGATGAAGTTTAGGCCGTCCAAGCAGGCCAGTGTAATAAAATGTAATTTGGACTAATCTTTCCAAAGAATGCGTTGTGTTTGAAGATGACAGTCTCCCATCATAAGCAGAAGTAATTGCTTGTTGAATAGACTGGGAACTCCTTTGAATTCTGGCCTTTGTACTTTGTGCACCTTCCAGGTGTCTCCTGCAGCAGACAATCTACCCTTTTGTTTCAGCAGAAGGATGGCAGGACTGCAAATAATAAAATAGGCAGTGTTTGTTTTAATGAACGATGGGAGGCCAGATGGAATTTCTAGGAGCTTAAGACTAGAAGGTTGGCAAAAACAAAATGTAAGATCTAATAGGTAATGTAATTCCAGTAATCTGTTTCTTTAAATTGAATCAGGAAGAGTATTTCAGTAGGAAGGTATTTCAGTGAATGCATACCTACAGATAGCAGAAGGCATATAGGTTAACCTGTCTTAGGAACAGATCTTTACACAACAGAGGAGTAACACTGAAAACTTGTTTAGCCAGTGAATTTACCTGGTTTAAACAGGAATTTTGGGAGGTGTAATTTGTTAAATTGATACGGTTTACGTGCACAAAATTGTATTTGCTTTTGTTAACTAGAAAGGATTTCTTATATTTCAGAAGCAGTAAACTAAAAACTGGCAGTACTCTGATTTTGTAATGAATTTATTGTTTATTTGCAGCAATTCCTGCTTTTCATTAAAAAATTGTCAGGCATTGACAAAATTCTTCCTGCTCTAGAAAATCTGTAGGGCAGGGTATTTTTCCTAGAAATTCAGTGTTTAAAGAAAAAAATAAGGAGGATCTGTTTAAAAGAGGAAATAGCTTTGCTTTGTTTAGCTCATTTTCTGTTCAGTGCTGTTTGGTCAGGTCTAAATCTCGGGAATCATGGGATAAGGACAGCACAAATACAAGGTCATAGGAAACTAAGTATCTGGAATTGTCAGTGCAGAAGGGTAGCTAGTTTATCCATAGATCAGTTCTGTGAACATTTCTACTGAACTCAACAGCACTTTACATTCTGGTCCAGTAAATGTTTTTTTGGTTCTTTTTTTTTTTTTCTAAAAAAATCAGAATTGCACCATCATGGCTATGTATTGAGATTGTTTGTCCCCAGTTCAAGAAACATTTACATGTTTCTTGATGAGGGAAAGCATGTTCCACTGGGGGAAGCTGAACATTTCGATTTCAGTGTGGACTTTTTCAGAAATCAGATTTCTTGCACGAGAACTCTATCTTTTAGCCCAAATACAGAATTTCAGTTGTGCTACTTACAGAACTCTCTCACAACTGGTGAATGCTCTTCCAAAGCCGCTTCCATTCTGAAGAGATAGGTTGGTGCCATTTCCCCGTTCAGACTTTATTTTTTCTGTCATTTAGTGAGCTCTTAGCTCTGCCACGTGAACATCAAAATATCAGCTGAGACTACTAAGATTACTCCTGTGAAAATATTTGCCCTAACCAACAAAATTCAAAAACATCTCAACACCTTGAAACCCTGCTTCCTTTTAGCAATTTGTACAGGTGGAGTAAATTAGCTTATTTTTCTCTCTCCCTCTCTCATAACTGACGAGGTGGAATATTGTCTTTGGCAGAAGAATAGTTTCACGTTTGTTTCACTGTTTGTCTCAGTAAATGCATGTAGCTCTTAGCACTATTGTGACAGCACTTTCACCATTTCCTATTCTCTTTCTAAGAGGCTGCAAAATACAGCTTCTTGAGAAAGGGTAATAGCTGCAATTTTAATTTGGGGTAATTTGAAATAAATACAGCTGGCATTGCACAGAGATAAACTCTGAGCATGACAGAATTGTTTTCTGTAACATCTCAGCTTCTTTTAGGCTAGATTCTGCAAACACATATGCTTAACTTGAAATCTGTGAAATCAGCTGTGCCTAGCTGGAGCTGCTTGTATGTTTGGAGAAATCAAATGCTTGGGGGAGGCAAGTCTAAAGTGTTTGCTGGATTAAGACCTTCAGCGCTGCATTTTGGGTGTTTGTGTTATGCACAACATACATCAACAGCCATTAAAATATGTTTCAGGAAAGAATTCTCAAGATTGATTGTTTCTTCAAAAATGACTCAAAAAATCAATCAACTGTTTTAGAAATATGCCTACTATGCACCAAGATCTAGTGTTCTTTTTTTTTTTTTAACAAAATTTATCAATCCATTAAAGAGGAGACAAGTAAACAAAAATGAATTGTCATTTCTGTTATTTTATTAGTGTCACATGAGATTACGGCATATTATTGACTTTAAGAATATTTTACCCAAGGAGACTTGTTTTAACTTGCACAAATCAAGATCAATACTAGATATGTGTTAATTTTCATAAAAAGCCACAAGGCATTTTTTTTAACAAATCCCATGATTATACTTATAGCTCCATGAAAAAAATTATCATTGTGACCAAATGAGGATTTAGCTAAGATTTAATTATTAAAAAATGGATTATTATTTGCATTGTTGCTTACTTTCCCAGGTGCATTATTTACTGACCAAATGTAATTTCTGTGCTCACATGGTTAGAGAGTAAAGCTAGATTGCCTGCACAATTTTTGCTGACTTTGCCGCCTTAGCTTGCTTTATCAATTCCTTTTTTTCCCCTTTTTTCATTAGAGATCACATATAGTTTAAGAGCTGTAATCTGAAACCTTACAGCTCTAGTGGATACTTAAAAGACTCATTGATACACTTTGAAACCTAGTCAATTGAATAGCATTAGCAACAGCAGCATCTAGCCATTAGGCTATTAGGATCATTTGCCGAGGCACTAAAATTAAATATAGGGACTCTAGCAATTCCCCAATTATATTGTGTTAGTATAATGGCAGTGAAAAGGATATTATTTTAGTCAGCTCAGTGCCACTATTGCAAGAATCAAGATGCTTTCAATTTTGTGGATGTAGATATGTATCGGGCAGGAGACTTTGACATTAATTTAATTCCTACTGCAGGCAGAATAGATCAACACCATGGACAAAATTCAAATCCTGCTAGTCAATAGCAGCTTTTCACAGGCCCCATATTTAATAATATATTGGGGGGGGGTGGGGTTGAGTGTTAAACATTTGAAATGATACATGTAAGTATCCATCTAGAAAAATATTAATATTTAGAAGGCATAGTAAATGATACAGAGTCAGGGAAAGAAATTCTTTGCCTCTATTTGCTGGCTCCTACAGCTGTGACCCTTCTGGTTCAGCCTCCTACATGAAGCATATATGTCTTTGTAGGTCCCTGGAGAGAGTGCTTCCAGGGAGAAGAAAGAATTTGATCCAGAATCATAAAAAAATAAAGATAAAGGAAGTCTTGGTATAGGGCTTCTGTTTTGAGTTGTTTGCAATGTTCTATTGCAGTAAGAGAGAAGGAAAGTATTACAGGTTCTTTCATCATGAGTTAGTTTTTTTCCCAATATACAGCAAAGCCGAGTTGCACTAAACTGAGTGCTGCTAATAACAGTATGAGAATGACTGTATCACACTGAAACAGAATTCCCATTAGCCCAGCCCCAACACAGACAACAGCAAGTGCCTAGAAAAGTCCATGCAATGATACATACCCAGCATATCTTTGCAGCTCAGGGACTTTTGGACATAACAGTCATATCTTTTAGTTGTTAGACTTTGAAATTTTCTTCATTAGTTTGTCCCTTTGCAATTTGAACCCAGGTAACAATCAAGCATCCACAAAATTCTTATGTCTAAGTGTTCTGCAATTTAACTATTAATTATAAGGAAACAAATGTCTATTGATCTGCTAATTTCATCTAAGGCTCTGCTCATCTTTTATTAAGAACAATGTGGGACAATAAGGGATCACAATAGGGCTATTAGTAATGTCTAACATGTATTTACCTGAGTGTGAGATGATGTTTTCATATCTGTTATGTTGGATTTAGATACTTACTGCTACTAGCAGATTGTTTTTAACCAACTGTTCCTGAACTAAGAGATGGTGCTAGTTTAGACTTTCTTTTGGTGAAAAATGAAAATATCACAGAAAAGCTGGTCTTGGATCAAGCAATCATTATTTGATTCAAATTGAATTCAATGGAAGGAAAAGCTGAAGTAGTATCTGTAGCTGGGTATATTAATTAAAAAAACCCAAAAAACAAAAAACAAAGTTGAGCAGTTTCAGGTAAGGTAATGAAGTCATCTACATCTACAGGAGACCTGGAATGTCCTTTAGTTAAAAATACATAGATTAGACTTTGTATGCAAAGAACGTGGGGAGACATCTAGAAAAACATCCTAATCTTACAGAAAAGATTGTATACCTTGAAAAGAATTTCAGGGACAAGCAGAAAATGTAAATAAGAGCCAGAAGAAAATTTCAAGAAAATAACACAGAATGAAAATGAATTCTGAAAGTGTAGGAGCCAATAGCAAGTACCTACATTGGGATAGCAGAAAGCTGGACTTGACAACTCTAGCTCTGCTTTCCTTGCTAGGGCTGTTATTCCTCCTTTTCTGTAACTTTGTTTCTCTCTTGCTCTGCTTTACATCTCTGTCACTTTTTCTGTGTTGTTTATTTTCAGCACTGATCCAGGTTAGGCACCTCTAATGAACTTTGGCGAGGAGTTAACTCCTTTCAATACAAAGAAATTTCTGTGATATCTTGTATTTCTGCATCTTTTCCACTCTTCCTCCTATCCTTTATCACTACCTTAATTCAGTAGCTTAAGAAAATATTTTTGTCCCACTTCAGTCTCTCTCATATAGTCCTGTTGGTTACAATTGCTTTCAACATTATTACTGTACTTAAAAATTATTTTGATTCTTGTATTTTTGATTTTTGGATGAAAAAAAGCCCTTGCCTCTTTCATAAACACATTTGCCCAAAAGATGATGCTGCCTAGGTGCTCTTTAAATTTCTAACATTCCCTTCATCAAAATACTGGAGAAAGTATAATTCTCGTACCAGCAGTCATGTATTAAAAGTACATTGAAAAAAAAAAGCAAAAAGAAAAATGCAGCTTTGACTTTGGGTTCATTCTGACTCAATGAATGGTTTATAGAAAAAAGCTTCAAAAGGCTACGTTGAAGTGGCAAAGTCCTGGAGAAAGAGCAAGGAGTAAAGGGAGGCCTGAGACTGTGAGATAATCCACTATAAGAAAATACCCCCCTTTCCAGTATATGGGGCACAAGCTGAATAGCTGAAAGTGATAAAGTGCAAAGTTATGCCAGGGACTAAACCTTGTCTGATGTATTTTAAATGGAATTGATATCCAAGCACTGACAACAACAACAACAACAAAATCTAGGTTTTGACCTTGGTTCTTTCAGCACAGTTTTGACACTTTTTGTGGCACTTTGTGAAAAAGGACTCTTCCAATTACTAAAATAATAATAGGTTGCTCTTAGAGATATTTGTATTTACATTGCATTATAGTTTGACATTACTTAATATTTTAATCTGTCCTTAGACTGAATGGAAGTGGTGGGTAGGAAAGGTATAAGAAAAGTGAAAATACCATTCTGCTGCAGTGTGGATAAGCACTGTGATTTCTCTTGTTTGAAAATTTACAACAGTTCTGAGTTTTCATGAAGTATGTAATCAACCTCTGGAGCAAGGAAGCAATAGAAATGTCTGGATCAATGTTTCTGAGTTTAGTAAGGGGCTTTGGAAAAAGAACATGGAGCTTTTCTGTCAGGAGAGAAATACTGCTCCTGTAGCAGACAGCTTTTTATGGCACTTTACAGCTTTATTTTTCTTTTCTTCTCCTTCACACTGTAAAAACAGTATTTCGTCCTACAAACACAACTCAAGCATGTTCTCTAGACAAAAATCTAAATAAAAACCTTTTAAAAAATCAAAATGAAAATAAAGTTTGGTTGCTAATGTTGATGTACAATGTAAAAAATTTTTCTATCTGCCCTAAATATGCTTGTCAAATCTTCAAGAGCAACTAATGCGAAACTTGGAATTATGAAATTAGTTCAGAATAGATCAATGTACTGTGGTAACAGCATTGGATTTTTCTTCATCAGCAGCTGAGTCACATTGCCCATAGCATTTTCTGGACACAGTGTTCATGAACTAGATTGCTGCTTCACAATCATGCACTATTAACTTTTGATGTAAATGTGTTTTTGCCACTTGATAATTGGATTTTAAAAAAAAAAAAAAAGAGCTAGCAAACTTTTATTGAGGTTTTTGAACCCGGTAGAGAATTGTGAGATTCCCTTCCACTAATTTATAGTATGGCATACACTGAAACTGGTTGTGTGCATGTTACAGCTACAATAATTTTGTAATGAAGTATAAAGCAAGCATGAGAATCCACAGCAAATATTTTGATTCCATCAAGCCTAAAGTAAATTGGTACTGAGCCCCTGCCAATCGTGCCATCTTCTCATAATATTACATTTGCACCAACTAGCAAGCTAAAGGCCATGACAGGGAAAAGGATCATCAAGATGTTGGTAATTTCTGCACTTGGATGTATATACATTTTCTTCTACTCTGACATAGTAGCATATTAGATGCAATTTTTAAATAGAACCTAGTAATGTTATTGTAAAAATGTACTTGGAAATTGATTTTATAGAAGACTTTGAAAGATATTTTACTGTACAATCATGGATAGCAGAAGCAAGTGCACACACAAACAAGTATCTTGGACAAAAAGGAAAAGGAACGTTTCAGTAAAATATTTGTGACATTTTTCTACTCTTGTTTTTTGACTAGGTTTGTAAAATGTTGGAAACACAAAACAGAGCAGTTGCTACATTATTAAGTGAAAATGCCAGAACTATTTTAATCCAGGTTTACTACCCAGTAACAGCAGTTGAGGTTTACTTCTCTGACAAACATAGATAAAACCAAAAACTTTGGTATTATTTTTTTGTTTTCTAAGTCTTAGCAACCAATCAACAGGATTTTTAATGTCCTCTCGTAAAAGTTATTGTGTAGCAGTGCTTTATCTGAATCAAAGTTTTCCTTTTTTATTCTTTCTTGGAAATAGGCTAGTATATAGCCTATATGAACCTAGGCTATGATCAGCATTTGTATGTATTGCAGTAATAGAAACCATAACAATTTGGTGATGGATATGCAACATTATTTAATAAAGTACACCAGAGCACTGTCCTTAAAAACTCAGTCTTAATCTTCTGTGTTGTCTGGAATTGTATTGAGAGATATTCACAATAATGAAGGAAGAACCTAGAATAATCTTCTCTCTCTTCACCTGCAACTTTTGACTGTACCTGTACAAGTAAACTAAAGAGGTTTGGGGCTTGGGCTTAAGCATAGTTTGTCCACTTGTGCAAATAAGGAGCCACGCCAGCCTGCTGTCTCTAATGATAGCTGGGCAGAGTTCTGCATGAGCCAAGGGCTCTTCTCAGCAAGAAGTAGAGACAGGGATATTGTGTTTGAGGTGGAGGGATTTTAACTGTAGAGATTGAAATAGAATGGAATAATCATAAGACTCAGCCCTTTCATGGGCACAGTCTGCTACTGTACTGTTCTCTCAACTGGCTGCTGTCAGGTTGAAGTGACTCAAAGGCCAAGATCCCTTTTATGTACCAATATGTAAATCTACACCTCATTTTGTCATCTTAGCTTCTTATTTCTCTCAGTGGAGAGAAATAGGCATTCTAATGGTGTAAGGCATTTATTTCAGGATGGGATTAGTCACACCCTTTTCTTTCTGTTGATTGTATAGAAAACTTTCTCAGATATACCTGTTGAACCAGTCAGCTGCAAATGTCCAGGTCAAACAAAACTCAGGTTCAGTCACTTTCAGCCCTTCCTAAATCCTTGGGCCAGTGGAACTGATCTGCTTTTCAGGCAAAATGGGATTATCCGAGGTACCTGTGCAGAACTGCGTTGAAGGAGAGTAAGACTGCAGTTCCTTCTCCTGTTAGCAGTCCCTAATGTGACGTATGTATCGCATGTCACTTGGTGTGCTGGAGAACCCCTCCAACCTGCTCATGTCTACATTTAGCTGGGACCATATCACATATAATTTTCTTCTAGTGACATAGAAGTTCTCTGAAAAATGTGTGACAATACTCCTTTGGAGGGTCTGAAAAATCTGCTGAGCTGGGAGAGTGGTCTTTGTGCAAATACTTACCTTCGTTTACCTGTTAGAAGGTGTAAGAACCTGTTCCTGCACTGGTCCCCACAGAATGAGCTTCTTCACTCCTATGCAAATAATGGGATAACTGTTTTTGTCTCTTGATTTGGAGTATGTATCAGTGCTGGTTCTCTATTCAGTCAATTAAATCACGTGCCCAATTGTTGTAGCACACTATTAAATATTAAGAGAAAGGGAAATTAAGTAACACTTCACCCTTCTTAACAATTTATAAGCCCACCTAAGTTAAATGACAAATATGAGTAGGATGCGTTGTGTCAGGCAGATTTAATGCAGTGCAGGATTTACACTTGGCTGCTGCTGTAGCAAGTTAGTGCTAACCAGATGTGGGCAGGGTGGGGCAGATTATGTGAACCCTTCATGGCCAGGAGAAACTCATCTAGAGAGAGAGCTAAGGCAGTTCCAGCCTGATTCTTTTTAATGTCACAGTTCATTTGCAGAACCATAACTGGAATCAAGAATTAAAAAGCCTTGTATAAAAGTCAGTAACATTAAACCTTTAAGACTCATGTTTCATGTGTCATAAAAAGTCTATGAAAGGATTTTATATTCTGTACAGTGTTTTAGCACTTTCAATCATTTTTTTTCCGACATAACTTTTGTGAACACTTTTATAGCCTCTAAATGAAAAACTAAACTATGTGTCATTCAAAAAAAGGTTTTATGGATCACAGAATTTAATATAAGTTCTGCTCCATAACAAGGAACTGATAAACCTATATTAGAATTAATTTAAAATCTAGGAAATAGTTTTAAAAGATTGTGCATCACACATTGTGGTAAACAACACTAGTGAGTAAAAAAATGTATACGTACACTCTTTGAGAGTGAACTACAATGAGTTAACAGAAATGTTGTTGGTTAAAAATTTATGTTTATGTCATGTATATTGTAATACAAAATTTTCAAGTAAGGGAAAATGTTTTCCATAAGTGGAATATAATCAACTCTAAAAAAATCATCAAATGTACATGACAATGAAACTCAGGTTGAAACTGAGTCCAATAGTATACAATAAGATATAAGGTCTAATCTTTCTCCAGGGAAAAGATGGTTGCTCCCCATTGTCATTAACATTTATGAATTAAGTCTTCTTTATGAAATGGAAAAATTAGAATTATAGTCTTCAGGTGCTAACCCTGTATTATACATCTGTTTTACACTAATACGGAATCTCTTATTTCTTAAATACATGATGGTTATGTGCTGGTATCAAAGGAAGGCCGTGTCTTAGGAAATATGTATAAAAATAACAATCTGTACATTTCATCCCCTGTAAAATGCTGCACAGGCTTGAACAATAATTTTCCAAAGACTTTTACAAGGTAGGTAAGTGTAATCTGCCTAATATACAAACTGTGAAATCTCATTGATTTTTCCCTGTTTCTCGTGCTGTTTCTGTTCAAGCCTATCTGTTCCTGTTGCAAGAGGGCCAAAGCGAACCTTCCTTCTATGCTTTCTGTTTAAAGGGGCTTTCTCTTCTCGGACTATCTTTCTTCCATTGACCAAGACTATAAGTCCATAGAATCAGAGAAATAATATAAATTATAACAATATGAGTGACAACAAAGAAATGCATAAGATTAAGCATCACATTCATTCCTCCTAGCTTTAGCTGTTCAAGAGCTTGTCATAATTTTTGCTTAATGAAGAAGCAATTGTTCATTGGGGCTGAAATCACACCTCTTCATTCACCACTCCTGCCTGGAATGTGGACTTCTAGATGTTCCCAGCAACAAATAGCCTGTTTGGAGGCCATTATTTATAGGTGATGGACAGTTTGATCTTGGCTAACTAGGTCTTATCAAAGGAATAGCAAATGCAGGAGTCACCTCGAGACTCTATTATCTAGATGTATATGTGTACATTGCAGACACCTCTACATGAGGTGTTTAAGCTCACCGTAGTCAGTTGCACCATTCATGTGTCATGCCCAGCTCTGTTTGAGGTGAGACCTTCTGAAGAAGCAGCATGAGGTTCACTGGGATGCTTCCGAGTGACTCAGGTGGCAGCAGAAGCTGCCACATTTGCAAATCAATCAAGCCCTGGATCTTTCTGTTGACTATAACCGGAACTTGGACACCTAGCTCTCAAGTGGGTACCACATTGGATATGGCTAAATCTAAGGGAGTGAATGTGACACAAAATCTTACTCAATCCTACCCTGTGTCAGTGGTACATACAAGGAGGAACATACCAGAAGACCAGGAATGCATGCCATATTGTTAGAATTGTAGGATGGTGAAGGCAGTATAGCAGCAAACCATTTATTGACTTAGAAAGAAGTTCCCTCTAGTTAAGTGTCAAAACCTTCTCCGTGGCATTACCTACGGCTGGACACATCTTTTCTTGTGCTGACATGATCCTGAGTTTCCTTTTGCTATCTTTGAGAAGGTCAGGGACACTTCCTATTTTTTATTATTTCTATAAAGTACAGTTTGGTGATTTCACCACTCACATAGCTTGTAAGCGGTTCACTGCCTTCACATTTCAAAGACAGGAATGTAGGCACAAATTGGGCGAGAGAGGAAAGCAGTGAATATTTGTACTGCTTGTCCTTGGCTTTGCTGTCTACCTGTGCAGACTGTGAAGAAGCAGTAAATTATCTCACACACTATTTTTATCAAACTTTTTCAGAGAGACACATACTTTTTTTTGGGGTTGTTGTCCTATCCTTTTTGACACTGTGATGTGCCCAAGGAGTATTTGGTACCATCATTACAGTATGCAAATTCTGGTGTATACTTGACATTTTTGTCCATCTCTCCTGCTATTAGCGTTAATGTTACTTGGATATAGTCTGCTAAGGAAATGCCTATTGAGCTTAACCACTCAGTACCTCTTATATTAAACATTTAAGGATGTGCTTAAATTGAAACATATGTCTATGACTTTCCTGATCAACGAGGTATTTAAACATGTTTAACTTTAGGGCCAAAAGAGTGGTCTTACAGGCTTTACTGAATTTGTGACAAAATAAACTGGTTTTGCTATTTGCAGCTTACTGGTTTTGCTAGTTACAGCTTCTTGTTTTGGTAACTCTACATCAACAGCAATAATTTCAATTTGCCCTATGCTAGCTTCTGCTACCTAGTTTTAATTCACAGGAATTTCATTAGATGTGAATTCACTGTAAAAGAAATAGCCTTGTGGCTTTATGAATATTTTAGGGAATTTAAGCAACAGGCTCACTGACAATGTGTTACTTCCCTCAGAAGTCAACCTTGTAACTTGTATAACTGTGTCTAACCTTAGCAATACTTTTAAAATTACTTGTACACACGTCACCTTCCCTACATGTTTTGACAAATGACACATTTCCTTTGGTGCTTCTTTGTGGGTAACAGTGTGTGAGGATATGGTAGTGGCAAAATTTATTACGGTTATTTTGTAGTTGATATTAAAGAACATGATGTATTATATCAGGTGTCTGACCTTTAAAGATCTTAGGACCCAATTCATTACAACATAAAATTTACATATTATTCAACATTCTACATTCCTTTTATGAAGAAGTCATGATGCATACGTACATGAGATTTAGGGCAGACAACTATCCCTGCACACTGAAGACATAGAGATTGAAGACTATGTGAAATAAAAAATATTGTAGTTAGGAGAAGATTAACTTTTTTAACCCATTAAATGGATTACCCTGGCTGCACCTTTTTGAACAATGTCTTAGAAAAAATAAATGGAGCACACAGACACAATGCTGTATTGGATATGAGCTGTATTCCTGTGTCTTTTGTAAATCCTGACAAGACCTACCTGTCTCTCTACCTGCTTTTGATGAAGTTTTGCACAGATCCGATATATGAAGAGTCAGCCTGAGGGATTCATCAGTGAGAAATTGATGAGTTTTTCTGCACATTGTGTTTGCACATACTCAGCTGGAACCCATTCTGAACACTATACCAGCATTCCTACCTTTTTTGCTCTGCTCAATTGTTTTTATTTTGGGGATATGAACACACATTCTTTGCCACAAGAGATAGCAGCAGCTGCAGTCTGCCACTTTCTACAGTTAATACATCTCAGGTGCATAGCTGATATTGTGCACCTGGCTGTTGTGCAGTTGGTTGTGGATAGCTGGAGATGCACCAGGTGTTCACACCAGCAGAACTAAGCTTGCTTTTCTGCTACATCTGTGCCAGTGCTCTAAGATCTTGCTGTTGGAGAGCACCCTATCATTTCATATCAGTAAAATTACAAAGGCAATACATGAAGCTGGATAAGACACTTCATGCAGCAACTGTAAATTGTCGAAGATGCAAAATCCATGTAGAGGAGTGGTACTGACAAATAAGCAGTACATATTTACTTTTGTTCAAGTTGGACAGCTCTTTCGTTCCAAATATTCAGCTGTAATCTCCTATCAAGGCTGTGCTGGCTTTTCTACTGATTTTTGTGACTTTGTTGGCATTTTATGGCATCTTGAGGCAGCTTTTCCAGAGCATCAGAATTTATTGGCACATTTCAGTGTTTTGTCAAGATCATAGGCTCAGTATGATTTTTACTTAGAGAAGGCTGGATCAAGTGCTTTGCTTTTTGCTATCCTAAAAGTCATACTCCAGGGGTAAAATCCAGATGCCTAGATTTAGGTAGGCAGAGTTACTTTATGGAGGTCTTTAAAACCATCTGTTTCTCTCCATTAGTTAGAAAGAGAACACAGTCACTTATGATAGAATTGATTTGCTAGACTCCCCAAAATTTGGATTCAGGCTCAGTGATCCTATTTTATCTAAGGGTTGCTGATCACAAAGCCTTTAGCAAAGAATTGGATCTGGGCTTTGAATTTGAACTGATTCTCTGAGGATTGAAAATTTCACCCTCTGTTAAGATACAGAACATGTTATCACAAAATGTGGTAATACAGGCAGTAATGTGCATAAGAAATAACAAAGAGGACTGAGACAAGGACATGCCCTGCCTGAGTTAAACAATGTTTTACTTGCAATGCTGAACCAATGTTGAAAGAATGTGACTAAACTACTTTCAGAAGCTGTATAGATGGACATAAAGCTGGGATTATGGTTTAATTTACCCAGACTGGACATATGCATTATGAGACTATTTTGATTTATATGCTCTATCTTCATAACTTTTGCTGTATTTAGTTAAAAGAGTGAACCTGGGCAGCAGGTGTTTGTCAGATTTTTGTGAAGAACGGTGCTGTATATTTTTTTCTTGCAGAAAATAAATTAATACTGGGAAGGATTTATTTTACCATAAATTAACCTTCTAAATGCAGGGTGCTTATTCTTAAGCTAGTCTGGAATCTCTCTGTAGTCAGTGGGAAAAGACAGACACCTACTCTCCCACCCCATTTATGCTGACTGAAGTTTAGTGATTCAGCCAATCTCCCAGTTGTCAACAGAGAGGCATGACAACCAGCTCAGGGCCAACTTTTAGGTGGTTCAAATCTGATGAAACAATCCTATGCATAGTGGCCAAGATAAGAGATTGCAAAAAAAGGAAAGAAGGTGTCATGGTTAAGGGAGCTGAATGCAACCATAGGGAATTTTACCCTATCTGTGCATCTGTCAGGGAATTCCTGTGGGATGCTTGGCAAGTCACGGAACAGGTGGTCAATAATTGTGTGTTTCTTGCGTTATGGGTGTCTGGAGTCTGGTTTACAGAAGCAATAAGCACTCACAACTGAAATTGAGGTAAATTGTAATTTTACTGTAGAATGCTACATGCTCATAAATACTTAGCTCAGTTGTTCTTAAACCGAACATCGCAAACCAGTGAATACTTTGGGCCCCACATCCTTTGTGCCATAATTCCCAACTGTAAAATGGGAATCTCCCAGAGGTGTTAAGAAAGTTAACTCATTACTGTCTAGGAAATATTTAGAAAAGTTTTGTAAAGAAGCCCTTGGGGAAACAATTCTGCGTTCAGAGTAGGATTTCAATTGCGTGCAGCAAGACCTTGGGCCATATGCTGAACAGTGAGGAGGCAACAATATTGAATACCTATTTGTTGACTGAGCATCAACCTTAACATGAACTGAATGAAACAAGGCAAAAAAAATAGATTGTGATGATTCCCATTTAAAGACTACTTAAAATGCAGGGGCAAATTAGAGTTCTGAGAGGTAACCTTGTGTTTGATGTTTCACAGTTTTTGAGTGACAGAATTTTGTAAAGTTCTTTCACCACATTTTGGTTTATTTCTAAGACAATAAACTGAAAAAAAAAATCCCATCCACAAATGTCATTTTATGTCATATAAACAGCCATCAGTAGTGCTTTCTGGATGGTGGACATCAATCACAAAAACATTAGCCACTTGAGTTAATGGGTAGGAATACTAGATTACTGTGTTTGTCTTGTTAGCGCAGCAGGTTCATCCTCTTCACTGAATACATTGTGAGTTATGTGGGGCATACAAATAAAGATAGTTCCATAATGCAGATGTCTTGTGGGGGCAGTGTGGTGGTTTTCACAGGTTCTCAGCAGACCTGGGAGTATTGGGTTTCCTGGCGCTCTCTAGGAGGACTGCACTCCTGGGCACAAACTGTGCATGGCTTCACACTTAATGTGGACTTAAGTTATCCCCTTCCTCAAAGCTGCACATTTGCACACAATTTTAACACCAGCTCTCCATTTTTTCCGCAAATCATGCTCAGTCTCTTTCCCTCAGGATTTTCAACAACAGATGAGTGAATCCCATTTTTCCACCATCCAGCTTCTTGTTGAAACTCTTTTCCCAAGCTGCCTGCCTAGCATCCCTGTCTCCAGACCCACTCAGTCCCCCTCCAAATATTTTTTCACATGGTCCTTATCCCATATATTTCCTTACTTCCTTCCAACAGACTTATTTACACAGGGATAGCTGCAGTGTAGATACCTGCATTTAGATAGCTTGTACGCCAGTTTCAATTGCAAGAAAAAAACATTTTCAATTGTGATGGGACATGTCTGACATGGATAGAATCTCTCAGGAATTAATCTGACAAATCTTAGTAGTTTAAAAGCATTTTTTACATAGTTTCAAAGATTTTAAATTCACTCAAAATTGAGGTAGGCTTACTTGGGGTGAAAATCCCCCCTGCAATGGTTAATTTGACTTTGATTACTCTGTAAATACCCCCAGAAGTGTTTGTTTGGGACTGTCCTTGAAACAGTCCTCCCTTCACCCTGCTTCTAAACTGCTGTACCATGTCCCTGCAGGCTGTGTCTTACAGTCATGGACAACAGACTCAGTCTGCAAGAGATAATGGGAAGTTTCATGCAGTTCCCCAGCCCAGCGGAGAAATGCATTTCAGATTTCTTCAGGAACATCTATGTCATATCCCAAAGATAATGGAAGAGTTTCCCCACAGCCCTAGAATTGTACCTCTGCCTGTGGAAGATATGAGTCTTGAAAGGGGAGGAATAAAGCAGAGCAAGGGTGAGAAGAAGATGCTTGGCACCAAAATTTTCACCCTAAAAATTCCTTTTGCTCTTACAAGCAAAACAGTGTCTTGATTGGAGAAGTTCTAGGTAGCCTTCTTAAAAGACAGAACCACTGTGACATCTAAAAAGTCCTCATCTCAGCAGGAAGCTGTGCTCTTTGAATGCTTTCAAAATTTTTTCAGATCCTTCAATGAAATATGCTATGTCTATTTGATGCAAATAACCAATATCTTCATTAGAAATATGAACACTATTCATATGAAAATGATCCCGAACACCAAAGGCATGCCCTCTGTACTTTTGCTGACTTTTCTAACTAGGGCATTCAACACACGTTTTTTTCCCAGCTATTCAGTTTGAGAGAAATAAAGTGAGCACATAAGCAACAAGAAAATTAAATGAATAAACATTTGAACACAAGAAAATACAAACTATAATATCAGTTTTTATTGAAATAATATAAACTGATAATAAAGCTCACAGTACAGGTTGGCAAGACATCTTAATAGAACACATAAGTACTACAGAAAATCTACTGATATTACAAGACATTATTTTCTGTAACCAGGGAAATAAATTGTCACATAGAACCCATTTCAGGTTTTGATGCATTAGCTATGGTGTGAGGACTGTGTATGAGCAGGCATTTTATAGACGAAATGTCCATTTATGTCCTATTACAGGCTCTCATGATCTAAAGAACTTTGCTTTTAAGACCTACACGCAACTTGCAGTTCGGTAACCTTCATCCAAGCCAGCAAGGTGTTTCTCAGCACTGAGCTGGAAGCCATGTTGTGAGCACAAAGACTGCTTCAACCAACACACATTGTCTCCCTAGAAAACGCTGGCCATTATTCCGATTTCACTTCTGTCAGATTAGCAGTGGCTAACTGTACTATTTCAGAGCATTGGCTCTAACCTGATAGTAACGGAAAGGAAACAATGCCCGTGAAACCAAGGCAGGGAAAATGAGTGAAACTGCTGTGAAAAAAATAAATGGAAAAAGGGACTATTTTTTTCAGAACAGCATTGATAAAAATTACATGAATGTGAACCCTTTATTCAGCCACTGACTACACTTGCCTTAGACAGAGACCTAGAAATTCATGTCTTTTTGTAAATAAAACATTTCTTGTCTTTTTAGCACCCCATCAAATTCAGACACAAAATGGATTTCCAAGGATATCCTTTGAACTGTATTCTTCTCATTAGCCAGCCAGTCATCTGTGTGCCACCAAGAGGATCTCTCTCTTTGACCAAATGAAATTTCTTTGGTGCTGCCCCCAGAGTCTGGGTCCCTGTGTCAGTGAAAGTTTCTTGTTGCATGTATCTAACCCCAGGATCTGGCATGGATGAATATGCATAAAATTCACAAAACTGCACTGAACTTCCACTGCAGTGCTGAACCAGACTCCCTGTCTGTGAGCAAGTTTAACTTAACTCTGGGTCCTAAAAGGAAGCAATTAAATAAATTATTTAATTTAAATAAAAAAAAAAAAAAGACCCTGCTGTGCAAAACTAACAAAAGACAGAAAAATCAAAAAACTTGTTTCTCAGCAGTGACAGATGCTGGGGTGTTTAATCATTGTTTTATCACAGCAGTTTTTAAGGAAAACTTTTTTCACAGAATTACTTTTAAACCCTGCATGTATAGAGAAAATATACACTAGTCCTTCTGAGTCACTAGTCCCCTTTTTAATCCACTTACTAGGAAAAAACAAGGGCAACTTGCGTGCTGTGTGTGCATGCATATGCATGGAAAAATCAGAGTCCTCAAGAAAAAATATCGCTCATTACTTTAGCCTTAATAATAATTAAAAAAAATGTTCAAAGTATCAACAATTGCTGTTTCGGCTGATAACTGCAGTAAAAATCACTTCTCCAGAAACGAAGGAAGGATCTTAAACTGTCCTGTGCAGGACGAGAGTATCAGTGCCACAAGCTGTGAGAAAGGAAGATTATTTAGCGTCTCTTCCAACTCAGAATATTCTGTGAATCTGTGACAGAAAAACTGAGTAAAATTTAATCTTAACAGAAACACGTGAAAAGAAGCTGGAAGAGAGAGAATTGGACCAGAAAGCAATTCGTTATGAGAATGTCCGTGAAAGCTCCTAATAATCATTATTAGATAATATTAATCACGGGTGCAAAGCACCCTCCAGCTGCAGGTGTCGTGGGGTCTGGCAGCATCGGCAGAGACCACCGCAGCAGCGACAGGCAATAGGCGCCAGGTCTGGCTGCCCGCACCCGGACCCCGCACCCGGACCCTGCACCCAGACCCCGCACGGCCGCCGGGGCTGCCCCCGCTGCCCCCGGTGCGGGGCGGCCCTCGAGGGGGGGCGGCGGGCAGGGGGGTTACGTGCGGGACGAGACCCAGCACAGGCTGATGTGCTAAAAGTTCAAAACCCCCGCTGGGACCAGCTGCCACTGGGAGGTCGGTGAGAGGAGAAAGACGCTCCCAGCTGGCGCGCTGGGCGGAAAGGGGACCAGCTTGCTGCAGAGAAGTGTATTGCGTGAAGGGCCCCGAGAGCCTCTGTAGTCACGGGAGAGTTCAACAGAGTGTGACTTCGCGAGAGTCAGTACTTTGTTGCGTGACATTATTTGCGAGCAAACACAGCTGTAAAATTCGGAGCTTCGGAATAAATGCGCTAAGGCGGCAATTATCTGGTGCGAGATAACCAACACGTTTCAAAGTGGCCTTGTCTGAGAGCCGCTGCCTTTCCCTGTCCCATTGTCTAATCGCAGCAAGTTTGTTTTGCCCGAATAGCAGTGACTGATTCACTTGGTACTTTCCTTTTTGTTAGGAAGAAAGCCAGGGAATCCGGAATGCAGTTTGTACCGCCTTTTTTTTTTTTTTTTAAGCATTCGCAGCTAAGCTTCTGAGACGTGATAAAAACAAAGCACAGGCAGAAAATTAAGAAGGAAAAAAAAAAAAAAAGAGAAAAAAACCACAAAAGCTGAAAGGAGAAGAGAAGGCGAGTATGATTTCGGATTCCCGTTCCCGTTGGGAAGCGGTGCCGGCCGGCAGGAGCGCCGCCCGCAGCAGAGGGTGCTGTCTGCCCACGGTAGCGCCGGCTGCACGGGAAGGTCACTCAGCCTATTGATAAATCACTGTGCCGTGATTCCTAACTGACAGCTCAAACTAACATCAAGCTGGATGAGAGAGAACAAAAGGCCATCAAGCAGCCATTTTCTTGACACTTTTATTCAATCACCAGCAGATTGCTTACGACAGCAATAGCAGCTGTTTTGTCTTCATCTTTCCACATTTGATAAAAGGTGTCAACTCAAATTTTTGTAAATAATTCACTTACCCCTACTGCACACACCAGCACTGTTCAGCATATGTATTCTGTGCGAGCAGATCACTGAGGCAGGTCAGGGCTCAATGATATCAGCTGAAGGTCATCTGTGATCTAAACGGAAGCACTGATAAAGCTACAGTCCCTCAAGGTCAAAGATAAGAACTACACTGAGATATTTGTAACGTGGACAAAAGGTTAAACAATAGAGAGAAAAGTATGGTATTGTTTCAGTTAACACACTAATGATTTTTCTATTGTTCTTTAGGAGACACTGTTCTGGAGGATTCAGATACTTAACCCTTTCTGAGTACTGTGTACCTGTAAGTGCTGAATGTGAGCAATTAGAGAATATCACTTCCCAAAGTTGGGTAGTGGCTCGTGGTCATGATATGCTGCTGCTAACACATCTGAACAGCAAAAGGAAGACACAGCAATTCTTATTGCAGGCATTGAAAAGAAAGAACCCACACAACTTGACAGTGTATCAAACAATAATGGCTAAAAAGATTAATGCATTTAAGTCAAATACAGCTTACCTTTATTTTCTCCTCAAAAAAAAAATTTAAGTCCCAGACCTGAGGAGAATTAGAGACTGTTCCTAACATTTCCCATTGTAACAGCTTCATTTACTTTAAAGGCTTAGAGAAACTAATAGAGAGGTCCTTGAATTATTGCAATATGACACTCTATCTGATGTTGGCAGTAGCCAAAGCACTGAGATTAAAAATGATACATCCTTCAATACTAGGTTGATTTTTTTTCCACCCAGTTATATTACTCAGAAAATAAATCTAGACAACAAATAGTCACTGTTTATCACTATTTGGTTTATACTTTCTAATAGCAAAAGTATATGTGCATTTGAGATTCTGTCTGTGCTCAAACAGCAGGGAATTTATTGCATGCAGTTGATGTACGTGAAGATCAGAGAACAGTTGCCTTACATTTTCCCGTTCTTTCTGCCTCAGTGCTATGGTAAAAACAACTTTCCTTATTTCTGTGTACTTCCAATAGAGGAATAACCAGAACTAAACAAAGGAATGTCTCTTTTTATTTTTAGCTAATGGTATAGGAGAACTTTCTTACAGAAAGCAGGAATCCTGTCTGCATCAATATAATCCCTAACTACCCAGTTGTACATGAGCTGACCAAAACCAGTGTTAATTAGAATTAAGGAAATGATTTTTCAGCAATTTGTGGACATTGCTTAATTTTTTTCTTTTTGAATATTTTCATTGCAGTTTCTTCAAAGATTCATTTTTCAACTTGCTTAATCCTCTAGGTGATTTGAAAGGTCTTATTGAGTCATCTAGGAAAGGTTTTTGGTGAGTTCACGACTAAAATCTAGTTGTGTTTTACGGCACAGACTGATCATGGCAATATTTCCCTCTGTTGGCTGCTGTGTCCTAGATACAAAAGGATGGCTTGAAAATAACACGAGGATTTTGAATCTGTCATCAAGTATGAAAGACTAAAAACTTCTGAAAACTTTCCATTTTTGGTCTCCCTACTAACTTGTTCAAAGTGTCATTCTTACAGGAAAGTAGACCACTAAAAATTAGTGTCTGTCTGAAGAATTAAAATGTGATGTTCTTTCATCACGAAGCTGTTGCTCGTGACTGTATGCTTGTAGCAGTGAAGGTTGCTGTTATATTATTTAATTGTCTCTGTGGAAAAGCACTAGGAAACATTTATGAAGGTGCTGACCATTTGTTTTAAGTTGTATTATATTATGTAAAAGCAATCAGTGTACTCCATTTGCCGGTTTACTAATTCTGCATTTACCAGTCTGTGGCACCTGACACAGTAACTGCAGAGAATAATCTGCATGCTTTAGATGTTTGCATCCTTAACATTAGCTTTAACCTTTTCTTCCTAAAGCATTAACACAGGCAAACCTGCATTAGCCTTGTTAACTCATTTGGTTTCCATGAACATATAAGAAGTATGTGTCTATATGAAGTCCATTTAATCTGTATGTAACTTTGCAAATAGTCACAGAATTATTTTTCTGTTATTTACTTCTGGAGCCAGCTATGTATTATGAAACTGCAGTCACAATGAGCAACTATGTCAGAAATTATCCTCCTGTCCAAGACCAATTTCATTACCTATACCTCATGTTGACCAGTACCAGCCAGTCTCCCTGGAATTTCACGTCATGTGTTTCATGAGGAAAATTTCAGAGGAAAAAATTACAGAAACAATTTTAAAGTTCTGAGCCTAGTTTCTTAGCTTGTATAAATTGATATTTTGTTTCAAGGTAAAAGGAGGAAGAGGGAGAAGATCTGTTATTGAATTGTGGGCTTAAGTACAAAGAAGGATGACAGAAAAGAACATGTAGAGAAATGACAAGGGAAAACAGGACTGCTGAAGAGTGAAGGAAAGAAACATTTAAGGAGCAGAGGCACCAAAATGGGCATGGAAGGTGCTACGGGACATGGACACGGGAGACTGACAAGAAGAAAGTAGGGCACAGCAGAGATCATAGTAAGATGGAGTATTCCTTCCTTGTATGGAACACTTTTTTTCCCCCTGAATCTAAAACTACAGGCACTTAAAAAAATGGCCGGGTATTTTTAACTTATTGCAAGTAATGTGATTTTGGCCATGACTGTGGGATCATTTGTGATAATTGATTCTGGATGAAAATTCCTCTTTCTCATCCCTTAACTTGCACACAAGTTTGACTTGCACTGAACTCCAAGCCAAGAGATCTTTTTTACTCAAATTTCATGTCTTCCACAATATTTTTTACTAAATGTCTAAGTAACTATCATTCACACATTTGACAAATAAGAAAAATAACAGTTTGATAATGTCACTGAATTAAATCTGTAACCAGAATGTGTCTTGTACTATAGCAGACTCACATGCTGTTTACTGTACTGCAATTAATATCAGATGGAATAAACCATTTAATGTGCTTTCTTAGCACGCACTGTTTACATAGCTTTTTGTTAACAGAGTGGACCATGGAGCCTAAAGTAGCACTATGAGCACTTATGGTTTTAAATCCAAATCTTCAAGTTTTATTCTTATAGGTGATCAAGCTTGCCTGTGAAATCTACAGTACTCAGTTTGCTTCCAAAGAAAACCAAAATGCCCCATATTTATTCTGCTGCCTTTTAAATACTCCACCAACCTTAAAAGAGAAGTCTGTGTTATGTCTTTGCAAGACCAGATCTAAAATGGTAAACTTTAAGTATTTTTAGGACTACTCTCTGGCACCAAGACTAATTGACAAGGAATGGCTGGCATCTATGTTGTTAAAATCCTTACCCTCCAGGGTAGCCACATGTAAATTGCTACCACTTAATCATGGTCCTTGGTGCTTATTAGCTCCTAAATTATGCCTGGGAATGTCTCGAAGAAAGTTGTTTGGCCTGGGCAAAAACCACAGAAAAATCTGTTCTGGTGGTTTAGCAACACAAAGAACCAGGATCCAGAGTCTGGGAATATTTCTAGGAAGTGGTGGTTCCTGAGAAAGCACAGCAGGCTGCTGTTCTCTTTCCTAGCTCTCCATGCAGTTACAGTGCCTCTCAAGATTGAAAATGTTAAATCTTCTATGACTGCAAGAATGTTTTGGTGTGCCTATGTACAATGCCCCCAGAAATTAATACAAATTCCTTGCAAAATTGACTGAACTTATAGCTTGTGATACTTACTCTGGAAGCAATCTATGCTAATTTTTTTTTTTTTTTTTTTTGCAACATTTGTATACCACTTAGTGGAAGTGTATTGTTTAGGAAGGGGTTGAAATATTTAATTGTAGAACGTGTGTGGCATTGAGAGCAATGTATGCAGTGGATATTATCTTTGTGTCCAGAGGGTGGACAACCTTGCCTGAGTGCTCGATAAAGGTCAAAAAGTGAATTAATAAGCTTATCTTTCCAGAAAACAAGCTTCCTTCTAGAAGGCATAACATTAGTGTTTACCAGGCTGCCCTGGGGAATCACTAATGATGTACAAAGCTTTCTACCTATAGGTCACTGATTTTAATCCAACCCAGCTCAGCAAAGACTAATTTTTCTTGTGAGTGCCTTGTGACTTCTGTGTGAGTTGAGTGGGTTTTCCAGATAGTGAGACATACTTATAAACCTTGAATCTGAAGCAAGCTTGTCTGACACAACAGATGCTTTAAAATTTTTCCAAGTGTCTTCTATGTCAAACTTGGTTTTGATAGCTAATGATTTTTTCAGAAAGTATCTAATTTAAATATAAAGCTTTCAGATGATAATGTGTCAGCAACACCTCTGAAGAAATGGTGCCATTAGTTAATTAATCTCATTTTGAAAAATACCATATTTCTAGTTAGAATTGGCTTTGAGAAGGAGTGTTATAAATTCAAGTCCCAGATCACAAGGTCTGTGCTGTTAGGCTGGGACACTACTTGCCTCATCTCCAAAGTACCTGTAAAATGCCACCCAGAAAACTCAGGAACTCTAACCACTTTACTTGCAGAAACTTACACATGGAAAAGAAGCAATCCAAGAGATTTCTGGAGACAATTAAACACAGACTCTAAGCTGATCTTGTAACTTACAACTGAATTCCAGTGCAAAAGGCAGTATGACAGGCAGGGTTGGTGAGGACAGCGTGCACACGAGAACACAGAAACATTGTGTAGAAACACAATGGATTTGAAACTGTCAAAATGCATCAAGTAGAGCTTCTACCACTACCTACCCCATTGCTGGCGTTTCTACTAAGCAAGGGGACTAAACTTGAGCTAGCATTGTGCCCTGGAAGCGAGGGAGGCTAACAGCAAGTGCTTGGACCAGAGACATCCTGAGATCTCGTCATGCCTGAATGAGTCTGTGATAGTGACAGTAAATCTGGCATTAATTTAGTTGCCAGTTGTGATAAAGTTCAAAGTTTTGATGATAGAAATAAACTCCACTGTCCAGTTTCTTAATAATATTAGTGAGTTTTGAGGCATTTGACATATGATTTTTGAGCAAAAATCTGCCCTGCTAAATGTGGGATGGACAGCATACAAAAGTTGCAATGTATCACTCTCAGTCCTTAGTCTGAATACCAATTTGTCACCAGGTATTATTACCAGCTCACACTGAACAAACTCCACCTTGAATGTAGTTCAGTAAACTCCATCAAGAAATCTAAGAGCTGAATGGGCAGGATGCACAAAGAGCACCCCACAGTCTCCAAACAAGCGCAGTTGATGCTTATTACTGAGAGAGTGTGGAAAAGATGTGCTCAGCTAGTGCTGGTGATGTACTTGTACTGTGGTTTAATAGAGTACTTCAGTGTTTGGGGCTGTCAATTTCAAAAGGACTAAATTTACTAAAAAATAACTGACAGGTGAATTTAGAGAGCATTTTGTTGCTCCAGCCCTGAAGTGGGGACCAGGAGACCTGGGTTCTATTCCCACGCCTGTCACAGACTTCCTGGACCATCATCTTACATCTTTGTTTCTCAGTTTCCCCTTGGGCATAATATGGATAATACTTACGCACTTTACAGGACTTAATTCATTAATGTCTGTAAGGTGCCTTGAGATCTGTGTGCACGAGGCACATTAGCACTGCAAAGCATTTAGTATATTATTTTATTATTTAAGACATCTGGGACCATTTTCACTGATGTGCTCTATCCATTTTGCACTGCTTTGGTGTTGCAAAGCAGCCATATTCCTCTTTAACAGGCCAGTGAGTCTATGACTGTCTTAAAATACCAACCATCCAAAGAATCTGAAGGCTATTATCAAATATGGATAATCTTTTTCTATCCATTTGCTAAAATGCTGACTTCTGATTCTTTTCTTTAGGGTATGGGATCTGTGGGGAACTTTGCTTTTTAATGACTGGCATTATTCCAATAGTGGTAGAATATCTTGGCCAAGTGAAACATAGGAATTACATTAGTGCAAAAATATATAGGTATGTATGTTAGAAAACTCTGATGTGGGCAAGAACAGAACACCTTCTAGCAAGCTGAGATTGGCCTGAAAAACCTGTGGGGACATACTGTGCCGAACCCTGGTATGTCTGAGGCATCATTACTCAATCTCTTCCTACTTTTTCCTTGAAATGTTGGTTTTTTCTACATTGCTTTCATAAATATGGTCACTGAAATTTCTTAGATAAACTAGTACACAGCAGTTACCTTTTCAGTAGAATAGCAATTGTGCACCATGGGGATCATTCTCATTAAAATAATAAATACTAATTCAACTTTATACATCTTTTTCATGCACACAAACACCCACACGCATGCACACATTTATGTGTTCAGTGTGAGATACAAAAGGAGAGACCTAAATATCAATTAGCTACTCCTAGGTCCTCTGAATGATAAAATTGTCATTCATTTATTTAAAATGACAATAAAAAGGAATGGTTTAGCAGGGGGTTTAGTCTTTTGTGGGACATATGGAATGGAGCCCAACTTGCAGCACAATCTTGATATTGATCTCTTAGCCAGAGAGTTAATTTGTCAATGCCTGTAATTTGCCAAGCTTTATGAATCCATTCTTCTTCCTTTGGAGGAATATTTCTCTTCTAGATCTGTGCTATTACTTTTTTTTTTTAATGCAGTAAAGATAAAAAATGACATATATCTCTGAAGTCTTTCGTATATGTAGAAACAAGTATGGAACTCATAAAAGAACACGGGACTGGAAGGCACACTGACAGTCCTCTGTCCATCTCCTTGCTTTTAAGGGCTCTGTGCCGTGTAATATTGCTATCCTACCAGAATCCCATTGGAAAACAGTAAAAATTATGCCCTCACTCCTTCTATAAGAAGGAAACTCCAAAAGCTCAGTACTCAGAAGGATAGGAGAGATCTTTAAATTTCCCCCCAAATTAAATCATGTACCTGAGCTAGATCCATGTTAGACATCCTAACCCGGTTCTTTTCCCTGGGTGAATTGCCAAGGAGCTAAGCTGGCAGGTCTGGGGATCCAAGTCCTCGGACAGGAGTGGGCAGTGATGCACAGTCAGGAACAGCACATGGCTGGGCTGCTGCTGGGAGAAATGATGTGAGGACATGCGATCACAGCTTTAGTTTCCTTTCAGATCTCTCCTTCTCATTTCCCTGACTATTTTATTGGCCTTTCTCTAGACCTTTTTTTTCCCATCTGAATTTATCTTTCCTGAATAAACAGAGCTACACACAGTATTCCAGGTGAAATGTGAATTGTGTGTGATGACATTAATATTTTCCTATATCTGATGGATATACCTTCCCTGATACACTCTAGGAACTGGCTTCTTGCAGCTCAGACACATATAAGTATTCTGTGAGTGACTGACATATCCTGTTCTTTTTCCTCTGTCATTTCTAATCTGTAAGCTCCCACCTCATAATCCAAATTCTTGTTACTAGTCCTTAGTTATGCGACCTTCCATTTTTTTACAGTAATCCATTTCAGCCCATTTCTTGTATCCCAGAATTGAAGGTCATCCAGTCCCTCATGTAGGATATTTTAGTTCTTCTCCAGACTGATTTTATCTTATGGCAAGTGCAGAGATGTTGAATCAAGTGGGAAAGATGAGCTCTAGTAGTGCCCACACATTCCTGCTCAGAAACAGTGGGCTGCATCTTGGCTCTACAACTCAGGGGGGACAAGAACAATTACAGATGCACCCAGTGATCCAAACCACTGAAATGTTCTATTAGGTTCCTAAAGAAGCTCATAAAGGGGCAGTAGTCAATATAGTCTGGACAGCCAGGTACTCTGAATGTACAGAAATTATCCTCACCTGTGTTTTGACTAGTACATGATTCATTTTTCAGTTATTAAAATTGATGAGTAAACACTTGCGTAGAAAATATTTCCCTAAGTCAACGTCAAGAAAGAACATGAAGTGGCATTTTAAGTTATATGGGGAATATAAATTCTGATAACCAAACCATTAAGAAGATTAGATTTGTCCTGGGTTGAGCTAAATCCGGACAGGGAATAACCTCTTTGGTTGTAAACCAAATAGATTCCATTCATGTGACATGGTCACAAATTCTCATCTGTAGGGTACCTAAGTGGTTTTCACATGGATAGCGTTCTCATGCAGCGCTCAAGGATGCAAGCAGGAGCTATTGATTGACTTGCCTATGCAACTGAACTCTCCACACTAGCTTTTAGATATAAATGAAAATGATCAAATAGGCAAGTATTACTGAATTTTTGTTGTTATATTTTCTGACCAGGTTGGTCACTTTTGCTCTTGTTACAAAATTGTAGATTTAATTTTGTATCTCTAGCTCTGACAGCTTTTATAGTTTCATTCCAAACATTTCCTTTTCTTTTATTTCCAAAGGTCCTGAAAATACTGATCTTTAAAAGCACATACAATTCATAAGTTTATTGTCATGTCTGTAGAAACTGAGATAAACTTCAAGCCTGATAGCTTGGTCTACATATATTTATATTTTCAAAGGTAGATATTTGCAAAGAAAGGTCCAAAAATCTATATTATTAAAACCTGACAGGAACTGTAATATTTTTCAGACATTTGAATGAAGATGAAGGGTTTTGATAGCTGTACATTTTTTATTTATGTTATGAGAAGCAACAATCTAATCACAGCTCACAGCTTCCATAACAAAAAAGGCTGAACTGTAGAGTGGTCAAAGGGCAAATGAGTCTGACTTTGACCAGTGAGTCAGCTCATGTCTTGATGCAGACTGTCGGTGTGGAAAGAACAGAAATACTTAGCAGCCACAATCATTAGGCATAACCTTCAGGATCACGCAGCAGCACTGGCTCTCGTTCCCTGAAGCTCATGTATTACTGGTTTTAGAATGACGAAATTGTAGATGACTCGTGATATCATAAAATACCATTTTATTTTTGAAAGCTTTCGTGATATATTATTCAAAGAAATGCGTGGAACTTTTAATGCTACTTTAATGCAGCATTGCAATTAAAATGTTTCGTGACATGGTATTGATGTTTAGCTGGCATCGAGTAACTCTATCCCTTGCCTGAAAGTGCATGTTGATAAGGACAATAAACAGACATGAGACTGGGTGCCTTCCTTCAAATAATGATTTAACAGTAATGCAGTGTTGGATACAACATCCTTTTATGAAACAGAAATGGATGTAAAGGAGACCAAGTGGTAGCACTTGAATCTGCCTGTTTGTACATTACGTTGAGATGAACTTCAGTAAGGTAATTACAAACAGATACATTATATATTTGGTAGCTGTACTATGACTGTAATTTTGCTAATGAACAGCAAATTGAGGATCGATTTGGAAATAATGTCAGTTTTAGGGGCAGAGCTGATGGTACCACTGTATGCAAATTCTTGTGCTTTGGTTCATAAATTTAAGGACTTGAATGCATGGTGCAGTTTTTCACTGAGGTGTGATGGTGCTGTGTCAGAACTACATTAAAATTGGTGTTAGACTGTCATCCAAATCAGATTTGCAGTGTTTTGTGCAGTTGCCACAGCTGAACATGACTAAATTTGCCATGTGAATGCTAGTTGCTGCCTAGGATGCACACAAAAAATAAAGCAGACACTTGAGACTGAAGTTTTAAAATGGGTAGATGCACTTAGAGTAATTTTCAACTTCATTGAAAGTGCTGCAGTTAATGTCTCTTCACCTCCACATCTGAGAGGCAGAGATTTTCTTGAACTTCCATTACATGGTCTCCCTGGCATATAATCAGTATTCAGGTTCATCCTTGATACTAAGAATCAGTTCCCCTACTCTTATCTTGCCTTTATTCTTGTAGATATTAAAAAAAATAACAAAAACCAACAAAGAAGGAAACAAACACCTCCCCCCTCTCTACCGCCTTCCCCCTCCAGAAGTTCCTTAACAGCCTGAGATATTTAGGACCAGAATCAGCTGCCCACACACAGGTGTGCATTTACTTGAGATATTCCAGCATTTACCTGAGAACTTGGACTCAAGCAGCTGTGGCAGATGGATAGGGGTTTCCCATAGATTCTGAGTAATTTCTGTCGCCCTGTGTCAATGTTCAGCATGCCTATGAGACCCCAAAAGTAAAGGGATGCCTACGAATGAGCAGGTGAGCCACGCTCTGTGGTGTCCACAGGGTATGGCATCTAGGCTACCACTAGCACAAAGAAGGCTTTTGGTGAGTGTCACACCTAAAAATAGGTTTATACTGTCATATAAAATACTATGAGGGATTTAATCTGATTCCAGTTGCTTCCCCGGGAGCCTAGAGGTCCCCCAAAAGTTCTGTGTCATGTCTACCAGCCCTGTGAGGATGTCTCAGATTCATGAGGACCTCTGAAATGGCTGCAAGTGCCTTTCTTTGGGCAACTGAATTTCCCCTAGCACGTCCATTTTAGAGTAAATGAAATAACTCTCTAGTTTCTATAGATTATACTTGTACAGACTGTAAAAAGAGCTCAGACACATAGGACAGGAGTTAATTGTCAAAAAAAAGACATTTCATGTCTTTCAAGACATCCTATACACATGGGACTGGCAGATGTGACATGGGACCCAAGGGAGACCTGAGCACTTCTGGAACAGCAGCTGGTTCTTCCAACACAGAGGCAGTTCAAGTGGTACTGGATATTGACATTTAGACTGAGCTCCTCACTTAGGTAGAGAACCTAAACATAGACTCTGATGTACAGATTATCTGATCTCAAACTGAATCCTACCCTACAAGCAAAACTTATCTGCCAGAGCATGAGACTGCTGTCACATGAGGTAGCCTGGCTTTTCTCCCGAGTCTTCAGCTATCAATCCACCTTGGGCTTTCCATAATTTTTTTGTCATACTGGTCATCTCTGTAAGCTTTCTTAGGGGAATTTCAGATGACTCTTGGTGCCTAACTTGAGTGACTAAATCCTGTTGGATCCTTGGTGTTAAACTTTTTTTCTCTTCAGTCTATAAAAATCACCGCCTTTTCCCTTACTCTTACCTTGGCCCTTTTCAAGTCCCTGACCCGTTCTATACATCAGCAACAAGATGAAATGAAGTTTTACAGATAAGTTTTACAGATATTTTCACCTTTTCAGTGCCAGTCTTAGAGACCTTCATCTGGACCTCTACCATGCATCTAGGAAGGTAAAAATACAAAACAAAACGTCCCCCAAGCCCTTTACAAGGTCAGTGACTCTTCACAGAAAAAAAAAATCATCTTCATTCCTTAAATTGCTAACCCTCTCAGCATAAAGAAGTGAAGAAATCTTTTCCTCCTGTGATTTTGACATGCAACCTTGATAAAGGAGGAGATGGCTTTTAAGGAAATGTGCCAGGATATACTTTTCCTCTTTCCACTCAATATCTCAGGCAAGATATTCCACTTCTCTATGCAAAAATCTCTTCCATGCACTGAAACAAGACATAGGTATTTATTCTTATCAGCTAACTCCCTGCAAAGTTATCTGAAAAATATTCCTTATTTGATAAAAAAAAAAAAAGAAAAAAAGTAAATGGTAAGGTTGGAGACATTTAAGATACTGTACTAAGAACATGTCATCATTTTAGAGGTTCATAACTTAACCATAAAAATTTGCTCCAGGCTAAAACTTGGCATGGAAGGCTGCCATATTTGTAAGTAGGTTATTTCATTTCAGGCTACATTACTAATGCACTAATGCAATGGGAGCTGTTATATTTATTAACTTACATTGATTTTTTTTTTCTTAGAAAAGGACAAAAATGCTCCTTTCCTGAACAGGTGGAGAAGGGTTATATGAAGCTAGAATTTGCCTTCCCATGTGTCAGCCTAAAAGGAGAAAATAGGAGTCAAACATTTATTTCTTTCTTACATAAATAAAGGGAAAGCCAGTAAGTGTTTGTTTTCCGAACTGGTTCTGAGGTATTGTAAATGCATAATAACCTTTTTTACTGTGTATTAAATTCAGAGTGCTGTAGGCAGAATTAGCTGCATAAAAAGCTCAAACTTTGTTTTCAAATGGTGTGGGATATCAGGATTTGCTATGAATTTTTGCAAGATTTTTTATCTGTGGAAAAATGAGAAAGTATTTTTGAGAAGACAACAAAACAAACGTGTGGTCTTTAAATCCTTAAAAATCTCAGTTTTGTGTAGCTTAATGGGCTATGTTGAAATACAACATCTACAGCAGATTTCCAAGGAAGGAAAAGACAATACAGAAATAGATTTTTCTGGGACTTGTGCAGGGTTCTGTAAATACTCAATCCCCTTCCAACGTGCTCTTCCAACTTTCTCTCCTAAAGATTTGTCTAGTGTGGAAACCTTGCCAGAGTGTAATTTTGGTGAAATTTCTGTCACTGCTCCCTGTCATGAATATTTATTTACTTCCCAATGGAAATCATTGCTCATATGAAAGGGAGTTAACGGTTCTTAATAGCCCTTTCTGATTTGATTGATGTTTTTGTCACTTCCTCCAGTAAATAGGTTTCTATTAGCATACCAAATATGCTATCTGTCCTTTTGCTTCTGCAGGCACTTACCTGACCACTTACTTAAGATTTAAATATCCCTCCTAGGGGTTTTCTGTCAGTTCAGGGGCTGTTTATCCACACCAGTGGGTGAAGGACTTTTTGCACTGAGCTTGGCTACCTTACACATCAACCACATTGGATCTGTTCAAACTGACTATTTGGAGGAGTTCAGCAAACACAATAGAAATTTGTCCATACCTTATACCAAGGACTCGTAAAAAGGATAACACTAGTGGGCAAACAATGCACAGGGACATTTAGTCATCAATTGTCTAAACATATAAGGGGATGATGTTTTGTAGGTAGAACAGAGGCTGGATTACTTGGGTTTTTTTCATGGAAATACACCCCAAAGTCATGTATCATTTATATGCCATATGCTAACTTAGAAAAAGAAGTGTTCAGAGCTAGCAATGTGGCATTGCTGCTAAGGAAAAAACTCTTTCCATTATTTACCACTGTTTTCAAGGCTGAAGTGTCCTAGTTCCAAAACAAATGCCTCTGTGTTGCTCAAGTGTTTTTAATACTGCAAATAATGTAAATTTTGTGTATCACACACAATAGCCCTTGTGCTGGGCTGTAGCCAACAGCTGGCATAATGGAATGGACATTTTCATCTATTCTCTGTACAATACTCACTGGTGTGTATGTACATGTAAATTGTTGCTTATGTGTTAAAAATAGGGATTTTCTGGGTGCCCTGGACAAACCGAAGTGAAAGGCTTGCCTTTTTCATTAGTGTGAGTAGTTTCAGGGGGAGGGAGGACTTACACCAACAAGTGGTTTAAAGTTTAGTTGCCTACTAGTTCATATAAATTTTACTATTATGCAGTAAATCTGTATTCTAGTGAAGATAAAAGAACAGAGGAAAATAATTTATGGAAACATAAAATAGGAGCTATGGTTGTAGGAGACACTAATTTTTGGATTGTCCTTATTGCTTAGTAATTTTCTGCCTCAGAAATTCATTTTTTGATTGCAAGCAGATGTCTGGTTCTTCCCTATGAGGAACACAAAGGGCAAGTTGCAAGATTAAAAGAAAAATCTACTTCCTTTTGAAGGGCTGTGGTAGAAAATAGGTATCTAAGTTCAAGAGAAGGAGGCACAAGGCCATTAGCTAGTGCTTGAAAGTCTATGTGTGCTCAAATAAATACCAATAAAGTCAACAAAGTCATCTGGACACCCTTGCTTCTATGGGCCAGAGGTACCACCTTGGCTGAACTGAGGTCCTGGTTCATAACTGAGGGATTTACAATTGACATTTCCAAGTTTGTCGTCCCAAATCTCTCACAATAATACTTCTTTGAGCTAGTCTTAACCTAAAGGAATAGCTAGGAAAATATAATGGGATACTTTATGAACAACAGAATTCAAATTTGCTGCAGTACAGCTAGCGTAAGGAGAAAAAACATTGCGTGTTGTTCCATTTTTCCCCAGAAATGGCAAAAGGGTTTATAATTTTGATCAGTAATTTTAAGCTGCCGTGATTTATGTAGTATTACAATGAAAGAAGGAATAATGTGAATTTCATGTAACAGAATGATCAATGAGCGTCAGTCTTGAAAATTATGTGGATACTACTGTGGTAAACACGCCTTTGCCCCCCAGTCTAAATTAGACCGCATCAACTACCTGTCTCTGACAATTTCTTGTGAAAGGGTGTATGTTAAGTGGCCCATGGCACTTGGCCTTGGAGCAAAGTATTCATTCCTGACTCAATATTACGTAGTGGGATGGGTATCGTTTCATTCCTCACTTTAGGGCCAATGTTTGGATTAAGCCGTCTTTGATTTACTATTCTAGATTTGGGATGGATTTGCTGTGGCAAAAGAGGAGATGTAGTCCTTATCAACCAGCATTGCCTGATCTCATGCTTCTAATCACAGTTGCGCACTGCACATGATCTTGATCAATTAAACAAGGAAATTTTTATCAAGTAAACTGTCCTCACACAGGCAAAGACCCATCTTTTATGAATTCTGCATTTGTTTAAGACACATAAAGGCTTTAAATTTCATATTAATGAAGTACTTATTCTGTTAGGCTGGAGATAAAAAAGATTACCAAATTGCCTGAATTAACTTGGGCAGCAGCGGCTACTGGCAGTTTTCAGGGCTTCCTAAACTCACATTGGTCAGAAATACTATGTTGGCTAAATCAAGCCTTTAACTAGGTCAGAATTTCATACTTTTTGTTCAGTTATGAAAATGAAAAGAAAATACATATGTCAACCGCTTTAGTGTATGGAGAAACAATCCTTGGTAGTTTACAACTATGACAAATTTCAGTACAGTAGGATTCTGTTGGGCTAATATAAGGCCAGAAAACACCGAACAGTCCCTCAGTGCACCACTGTTACAGCAGCACTTTTCTGCGTTTTAGCTGTTTTCCAGAGAAAAAACTAGCAAGCAGTACTTAGGCTAAAATATAGTCCTATCATTTTTACATAAAATATTGATGAGGAATAAACACTTAGTATCCCTAGTGTGAATTCACCGGACTTCACAAAACCCTAATATATGGATTTAGAAAAGTTAACATAATCCTTTTATGGGAACTAAAATCAATTACACGTCAGCTTTGTAGTATTATAAATGTATTTAGTCAGCATAGAATTTTTCCACCAGCACTCGTTGCAGATTGAAATTGACTAACCAGATGTTAAATATTAAATAGAACTAATCAAAGTATGGTTCAAGAGATTTTAAAAACAATGATCAAAGAGAGCTATTTATGACCTGATTCATGTTTCAATTCAAACACTGCTCCTATGATGTTATATCTACCTGAATTTAGTCTCCTATAAGCTCTTAATTTTTTTCAGTTTAACATGAATGAGAAATATAAATCAATAAAATTATGTTAATGCAATACAATAGGCAGAAAGGCACAAATCCCAGGGAATTACAAGTAAAATTTGCTGGAACAAAGTGTGTGTTAGCAACAACATGAACTGTAGGTCCAATATGAAGATGAGCAAATGAAGAGATCTTCTTTCCATCAATGATACACCGTTTGTCTTAGGGCCATCATGTTAAAAATAGATTTTATATTGCTTGCACAATAAATTTCATGCATTACTTAAACAACATTGAAACAACAGCAAGAATAGCTACTGACTGATGTGAAAGCAGGAGGGGCTCAGTCATTGCAAAAGAAAATCATGGGCATAATTGCAGAACTGTTTTAACATATATTGTGTAAGTTTGGGGCCCTAAATCCGCAAGAACTCACTAAATTAGTTTTTTTTGTTTTCAAAGGGGGTGAGCACTTCCCAGTCTCACTGAAGCCAGGAGAAGTGCAGGTGAGAGGCTGGCTGTTCCCCTGCCTGGCACTGCACAAGGACGAAGGAGCTCTCCATGTAGTCAAAGAACAACATTTTAAAATGGATCAAAGGAAATGTTCTGTTATACAATGCATAATTAATATGTGAAACACATTATCGTAGGAGTCAACAGGAGCCAAAGACCTGGTGTTTGCTGCAAGAGTATAACTTAAAAGCGTAGTTGCACAAAATGACTACATGCACTGTTGTGTTTGATAAAATAATTCTGTCCCTATCCAATTTATAGTTTAAAGTACAAGTCATCAGAGATGGCAGGAAAACTTATTTTCCAGAGGAAATTTTGTCACTGTCTGTTAGTGAGATTATGCCTTGATTTAACCAGCGGTATATGCTATCAAAGGCAGATGACTCAAACAGATGGAATATTGTTCTGATTGTGTGTGGCTTCTCCTGCACTGTGGTGGTTTCCTCACATCGTTACAAACACCATATCAAGAAAAATCACAGCAAATATCAAGCAATTATCTATGATTTTTTTATTCTTGGTGCCTCCTTCCCTCTTGAAACACACAAGTGAGTGAGGGATGTGGATTCTCTTAAACCTCCAGGTCCACAGCCAAAGGCTCTTTGTGTTGTTGAGAGAAGGAAAATGACTCACAGATCCCTAAAGTCTCTCTCTTCCTTCTTTTGTGTTACAGAGAGTCAGCTGGGCACCTAGTTGAGAAACTGATAGCTTTGCCAGCAGCTGAGGGACAGATGCAGATCCCAGACTAGAGCAGAGCCTCCAGCCTTTGGATATGGAAGCCAAGAAGACCTGGACTCCGCTGGATCCTTGTGTAGCAAGCTTGCAGTGCAGCAAGAGTGGCAGGATGCACCTTTGGGCTTCCAGTTAGTAAAGCTTGGTTTGGCTAAAATATATAATAGTAGTCCCCAAAAAATTCTGTCGTTAGCTAGCATGTTCAGTGGCACCATTTAAAGTCAAACAGCTGAAAACAAATATCATTCTCAGTATTATGTCTTTCTGGATTGATTCTTAGTTTTCCCCATCCTGGCTTTCCAGAGTCGCAAGAATAATTTCCTCATAAGGCTACACAAATTCCATACAACCCCTCTGGTCATGAAAAATATCCTGCCTTCTGTCACCCCTAAGACTCGGATGTGTCTTCCCTCACCCTCCTCACTGCAATCAGGACCTTTGCTCCTTCAGGAGCCTCCCAGTCCACTCTCAATATACCTTCCAATCTTCAACTACTTCAAATACTTCCCCAGGAAAGAAATCTCATTCCCTGGAAAGATGAAGCCCTCTCTTTCCAGAAGTTTCACCTCAGCCAGAGTGGAGATGATGGAAAGAAAAAGAAATGTACACACATACATATGTATTATTTGTACATGCATTTGCCCACACATATGCATACACATATATAAACAATGTAGACACATAGGTGTATATATATATATATACATATACTAGTGCAGCAAATGTTTGGCTACCCTTGCACTGAAAAGCATTTAAAACTTTCAGTCTCCGTGATTCTCCAGAAAATAATTTATCTTCTGAGTAAAGGAACATTTTAGACCAAATTTTATGTTTAATCAGAACCAAAATGATTTTTTGGTGTTATTCTCTCTGTTAGTTTAAAAAATAAGATTAAGTAATGGGTTATTTTTCCAAATACTGTGGTAAACCTGATAAGTCAAAACTGGATACTCCTTGGGAAGGAAAAAGCAAACTAACCACTAGTCCTAAAAGCTACAAAATGGTTTACTTTTATTGCTCTTGCACAAAAAGGCCCCAAAGCCTCAGAGCTATGATTCTCTAAATCACTGCTTTCTAAGCTTGACTGATTGATTTAAAAGCTTGCGAGAGATTTATAATGATTCACTGTGTAAGCCACTGATTTTATATTTAAGTCAGAAGACTGCTTTTAAATGACAGAAAACTTTAGACCTAACATTGGACTCAGCAGGTGATCCACTGCTCAGAATTAAAATGGCAGCATTTTGCTGGCACAAGTGTTTGAAGTGGGGTTTTGAAGCACAGGCAGAATGCAATTTATCTAAGATTATTGCAGAGAGCATTGAAATCTATGCCAGAATTTTCAAAGCTCCCCCCTCTCTGTGTTTAATGTGGTAGGTATGCAAATAGCTGGATGATCAGTATTTTTCCACAGGTATTCTCAAAGATAATTTTAAGCACCTGTCTTTTGAGATTCTGTACAGATGGCCAGAATTTGAAACAAGATTAATTACTCTAGTAATTTTGTGTTGGTCTAGAAGCAGAATTATTTTCACAGGCTGATTGATTGTGCGGTAAAGAAACAAAAGGAGACGCTGCCATACAGTGGATAAAACAAACCATATATACCCTTGCACTCACGAGTAGTGAGAACAGAAAAGAGAGTAGAGGAGGAAGGAATGAGGGAAGAAAGGTTATTGCTTCATCTCTTCTAAGGCTGCATCGAGGACACGGCGACTGACCTCAGCTGTTCTGTAGGGTAAGATTAGTTAGACAAGATAGCAAATTTTATGAGGTCACTACAGTTTTTAGCCATGAGGAATAGCCAACTTCCTAGAGATACCTTGTCAAGAATACTTTTTTGAGGTGGTAGTGTTATATAGGGAAAGCTAATGCGCTAGGCAGCCTGCATTCGTGGAGATTTAGGTTTGCATCTCAGATGTCCCCCATCTTGATCAGGATGATAAGAAAATATTTGATGTCAATACTCAGTTCAAACAGGATTTACCAGCAGTAACCCCTGTTGACTATCCCCCTGACACTTCTTCTATATTTCTGAAAGTGAATATTGGCGTCATTGCCAGCCTGGCATGAAAAGACACCTTGAGCCACACCAATATAATAAATCTGGCACTAAAACCCCAAAAGTTTTTCCATATTATTTCTATAGGACATGCTGCTTATTCTTTCCCTTCACTCTTCAGGCAGTGAGCTTGCCTCTGAGGTCCCAGTGTCTGCAATTCTGGATCAAGTGAGTTGCTCACTGGACCTCTGTTTTTAGGGACACTGTCACAGGCATTTGCTTGAAATTTCTTTATCCAAGATACCTGTAAGCAAGGTAGGGATTGTCTTCCAGATTTAGGCTCTAAGTGCAGGATGGAAAGTCAAGCCACAGTTTCAAAAGAAGATTTAAATATTTTCAATAGATTTCAATATTTTTCACCAAAAATAATGTGAACAGCAAAAGAAGAAATTCCCTTTAATATTGATCCCATCACAACATGCTTGGGAATGATAATCAGATGTACAGAAGCAAGCCCTACCCAAAAGCATGTCCCTTGGTAATTCTGGCAAATAGAGAAACATTATTTTATTGCTTTACATATTAAAATGCTACTTATTACTGACACAAAGGTTGAGGATCAGGGTCTGGGTTTTGATTTCTTTTATCATATAAGCTTACTGCATGACAGTAAGCAGGTTGCTTCTCTGTTAGTTAATATCATCAGGTCTCCATAGTCTAAAAGGTACAGACTGACACACTATAAACAGCCTCGGAAGAGAGCGGCCTAGTTGTGGTTCCCTGTGCATCACTGAAAATAAGTATTTAAATCAAAATGTGTAAAAAAAAATAATAACAACGAGCACTAGCTTTCTGGACCAAGCCATGGCTGTGAAGTCCTCAGCTGGATGAGGCCATGAGTAAAGAAAGCAGGGCTCCTGTGCTACCGGTTTCTTGTATTTGATTCCTCAGTAGACAGTAAAATCCTGTCCATAGCCACGTATTTATTCTTGACTACTCTTTCTTGCTGGTTTAACATTCTATTCTATTTTTTTTCCAACTGTTTGTTTCTGTAACCCAAACCCTAAAACATCATACAAAGGTCTTGTCTTACAACCATTTTGTGATTTGGTGTCACTGGTATCTCATTTTAACCTGTGGTAAAGGCACACATTATTAATCTCCCTACAGATTTTCTGTAATACCTTTTTCTTTAGAAGGCAGATTTTAGTCCTTTTATCTCTTTTTAACCCAGGGACTAATATTTTATATTTAAAACTTTAAAGGTGAAAAATGAAAGTGTAGATTAAATACTTCTGAAAAATCTGAAGAGAATTGATTTTTTTTTTCTAAATTCAAGAGCTTTGCATTTTCAGCAAAGTTTTTGAAATGCATTTTCTGAAACATTTAAAAAGTGCCTGCTGTCTGTGCCCCTGCACCTCAAAAGTGAGTTGATGCTAGAGACTTGTTGGTTCTACATTATGTACATTTATTTGGAAAAAAACCCCAAACCACCAGGATAATTATCTATATTAACTGTTTTATGTTGATGGTTTTTCTTTTTCCTTGTTTAATGTTGCATGTCTGTTATAAGAGATGTTTGAAACAACAATTCAAGACCTGTTGTAATCTCAATACATTTGTTAATATTTTTTGTTTTAATTAGAAATGGGAAGCCGTCTTTTTATGCGTTTTATGTAATTCTTCTACAGTCACATCCAAATCCTCATTGGTTTGTGAACACTATGGCAGTACAAACAATACAAAGCATTTGTTTTTAATTATAATTCAAGATTCAGGTTGCAAATGATTTGCATTATAGCTCTTAGCATAGGCTAGATTTACAGCAAACACATTAAAATAATTAGCATTGTTCTTAAATATGAGTCAGTAAAATAGAAAGTGATAGTAAGTTGATGAAGGTAATAAAAAAACCTTAATCTGGTAGAGAGTGGCTGAGCAATAAAAAAATACACCTTTGCAGAAAGCAAACGTTTCATGCCAGTAAGTCTGCAGAGACACCGAGAGTATTCAGTTGGAGCAGACACTGGCACTCCTGCACCTGCCCAGGTTGAGTCCAGGCTCAGTCTCAGCTGACCCAGTCTTTCTGTATTAACAGGTCTTCAGGAAAAATGATGGCACAGAGCTACTCAAAAGGCTCTATCCTTGCAACGCCTTGGATCAATACCTGTTTTCAGGGAGCTTTGAGGCACACAGTGAGCTACAGGGCAGGAGAGGGAATAAAGCTGAGTTGTCAGCTTCTTGAGGATAGGGAGACCTGTGATAGATGGCACCTGGCTGATGTATTTGCTGGCTAGTTTTTCATCAATGTATGTCATCTTCCTTTTAAAGAGGCAGCCAAGAAAGGCAGCCAAAAAGAAGGCATTTCTTTCCTTTATTTTGGTGGATGCACGTGAGTTGTGGAATACTGTGTAAAGAACAGGGAGACCTTGGTTCCAGGGAGACTTGGGAGCAGGTTCTGGGAAAACTTTGCCAGGTGTTGCTGCTGGCAGGCAGGGAGTGAGAGGCATCAGGGGGATGAAACCGGTGGGGCACTGGGTATGGTGAGTGCCCACAGAAAGCAGGAAGTTGACAAGCAGCCAAAGCACTGAAGTGGGGAACTCCCCCAGACTTCTCTCAGGGACCTTGAAAGACACAGTTACTGCAATAGAAAGGCTGTTGGCCCAGGTACAAACCTGAAGAAAATAACATATCCTGTCAGTGGGCAAGGAGGATAGTGGTTTATCAACACTTTAATTCATATTGTCTCTCATTTTCAATGGTTTTATTTAAAAAAAACCCCATAAAGTCTGTGCTTGGAATTTAATTTTTTTTTTTAAGGTGGAAGAGCTTACGAAGATTCACCTCAAAGGTGAGTTGAGGTCCTGTTTCAGGGCTGCGTTAGTTAGGAGGGCCAGATAGCCTTTACACAATGATATGTCCTCATCTTTCTTCTTTAATGGTAGGCTTTTATTTATATGAATGTTTGTTTGCAGTCTTGCTGCACAGAAGCTTCACACAAAATATGCAAGGACAGGACTTTGGGTCTGTAAATATCATTATGTGTAAAACTGTTAATGGCACTGTACAGAAGCTGTACTGTCTTATCCTGTTGTCTCTCCTACATTGTCCTTTCTGGCTGCATGGGTCTCCTCCTTCAAAGACAGCAGCATATTCTCTCTGCCACCAGGATTTGAGCTGGTTCATCCCACATACAGTGAGAGTAGGGAGAAGCAACAGCCACATCTTAATCTTAGCATGAAATAGAAAATTGAGGTAGAGCCTAGACATGCTTTTTGTCTGCTGGTTATTTTTCTTTAACATACATAGCAACAAACACAAAAAGTGTGCCAGTGTTTTGCTTTTGAACGGGGCTGCATCAAGGATTGCTTTCTTTGTTCCCTCTAGATTCCTGTGAGTCAAAAAAATACCCAAATGTCTTGATGTCCAACTGGTGTAAATACACCATGGTTGATGTAATTCAATCGAACAGCTCAAGATCCGAACACCTGATAACAAGGAGAATTGTTGTGTGAGTCTTTCATATCCGTGGAGATGCCAGGGAGTGATACTGTGTGCCATGAGCCAGGAAACAGTGTAGCTGCAAAGAAACCGACCCACCGAGACTGCGCTGGCTTATCTCACCTGTGCAGAGGTATGAGCACTTGGAGCAGATGAGTGTTGAGAGGTTTGAAAACTGTATGATCAAACACAGAGCAGAAATCACTCATACTTTTCCCATGTTTTATATGTACCTAAAGAGTCTGTAAGGAGCTCTGCTCAGTTTCAGCGATAAGGAAGAATAAGTATAGTTTCATGTCAACTAAAAAATGCATGAAAGAGTGTGGAGAAAACCAAGTAATTATAGTTACTAGGATAAGTTATGGCTTCCTCCAGCAGCTTGGAAACTCAGACTGTGGGATATGAAACAGTTAATGAAAAACACAGAATGGAGCTGGGGGTGCATGAAAGACATGGTTGTATTTTCAGATATAAAAAATACATTTTCAAATGTATTTTCAGCAGTATAGAAAATAAAAATTGGTGAATTTTGAAGGTGATATTTACTCTTAAATTCTGGTTATTTTTTTGCTGCATGATGTTACCATAACCCCTAGGTGGTATTCAAACTTTATGAATCAGATTTGTCTGTTATTTATTCTATTTGTCATGCATTTGATGTGTAGTGCAATTTTCAGAGATTAAAATGATATATCCCTAATTCTTGGATGCTCTTTGATCATCTTTATTCCTTTGCTCCTTTAAACATTGCTGAATAATTGTATATGCATTCACTAGCTGACAACTACATTCCCTGTTTGATGGGCTAATTATGGAAACATACTAGTCTCTTCATAGTTAAGTTAGTAACTAGCTTTGAGCTGTAAGGCCAGTTTTGATGTATCGTCTAACTATACTGGAATAAATCCCTGGAACAGAAACTTAAGATATATGGAATAGTTGGAGAAAATTTTGTGAAGTTTTGTGGCTAACTGTTGCAACTAACATAATTTAATATTTTACTGCTAGAAAATTCTTTTCTATCTTGTTGACCTCTCAGAAATATTGCTTATCTCTGTCCTGGGAAAGTATGACACATTAATGTTGTTACTACTGGATAAGTTTAGCTGGTTCTAAATGAATTTGGGAGAGCCTGTTAAATCTATCAATCATGGGGAAGGGAATTTCAGCATTTCACCAGCAATCTTCAGAGGATTTTGTACAAGTTTCTGTAAGACTCCAAGAATAGCAAGCACCCAGACTCCACAGGGTGGGTTATTCTCTTGCTTGACCTACCTGTCCTTGTATAGAGTTATACTTCCCAGCTCTGTGGAAATGAAGAGCTAAATAAACCTTCCAGAAATAAGTTCAGAATAGCAGGGTCACAGAAAAACCTTCAATATCCCCTGAAATTCCAGAAGAAATGTGTTATTAAGGAGCTGCTATGTGAGCAGAGCTAGCCCCAAGTCTGCCCCTGGCTGAGAGAGAGAGACATGCTGCTTGGCTAAATGGGGATGCTACAGCTGTATTTAACAGTTGTTAATCTCCCTGGAGTTAAACCAGCTAATATGTCTGGCAAAATTTGATTTCACATGAGAATAATAAGTTCTAATGTGGTATATAGTAAGAGCCATACTTTCTCTTATCCATCACGAAGGACTCTGCTGGGACAGAAGACACAGTGAGACATGAACCAGTTAAGGTGAAGAAACACGTTCCTTGTCCCGCTACATATATATATACACATATATATATATATATATATATATATATGTATATATGCCCAGGATTCACCTGCTTGTGTCTTACTGGGATGCAGAGCCTTTTGGGCCCTTCCAGCCTTCTCACACAGCAGAGCTGCCTACGGTTTCAGGAATGCTCACTTAAATACCAACAAAACCAGACCAGTAAACTGTAGAAAAGAAACCCCCAAACTACGCAGAGCAGTTTGTTGGTATGGGAAAAATCCATCCCATCTCTTACACCTGGCAATCAGCCTTTCCATTTGCAACACAAGAAAGCCTGCAATTAGATGCAGGGAGAGGCTGAAGCAGGCAATTGTAGGCAGCAAACCTTCTGAGGATAGGGGCTCCTGTCAGGAAACTCACTGAAGGGGAACCAGTAACTGGCCCAATTACAGGGAAAGCTGTTTCTAGGAACTTTCATCTCAGGCTAACATTGTAATTCTGGTACTGCGCGAGGCTTCACTTCCCCTTGAAATCTGTGTTGCTCTTTGCCTTGTGGAGGGGTCATCTGTATTTTGCGTTTTGCACTAATGCAACTTAACTATGGATACAGTTGCATATACACATATGGTAAATGTGGGTTTATATTCATACGTGTATAGAGTAGTTAGCTAGCCAGATACATACAGATTAGATATAAATACAGATATAGATTACACGTAGGTGTAGATATAGGTATGGATATGTAAGTTCTGTACAAGGAATTCTGTAAGGAATAAAGCTGTGCTTGTATACACATACACATGTATTCTGACTGTATTCACCCATTTCACTAGGGTGAGGGCAATACTAGAAACTTTGGCTTCTATTTTGTGCTTGCCACAATGGTATTTTACTTTTCACAGTATTTCCATTTTGACAGAAGGTGAAACGTAGAGTCAGTGACAGCAATGAAGGAAAAAAACTTTTATTCACTAATAGAGCTCCTGTTTGAAGACCTGGCTTAGGAAGTTTTAGTAAGTAAAACCCTCTTTTGTCAGCATAAGCTCTATTTATACTGGAAAGGCTTAGTGGAATAAAACAACAAACCATACATGATTTGGAAACCTCACCCCTTTTGATAGTGTAGCTTTTCTGAGCACGGAAAACCCCAGTGTGGTATGCTTTCATGCCTCTGGACAGGAAGGTTTAATGAAAAGGAGGCACGTATGGGTCTGTTGGTTTGGCATTGAATAAACGCATATCTAACTATCCTTATTATACTTTTCCTTCTACTTTTAACCATTTTTGTGTCATATTAGCATGGTTTATTCCACAGACATTCTCACTGATTTCTACTACCCTGTTTGCAAACCTCACAGTTCTTTTTCTAGGAGACCAGATATGAAAAAAAAAATCCAACTAAATTTCAGTTTTCCAATTTGCAATGTCATTCTGACACAATGTTCATTAATACAGGGTGTGGTGGTGTGGTAAGAGCTATTAATTCAATTTCTTTCTCATCGTCTTTTTTTTGTTTCCCAGGGAAGCTCAGTCTGTTTCATCTTCTGAAAGTCTAATAAGTATTTTGAACAGGTTAGAACTATAAATCTAGTATTGCTAAATCCTACAGAAAAAAAAATTGCTCATGAAATATATTGATTACAACTGATAATGATTTTTCCACCCTCTCTTCACTGGAGGCAAATAAATAACTATGGAAGTACAATGGCATTGTCATGGCTGGAGGTTTTGCTTTAGCACGTTATAGAAGTCTGTGAATACCCATAGCAATAAGCCTTATTTTTCCGTGTGATAATGTTCATTGTCTGTGCTTCTAAGTTCTTACTGAATTTGATAGTGAATGCTAGTGATTAACAGTTACATGTCTTCAGAATTCCTGATTTGTTTCCTCTGTCAGGACTGTGAGTCTATTAAGAAGCGATTAGGGAGGATCTCCTTCAAGTCTCCTTCACATCAGGATTCTCCCTTTTTTGGTTCAGTTAACTGGAGGTGGGAGTTGCCTGTGATATTTTCTACATTTCACCTTCCGAGGTTATGGGCACTATTCATATGCCAGATCTCCCTCTGAGATGAATAAGTACGACTTTTATGAATTTTTCTTCACTTGTAGAATTTAATTTACATGAATAATTAGAGAGGGACGAGTTAAAACCACTATTTAAAGAGATAGCACCCTTTTGTTTGCTTATGATCCAACTTTGGAACCCAGTTGTTTTAAAAAGGATCTGGGCTCCTCTCCATAGGGATTTTCCTCTTTGTAGTTTTGCCTTGATCTAAATCAGCCTGTTGTTAAGCAGCGTTTGGGATGGAGTTTGACAAAGAAAAACTGTTATCTGGAGAACTAAAGGGACTTTCAGTTTTCCCTCGGAAATGTTTGCTGGCTTCTTTTTCTGATGTGGCCAGGATTTGCTACCAGATTTATGACAATGTTGTTTAATTCATACATCAAAATAAATAAATTAAGTGCTTAACTTCATTTAGTTCTTTGTGCCATTTCCTGTGCTGTTAGGGCTTTAATGAGCCCAGCTGCTCTGTAGAATTGCTGAGGGTGGAAGTTGGCCTGGGAGGGGAAGGAACAGCTTCTCTTTGAAGTGCTGTCATGGCAGGATCACTAAAGCAAGGCTTCGAAAGGGAAATTCCTGTTTCCCTTCCTATTCTACTTCAGTAGTCTTGACGGCAGCAGTTAAATAAGGAGCAGCATTAAGGCTTTCAGACTTAACTTCTCAACCATTTGATGCCAAGCTTCCAATGGGAACTGAGGGGGAGAGAGAGAGAAAGAAAAGGAAAGAAAGGAAAAGGAAATAAAAGGGAAAAAAATGGAGGGAAGACCAAGGTGTTTGTGAATGCTCTGTACAGGCACTCATCTCAGAACAGCACCCACCAGCACTCTCTGTGTCCATCCCACACTCAGTACTGGAGCTGGGAATCCTCAGGTTACCTGTATTTGCCAAGATTTGTTTTCCTAACAACTGGGCTTAGGCCATGAGGGGAGAGGGAGCAGAGCTTTAACTGTGAGTGGTGGAGGAGGAGGAAGGCACCTCATTGTAAATGGTGCCTCATGGACATTCAGAGGGCTGCACAGTGTTTCATAGGCATGCGAAAATCAGGTGTTAATTCCAATTAAATTAAGTTACAGCAATTCTCTAATCTCCTCACAGTAATGTATTTGCTGAAAAATTATGGTCAAAGTCATTGGCTGTCTTGTATTTGCTGAGTGCAATTAGCTACTCTGTGTTTATACATGCATAAATGTATGTACGTGTCTGAATGAAACCATATGACACAGCAAGACACCGGATTACTCCCCTTTGTACCCCACCTTCTTCAAATTTGGAAATGCCCTGCAAGTCGCTGGCATCCAGCACTATGCATCTGATGGCCAAAAATTCTGTGCTCCTAAAGACTGGTTTCAGAGTCCCCTTCTTTACCTGTCCTAACCATTTATTTTAGGGTGGCTTACCCTATGAATGTGCTTTTCTTCCTTACAGTTAATGAGAAGATGCTGGATATCCGCTTCAGGAGAGAAATTTAAATTTGTAGATAGCTAAAGTTAGTTGAGATAAATCCCTTTAACAGTACCAAGCTTGAAGAGGCAAAGCTTCAGTGCTGAATTACTTCTCAGCAAAGTACCTTCAGAAGGTTCCTTCTTACATTTCAGGACAGAAAAACTATCCTACTGTTGTGGAGAAAACAAAGGAAAATAAAGATGAAAATGAGACAGTAGTAATAGTGTTAGGTGTCTGCTGAGGAATCTTAGCAAAGTCTTCCTTCTTTTTACTGAAGACAGTCATCTTCTTGGATACTAAACAGTAACAGTGTCTTACTACAGGAAAGTTTTCTTTTAGTTTTAAACTTTAAAATTTAATTTTTTAATGCAATCTAAAACTCTATCACAGCTGTAGAGCAGAGTGCATTTGTTCTTATAAGGTCTTTAAAATATCTTCTATACTTGGACTGTGTGCCTCTTTAAAATATTTAGGGCTAAATCAACTACTGGATTTAACAACAATAACTGATTTATTTTTTTGCTCTCTGTAACAACGTTTCAGGGAAATATGGGTTGTTTTGTATCTCTCTGTGCAAGTTTTGTGACCAGGTATCTAGGAGGATGTAGGCAGTTAAATTGGCCATGACCCTGCTCTTTGGAGAGACCTAGAACTCTGATGAATCTCATCCTGTCTCTTGGACACATTATAACTTGGATTGCATTTTAGTTTTACAGTTTATGACATGGGGAAGGGACCTGTTCTGTGGTCTCTTGGGTGTGGTGGTTTTGAAGCAGGTGCTCAACAGTGCTCCTTGAATCCAGTGACTCTTGCTCACAGCTGTGGGCACTTAATGTTCGTGACCTACCTGGCCATTTTAGTCCTGTGTTCCTAAAAACAGCTGCATTAGCACTACTGAACTGATGCCTCTTTCCTGATAAGTATATTGGTTATGTTTAAACACATACTAAGTGTGTGTTGCTTTGCAGTTGTTGCAGTAGTCCTCTGTATATGAAGGAGGACTTAGTTTAAATAGCAGTGTTCAGCACTGTCATGAACATTTTTGTCTGCTTGTATTCTGTAAAATTGTGGGGCAGCATTGGCAATTCTTCTGTTCTATTCTTACCTCCATAGTAGTCAGACAAGTCCTTGGAATGCTTGATTACATAGCCAAGATGGTTAGATAATGTAAGATAATTTGTATTATTTCAAATAAAACACAATTCTTGTGTGCTTGACTTTGCAAAGCTAGGAGATCTAAAATGCTTTTTTTATCTTGAGAATTTATGCATCAGATTTGTTTATCAGTAAAGTGTTGCTTTTTTTTTACAGAGCAACTGTATTAGAGATATCAAATTGTTCCCAACGGAATATTGTTTTCTGATCCTTCTAAGGGACTTATGTCTTCTAATGGAAAGACCTAAAGGCATTCTGAAAGCTCAAAGGAGTGAATGGAAGCTCTTTCCCTTTGATTTTTACACATCTGTTGTATCAAAAACTACTCAATTCATTCTTTATTCATCTAAGTTTGCCCAAGAATCATAAAAGATACCTTAAATGTGTTCTTTGACCTGAATTATGATACAGATAATACTCTGAAATATAATATGCTTCACCCCACTGTAACAAGGTAGCATCAATTTACATCATTGCTTTTGCTAAACATGAGGGTTCTGTATCCTTTTATTTTTTTTTTGCCTCTTCAGAAAGACTGAATCTGTTGGTTTTGCATTTTCATGTGATTCATACAGATTTTGAAAAATTCAGTTGAGAGTTTTGTCCTGATTCTTTTTCCTTGGTGATATTTTTAAGGGAAAGGTAAAAAATAATACTTATTTTCTCCCTCAGACCTTCAGACAACAGAATAAAGAAGCTGATAGATACCTCATAAATCTTTTCATTATCTGGGGAGGGATTGAACCAAAGCAGTCATCACAGGCTAGATATTTCCTCCTTGGACTTTTGGTTCTACATGTATCTCTTTCTACAGTAGCCTACAAAAAAAAAAAAAAGGAAAAAAATAAGAGAAGTAAAAAAAGAAAGCTAAATGGTATGTCAGTCTCTCCCTTCATTTTAGTTTTCCTCTTTTTCTTCTAGCAATGTTTCTTAGCTCTTCTCTGTCTTATTTTATGACCTGTTCAAATTCCCAGTTTATAAGGTCTTTGGTCTTAGCCTTACAGATTTGTTGCCATCCATAGATTGTCATCATCATCTTGAAGTCTCCATGTGGCTTCTACTAGCTATTTCTATTTTTTCCATCCTCCTCATCTACTGGAGAAGTAACAGTTTCTGAAATCAACTACCTGTACAACTGTCTCAGCAAAGATTTATCTCCCTTCTCTATGTATAAACCTCTTGAATGCCACTTTTGCAGGTGCTGTGTTAATCTTCATTCCTCTGCTCACATTATCTCTCTTTTATGTTCGGTGACACTGCTTACACCTACACCTGTAACTTTTGTTCATCTCCACTTTTTCTGACCATCTTCATAGCTTTAGCTTTTGAGTTGGTTCCACTTCTCTGGTTGCCTTTGCTGTTTCAATCACTGTTAGGCACATCCTCAATTACAACTTCAGCACTCTGGCCTTTCTTGACCCTTTTAACTGTTAGTGCGTTACTTGCTTATGCTCAGTCACATCCTTGACTTTCATATCTAAACCATGTTCAAGTCTAAAGATTTTCTCTTTCCTCTCAAAAAAAAATTAAAAATCTATCCACCTCTTTCCACCTGGAGATAAAATTCTTGCTTTAAAACAAGAACAAATTCTCTTTGGTGTCTACACAGTTTCAATCCATGTAATTAGATAACCATTAGCACAGTGTACTGCACATGTGTTGCATCTTCAGTTGCTGGTTTTAGCTGCAAGATTATTGATTAACAGTTCTAAAACACTTTTCCTCCATGTTTTTATGTATTTGCTTTTAAACCTATTTTGTTTTAATGTGGTTTTGTTTTGATGTGGCTTCTAAAACATGTGAGTTGCATAATTTAGTTGTGTGTTGCGTGAAAGAATACTTCCTTTTTGTACTGTTTTTTCTCCTGTTGTCTAAAAATTAAAATATGGCCCAACATCTCAACACTGTGATTAAGTTTATAAAGAAAAAGCAACACTTACTATGAAATTATGAAGGGCACATTTGGTTAAAAGTTTAGTAACAATTCTGTGTAGTTTTGATTCTTAAAATTCTTTAACAGAATATTGTAAATAATATTTCTAGTTAAAAATCTGATGATGATAATTTATGGTCAAGTTAAAAACTTTTAAAAGTAGGTCTGACAGAGCATTAACTGCTTCAGGAACTGATATTTTGTACCAGTTACCCACTGATTATCTTTAGTCATCACACAATAACAATTAGAGATAGTAGGAACTGAAAGTTTTTGGTAATCTCTCTGGAGGTATGTCAGTGAGAGGTAGAAACAGATGAATGTTTATAAAGACTATTAATGAAAAAATTATTTAAAGATGGAAAAAGACTGTAAGTAAATGTATCAAGAAAGAAGACACTGGTAATGAAATCACTTGTTTGGATTTAAAAAAAAAAATCTGCTTTTACATTTTATTTGTTTGGTAGTGTTATTAACCAGATGTATGTTCTTGCATCCTTGTACTTCAGCAGCAAGTGGGTTCATTAAGATCATTAGTTTCCTGTGGCAGTGTTACATCAGGTACATTTTCATCAGTACTGCTGCTAGTGTTATCAGCTAATATGAAGCCTAAGAGAAGCAGAAAATCATTTAAGGAATGGTATAGTCAATATGAATATTAATTTCAGTGAAGATGAAGAGCCAAATCCCAAGAGGGCCTAAGAATCTACACTTCCAGTTGACTCACCCATTTCAGACCCTGTCAGGATCTGGGTGTAGCAATAATGTCACTATATTGTTGATAAATGAAGACTGTTAACACACTGCATTCAGACCTAAGCAGCAAAGTTATTTATCTATTCATTTCTTTATTTATGTATTTATTTATATTTAACCTTTTTAGTCCTTCCAGTTCATTACTGAGTTAGAAACATCACTGTCTAGTGTATTTCCTCAATGTTTTCTATCTCTTCCTCTTGCATGTACAGAAATAGTTACTGATTCACTATAATAGCTGACATTTCCTCTGCTTTCATTTGTTTCTGTACCACTAGCTGTTTCCTCAATTTCATTATTATCAAACAGCTCTTCAGTGATAGACTGCTGTTCCTCATCTTCATATTGATAATTTTATTTTCACATGCATCATCCTGATTTTCAACATCTTCGGTGCAGTCCTCAGAAGATGAGTCATTTGCAACAGACAGATTTTCATTACTGGAGTCATCTTTAGAGTCAGAATGTGTTGGTCTATTCTCAGGGATATTGTTTGCTCCTCTGTTCCTTTCATTATCTCTAAGAAGAGATGTGCCTGATGCACTTGCTTGGTCATTATCCAGATAATTAAAATCAAATGTACTTATTTTGTAGATTAAACAAGAACATTTTTATTATGATTGTTTGTGTTTGAAGCTTTAAAAACATCTTAGTATAAATGTTGAACTTAATTTCACTGACTATTTAAACATTTAATGTGAGAATTATTTTCATTCAATAGGTAAAACAATGTTAATTTTTAATAGGTTTGCTTCATGTAAATAGATATGTTGACATAGCATAATTTTGTAAAAAGTGGAGGAGGAAGATACATGAAAGTAGAGGTTCTGGTAGCTTCTGCGTAAAGGTTGTCATTTGCATGTGTTACAGCAGTCACTGGTGAAGGCCAGAACGGTATAAGGTAAGAAAGGTCAGCGTGGCTGCAAGCTGAATGTGTGTAACATTTCTAGCCAGTAGAAGGCATAGAGGAAAGGGCATATATGTTATAAACCAGAGTTTTCAGAGTCTGAGACTGTCCCAGCCAACTTGCTCAGCCTAAGCAAGTAATGTTGACTCCCTCCACCGTCCACGGAGAAAAGTTCGTGGAGCAATGTCTCTCCACATGTTATAGGTATCTGAGCCAAAGATGAAATTTTCTCTGGAGCTATTGCTCTCCATACACTGATAATTGGTTATGTTATGTAAAGGAGGTATTTGCCACCACCCTCTGGGTGCAGCCTGTCAACCAGTTCCCATCCACCACACAGACCACTTGTTTAGACCGTCACGTATCAGTTTCTCCAGGAGGAGGCTGTGGGAATCCTTGGACAAATCCAGGTAGACAGCGTTCACTGTTCACCCCAAATCAGCCCATCAGGTTACTCTGTCACAGAAGGCGATCTGTTTTGTTGAGCATGATTTGCCCTTGGTGAATCCATTCCGGCTTTTCTCAATTATGTGCTTCATTTGACTCATGATAGCCTCCACGAAGATTTGTTCCATAGTATGCCTAAGCACTGAAATAAGACTATGCTATAAGTTCCTTGATCCTCCTTTAAGCCCTTCTAGTAAATGGAGGTGACCTTAGCCTTCTTCCAATGCTCCAACCTCCACAATTTTTCAAATGTTATGGAAAGTGTCCTCACAATTACATCAGCCAGCTCTCTTAACACTTTTTGGTGGACAACACCATTTTGTAGGGGTAAAGCTCCTGGGACAGTCCACAAACCAACTCTTCCTTCACTGACAATGGGTTTGTGGTTGCATCAACCCGAACTTCTGTCCTGAAAGCCAGGGGCTCAACAGTGCTGTTAAAGACAGAGGTGAAGAAATTGTTGAGAACCTCTGTTTTTTCAGCATTATGGGTGACTAATTCTCCTCTCCTGTTTTTTTTTGTGTTGTTTTTGTCAGCATTTCCAAATTTAGGGAAGTAGAATTGACCTATGGAATTTTATTATGCATATCTGTAACACTGTTAGGAAATTTGAATCAGTGTGTTCTGTAGTGCTTAATTCCCATCAATGTCAGCTTCCCTAAAATCACTGTGCTTGTATTTCCTTGTACACATTGTGTCTTCCTGACTTAATATTTCTAATACTGTTTGTACAAGATGTTCTGTAGATGCAGCCTTATGGTGCTAATCATGCTTGGCTCATTCCCTTGAACTGGATCCAGAATAATCTCATTTTGCATTAGGGTTATCCTCTTTGAAGAGTCCTTATATCCGAGGGAGGGGATTAGAGTCTCGAAGAGTGTGATCTAGTTAAGGCCAACCTTCCTCATATTTTTACATAAAGTAGAGTGGGAACTAAAACACTGTAAAGTTTCAGTTAAGGGAAGGGACTTAGCAGATGGCAATAAGTTTTGCCACCATTGTCCTATTATTTTGCTTTTGGACATCCTAGCAATTTTTTCATCTTCTTTTTGTTCACCAAATTTCTTTTGTGCACATTTTTTGGCTTTCATTCAAAAAACCCACCAAAAATCCAACCAAACAAAAACCAACAAAAAAGCAGCAGCTTTACACCTCTATACTTGGAGTTAAAACAGGACAAAAGATTATCCTGTAACCTTTCATGTACATTACCATCCTGATTTGGTTTCTAGGAAATAGATTTACTATGAATCGTGAAAACAAATTCTCTGGCCTTGATGTTCCAATATATATTTTGAATGGTCATTTCTGTGTAGAGATACCAAGTTTTAAGGCAGATTTCTAAGCCACTCTTGAGTTTTGTACATAGGCTGAAAACCAGATACTTAATTTTGCCTTCTCTATTTTCCATCTAAAAAAATCTGTAATATCTGATTCTTTGTGGGTTGTATATACAAATGTAAAGATGGTGTCACTGAGAGTAATAATATAAGGTAATCATGCTCATGGAATTGACAGTGCCTGAGAATTACCAGCAGACATTTTGTTTTTGCTGTATCATCTTTAATAATACAACACATGTCCTTTTCTGAAAATAATGTAGAATTCAGGAAAGGAAGGGGACATTATATTTCAAAATATGCATACCTTGAACAAAATAATTTTTACATTTCAAATTTTTGGAATAAGAATTTTTTTCTATTTAAAAAAAAGAAAAAAAGAGAGTTAAGAGGATAAAAAATTGGAGCCTGAGACTACTGAGTAAAAATAATTTACAAAGTTCTAGTTACAAGTCAAAACTCATATGAGTCTAATCTCATAGCAACTGGGAATTGTTTTCACGTTAAAGTTGATCAAAGACATCTGAAAGTCACTTTTTTCCAATCTGGACAGCATATGCCTCCAAAGCACTCTCGTAGCATTGTCATGCCAATCTGGCCAACCAATCTGGTCAAGGACTAAGCAAATACAAAAGCTTAGCTTTCAGCTTGGCTTGAGAGATTCTTCTAGAGCAAGCCATGGACATTTTGGCTAACATGACTAAGACACCTAAGATTCAGCTTCCTAGTAGTATTTAAAACATCCCAGAAGGCTAAAATAATTTGTCATATTTTTTATTCTTTTCCTCTAAGAAAGAGTGACTATAGCCAAAACAATACAGGAAAATGCTTCCTTTCAATTATTCCTATGTGTTATTCTTGAGACCAATCCTTGTTAGAGTCTAGGAGGAGCCAGAATATATGGTAACAGAGAATGTGGAAACTCATGTGAAAAATTTTGACCTTTTGTATTGGCCCCATTTTATTCACTAGCAGAGTAAATCTGCATTCTCTGGGACAAAGCTGAATCATGAAGGTGGACAGCATCACTGTCTTCAACTTTTTCACTGGTTGGATACCCAAAGGCAATTTTTGCAAAATACTGGGATATGTTCTCAAGGTTTTGGGCTCCAAACGGTCAATGCTTGCAGACTTCACAGAAAAATCACAGAATATTCTGAGTTGGAAGGGACACACAAGGATCATCAAGTCTAACCCTTAGCCCTGCACAGGACCATCCCCAAGAGTCACGCCATGTGCCTGAATGTATCATCCAAGCTCTTCTTGAACTCTGTCAGGCTTGGTGCTGCAACCACTTCCCTGGGCAGCCTGTTCCAGGACCCATCCACCCTCTGGGTGAAGAACCTTTTCCTAATATCTAACCTAAACCCCCCCTGACACAACTTCAGGCCATTCCCTGGGGTCCCGTCACTGGTCACCACAGAGAAGAGATCAGTGTTTGCCCCTCCTCTTCCCCTCACGAAGAAGTTGCAGCCTACAATGAGGTCTCCCCTCAGTCTCCTCTTCTCCAGGTTGAACAGAACAAGTTACCTCAGCTGCTCCTCATATAGCTTCCCCTCCAAGCCCTTCACTATCTTTGTTGCCCTCCTTTGGACACTCGCTAACACTATATTTCAGTGCCCAAAACTGCACACAATATTCAAGGTGAGGCCACCCCAGTGCAGAGCAGAGCAGGACAATCCCCTCCCTCAACCAGCTGGTGATGCTTTGCCTGATGCCCCCCAGGACACGGTTAGCCCTCCTGGCTGCCAGGGCACTGCTGACTCAGATTCAACTTGCCACTGATCAGGAGCCCCAGGTCCCTTCCACAGTGCTGCTTTCCAACACCTTGGTCCACAGTCTGTAGGCTTTGGGAAAAAGCAGAACTTGAGTCTCACCCTCATACTTAGTATTTATTACTGGTTTGGGGACTAGAGATATAGTTCTAGATTGGATTCTGTATGTCTGAATGGAGAAGGTGCAAAGTAGGACAAATTTTGTCCTATGTGGTACTGCAAAAACTTTATCAGGTTGCTATTGCTTATTTTAGTGCAGGAACCCACAGTTACCTAATCAAGAAGGAAATTCCCTATTCAGAAAGTGACACTGAATGGGATTATAGGATGTGGGCTTGGAGAGGGAGAGGTAAGGCATGAAAGGGGTTGCTTGTTTTAATGAATATTCCTTCCTCCTTGTTCTGCTGCTGGCTTTGCGAAAGTAATACATCTCCATGACTGGTCCAGCACTTGGGAGTGCCCGGCTAAGGGCACTACAAGTGCAAGATATTCCGAGCAGATGACTTTGTGCATCTCCTTCATTATCCTGTGAATCCATACCTCACTTGGGAAGGGAGCTGCTTTTGGTATGATTGGTGAGATGATTGATTTTCACCTATGTTTGAAAATTTCATACATTTTTGGGAAATGAAAAATAAAATACTTTCACGATGGTCTGCTGTAAAACATTGCAGCTATTTACCATGATGTTGTCTTTCACTAAAGGAAAATTAAAGGTCTACTGAAATAATTTTGCTCCCCAGTGATTTAGAGAGACCCAGTATCGCCATAATTTAGACTCAACTTTTCGTCCCTGCATAGTTCCATGATTTGCAAGCTGTTTCTGGCAGCCATCGCTGTCAAACCAATTATATTTCTTCTTCTTCTCCTAACTTTCTGGCCCTTTTCCCTCATAATTAACTTCTTCATCTGATTTACACCTATTTAGGTCTACCTTTCTAAGGGATATAAACTCCTGAATGAAAATATCATGCTAGGAGTACTTTATTAACCCATTCACTTGCCTGACATGATTGTATTTTTTATATACAAAATTCAGATGGAAAATTCTGTTTTCACTGGTGTTCCATTTTGTTTCATAACCTTAGAGTATGAAAAGTAAAGCTATGCATTTGTATCCTCAAATTTCAGAGTAAACTGCACGTTAATAGAATTTAGAAATGCAATTAACTTTGTTCATAAGTTAATTGCAAAATGGTCTTAGTTTTTAGGCAAAAATGAGGAAAATGTTAAGTTAATGCTGCAGTTTTGATCAAAGTGTTTGGGAAACTGCAGTTAACTTTAATCTTGTTGAATTTCTTTGTAACCAGGAAGTAGCCTGATGCACTTGTTAGAAATAACTGATGTACTCCATTTACTGCTCTCTCTTCTCTCTCTTGTGTAATACCTAGGGCTGCCCATATCTTCATGGGATTTTTTTGTTTCAAAATAGTAAAAAGAAAACAAATCAATATAGATTAAAATCAATATTAAATCTGTTGGGGAAGGGACAACTAAGTCCTTTGGAGTGGTTTTACTCCCTGAATCTATAGAAAGGCCCTATGTTTACATACAATTGTATGCTTTTTCCTTTTGCGAGCTTCAGCAAATTTCTGGATCCAGGTTCTCAAGGGTCTGCATATGCTCTCAAATCCTGATTGAGAAGGAATGTTTCTGTCATTATCTTTGATACGTCATAACTTTTACTTTCATTACAAGCTGCAGATGCTCATATCCTTTGAAAACATGTGACCTAATCAACTGTGAAATATATCTGATAATTCCACATCAGGTGGTGCTCTTGAACAAAGCTTATCTCAGAGAAATCCTGTTTCTGTAGAGTCTGTTTTGCCACCAAACTCAGTGAAAACTGCTGCTCCACAGTATGTATGATAGAGCACAATGCTACTCCGCTGAGATGGAGACCTTTGAGCCCACTCATTCATCTCAATCAGCACCATTTGGTATCTTGCAGCTTTCAGTAACGGTTCCACAAATTTAACGAGTAGGATGGTTTACCAAGATACAAAGCTGGATTGAGAGACAGAAGCTTTAATCAGTTTTCCATCCCTGGAGATGTTAGCATGTGTGTTCTGTAATCTGAAAATAAGATGCTTATAATCTCGTAGACAATGCATGAAATAAAGCTTCAGCTTTACTCAACAGCAGAGTGATATAGACAGATGAGGGAGTAGAAGGAAACTATAAGTCAGTGTGATGAGGAGTTGCCAGCACTACCAACCTAACTGCTGCCAGGTCTTTCACAGGGCTTGCATCAAATGGATTTGAAGGTGGATGTTTATGGAGAGTTCCCAAGCATGAAGGGTAGCACGAAAGAAAGTGCTTGAGGATGCAACAAATGAATGATGGGCATGGGCACTGTTCACTGGCTAGTGCTGGGAGCTGACACTCTGAAACACAGAGGGAAAAAATAGTGGGGTGGCTAGACCATGAAGGACCGGGGTAGTAAATGATGTTGTTAGGGGAAGAATTTCTAAAAAGAGGTGATATGGTCTAAACAACAGCCTAGAAAAATGGGAAGTTTGCGTTTGTCATGAAGTGTTGCCATAGTCAAAGAACAAGAGGATGAAACTTTGGGCAAAATTTCCTAATTGTTTGAATATGTAAGAAAGGCCACATCTTTAAGAAGATATGCACAGAAAATTTACAAAATTTAAGTATAACTTTGTCCAGAGTGATAAGCATGATATTTGGGATCTAGTCTAAAGTACTGCCCATAGACACTGAAAAGCAGTAGCAAAGAAAGAATAAGAATGTATTGTCCCTGCTGAACAGGGCTTAGAAACTTAGAAAGTGGTGTTGAAAAGAGGAAAATCAGTTTTACTGACCAAATGTGCTGGCTGTGACTTAACTGCATACCTCATCACTGAATTCACATTTGTGTCTGAGATTTTCTTAAAGTTAGAGTAGCAGGGACCCTGACCATTCTTCACCCTCAAAGTTACAGGCTGAATGAGAGACTCTAAAAAAAAACCAAAACAAAACCAAAACAAACAGAAAGACTACCAAAGAAATAAAAGGACTAGGACAGCACACTGTCTGGATGGTCAAAGGAAAACTTGATCTAAAGATGTTTGACAAGTAAACAAAGGTTGAATGTGAACTTCACCAGTGAGGAAACTGAGGCCACAGGGAAAGAAGTTTCAACAGAGGGCAATTCTAGAGATCTAACATGGATTTGAAAGAAAATTCTCAATCCTGACTGTAAACACTCTTTGGTGAGGTTAGAGATAAAGAGGAAAAGCGATGCCAAGCAGAGATGAGTGGGAGGCAGAGGATGTGAGAAGCTTCAGCACTGATGACTGCACATTACAGAAGTTCAATGGAAGCGTTAGATGTGGTCATATTTGGATAGCAACATACAGTAATTCTTGTCACAGCAGGTTACAACTAGTTTTGCTTTGGTCAGATCCTGATCCCACAGCAATCCCAAGTGAAATTCATTTGTCTAAGATGTATATGGTGTTAAGTATAATGGGGTTTTCAAACTAAATACTGAAATATTGGAATGTGCTAGCAATTCAGTTATAGCACATTATCCTTTCTCTTTATAGTTTCACTATAATTTTTTTCCAGAACTTTATTGAGAGAATTAGGCTTAGTGGGATCATTTGTTCTAGTCTTATTTATATTTCACAGTAGATACACTTAAAATTCTTATTTTTCTTACAGCAACTTAAAAATAAAATCTGAAAACTGCTAAAACCCAATAAACTCTTTTTCTCTTGCATAAAAATTCAAGAAGCCAACTTAAAAAAACCCCACTATATTGAAGTTACACAATTAGCAGCTTTCAACTTGACATATTTCATACATGGAAATGTTTCCTTGATTTTTTTTTTTAAACATTTTATATAACAAGTTAAAAATAAACCTTCATGGTGATTTAGTAGCATGAACTGAGATTAAAACTTCAAAGACAATTGTAAATGTACTGCAGTTACTGAGCATGTGACTCTTTGAAAACATCAGTCTGGAATATCAGAGTTAAATGTCAGAGCTCTGTATTTACCCCAAATGGTATGGCTGGCCCATGTTCAATGACACTAAGGGAACAATGCTTCATTGTATCAACTTAAATGCATTTTCCTTGTGTTTTTTCCCCCCCTCCATTAAACAGACCTATTACTGTATGATTAACATGAAATGTACAACAAACTAAAACTCCCACCTTCTTTCTGGGAACAAAATAATGAACTAAGAAGTTCAGGCAGTGTTCAAGATAAGGTTGAATAACTGGCTTGATAAACTACTGCTGAATACACATTGCCACAGAAAACCTAAGAATGCTAAATATGCTAAATATAAATTAAAATGGCCATAAGCCACGAACCCAATCATATCACCTAGCACAGGGCACACTCCAGCTATTGGACACCGGGAACAAGGCAATAGTCATGGATACCTGTACACATGACACATGTATACCATGAAGACCTGTTTTCTCAGTATCCATGACTCTTTTGAAATCTCACTTTTTATTGTAATGTAGAACATAGGCTCTTTTGATTATACATCATTCAGCTCTTTTATAAGTGCTTTAAAAGGTAGCTCTACATTGATAAAAATAATGAGTAATGAGAATGAGACGTAATACTTGCTGTTAAGTGTCTGATTTCCATCCATTCCATCTGCACCTCACCTCCCTCCTCATCACCGACCTAACTACTTATCATACTAGCCAGCATAGGAGAGGAAGGGATGACATTGGCTTCTTCCTTTCCTATGTAAACATGCAGCAAGAGGCAGGTGATCATCTGTAATCTGCTCTTTTTTATGGATTATTATTATTATTATTACTTTTCTACTTAATGAAGCTGATATTTGTGCACTGAGCACTAATGAGCTTGCTTGTTGGAAATATAAATGTTGCTTTTGTATTTGCAGTTTTTCCTCAGAAGTGGAAATTCTGGAACTGAAATTCTCTTAAGAGCTAATAAGTGCATTGGTCACAGACAGTAAAGCATTTTTTCCTGCTGGTGTGACCAGCAGGATGTGATGTTTTTGGTCAGTGGCTCCTCCATTTCCAAAAGAATTATTACATTGCACCATTGCCATCACTGCACAGGCTGAATTCCATGTAAGATTTCTGAACTCACATTTGACTGAAGAATGCGAAATCTATGGTGGTTCTTTTTTCTGTGGATGCTGTTTTATGATTGTTGAACTGCCAGAAGACTTCTGAAGAAGTTTGAAATTTCTATTATGCCAAAGTAGAAGACTATCTTCATCCTTTTGCTTTGCATGATATTCTGGTATGCCGAAGTCTGAACAATACAGTAGGGAGCTGGAGATAAATAAAATGTGTTTGCAGTGATCTGTATAATGTCAGTAATGTGTGATGTGTGTTGTTACATTCCTTTTGGAAGTAGGTGTTGAAGTCTTTATGTCCAAATAACAGGTGGCTGTAATGTAGGCAAAATATGACAAATGTGAATGATTGAGGCCAAGCCACAACTTTCTAGGATGAAATGGAGTCACTCAGCCAGCTGGAGAGGAAAGAAAGCACTTTCCACGAGCTTTGCCAGATACGCTCTAAGGAAGCTTTCCTGAGGCTGCACCGGGAGGCATCAATGTCTGTGCTGGAATGTAAGATTTTGAGTATCTTATATCAACCCTTTTCAATAACCATCCACATTGCCAACCATGAACATTTAAAAAATCATGAGTCAGATCCCAAAACAACTTTAAACTGACTTAAAAATTATAATATATGAGGGGAAAAAAATGGGGTTTATGGATCTTACTGATCTCCTAGCTTGTTTCATGATTTCCCTTCCTTTAGCTTTCTTTAAGGGGGATGAATTGCATTTAAAGAAAATGAAGAATAAGACAATTTTATGATAATATGGAATCATGAGAAAACCCCAGAGTTCTGGAGGCTGCATTGGAAAATGTGGGGTTCACTGGCACTACAAAGGGTCCTGGACATGCCTGAGTTCTCTGTCATCAAATTAGCTAGTCCTTGAGTGGACAGCCCAGGGAAAGAGAAGGAGTAAAATTGTGAAAATAACAGGTAGGGAATGGCTGCTCATTTAGAGGGCATAAAATTTTCTATCACTCTTCTTTCACAAATTTTATAACTAGGTGAACAAGGGTTGAAAAGCTGGATGGTCATGCTAAGGCATCTCCAACGCATTCAGACTTCTGCTGCGTAGTTTGAAGCTATCTAGCAGACGGTGAATTATGTGAAAACTTATTGTCATGACAAAGACCATAAAAAATGGAAAATGAGACAATTAAAGACCCCGTGACAAATTTTATAACAAGTATAGGAAATAACACAAAGTTAATCCATAGTATTATCTTTTCAAGGTTCTTCTTACATGTTGTAAATAGGGTTTATAGTACTAGCTATTTCTTTGTTACTTGGCCATCAATCACCCTGAGGCATTACTAAACTGTTACTTATCTGCTGACAGGTAAAACGAAACTTTAGTGCTGATATTACTGACATTTTATTAGTGAGCATCAAGAGCTCAATAGTCACCAAAAGAGAAAAAAGTAAACTTTGTTAAAATACCATACTGAGATTTTTAGGTTGCTTGCTTCTATTTTGCACTCATGGAAATTATGTTCCTTGAATCATTTGAACTGACTGTAAAGGGAAGATGATGGACCTTTCAGTTATTCATGGCTGACAGTTTTTGTTGTTGTGGGTTAGCTTTTTAGTAAGCATTTTGTTGTACTGCTACCCGACACCTGGAGAAACTTCAGGTTTTGGAGAACTACGCATTTATAAGTGGTATGAAATGTTTGTGCTTTTCTTTTAGGTTCCCAGTGTGTCCAAATTCTGGGAACAGGAAAATGTTACAGTACTAGAAAACTACTGATTTAAAATTAAAGTATATTTATGTCATTAATTCTTATTACTAAATTAACATATTTCTGCATGAATCCTAAGTTTCTCTTTTCATGTTAACTTTGACCACAATACCTACTCAAAAGTAGGTATTTGCAGAGAACATCAGCAGTTTAAATAGTGCCACCAAGTGAAAAAGAACTCTGAGACTGAATGAAACAGTTGAAATGGGGGTAAATTGCTTATTATAACCATCTAGGTTATCTGTTGGTGAAGGTCCCCTTAAAATATATCTTGCCCAATCTTCTTGTCTTGTTCAGCACAAAAGGAAGTTGGATGAATTTCACCAGAGTCTGTCTCTGCAAGCACAAATTTTAAATATATTGAAGCTTTATTTTTGCTTCATATTTTTCTTTGAATAGAGAAGACCAAAAATCAATCATATATCTGGGATTTAGCTGCTTCAGATAGAGGTCAACTGAATAAGAGCTGTCTTGGTATTAAAGATAATCTACAATGTCAAGGTAAATGTTTAAAGCAAGCAGTTTTTAAAATACTGATTTTAATAAGATGCATGACCCTGATGCCTGTTATTTAGTCCTGCACATCTTGCTAACATTAGCTTTTCTAGACTTGGCCTGCAGAGAAGCTACTGTCATTTGCTTCAGCAGCAAATGTATGTATTAAGCTTCTTCATATAGCAATTTCTCAGCATACCAAAACTCTATTCTCCTGCTTATTGCAGTGATGGGCTCAGCCTGCTAATATATCTAACTGAAAATTAAAATTATTTTACCATGGACTAGAATGGAATTCATTCCAAAAGTCTAGCTTTTGACAAGTTTAGTTGTTTCTTTGTAATTTACTATTGATGTGCACATATATTATGTTACAGCCCTTACAGTAATTTTTTTTTTTACCTTTGACTTCTGATGCTTCTAAAGGCATGAAAATGCAAAGATTGCACAGATAATACTAAATTGAGATGGCATACAAAAATTAGAATGTACAGAAGATAAAGCCAAAAGACATTATAATGGTTCGAGTATTAGCAGGAAATAAAATTAAGTTAATCTTGTAAAAAGTAGTTTGAAATATAAAAAGAAATTGTCTAAAATGAATGGATAAGAAGACAGTTTGGATAAAATCCTGAAAATGTTGAATTCTGTGGGAGCTTTGCCATTTAATCAACTAAGCCAATACTTAGCCCCGACAAATAATATTCAAGGAGATCCAGGGATGGTAGATGGCTATAAAGTGAGTATGAAGTTGTTTGAAAAAGTTTGCTTGTGTAGGCAAATTGGTATGTTGGATGTGTAAACCCCTGTGTTAAAGAATCCAATCCAAAAAACCATATTCTGTAATTGGTGTCTCATTACACTTTAACTCCAAGTTCAGCCATGACATTAATTTTGAACAATGCGCTTATCTGTGATTCATACAGTCAGGGGTGACACTGGAGTTAGCTTGGAGATGCTGAGCACAGCCAGCGAGGAATGCATGCCTTTGTGATCAGTGCTTTCTATCACATTTGCTGTGCATTTTGGAGTAGATACCAGTCTGCTATGTAGTTCACCTTGTGTGCTTTTCCTGGTGGAGGACTTGTGGTTTTTTTTTTGCAGAAGCCCGTGGTTTCCCTCACGTTGTAGGGATAGATACAGTTCCGGAAGAATCTGTATTGGAAAGTTAGGAACTCGGTTTTTGCTAGGAAGGCTTTCTGCCTGACTGGTAACTTTCTCAGAGACAGTTTCAATGCTTTCCCCCCTCCACATAGCAGAAGTTCTCAGCCTCCCTCTCTGATATTTGAGAGGAGAGAGGTAGCCCTAAGAGACGTGCACAGAGGTCTTGGGAAGGTGGTGGAGAAACAAAGAGGATAGAAGGGGGCCTGAGGGAGCTGGAACTCACCTTTTGCCCCTGGAGGCCTGATGCACGATATGGTAAAAAAGTGTTCCTGAAATAAACCTTTTGTTTTAATCCTTCCACTGCCTTGGCACTCTTGGGAAGAATACCTGCATATGTTTACTTCACAATATGCTGTTCTGTCGCTCTCTGTTTGAACCCATATGTTGAAAAAGCTAGCAAGTCATGCTCAGTGCACCATGCCTTCAGGATGATCTTCAAGATTTTCATCAAAACCTAGAATCATTTAGGTTGGAAAATACCTTCAAGATGGTTGAGTCCAGCCAGTAACCCAGCACTGTCAAGTCCACCACTAAACCGTCCCCCCAAGTGCCACATCTACATGTCTTTGAAGTATCTCCAGGGGTGGTGATTCAATCCCTGCCCTGCATTTCAGTGCCTGACAACCCTTTCATGAAGAAATTTTTCCTAATATCTAACCTAAACCTCCTCTGGTGCAACTTGAGGCCATTTCCTCTCATCCTTTCACTTGAGACAAAGCAGAAGAGGATGGTTCTCACCTCACTACAGCCTCATTTCAGGTAGTTGCAGAGAGTGATAAAGTCACCCCTGAGCCTCCTTTTCTCCAGGATAAACAACCCAACTCCCTCAGCCACTCCTCATAAGACTTGTGCTCCAGACCCTTCACCATTGCCCTTCTCTGGCCACACTCCAGTACCTTAATGTCCTTGTATTGAGGGGCCCAGAACTGAACACAGGATGCAAGGTGCAGCCTCATCAGTTCAAGTACAGGGGGACAATCATTGGCCACACTATTTCTGGCCTTGTTGGCCACCTGGGCACACTGATGGCTCATGTTCAGCTGCTGTCAACCAGCATCTCCAGGCTCTTTTACAATGAGAAGCTTTCCAGTCACTCTGCCCCAAGCCTGTAGTGCTGCAGGGGGTTGTTGTGACCCAAGAGCAGCCTTGGCCCATCAATCCAGCCTGTCCAGATCCCTCTGCAGGGCATTCCTACCCTCCAGCAGATCAGTACTCCTCCCCAGCCTGGTTCTGTCTGCAAATGGACTGAAGGCGCACTCGATGCCCTTACCCGGATTGTCAGTAAAGGTATTAAACAGAACCATCCCCAATACTGAGCCCTGGGGAACACCCGCTGATGATCGTTTGCCAGCTGGATGTGACTGCACACCACAACGCTCTGGGCCCAGCTATCCAGGTAGCTTTTACCCAGCAGTTTTCATCTTATCTTGCTGGGCAGAGAAACAAGTAGAAAGGTGAAATGGGGAGGCCTAAATAACATTTTTTTTCACATACGCCTGAAAATATTTGGGATATGTTCTATTTGAAAGCAACTAGACTTTAAACATAGAAACACAGTGAGATTTGCAGTCATGTTGGAGAAAACATGGGCAGAACAGGTTGTGTCTCTCATAACTAGAACATGTATTAATATATTGCTTGCATCCTTGGGCTGAAGGAGAATTGAATAAAGTGGGGTTTTTTCAATTTTTTTTCTGTAAAAGAAAAAGAAAATAATAGTTGTTTGTAGCAAAGACGTGTACATCATAGTCCTCATATCAACAGTACTCACTGCGGAAGATTCACAAAACCTTTGTGAAAGAAAGTCCTAGTTCTTGACAGTGGGCAGAGTAGGTAGGATTTTCCTCTGAAAAAAAGGTCACTGGGTTAAGGTGTAGATCAGAATTTCACAAACTGCTACAATTCCTTTGAAAATTCCTTAGCCACCAAGCTATGTGGTTAGTAATGTTCTTTGAGAAAAAGGAGAGATTTTAAAATGGTATGATATGTTGAATTTTTAACAGCTAAAAAGGTCATTTTATTTCTTCTTTTACCTGATTGGAGACAGGATTTAATCCCTTAGATCTAAAAAAATGAATGTTTGGTCAATTTTTATCATAAATCATTTGATTCAGCATAGTAATTGACAAGAAATGCCCTTGCACAGTAGTTCAAATAATCTACTTCATATTGGACGTCTAAATAAGAAATATACATAAGAATTAAAGGTCATAGTTTATAAAGAGAAATTAATTTTTGAAACTGAAAATGCAATGTGTTACATGGGACATAACATCCTGAAATAACTGTTAGATTCACAAGCAGCTCAAACTTAATGTCTCATGCTAGGGCCATGAAGAGATTTAAGTGTGTCTTGTGCCTTTTTTTGACAAGTCAGAAGTATATCAACTGTGTGCCACAGCAGGACCATATTAGAGATACTAGGAGCCTAACCCACAGAATGATTTGAGGTCCCCACCTGTAGAAATGAAAATGCATAAATGTCGTAACTCTTCTTGTGCTCTGCAGCGAAGGCAGCTCCACTGCGGTACCTCAGTCTGCCATGTGCCATCTGATATATCTAATCTGCCTCAAATGTCCAGTCTCTTGCTATGATTCATTTCCTCAATATGTGTTTGTCCTCACACACAATTTTGCTACTTTACATAGAGAATCAGGTCTTTCCCCTACTGAGATACAAATACTGGAAAATCTGAAGTTTAAAAATTATATTCCAAAATACTGAAATTAATAAGTATATTCTGTACTTGTGAGAACTGCTATGCTTTCACACATCATAAATTCCTAGAGCACCTCTGTTTCTTTCATTCTGTTTGGAGAGTTCTGATTCTCATTTTCCCCTCCAGCTTAATGTCATATCTCAACACTGGCTTTAATCATAGTTTGAGTTTTCTTTGCCTTCAGATTCTACTCACATATGCTTGTTTTCCTTCTGTTTCCTATATTATCTACCTTTGCTGTTCCAAATACTCCTTTTTAGGTCTGAAAAATATTAATTTTCTTTTTTTCACAACTTTTGTGGTAGTCAGGACTTCTTAAGTGTCAGGTTCTTATATTCAAGCTCTTATGAGCAGATCTGAATTTTCATTCCTGTTACTTATCAGGAAAAATGAAGAAAATAAAAGAATAAGTCTTCAGCATTTAGGAATCCAGAGTAAAACTGAAAATTGCAAGTTAGAAAAAGTATAAGTCTGAAGTTTGTAAAGAAACCTGAGAGATACATTTAGACTAAAGTGTCCTTGTTCCTGATCATCTAGAGCGGGGACCTACTCAGAGTATACTGTAATTCGTTTTCAAACAAAGGTACCTAAGGAGTTTTTCCAGTGGGAAAGTAAGGAAGAAAACATATACACTCATGTCTTACCTTCATACAGGTTTGGAATATGGTTAGAACATGGAGCTCTCACAGATCTCACTTTATATGTAGCCAAAAATTACCACCTATACGCTCACACAGAATTCTTGCTTTCATCTTCACCATCACCATCACCTCCTGCCACCCATACCTTCCAATCCTTCAATTACCCTCACACCTTTCACTTGTCCTAAACATCTTTATCCACATCTCCTGACATTGGAATCTCCTTTACTTTAAATGAGTTTAAAATTCAAATGGCTTCTTAATAGATGCTAGTGAAATGCAATATTGCCACCATTTGTCTTTGATAAAACACCATTTGTCATTATTGCTAAGGTCTTTGTTCCTCCTTCCCAAAGCCTGCTGACAGGAAGGAGGTGTTACTGCTGCCTTTCTGCCTTTACTTCTGTCAGAGTTTTGTTTTTGGGTTTTTTTTGTTTGTTTTTCCATCTTTAGGGCTTGCTTAGATGATGTCTGAGGGTGGCACTTCTTCAGGAGTGGAAGTTCTGCCCTTCTGCTTGATCCATGCCCATCAGTCAAGAGGCTGAGAGAAGTAGGACCCATTCCTTCTTTGCTAACATTTTGCCCTTCACAAAACACAGACCAAGAGCAGCACAATACATTAAATATTCTTCAGCATTTTAATGCTGCCCTCAGATGTGAGGAATTCAGTTCCTCTATCACCTTTTTACCAGGGACTGAATACTCTGAAGTTAGGACACTGCAAGAAACACAGAGGAACTCATTCGCTTGCTTTGTCTGCCCAGCTGCTAGAACTGTCTGTGCTTTCTGTTAGTCTATTTTTACAGAGAAAAACATATGTTCACAAATAAATAGTAACGTAGGAGACACACACACTGGGCCCCCATTGACTTTAGGAAAGTCTTCACAATTTGGCATTAACAAATGGGTTTCCTAAGGCAGTTGCTACAGCAGTGTCTTCTCCTCAAGGGAAGCAGCCTATAGAACCATTTTGTGAATTTATCTTGAGGTTCCTGGCGAAGTGAATTTAAGTGAAGGTTTAGTATTTTATATGCAAAGGTTTCAGACTGTCGTACCTTGAGTAGAGAAATTAAATATTCCTGAGCATGTAAAAAGAAAACACAGAAGAGAGGTTTTAAAAGAGTAATTTTTCAGTTTTTCCAGATACTGTTTTTAGTATAAAACCACTTTTGAAAGAAGAGAATTCAGGCAATGTGTGGATGAGCTCAGAAAAGCCAGATCAGGACCTATGTAGGTATTCCATATTTACTACCAGAACATGTCTGGAGACCTTGGCATTTCTTCTTTTACTCAAGTATGTCTGTTAAAGTGATCTGCCACTGATGTTAACAAAATACTCCCACCAGTTTCACTGAGTGATGGATTGAGCCCTGAGGGCTCTGCGTGGTTGTGCAGGCAGGTTCTGACTAGTTGTGTGTGTCTGCGAATTTATTTTTTTTACCCATCTAACCTTGCCACACAAAGAGTGTTCGTAAGCCACATAATGGAAAGCATGTAAAACTAGTTTTCAGTAGAATATAGCCCTTGTGGGTAAATAATCTTACTTTTCTTCCCCAAGTACTGCATTAGAAACAATATTCAGTATAAACTGATTGAATAGATAGCCTGATTGTAAAGCAAGATTAATATGAAAAGGCAAGAAGTCTGCAATAAAACCTACTAACTTAAATCATCCGCATTTGTGTACAAGCATTCATATTTAGCAACAGTCCCAAGGCTGAGATTAAAGTTGTTTGGTAGGTTACTTCAAGGCCTTTTTATTGCTAAATCTTATTATGTCTCTAAAATGTAGAAATTAATCACCTGTCATCAAAGCTACAGTGGATTATTGACTTCTAAATGTCTCTACGAAGTGATTCATGACAGAATGAAACAGGAGACTGAACTAGCACTGAAATTCTTTTTGCATGTGATAAAAAGGGTCTATTAAAAGTGTTTGAACAAATGCTGGCTATTAGGTAATCATCACAAAGGATTTTGTTATCAAAACGTGGTGCTTCTTGAATAACCTCATTCAGTTACATAGATTTGCAACACCAATCCTCTAATGGGGAAGTTATGTGGAGAATTTAGATTGTTCATCTGAGAAGTCTGACATTAGCTAAATTGCAGCAGGATTTTCTGATCTACCTACAAGACAGTGATGGTAAAGTATTGTTTGCACTTACTCCAGGTATTTTACCCAAAATCATGTGGGTATTCCAATTAAGAATCATTGGGTTGTGACAGGAAAATTTCTTACGATTTGGATATTGTGCTGTATATTCAGTGTCAGTTTTTCTTTGAAACATGTCAGAAAATGCCATGAGGATGTACTGCTGAGATGAAGAGCAATCTGGCTTTTGATTAAGGCAAAGTTAGTTTCTTAAGGATTTATAATGGCCCCCATTCAGTGATAGGTATCATGCAGCTGGACAGTGGCTGTGGGATGTGATCTGGGGATGCAAGCTGCATTGCCTAGTGCTTCTGGGAGAAGTCTGTATATCCCAGATTACTCCTGATATGCCTCTGTTCATCCTACTCAGTGGCCCTTCTGGAAATCTGAAGGGAAGTCCTCAGCAAAGATGTGTTGATACACATTTCTTTTTCAAAAAGGGAAATGCTAAAATGATTTTCTAAGAAAATCAATATGGAGAACAGAGAGATTCTGGACAAATTTCCTAGGTGTTTTAATTATATTAGAAGGTTCACAACAAACATCTTTGAAAAGGTGATTTTTAATGGATTTTCACTGGTCACGTTATGGGTCTGCAGAGAGTGCCTCAGTTTTTGCTTTTAACAGGCAGGGGTTTTGGCTGAAGGGTACTTTCTCCCCAAAATTTCGCAGCATGCTCTCCCACACTAACTCTTTGCAGGCTGGCCCCAAGTGTACCCTCATTTGTCTGTTGCTTACATGCATTATAAGACAGAGACTCACTCTAGTACAAGTTAGAGAAAAATGAGGGAAAAATATGTTCAGAAGACTGACCGTTACGCTTTTAGGTATGAGACTGGGGAAAAGAAAGATTATAATTGCAAAAAATAATGCAACAGCAGTTTTCTTAATGCACGTGCAAACCTAGAATTTTTCTGTAGCTGTTTTTAGTACCCCTCATCTGCAAGTTTTTTGGCATGGCTTAGCTGCTAAAGTCAACCATCTTGAGTTCCTACAGCCATCCTTGTGATGGCTTCCACAGGGCTCATGAACTACATCTTCCTCTACTCTTGCTTCTCTTTTCCACAGGGATTTTTACAGAAAAAATGGTGACATTGATTCGAATAAAACTGAAAGTGTTTTTGATAGCCCCGTGTGGAGTCAGGCAATTCAGGCACTTAAAAAGATTACCCTCGTTCAATCCAGTCTACTCAGAAGGGGATTTTTGTGTGCCTGTGTAAGTGTTTTTCTGCTTCCTATGTGCTATGAATGGCTCTTTTTGCAAGCCTTAGGGTGTGCAAAGGGTTCTCTGCCTTTGATCCTTGTCAGCTTGCTGCCTCTGTCCTTATCTTCCTAGTTGGTTTGTCCATTTTCAACAGCCAATTTTCAACACACCTGACAGTTCATCCCACACAATATTGTTATTCATATAGAATAACAATTTTTTTTTTAATTTTAGAATAGGTAAAAAAGCAGAAATGTTGACTACCTAAAATGTGACAGGTGTGGCCAATGATGAAATCAGCTATGCATAATCTCTTTTTAGGTTTTTTTTGGATTTTTTTTTTTTATAAATTTGTATTAGCTGTCAAATTTGTGCCCTTGTTTATTTTCCCCTGGAACCTGGGGTCCACTTAAGGTGAATAAAAGCTTTTCTGAACTCCTAGGGATATTATTGGGTCATCTTAAAATATTTATCACTAGTATTTGCAAATACCTTGTGATACAGCTGTAGAAATGTAGGTAAAAACAGAAGTTATTAAGATTCAGAGGTGATTGATACCAACACTATAGCTATCAGCTTACTAATATCTGTAGAGAAAATGAGAAATTAATTCTCTAGAAATACAGCCCTCTACCACTTGAAATAAAGCACTGTATTGTTGTCCGAAAAGCCTTACACTGATGTTTCCAAATTCTTGTGCACTTCTACACAGGAAAACAGAAGGATTCTTTTTTATTATTATTATTTCGAATCATCTTCTATTCTTTCTCTTAGAAATACGTTAGAAATATGTCACTGTTTATCTTATGAAGCTATGATTTTTATTTTCACTTGAACTCAACTTTTAATCAAAACATTGTTGAAGAAATATTTTCAGCATTAAAGCAGAAGTGGAAATTCAATACTGGCCTATGAGTATACAGAAGAAATAACATGACCTGCTGGTTGAAGAACACTAGCTTTGTCTTCTTCCAGAGACTAGCTAGAGAGCTTGGCCTCAGATGAGCATGGATCTTAGAAAATTCAGAGATGCAGAGCACCTTGCCATTATCTCCAGGTGTCTTAAGGCCTTTTAGGGTCTTCTGTAGGTTTTCCTTTCTGACAGGCGCTAGCTTTCCTGTTTTTTTTGTTCCTCTTTCCTGCAGATGCTAAAAAAATTGACGGAAGAAGTAGGATAGAAGAAAGCATAAACTCCTCTCAAGTGTTCTCTCAGCTCAGCTGCAATTGCACACCTATGAGACAGGGAAAGACCCCAGCTATTGGAGGAAGGACTTGAGAAGAGAGAATGAATTGTACTTAAAACTGCCTGTGCTGAGAATAACAGGAAGTCTCCTTGCATTGTTCCATGTGAAAATGTGGACAGTGAAACCTCCTTGTGCTGTAGTGTCTAGTGCAAATATTATTGTTACAGGTGTATGAAAAAATGGGACAGGTAATTACATTTGTTGCAATTAGGCGTTTTGAACTGATTCGTTTTAACAAGATTCTTGTAAAATACTCTCTGTGGGGAGTACTTAGTTATAAGTTCAGATTCACAGCCACACTGTGCCAGTAGAGGTTGCTCTTCAGGGCAAAACTCATTTGCAAAGCTAAATTTCAGAGACCAGATTCCTTATTATCAATGAAAGAAGGTACGCACTCCAGAGAGCCTTTCACTATTTTCTTTGGCTAAAGTAGCTAGGCTTCTATGCAACATGAGAAAATCTCTCAGACCTTGTCTATTTGAAAAAAGAGACAACTTTGTATCTTGTGGAACACTGAAGACACTCCTATTTCTCTAATTCTAAAATTGCATCCAGTAAAAGAGTTTAGATGAAAGCCTCTAAATCACACCTGTTTAATTATGGTATGTCTATCTTAATCTGGATACAGCACTTTTGCAAACGGAATCTGCTGGCAAGTGCAGCATGAAGGTGCAGTCTGTGAATGGCTTTCCTGAATGGAGAAATTGTATTATGGTGGTGTAAAACATGTATAAGTGAGATCATAATTAGGTTGATCAAATTAACTAATAGCTAACCTAACATCTCATAGTCTCATGGCATCTGGCACTTAGATACATGTTTTATTAGATAAGTTGAGAGCTGGGATGTGTTTTTCTGTTTACTCACAGTTCAGTAGTTCAAAGGAGAATATTTGTGAATGTACTGTATATATTTTTGCCCCCTGAGGCACATTCTCCTTTGTTCCCACTACACTAATCCGTTGTAAATTCTCTGATGTCAGATGACTTTCTTGTCCAGAGAGTGGTGTTCTCTGCTGGATGCTGGATTTATGGAGAACATAATTTGAGCCCTCATTCTTACATTCTCTGCTTTACTTCTTTTCAAGTGAACTTCTTGCTTCACTTTTGGTGCACAGTTGGCGATCCCCAAATTCTTTTGCAGAGCTGCATTTTCATTAGTAGCATATGGCTATCTAACAGGTGGAGCAGACTCTGTACAAATGAGAATTTGCCTTTGGGTCTTTTCATACTTTAACTTCTGTGAATCTGGCTGTTGCATATTTTACTGATTTGCTATTTTAAACTTGGTGTGGTTTTTTTTTTACTCATCTTAATCCAGCACGTTTCTGATGTGTCTGAACAAGTTTAAAAGATTGTTACAAACTGAAACCTCCACTTGCAAAATTTTATACTATCCTATTGTTTTGGTTCATGATACTCATTTAGGCGGAGCAGTACCTTTTTCTTGTCTCATGCCAAGCTATCTAGGCTCCTTCCTCAATGCCTTTCATTACTGATTTGTGCAAGCTACCTGCCTTGCCTTAAGGTTTGATCACCATTTGGATGGCGTATACTTGCCTTGTCTCCTGCTTCTTTAGAGCAGGAAGGGTGGACAAGACTCTTAGCATCTTACTAATAGCTTAGAGGAGCCATTGAACTTGACAGAGAGGATAAATAGGGTGGGTTAAGGACTATTTTGCATCGCTAGACTCATGCCAAATAACCACTGAATCTGACCCACTATGTTTATGCATGCATACAGCATCAAGCACACTGCTGAGACTTAGCAGACAATAGGATAATGGATGCGTTAAAAATACCTATGACAAATTCAATACAAGAATTGAAATACAGGGTAAGTGGAAAGGTGAAGTGTTGGTGAAAGTCTTAAATCTCAAGCTGACCTTTTTTTTTCACCCGCAGGACTTGCTTTTGCAACTTCTGTGCTGTTCTGTGGTCGCTTTAATTTATATGACTAATGACATGAAAGATGTAAAACCTGTAAAAATACAGTGTTTGGCTGCTTAAATTAAGTTTATGAGTTTTTCTTAAGCCTGCCAAACAACTTAAATATTTCATGGCTTTCACAGGCTACAGTTCTAATATTTATAACTCTTGTGTGCAGATTTCAAAAATTATAATTACAACTCCCAGGATCCCAGATACAGCAGATGTTCAATATTTTGTACGATGTTGGCAGAAATGCTTTTCATGCTCTTTTTGATCTCAGTACCCCATGTATTGTATCTGCTACAACAAGCTGTTGATAAGAGAGTTTATTGTTATTTCCCTGTAAAAGACTCTGTAGGGCAGATTCAGGATGGCATATAAAGGAGAATGAATGAGGATTCAGCCCTAACGAATAATGAGGAACCCTGTGCAGTGCATTCTTTCAAATGCCGCCCTAGTAAATGGCATATAGGTTGTCTCTCATCACACAGATCCACACAGGACTTTTGGAGTTACTGTGACCCTTTCATTTTAGGCTATACATCCTTTCCCCATTTGCCTGTATTGATGAATCATGTCATTTCTCATTCTTTCTTGTATACTCACCCCCATGGTGCCTGTGTTCCCTCCATGAGAGTGCAAGAATAGCCTTATTTGAGTCAGGTGCCAAACCCCACATATATGTTTTAGTCAGTGAGTTGATATCTGAGATAAAATTGTAGTACTGACTCAGACTTTTCTAATGATCTGCCTGGATAAGAAGAAGAGAAATGAGCTTTAAGCAGCTGGGTTTGTTTCAACTCTTGCAGTGTTTTAGTTATATTATATATCTTATTATTATAATTGTTGTGTTTTTTCTTACAGCTATACTGGGTATAACTCTTGAAGAGTTAAACTTCACTGTCACTCAAACCATTGCCCCAAATTTACAACACTATAACTGTAATAACACTCTACCCTTTAATAGGCAGATTTTAATTTCAGTCTACAAAGGTGAAAAAAAAGAAAAAAAATCACATTAGTAGGTTAATACAATATCCTACAGAATTACTGTAAATGTATAGTAGTAGCAAACAGTAGAGGTCATTTTATATATCAAATTATGTAAATTTAATTATACAATTATTCATTAAGGTCACAATTAGAAATGTGCAGAAGACATTAAATTTCACACTATTTTTTAAGTATAGCTTATAAAAAAATTCAAATTAGTACCTGACATTTGATTTTCAGTATTACCTTAAAAATATCCATACAAAAATAAAAATTAGATTGAAAACAAAATAAATTTTGAAAAAAACCAATTTACTGATATATGAACCTCTTTTACTATCCATGTCTATAGTACAACTGTAAGAAAGCTAATATACAATGTTTTCAGGAAATTATGTAGTTATTTGTGCTGAAGTTTGTTTGTTTGTTTCTTATAGTTGTTCAAACAATGAAAACCTCAAAAAAAAAAGAAATGTTGCCATTTTCTATTTACAAAAAAGGAACCTACCAAAATCAAAGTATGAGATGCATCCAGTATGTCAAACCCTTGAAGCTTACTGAGATTTTCTAGAGCAGAAGATGGCAAATACAATGATGTTTCCAAATTAGTGACTTCAAATCTGATAAAACTACTCTGGATAACAAGCAGATGTAGGACACTGTATGATAGTTAATACACATTGTTTTGTGAGTTTGAACGCCACTACTCAGGTTATAGTAATAGGTTAAAAGTTGTCTTACTTAAGGAATATCTTAGGGCAATGTTTTATATACTAAATGTAAGTTGAGTTTAAAGAAATGGTTCCAGATAATTGATGAAGTTAATTCAGTTATATATGTTGCACTTTTCTGCTTATGGGGCACTACAAAAATCAAACACCAAGTTATGAAATGGGATGTCTGGAACCATAGCTTTTTAGCGTGTTGGTCAAACCCTTTCACTGTTTTTTCTTTCTCATAACCATCCCTTTAATCCTCTTGGAAGTTCAGGGCATTTACTACCTTTCGCATGTTTGAAATTAGTGCTCCTTTTGCTTCTTCAGGGTACAAAAGTACACAGATTTAAACATCAGTGTTTGCTTTGGCACACTTGCATTGCTTTTAGCGCTGATGTTTTAGTATCCAATATTTGTAAACTGAAAAGATAACTTGTCTTCTAAGCTGGGAGCACTGGGTTGTCCTGCAAACTCTAGGTTACAAATGCATTTTTAACTCTGTGTCTCTCCAGAAGATACATTACCATCCAGAACTGATGCAGAGGAGTTACTCAAAAGCCTGTAAAATTAACAGCATAGCCATGTGCAGTGGACTGAAAATGCTAATTAATATCACATCGTGGACTGTGGGATGAGGCAAGATTCATTATGTCCTGGCTCTGCCACTTCATTTTGAAGATTTTGTATTTTAATATTACTATACCTGTATTTCTGAATTAACTTTGTTAAATAGTCTGTTTAGAGAACATTTTCACATACTTCTGTGGAGATTAAATACCTTACAGAAGCCTCTAATTTTCCCCAGACAAAGTTGTTATTTATGGGCATCATTAAACCCATGCTTCACTCTAGCAAATCCTATTGTTTCTACATTTTATCTTTGTCCAATTCAGTTGATCATTACACCAGACTTGAACTTGTTGGGCTGCCCTTTGCACAGAAGCAAGTTTTTCTGACATGTCATAACAGAAAAAGTTCAGATATCTTTAAAAATCCAGATTATGGGGGGTTTATTTATAATACTTTAAAAATTCACCTAAGATACAGTCTTACACTTTCTTTAGACTGATGTCTTATGTCAGTAAGTGATTACTAGGAGCTGACATTTGGAAGGGAATAAGTAACGTTTTGTAGCTTCTTAGGATCTTCAAAATGTATTTCTTGCTTATACACTGAATTTTAAACAGTAAGATGTCTCATTTACTACAAATACTACTTTAGTAATAGTAAACACTTGTGGTATCTGGGAGAGTCTGTAAGTTCTGGTACATCTTTGACTACTGAAAAATGTGCAGACACGAGGAATGCAGCCAAAGAATTGTGAGGGAAGGCTCTTCCTTGCATTGCATCAAAAGGACCACCTGAAATAAAACAGATACTCTGTTTTGATGGAGCAAACAATTGAAAATCCAGATTGCATTCCTTTCTCCCAAAGAGTTGTAAGCATGCATGTATCCATTGTTTGTGAGGTTTTCTGACACTTTCTAGATGTATCATAAAAATAAATCCTAGCAAGGAAAAAGATATTTATTTTCAAAGTGGGGCTTGGATGTTCCTTGGCAAATAAGGTATGGGACTGTATTCTGAAATACGACATTAGCAGGAAACAGAGAACAGCTGCCTCATTCATGAACCCTTGTCCATTTTGTAGACAAAATGTGGCAATTTTTGCCACGGAAATACATTGTGAGATTGTATAATAGAAGACTAATTAAAACAAAGAAATAATGACTTTTTATTATTAATTTCTTGGCTTTTGATGATTTCTCATTGCAACTCTGAACTGAAATTTATTAGAAGCAAAACATCCCTCTAAACCTTGTTACTGAAGTAGGTGAAGCTGGTGTAACCAGTTAAGCTGGTTTCTTGGAGAGGTATTCAGCCCTTCAGAGAACATACTCAATTGTTGTGGAGATTTAGCATTCCTTTGCTCTAGATAGTAATTAATCATGATTCTTCAGCTCCTTTTTAACTATATGATTGATGATTTCTGATATGTCAGAAGAAAATTAAACAAACGGAAATCAATTGGGAAATGAGACTGGAAAAAAACCCAAACCAACAACAAAACCAACACTGTGAGCACCTAGAATGCTGCATAGAAACAGGAGGTGTGGAGTAGGAGATACATTTTTATAATAGATGGATAGAATCCTTCTATTATTATAAGGGCAATAGTTAAAAGTTAGAAGTGCAGCTAACTAAAGTCCTTGTCTTCTCATGGCCCTAATCCTGGTTTATGCAGGTGAACTCCTTTCTCACACTTACGATTACAGCATAATGAGTGACAAAGCATTATATGGCACGAGTGACTTGCCTGGAACCCTTATTTATTAATATCTGGAGGTTTTTTTACATTCTTTCTCTCTATCCTCCTTTTCCATCTGCAGTCTGAGCCCTTAATGAGACTGCCATTGAGTGTTAGTTGACTTTGCTCTTAATATATTTTCATTGTCAGCTTAAAAAGGAATTTTGGGAATGTTTACCTATTGTGCCCGAAATAGGGACTACAATATATGATAATCGGTGAACTCCCTTACTCTGGGAAACAAGATTAATATCTCCCAGAGTAAGAATAGGAGGAGTTTTGTATATGATGAACTTTGTAGAGCAAGTAATAGGAAGCTCATGAATGCAAGAAATTCAAATTGGGCTGTATCCCAGGGAGCAAAAGAGAGACCAGCAGAGCCATTGTTGGCTTGACAATGTGATCCTTAAAGGTAGAAGAGCAGAAGCATATCAGGATGTCAGACACATGTTGTGCTCTCTATTTCTCATAACTTCTTTGAGAGAGAGGTGAAGGAAAACAAAAAAAGAGTAGAGGTCACAAAGACCAATGCACACCCCACAGCTAGAAGGCAAGAAAAGGCACAAATGCAAAAAGCCATTCGCAGGGCACATTTTTCTGTTTCTAAATAGGAGGGTAGAAGTGATGAGCAGCAGGAATCCCGTAGTTGTGAGGCAGTGATCAGCAGGAGGAAGGGAATCAGCTCTGGATGGAATGGGAATCATCAGCTGGCCAGTCAAACTATTTCACAGTCTGCTGTGAGGTCTGGCTTCCTCTTTCATCTTGAGGACCTTGTAAGAATAGTTCTGAAAAAAAATGGTGACTGGACAGAGAGGTTACAAAGTCTTTCCTCGGTTCTGCTGGGACTACTTTAGCTTGGGTTTTTGTGGGTTTGCATTTTTGAATTTTGTTTTGGATTTTGGATTTTGTTTGGTTGGGTTTTTGTGTCAGGATTTGGTGTGTTAGTGCCATTTCTCCTTCTCCCTCCTCCAAGGTAACCCAAAACCTTAACAGGAGATTTGAATCATGCTTTGGAAAAAGATATGTTTAATATGCCTATATCTGTCTTCATTCTATAAGACAGCATGTTCTGAAAGTTTCTGCTGATGCACAAAACGTGCAAAGCTTGGAGGAAATTTGATTCAAATCATTCACTTTACTGTTGAGATGATATTATCAGTGGTTTCATGAGCAAGATTTCTTTAAATGGCTATATAAACCTAATAAATGGGAAAACATTTGTACTTGGTGTAATAGTAGATATTCTGTGAATAAAGATACTGCTTTGCTACAGGGTAGATATAAGATCATTAACATTCAACCCAGTAATTCTTGAGCCTAATAGGAGGTCACTGGTGAAAACACACTTGTTAATTTCAGCTTACCTTCTTTCTGATGGAAGCTTATATCATCCAAAATAATTACACATATACTGCGTGTATGTACATGCATAGCTGGCATAGAGTTACACACAAAGGTCACTCTGACAATACTCTAAATTGGAAAAGTCTACAATAGCAATAAAACTTTATCATTGTCTGTCATTGCCCTAGTGCAAATGTTGGAAACTCTGGGGTTCTGTAATAGACAGCAAAGCCTCTGCAGCTAGAGTCAGGACAAACATTGTGAAGTCAGCCTTCTACAGACCTATGGCTCCAGGCTGGATACTTTGGAATCCAGCAACACAGCAGCTGCTTTACTTGTGGCTGGAGCAGTCCCTGCAGGTGTCTCCAGTGTGGGGCCTCTAATTTTTAATGGAGATAAATACCCTTTCATAAACTTCTTCCAAATGCAGGTACTAATACTGATTGTTTTCCACCTGAATATAAACTCTAGGAGCTTACTGATCGTATTTGATTGAAACTGTCAGTGCTTCCAAACATCGAGGGGCCCCGATAGTGAGGACTTCTGCTGCTGCACAGATTAGATAGACTGTTCTTTTGGATATTGAAAGGAAAACTTCCCATTTTACAAGGCTGGACATATACTGCTAAAGCGCAGTAGGCAAGACTGAACTTCTCTTGATTTTGTAAAGTTTTTCGGTGGTCTGTAAAAATATTTTTTTTTGTCATTTAATTCAAGTGGAAATGCATGGAGGGACTCCAGGTTCCTCTCAGTGGGAAGTAAGGTGAGGTGCAGTGGCTTCAACTAACTCATGTCACTTTGCACAGGGGTAAGAAAACATACAACTCAGCTGATAAATGATTCTGCAAGCTAATGAGGCAGTTTCTTTAAGCCCTCCATAGCAGATTGCTGGTATTTACACTCCAGCTTTAATTCTGAGGAAATAAAGTAAAGACAGAGGAACAGAAAAGGAAAATCAGTGTATTGGGCTACCTGATTCTGAGGGAATCAGGTCGCCCAATACCTGATTCTGAGGGAATCAGGTCAGTCTCTCATAGGTCACTTTGAGTCTTCACAGTGGCAGGTTTTTTTATTATTAAAATGAGGTAACCAGAGCTGAATAGTATCTGCTGAAATTGTCTTGACTGGCTAATGATTGTGAAAGGCAAAAATATCTAGTAGCTGGTTTGATGACAGAAGCCAGAGTTAGTATTGTAGTTCAAGACAGTGAGAAACAACAAATCAGAACTAGCAGTAACTTCTAAGAGGTTTGTGCCCAGCAGTCCGTGAGGCGTAAAATATAAAAAAATTGAGCTAGATGGGGGCAGCATTATATGACTTGCTTACACTGTGCTAACCTGGTGTTTTGATTAGAGAAGATGCCATAGAAGGAGTTTGGAGAAAAAAAGCTTTCAGAGCAATTTGTTAATTTAGATCTGACAAAGTGGGGTTGAATTCAGCTCACAACTTGATAGCTAAATGTAGTTAAAGAGGAGTGAGATGTCTGAGCTCCGATTACAGTCAGCCAAACTATCACTACAGTCAATGGCCTCTACAGTGGTACGTAATGCCTTTTGAGACACCTCAAGATATTTCACCAGTTTGGCTGTCTCTCCATAAGTGTATAGGTCTTCTAGAAGTACTATGCCATATCTGCCAATCCTAACAGTTGTCCTGAGCTTCGCATGGTGTCTCCAAACACCCTTGTTTAAGGAAGTGAACAAATATTTGTTCTCCATTGAGTATATTGGGAGTTTTGACACCTAGTTCACATATGATACTTGATTTACGTCTACAGCTGGGATACGATTTTGACCTCAGGTATCTCATTATGGAAAACCAGGCAATGAGTTTTCTAGGAGCTAGAAGCAGGTTTGGAAATTTCCCAGCTAGGGAGTCCAAAGCAGAAAGTGAGTGTAGTGTGTTTGTCAAAGAAACATTGCTCAGTGATATTTACATGAGCAAAATTCACAAAAAAGCTGAGGATGTGATGTCCTATTGTGAGTAAGCTAATGCAATGACAAGCTCCCCCTGAAAGGAGTAGTCCTTGTTCCCTAGCCCTCATTGTGCCACGGGCTTCTCCTTTTTTATTTAAGTGGATCAAATGTCTGTACCAGCAAGATGAATAAACTGAGAAGGCTGAGAGTACAAAAAACTGTATATTTTTAAAATTTTGAATTTTTCGGAGTTGGTTCTGTAAAGCTGTCCTTCCTGCATATGATCTCATCCTCATTCTGGCAGTATCCAAAGTATTTAAGAATACAATAACTTTTTTTTCCTCCTCTTCCTTTCAGGTCTTGGGGTAAGGAGCTTAGTTATGTTAAGGTGATTTTTTTTGTCTTTGAAGTGTGTTGTGAATCTGTTTGAAGAAAATGACAAGAGCTATTTGAGACAGCAAAAAGGATCTAATCACTGGGATCTGTGTTTGTGTATCTAACCAAAGAAAGAAAAAACAAATGAAATGAGATGATGCCAATAGCTCTCTGCTAATGTCTTTGCTTATGTATCAATATCTTCTTTAATGAAAAATCAAAGTTGCTATTACAGCTGTAATAATAGCACTTTAGGGGGACAAAAAGAAAACCCAGAAACCAATATTTCTTTTTGGAGAAGATTTTAGAAAGAACAGTCTCAGATTTAAAATTCAGTTGTAGTTTTTAAGTGCACACTTGGGAGCTTAAAAATTTTCAAGGTAACAAACATTTCTCTTCATTCAGATAATTATATTACTTACATGTCAATCAAACTTTGGAATCACACTGCTCAGCAAAGAATGTTTGCAAAGATAAATAAAGGTACAGTATTACTTTCATCACAGTCTGAGGTGCAGAAAATGCAATTCAAGCTTGAATGTATAAGAAAAGAGACTTTAAAATCTGTTGTAAAATAGTTATTTTTACTACAACTTATAACTCTCTCTCCTTTCTTTTTTATATCTGAATAGCCTACTGCTTTTACAATATGTTGATCCCTTCATGTGCTAGAACATAGTTGAAGAACAGAGTTAAGCATATTTTCATCACATTGCTCTGAAGAACTCTTTTAATCATATTTTGTTCGCTGGCTTGGGGAAAATTTCCATAATCTTTGTTGTTAAATTGATATTTGATAAATTGGTAATCATGGCTATCTTGATTAAAACATGATTAAAATACTCCTCAAAGTAGGGAAAAATATGTGTATTTTCATGGCTTACATTGCCTATACATTTTATGATCATTTAACAGGAAATCAGTTTCACATTCTGAAAAAAGTCCTTGCTGATGTACTGCAAATTATTACACATCATTATGCTCAGCTGTGTTCATTGTAGGCGTGTGTTTCACAAAGCACTAAAGATCCCCAAGATGCTCAGGTGTATGGGTATCTATGTATAGAACTGTATAGGTCTGGACTGATTACATGAATATATGAAGTGTGACCTATGCAAGTCAAAGAAATGTTAATTGCAGGTTGTCTTTGTGTTCATTTCTCCTTGGACCTACGAATGCCAAACTACATGAACTAGATCATTTTCAGAGGAGTTTGAGAGATCAAAATTTCAGAGTAGCCACTGAAATCAAGATGAGGAAATGGAAGACATAGTTATGCATCTGTAGCTTTGTTATTCACTTACTTTGGGACAGTCTATCCACTGCTCTGTCTGTAGCCACATCTAATTAACAAATGCAGTTGATGTTGCTTCATAATTACTATCCACCTGGCAATATATGTCTCCCCTCTTCCCCCCCATACTCAAACCTCTGTGGTGACTATGTTTGTACTGAAGTCTATGGCTTCACAAAACAGACATGACAATTAGTTGGGAGAACTCTAATTGGGACAGATTAAACTTGTGGTTTTGATGATCCATTGTGGATAAAGCTTAGCCATGCACTCTGGCTCCATTCACTATCATCCCTCTGACCATGGCTTTTGTTCTGGACGACCTGGGTTCCTGGGTATTTTTTCTGAGCCAGCTGCACAGTGTTCTTTGGCTGGCAAGGTGGGGAAGAGATGGGGAGTATGTGGAAAAAATATGAATCCCTTAAACCGGGAAACTGAAGGAAGTCACAGGAGGTAGCAGGGAAAATTTTCTAGCTACTCAACTGAAAAGGAGTTAGCAAACTAGACAATGAAGTTCCACTTGACCTAAACTTTCAGCAACAATGAAAGCTGTGTACTCACATTATAGACTATGCCCTTACGCACAGTATTCTGTATGGAAGATACTGTATCAGTCACATTGTAAAAGACCTAGATCAACTTAAAAAAATAAAACCCAATAGAATGATTACAGCCGCTGCAGAGAATGACAAGTATTATCAACAAAAATTAATCAGGCGCATCTTTTAGTGAACTCAATTAATAATGTGCAACAACAGGGTCTCTTTTCTTAAGATGAAAATTAATTAGTGGAGGGAAGGTCACTTGGAGATGCTGACATCACTCATCAGAATGCTCTGGCAGCTCTAATTATTTGTCTTCCAGGCTTGGGTGATCAGAAATTATTGCAATACCTGAGCAACATTTTGAAAAAGCTTTGTGCATGGCTCTTTTAATTAGACTTGGTATTTGATTAATGTAGTGGAAGCATTTAGATCAGCCTCTTATCATTGAGTGACTTAGAAGTTTTAGGGTATTATACTGTGCAAGACAGGGTCACTACAGTAGGTTTTTAATTCAGACTTAAAAAAAAATCAGCTTTAATAATTTAAATGAACATATATGTCCTTTCCCTCCTTTATCACTACCTTGAATGAAATTACATATTTTTCAGCATCAAATGAGGTAAACTGCACACTGTGTGAAAATGTAATTTGTGTGTGCATAATAATAGATGATTTACATTTATATGTGTAAATTTCAAAGCACCTGCTAAATTTGTACAAGCTGGATTTATATAAGATTATAGCAAAGCAAAACATCGAGCTACACTGTGTAATCTATATTTCGTTGACTTTTTATTTATTTTGTTTTTATTTATATATAGAAACACACACACTCATGTGTATGCATAAATATATAAGAATGATTTCCTGTTAGAACTGTGTGAATAATTTAGAGCAATTTTCAATGTCTTTGGGGCCAGGCACTGGCTCTTGTTCTACTGAACTTATGTGGTGGTACAAGTTGTACTGGCAATGGAGTAATAGGCAAACACAATTAAATGTGAATATTATTAAATGCAATAAAAACAGCAATAACTAACTAAGTAACTAAATAAATAAATATCAGTCAGAATAAGAGAACAGTAGTAACAATAATATCCATCAAAGATCTCAATCAAACTATAAAAAGCCACCATAGGCAGTTAGGATTGACAAATACTCTTAGTAAGCGACAGCTCTCCACTTCCCGAACTTCTGAAGACTTACAGTTATTCTGGAAATGCAACTGGATTTTTCTGTCCATGGTTCCCATCTGGCTAACAGATCTAATTATTTTAGTGTTCATAAAGAAAGTCTGAACTTCTAATATACTGATTGTTACATGTGCACAGAATGTGTGAAATACACTATTTATTGTTATAACTTGTTGGTTTTATTAATCAATTTTGATTAGGACCGAAGTTTAATGTAAAGTATATACAGAATACCACTGAAAACACAGGATGCCATTTCATAGAGTAACAAGCAGGCAAATAAATGATACATTTTCCTCTTCTTTTAAAATCAAAATAAACTGTCAAATGAGCACAACTCTCTGAAGTTAATGTAATTGTTCTGGCCGAATGCTAGATTTGGCCCATTATGGTGCATTCTCTCTCTGATTTCCTCCCAGCATGGTTTTATTATGACATAGCTTTAAATCATAAACTTATTCACTCTAAGAGACTATAAAATAGAGTAATCAATTTTTATTTTTGATGTATTTGGTTATTTACAGCTTCATTGTCCAACTAGGGAATATGCAGCACTGATATACCACCACTGACTTCAATAGAATTATACCCTTTTATACAGAGGCTGAATTTGGCAATAACAGCTAAAAATGAACATATCCAAAAAACATAATAAATTGCAATTTTTCATAAAACTCAGTGAAATAAATTGCTTGAAATCTCCTATTACTTAAAGTTCTAAAAAATTATATTCTCCTGTATGAGGTATAATTTGTCAGTATCACCCAGATGCTAAGGGGCCTAGAAATTACTTTGTGGGTGGAAGGGATTGTATCCTGAAATCAAAATAGTATTGCAATGTAATCTTAAAATCAGTCAAGGCCACAGAGTATAGTTTACCTTGAAGTTTACAGTGGGGTAAGTCAGTATTGTTTCACTTGCCAGTTGAGCTGACTTGCAGGATGAAGGGGTGAGCAGGATGAAGGGGTGAGCAGGATGAAGGGGTGAGCTTCTGTTGCCCAGACCTACAAAATTGTTCCAAACATTGATTTTTTGTTGTCTACCAGAGCTATTATCATAAAGCAAGTATAGTACTTCTCTGCAGCAAGGTGATCCTGAGGAATAGACTTTAGTGAGCTTTTAATTTAGTTTTTGTGGTCAAAATTTAGTATTGAAATAAACCTTCTGCTACTAAATGAAAATATATTGAAAAAATCAAGAATATTTTCAGATACAGCTAGTGCTTTGAAATTTATCTTCTGTGAGGCAAGAAGCTCTTGCTGGTAATTTTATTTAGGCTTACACTGTATCCAAATTGGAAACAGCTGTTTGGCTTTTTAGACAATGCCTTAGAAAATTTTATAAACATTTGTGGAGGCAAATTCTGGAAGATTTCATATTAAATGATGCAAAACATAAACATTCAATTTTTTATATCACATGGCCAGGTACTAAAAGAGATGTTAAGATGTGCTAAAAATTACCTTTGAAAGAATACAGCAAAGCAAATAATAATGGGGTGAAAGAACACAAGTTCATTTATCTCCACCTATAATTTTGGGCAGTTTAAGATTGCTTTTTTACTTGTGAACCACTGCATAGCTTACCAAAATTTCATTGCTTTGTTAGTAGAAAAAGTACATTTTACTCTCCTACCAATTTTAATTTATTGTAATTCTCCAAGTAGTCATCACACCTGTTTGCAAGAAACCTGTTTCAAATTTCTGGGTTAAATTTGTCACCCCAGAGCAGGGGGATGATTTAGTTGACTACTCAGAGGAATCTAACGTCATGTGAGATGCTGTGTGACACCACCTCCACCTTCAGTTGCTGTTTCCTAGAGATCATCATACCTGTACCTCAACTCTTGGCCCAGGCAGACGCAGACATCTGGGGTGTCCTCCCTCAAATGGTATTACGTTTCTGTGCTAAAGCAGCCTAAGCATGCCCTGACTGCCTTGCATGACAAATTCAATATCTCAGAACGAACAGGGCTATCCTGTGTGACAATCTGTATTAAATATAGACACTTTGGCAGGGCAACTAGGTCCACCCTAAAGTAAGTGAATTAATCTTTTCCTGAAAGTGACTGTTTCTGACCATCGACTTCAGGTCTTGTGTTAGATCCTGACAGACGGCTAAAGTTGCATGATGTAAATCCCATAACACATCTAACTGTTATTTTATTATTGTTTTATTGTATCTGAGATCTGAACTTCAGAAGAAAGAAAATGCCCAAGCAAATGTTGAAAATATACCCAAAATCCCAACACTATTGGATACTTCAGAATAAATCAGTTGTAGAAATCTCCTTGAGCTGCACACAGAACAATGTCAGGTCCTTGCAAACTCAGATAGATTTTGTGGCAGCTGTATTTAGCAGTTGCTTCCAGTCATTTTCTGTTTAGAAATGCATTGCATGTCTATATTCATTTGTAGTTCTCTTATTAACTTCTTTTCATTTTTTTTTTTTGTCACTTATCACTAAAAAGACAAACACAATGGACTTTATGGCTAAATATTGCTGTCAGTTTACTTAGGGAAATTCTGGGATAACATTAATCTAATTTACAACAGTAAACTAGAGAACAGAATTTAATCTCAATAATGTGGAAAACTTCATAGGCACATGCCAGTAAAAAATAAATGTACAAAAATGAACTGCAGTTAGTCAAACACTTTGGTTCATTTTACAGTCTATTATTAGAGCTAAACTTGGTCCATTGTGCTTCCCTATTCATGTATAGATACCTTTTATAGAAAACCATACTTGTTGATTTTTTTATGAAAAAGTTGTGTATAGAATATTGTTACTTTCAGGTTTCAATATATCATAGCTGTATTTGACACATATTTATACGAATGTACATTTTTATGCTTTCTTGAAGCAAAAATCTATGAAGTTTTTTAAAGGACTGGCTTTATTTGTTGTTCAAAATGAGTTCTTTTGTACCAGATGTCTGGTGTAATTTATGTTAATGTTAATTAACAATATTTGAAGCAAATAATGATAAATAGATGCCCCCCCAAACATTATGCATCTAGTTGTCTAAGTAATCTGATGAGTAACGAATCAAATTAGCACAAGCTTTGCCAGTGTTGAGACATAGGTCTTTATTAGAAAAAGTATACATCATTCCAGCTGTGATATTTCTTATGCTTATTATTTTGATCAAACCTGAATCACGTAATTACTCTAAATAAATTTACTGCCTTTAGAAACCATATTTATGTTTGATTCTGGAGGCTAAGCTTTATTTCTCCTTCTTTCAAATACAAGATTAAAAGAGCTCCGCATTTAACAAAGTAATAAAAAATATTTTGTTTTATACAAATCCTTTGTTAAAAGGCCCTCAGCTCTCATAACAACAGTAAAATCAGATTTTACCATCTATGTGTAAAATATATAGAAGTCTTTTCTTGAATTGCTTTAGTAACATAACCATATCATGAAGTTAAATTTTTATGTGTTTTGATTTTGACCACCATGCCAAATGCTAACTGATGGATAAAGTGGAAGGTGCATACTTATAGAAATATTAAAGTTGTGTCGCATTTTATAGCAATTATATATTAGACAAATTCCTACCACCCTTTGTTCAGCTATATGGGGCTCAGCTGTGTTGCTTCTAACCCTAACTACATCACTTCAAATTACCAGTAAATTAACAGAGTAACACTTTCAACCTCAGAGCAGATTTGATCCAAATAGTCTTTAAATGCCATTTCTGTTCCTATTAACCTAGAGATCGGCATAGCAGATATTTTCGTAAGGCTGCTCAGCAATACAGGGCATTAATGGCTAAGTTGTGACAGCACTTTTCATGATGATTTATGATTCAGTGTTTAACTTGATTACTCCACTGCTGACTCTGAATACTATTTCAATTAGTGCACAGAAGGTCACATCACAAATATTCCTCTATAATCTATTCCTATTAACACTAATACACAGAGTAACCAAATCTTTTCACCCTTGTTGATTCAAACCATCCACAGCACTAACTGCAGGCTTGTTTACCAGTTTACTGCTCTGGACACATCTGAAATGGTAATTTTCAGTCCTCTGAGCAGCATTAATAGCTGTACCATGCCATTGTGAATAAGCATCCCTCTGCTGCTGTGTGTGCATTAATAACTATCAAAGGCTTAGAAACTTTAAACAGGAGGTACCTTCTCAGGAAGAACTCACATCTAAATTATTAGTTCACAGCCAATCACGAAGGGGAAAATAACAAGAGCAGATTGTTATGAAATATAACAGGACAGGTGAGCAAGTTGAACTCAGGACAGTGCATAAAGCTGGGGGTAAGAGGCTTAGTAAAGATGAGGTTTAGGGGCCAAGCTTTACCTGATGGTTATCTACCATGTTCCTGCATACACGTCTGGTGTTATTTGCAGTAAATGATGAGTGATTTAAGTTTGGAAACCTGAAAAAGGAAGCATTGGAAAGCCAGTCAGCTCAATTAGAAACCTTGATTCTCCTGGTCCTGCTCACACCTGTCTAGAAGTACTTTTGTGACTCAGACTTCATTGGGAGAAGCCTGTTAATGCTTTCGGTTCAGGTTCTGACTGCCTCTCTTTTGGCAGGGTCGGCTGTCTTTTAGCTCTTAGGATCACTAAATTGAATTTTCCTCTCTCCATATTCTCCAAGGAATATTGCACCAGCGGACACTTTCAACAGGCAAACATCTGTTTTTACCAAAACCACAGCAATAGCTGCTGTCCCACATTCTTTTGAAAGTGTAGACAATGGATTTGGTGCTGTTAGTTTACTAGCTTGGAGCATAAAGCACTCAACTAGACAATAGCAAATTAAAGTGCAAATCCTGTGCCTGCCACAAAGAATGCAAGAAATGTCCCCTCTCAGCAGGTTATCCTCTCTGACAAGCTGTGCAGAGCATTTCTCCATCCAACCTCAGCCATCCAGATGTTACATCTCTCTCCTGAGTTGACTCCCTAGTTACCCTTGTAGCCCTGTGAGACTGTGAGAGCACTGCCTGCCATGCTAAAATAGTTTCCAGGTATTTAGTGTCACTTTAGGTGCCTAGAGGTGTCCTACTCAGGCTTCTGTCTACTGCCTTAGTGGGGCACAGGTCTCTCGTGATTCCTGTGCTACTCCTGTTTGTCCTGCATGCTGTGGATCTTCTGAAACCCTTCAAATGCTGAATCCCACTAAAGATTCCTAGCTTTTGGTTGTTCCAGGTTGAGTGAGATGATGCGGTTTGCAGAGGTGATACAAATTCTCTAGATGAAGTTCTACAGCATTACAATGATGATGACATTTTTACTGAGCAGAAGAGGAAACATAATTCCCTAATATCATGGGCAGGGCACTAACTGGGCAATAGAGTGGTACTACTTCCCAGTTCCTGCTCTACACGCCATTTATGCATTTAAGACAAGCTGATTTCATGTTAATATCAGGTAGGATTTGACACCTTTCTTGCCTTTCAGGAGTTTTAAAAATACAAATAGAAATAGTATTGTTGAGAAGAATACATTCACAACCTTATTTAAGGAACTTTTTCTGGATCTGGGGATGCACTATGCTTTGAGATGGCTGACTTTAGTGGATGTGATTGCATGAATGTTTCAATTCAGATCAGAAATATACTTTAAAAGTCAGCATCCAAATTGTTCCCACTTTCCATGTTGTGGTTGGTATCGTAGAACAATTTTAAGAGTGCGTGGACTGCATTCCCTCTTGGATGAAATCAGCACAAAGGATATCATCTAGGAGCCAGCCAAAAGAACTCCAGCTGCTCACTTATGTTCATCTTGTGGACTAGATTAGAAGAAATCCACTGCAAATTGCTCCCTAAACATTTCTGTGTATTTCAGTCCTTAGTACCAGCCATTTAGTTCTATGGACATTGTGTGCAGATCAAAGCAAGGGTGCCCTTAGCCAGTACAAACTCAAACATAAAACTTGAAGTTAGTATTTCATACTGTGATATGTTAACAATGTATACACTTAGAAGGTAATGAGAGTGTTCTAGTGTTCTGAAATTGAATTAAATTATATCATCATTACATTCATTATTTTATAGGTAAGTTTCCTTTTTTTTTTCCCCAAATATTGCATTCACAGCTAGCTTATACAAATCTGTTGTTAATTTGCACACAGATGTCACTCTCTGCAGGACACAAAAACAAAGTGGAGATAGCCAGCAGTACTATTTGTTGTGGCATCGTACTTACAGAAGCAGCCTGGCTTTCATGAGTGTTTTTTATAACACAAAAGCAAGATCTCCAGACAGTAAATGTACAAAACTCGGACTTGTTGTTCAAAAATATTTATGTAGATACCTATTTATTTGCTGTATTGCATATAGTCTTTTTGAAAAACATAAAATTTTGAAAATTGAAGTGTTGGAATCATTTCTAGAACAATGGTACTGTTTCCCACTGTGTTGCAAAATGTGCCTGACTGCAGTTTTGGACGACGTTTTTCAGGGAAAGAAATTTGTGGCTTTTCCTTTTCCAAGTTTTATCATGCTGAAATTTCTAGCAAACATTTAAAAATGAACCACACTGACAAGCTCTTTTCTTACACAGCTGGTAGGACCTGGACTGAGAATTAGTAGCTAACATAGATATCTGAGAGTTGAAAGAGAAGAATTTACTTTCAGGAATTACTGCTTGGGAATAGATATATAGTGGTGACTTGCAGATGGAGGTTTATAACAGCCACCTACTGACTTATACCTCTGACAAAATGCAAGCAAGCTTGGACAAATTTGTTAAAGTCCATAAATCTATAGGTAGCCTCAATAAATAGCCTGAACTTCCAGCATCTATGGATGAAGAAATACAAAATTGCATTGATTGCTATGTAGAATAGCTTTCCCTTATCTCTACTGTAAGAAGTTTGTCTCTACTGTAATCAGTATGAAGAAGTACTGGATGGCATAAGCAGCATCATTTTCTTTTGGGATTTCACCCCTGATATTTGTGATTATAGCACAAAGAGAAGACATATTAAAGGAATAGTGTTCCTTACAAAATGCTGAAAAAAGCGGTAAAATTCTGCCCATTCACAAGGGATTTCCTCTGACACAGTGTCTATAAGTACATAGGGATATGTGTAATGTTGTTATGTTAATGATTCAAATATCACGGTATTCCATTAATTATTCCACGTTAGTTTTAAAATATAGTTCACTAGGCTTTTTGTAGAGGAGGGCCTGGATTTGGAAGGGAACCACTTGTAGGTACACATGAGGTTCATGATATGCATGCATTAAAGCATCTCTGGTAATAATGTTGCTTATGAAGTGTCATTTACATACTGTGTTATAAGTTTAAATTATATTTGGAGTTTCTGTCCAGATTGGCAAGATACAAATTCAAGCACTAACACTGTTTTCTGCAGATACTTCAAGACATAGGAATTTGATTTATTCTTCTATATTAACCTTGTCTTCCTGTGATAAAGAGATGCCAGTAGCAAAAACTCTTTTACATCTTTGGTACGTTTGGTGAACTACCTTATTGTTCAGATTCCTCTTCTCTGTTGTACGAAATGTCCAAGTGATTTGCAAAAGCATAAAACTCTACCAAAAATTTATGTATGATAATTTCAAGTAAATGAGAGAACTTCATTTCCTAAAATTATAACTATAGTAGGTGTCAAATGGTGATGGAAAACAAGAAGAAAGAAACCAATATTCCTCTATTTTTTGCTCAGTGTGAATTCTAAAACATCTTCAGACAATTGAGTCTTCCATGTGATGCGTACCCAAAAGCAGGATTTTTAAATACAACTATAGCAAAAGAACCGGTGTTTATTGGGATAAAACAAGTATCATTACTTCAAGTGCTTGAGTGTGGAACCACTCCTGGTACATGTAACAAAAAGTGCTGGTCTTTTTAACTTGTATTTAACATCTAAAGTTAACCTTATGGAAGGTCCTTTAGCAAATACACCAATATTTTCAAATGTCAGAAGTGGTCTGAATCACTGCAGAAGAGAGGGAATGAGAGCTAGAGAAGGGCGTGCTGGAGGGAACATGTGCAGAGGTGGACAAAGGAAGAAGAAATTCATAGCAATAAAGACAGAAAGAACTGGCGTGGGCAAAGCAGAAGACAAGCTGTGCCTGGACATTATAGAGGATGGGAAGGAAAGCCTGAAAACACTAAAGGACATCTCTCTCCACAGCCATTAACAGAGCAGCTCAGTTGCAACACCCTTCAGTTGTATGGCACATGGCTGCACAACCAGAAAATAAGCATCTTACTTCCTCTGGAGTCTAGGTCATGAGGAATTAAACTTTGTTTTCACCTTCATGGTTTTTCTGGTACATTTTCTGACTATTTTTCCTTTTTTTTTTGTTTGTTTCATTTTTTTATTTCATTTTTTGTTTAATTGGGAAATCGCATACTTAGGCAATGATATATTTTTGGCTTCTTGAGTGTACAATCTATGCACAAATAAATATGTAATAGAGTTTTATCAGATATAGTAACTTCCAAAATTAACACTGTAGAGTTCCAGGAAATGTAGAATTTGCAAGTGACATTAACAGCTGCTTTAAATTTGTTTCCTCTAATATTTGGTGTTGTAAAAGTCCATTCATTGGTAGGTAGCATCAGAAGGAGAATTTTGGGAATTGCCCACATTCAAATTATTTTAATGACCCTCATCAAGGTGCTGAATTAAGGTTACACAGGTACCTTGCTCTTTCTTAAGTCTGACGTGAGTCTTCAGGAATTGATTTTTTTTCTGTGACCCAATTTTTGCATTTAATTTTCCTTTCTGTTGTTTTTTCTAATTCAGGGAATACTTCAGCTAGGATTTTTGTCCTGAGATTTGGCATATCTGTTTCCAGTCATCACTGCAAGCAGGAAACAAGGAGAATCACGAAAAAATATTGCATATTTACTGGATTTAGCTTTTAAACAAAGACCCACAATATTTTTACTTATCTGGCTTCTGCTGCTCATAACTAAAAATAAATAAATGCATAAATCAGCAAACAATGAAAAACTTCCTTCTACAACATGAAAATCACCTCTGCCAAGAATTTGATTGTGTCCTAGGGACATGCAGAGATGGAGTTAAAAGGAAAGATCCTCTATCAGCTCCTTTTTGTTTGTGTATTGTTTGTCACTGGATCCGTTTATTAGCCTGGAGATAATGTGACAGTTGACTCTAGCAGTAACACAGCACTCATTAGTAAGCTTGACAGGGAGGTGCCAGCAGCTACTTGAGATTGCATTTTATCAATCTTCATGGCTCATTTGGGAGGCTCACTACCCTGTGATCTAGTCCCAGTGCTCACTGGGACAGGGCAAGCAACCAGGAGTGCTTCTCAGAATGGGGACTTGGAGAAGTCCTCTGTGATGAGATAATCTCTTCTTAGTCAAAAAATGTAGTGCTGACCTAACAATTCTTTGACTTCTACCTGACAAATTCAATGTCAAATGTAGAACACTTGTATAGAGTTTTTAATGTAAATTTTCTAACATTTCTATACCCTTTAGGATAGTTATTTTTGAAATTCTCTCTAAAATGAAAACCAAAAAGATGGGTAAAAACATTAATGCTACTCTTGAAACTGTGTTGTCAATCAAAAGAAGCAGTGACAATACTTTAGAGATTTCACTGTTTGCTCTCTCTTCCTTGACTTTTCCCGTGATATTTTTGGTAGCTCATGGAAATTTTGAAGTAATTTAATGTTTTCTTTTTGATTTTAAGATGCCATTAATTTGCAGCACTGTGATTCATCAAAATGATGCCAACTGCTAAATGAAAAGATTTTGTATTATTCCTTCCACAGATATTAAACTGTAGTACATGACACAAGGTAATATAGAAATAAAAAAAATCAGTGTTTCTTCCTTCCTCTCTGCATGTTGAGGTTTTCAGAGCCATTAGGAACATGTTTTCAGTGCCCATGGAAAAGACAGCGACATATTTACAAAATACACACACTCTAAAATTCTAATCTATTTACACTGTTTGAGAATGAGTACTTTGAGTAAAAAAATAACTATTGCAAGAGTCATGATAAAAATATGACTCTTGGCAAAACTGGTGCCTGTTGTGTGCACTGGTGAAATATCACGTGCTGCTGATATAGCTTCCCACTGCTGTGTGTTAGTAATGTCCCCTAGATTACCAGCCGAGGAAACAGAATGTCAGCTTTTGTCATGCAAGAAGAAATGTTTTAATCTGTTTAGGAGGTTAGTGCAGTATGAATTACTGAGATACCATATGTCCTCTAAAACACATGGCAAATTTATCTTGCCTGAAGAACAGCAACTGAAAAACACTTAACTGTGTTGTCTGATAGCAGGCACATAAAAAAACCCAAAGAAACCCCAAGGAACCCCTATACACTGATGTGCCATCTTTAGCAATAAATTGTATATAATTAGTTAAGAAATGCATTCCAAGAGTAAAGAAGATGTAGAGAACAGTCCGACTTCAATCCTTTTTGTGTATTTATATAATCTTGAAATTTCTTTTTTCCCTCGCATTTTTAATACCTCATCCATACGTAGTTTGCTTATATCTGCAAAAATAATTTTCTTTAAGAGATTGCATCATCCCTAGCAATGGCTAACCAAATTCCTGTAATAAAACATGAAAAATACATGTGCCCAATCAGACTTACTGAATAAAGAGTATAGATACCAAAGGTGACATAACTCAGGGACTTGAATGAGAGAGGAAGAACGGAGGAAGAAAGATGTGAGGCTAGATGCTCACTTGAGGAGTGTGTATGCATGTAAAAGGAGAAGATACTGAAAGGGACAGAGATAGCTTCTCCTTCACCAATGCTGAACTCTGACTGTAATGTGAAGCACAAATGTAGCATTCACAATGGTGTCTAAAATTATACCCTTTGAACTGATTATACTTTTTTTTATTGATAATTGATACTTGTTGATACTAGTTACATATTTGGGGTTTGTATAATCTGAAAGGAATTTCAGTTTATAAACCTAGAAGTCAACATGTGAATTAATTTGCTCAATGATATCATCACTGAAGTAATGTTATGCCCGTAGCAGAAAACAATCAAAACAAGAAAATTCACTGCTAAGTCTTCACCATGCCATATGTCCCCTAATATCTAATTACAACAGGGGCACAAAAAAGCAAGTCATTAAACTTGCACCCTATTGTGCATAGGTATTAGAGGACATGTGGTGCATGTAAAATAAAAGAATGACACTCCATGCATTTCTTTTATTTGTGGCAACTGTTTTTAAAGTAGAAAACTTTTTTTCTCTATTTTGACTTTCTGGGAAAATTTCCAAGATTACAGTTTTTGATTAAAATAATTAAAAAAAAACCCCTCATACCTATGGAATTTGCTATAGCTATTTACATTAAACATGTATTATGTTACAGAGATCTTGAAAGTTTCCTATATTCAAACATTCATGACAAGTTTTTTTCTTTTCCATCTAAAGAAACTGCGCTGACACAGGATGAGAAGAAAAGTTCCTTTATGAAAGTTGACAGGCCTCACTACCCCCTTTCTAGAATAGAGATAAATCCACACTGAAGTACTGCATGGATAGTTGGTTGGGTCAGTTTTATTGGACACTTTAATCAATGACCCAGAGAAGGGACTAGACCAAGAAGTCTCTTACTTTGTAGATGTTACCCTCCTCAGTAAAATGGTACACTGATAACAAAGAACTCCAGAATGACCTAAAAATTCTGAGTCAGTAGGCAAAAACATGGCAAATGAAGTTTAATGCAGCTAAATGTAAATCATCTAGAAAAAAAAAAAAGTTAAAACTATGTCTTTGTAATGCTGAACACAAACTTGGAAGCCACAACTATGGAAAAGGTCAGCTGTGAAATCATCAGCTTGGTGGGCAGGGAAAGTCCAAAGAGCAGCCATGAAGGTGGATAAAGTGCAAGTTGGTTAATTAAGTTTAAAAATAGTTGAACATTTCCCTTTATGATGGTCCCACAATTAGAATATGTCAGAAGTATTATAAGATGACATTTCAAATTGTGATTTCAAACTTTGCAGGTCCCATGAAACAGAATGGCAGCTTGGAACCCAGGCTTGAGGAGTTTACCGTTATTACTGTTGTTATTACAATTATTATTTTACAGCACTTTTTCTTATTTTTCAAATTTATTCTTATTTCTCAGTTTCAAAATTCTCAGTTGATGTCCACTAGATAGATTTGGGTTCATCATTAAGTGCTGACTGAGTAGTCAGTGTTAAACAAAACATGGAAAGCAATACAGTCCTTTATGGTCCAAAGTATCATAAAGTGAACTAACCTAGGCGATGCTATAGTCAACCCTGCTCAAGGCTCAAGTGCAACCCTCAAAAACATATCAGGCATGTACATGTCAAAGCTAAGTAGAAACTCCAAGTAGAGTCTGATACTGTGAATATATATATATATATATATGTATATACCAGACATTAAAACCATTATTGTTTTCTGTAATATTTCTACACTTGATACTTTCACTTTCCTCTGGTTTTCAACTGTTTTATAGGCTTGAATCTATTTATCTTCCTGTTTTTTTCAGGGTTCCTTGGACATGTATGACTCTTTTCTCCTAATGCAACTCTTCCTATGGTTTCTCTGTGTGGTACAAGAAGGAATGGTACTTTCCATGGCAGAATATCCTTAGGATAGTGTGCTGTCTTCATGGTGGCTACTATGAGGCTATTTTGAATTTTTTCTGAACACAGTGTTGATAATATAGTGATGTTTTTGTTATTGCTGCCCAGGGCTTACACAGAGCCAAGGCCTTTTCTGTTTTTCATACAGACATGCTGACAAGGAAGTTGGGGGTGCAGGGGAGGTTGGAAGGAGGCACAACCAGGACAGGTGACCCCAGCTGGGGGTGTTCCATACCATGTGACATCATGCTCAGCATATAAAGTGGGAGGAAGAAAGAGAAATGGGAGGAAGTTTGGAGTGATGGTTTTTGTCTGCTCAAGTAACTGTCAGGTGTGATGGGGCCCTGATCTGCTGGAGATGGCTTAGCACTTGCATGCCCTTGGAAAGCAGTGAATTAATTCCTTGTTTTGCTTTGCTTGTGTGTGTGGCTTTTTCTTTTCCTTTTTAACTCTCTTTATCTCAACGCATGAGTTTTCTGGCTTTTACCCTTCTGGTTTTCTCCCCCAAATCCACTGGTGGGGGAGTGAGTGAGTGGCTGCTTGGTGCTTTGTTGCTGTGTGGAGCTAAACTATGACACACAGACTTTATTAGTGTTAAAGCGGAGGAAAATGGAAATGTTCAAGTCTCTTCAAAATACAATGCAATAAAGCAAAAATTGTGCTATTAAGATGGACTCTCCTGTATTAACTTAGTGTCTCATTCAGTCTCTGTTTTCAAAGTGCTTTCTTTCCTTTTTTGGAGGCCTGATACAGACATTTAAGATGTACAGAACAGCAATATGAACTTTATAAAATGTCAGTAATTGCTGTGCATACACATAAAGTCGTTATTTTAAGCAAAAAAGACTACTTAGATTTCCCACCCCCCTACAAAATAGGTAAAGAGATTAGCTCACAGTAAGGTCCAGTGGCTTGCAAAATTAAAACTGTTGGAGCAGAAAAGATCCCTTATCAGATATTTTAAAATCTGAATTATAAGATCAACAATGGGCTACCAACAAATTTCAGAGGTTTGAAATAAGTCATCCTGTATCTCAAGTTTCTTAATGTTAAAAAGAGTATTTTAGAACTCAGTATGAAAGTAAATAACTAGCAACCATATAGAAAACAATTTCTATAACTGTATTATTTTGTCTATTAAGCTAAGGCTCCTTAGGGGTTTCATAAAAACTGGACTATCTCTAAGTTTTCTACTGCTACTATTGTTTCAACGTAAATGCAAGCACATGAAAGAAGGTAGCAGAAGTGCCTGAACAAAAAATATTGTGAAAATCAAATATCAGTAAATGGAAAAATAGAGGTCTTTAAGTAAAGGAAATTATTTTACAGCCTGAGAATTAGTAAAGTTAGTATTTATTTTGCAGTCCACTTGTTCTTATAAATAAGATCTCTAATTATCTTGCTCTAGTCAAACATGTCCATGGATTACTGGGCTGATAGTGATATTATTTAGCAGGATCTTACTTTTCATTTTCATTTTCTTTCAGCCTTTCTTGTGATATTAGTCATGCCATTGTCAAACAAATTTCTGCTTCTTATTTGTTTTCATATGGTTAGTTGCTACCAAACCATAAAATTAAGATTATACAGTAAGAGGTAACATTTTAGATAAAGAAGTTGGTGCTGTTGTGTGTAAAAACCAGAAACATCCTGAAAAAATGACCAAAAAACGGATATTCTTCCTGTGGAAAAGTTTTCTTTGGTTTTATTACATAGATTTCTTTATTACCTAGGAATTAAATGTCAAATTAAAAATAAATAAAAAATCATGCCAAGCACATTATGATCTTGAATAAAACAGCTGATGTTGGAGATGACAATGCCCTGATACATAGATACTCCCAGATAACTAAACTGCGAAACATTACAAAGTGTTTTGAAAACTCAGCAGCATACAACTTAAATTTTAAGCAGAAGAATTTGTTGCTATTACAACAAATGACTGAATAAAAACTTAGAAAAATACAAGTTTATCTAGTCATACTGTGGGTAAGATGCCAAAAACAAGTTAGCTGTGTCTATTATTTTTTTTCTGAATGCTTGAAAATGCAGCTGGCAAAACAAAGCTGTCTGAAATCAAAGAGTACACAGACTTTCAAGTATTCAAATGCTATTCATCCTTTGGCTCATCTGTGACAAACCTTGGATTTATGTGTGTGTATAGGGAGGAGTGTCTTCCCTTTTTTTTTTTTTTTTTTTTTAGGGTTAGCTTGGGTAATTTTGTTGTTTGGGTTGTTTTGGTTTTTTGTTTTGCAAAATCACTGCCACAAAAATTATATTTTAACATTTAGAAATGACATTTTGGAAACTTTTTTGCTTTGTTTTAGCCCTAAAATAAAGACTATACCTGACTAGTCGATAGCTCAGAAGAGAAATAATTCAAACTTGAGATAGATTCCAGCCAACATTAAAAAAAATGCTGATTTATGAGGTGAATAATTGAAATTGCCTTTAAAATTTCTGTTTTACATGAAATATGCATTAACCTTTGTGATGTTTTAGACTGTTGGTCAGAATCACAAGTCACCTTTGACAATAGTGGCAAGGTTTTTTTCTGAACACCATTACCTTTTCACAGTCCAAAAGCTGCAACAACAATTTATTTTTTTTTTCTGAGTAGTACCATGTTCACTGCTTTGAAGCTTTATTTGGTATGTGTTTAGCTATCTAATCTCTGTGTTTGATGAACTGTGTGCTCCATATCAGCTGGAGTAAAGCTGTTCAGGAAGCCAGCAAAATGCTGTCCTGCTCACCTGACAATTAGCTAGCCTTTGTCAAGGAATCACTCAAAGTATTATTTGTCATGAATGTTGCTTGTATTGATCACACTGCTTGTATGGTCCTGTCCTGCTTTGCACAAAAATTCCAATATCCACCTTTTCTTTTGTCTTTTCTCCAAATATGCCTTTTTGGCTTTTTGGTGTTTTGCCTTCTCAAACATTCGACCACCTGCAGTGATCACCCAGGTGCTGTAAGAAACAGGACTATTGGTGCCCATGGCTCAATCAACAGCGTGCTTTGCTGAAAACGTGCAGAGTGGCCACACAGGCCAGGGGCTGAGGGTGTGCACACCTGACACCTCAGGCTGCAAGCTGGGTGTTGAACAAAATATGGAAAGCAGCAAATTCTGCAAATTTTTGGGGTACTATTTCTTTTTCCTTACACAGATGACTCAGCTGTGATAACTGCCCTAAATATTCACACCTGGTCTGAAGGTATATACATCTCTTGCTAATCAGCCCTACTGGCCATGATGGACTGACATCAGAGAGATCTCAGAAAGTGTCAAAGACTCCCAAAGTATCACGGCACTCACAGTATTATGTCATATGGTGTAAAACTCTCTGTCCCAGGGGAGGTACCAGAGGCATTCCCACCTGAACCTGTGTGTATGTAACTCTGAGTTTTGGGGTTTCCCTCACCACCCAGGGTTTCCACCCACCACCTTGGCAGATCCGGACTGGTACCACCACTCCAACAGGACTACAACCACCACTTTGACCAACAAACAATGAAATTGTAACAACCAAGTCTCATTGCTGGATTCAACGGGTGTCTTGCAGATCCTTCCAGTCACCAGGGCGGGTCCACAGCTCTGCTACAGCTGCCTGTACCAGCACTGATGTCTCACTCCAGTGCCGTGCAGGCATCTGCTGGTATTGAATATCAGCCATCTGCCATTTCCTGCCAGTGCTCACTCTCCAACCATTCCTTCCAGGTTTTCCAGGCACGGGGGAGGCGAACCATGTGGAAGGCTGTCTGTCTTGTCTCTGTCCTATGGCCACATGTGTATTTTTTCTGGGTGCAGGAGGTCAGCTGCCATATCAATTTGGTCCGGTGAGTGGGGCTTGGGAAGCTTCTTCTCTTTTGTTGGCCTAACCCAGTTTTATCAGTATTGTTACTAGTATTTCTTCTTGGCAAAGAGGGTTTTGTTCATTTATATCTTGACATATTTGATCTCTCTCTCTGTACTGGCAAAACCAGTGGTATTGAATCTGAGGGAGTAGCCTCAAACTGAGACAGGCCCAGATGCCTTGGATAATCTGAATGACCAGAGAAAGTCCTTGCAATAAAATAATTGGTGCTGCTGCTAGCATTAGTTCCTGTTTTCCAAAAGGTATCTATCACTTGTTCACTGACTGCGTAAAGTTAATAGGGCAAGACACCAGAATAAGAGGAAATAAGTTTTCATTGAGTTGTGGAGATTTTTAGTTACCTGTGGATGTGAATCTTATGTCTTCTAAATTAATAAACTAATTTAATTTGTTACTGCACCACCTGCAATTCTCTTTCACACCTCCTGTAAGTTCCTCTTCTCTTGTTATAGTGCCCAGAGTCCCATACACTTGAACTCTTAACTGGGAAAGCGGCCACAGAGGGCTCACTGAGTCCAGGCTGCATATGTGCCAGCAGGCCATCGACACACACCAGGCAGGTCAGCAGGCTTATGGCTACCTACAGAGACCATTCATAGCCCATCTGCTAATTCTCAGAAGACTTGTTGCAATTAATTATCTTTGGCTCTTCTATTACTCTATCAAGCTTAGCTAAAATTACCAGAGTTTTGTCAATCGCCAGGAGCTGACCAGGACTGATGGATGAGCAGACCTTTATTCACCCACAAAATCCGTTTTTTCATCAGGAAACCGGTACAAGCAGCTGGTAATTGCAGAGTGTGTCAGGCAGAGGTGAATGCTGAGGTGTCTTTGCCAGCCCTCATAGTTTGCTCTATCTCACCTGGCAGATCAGATTTTTTTCTCTTTAAAAGTTTTTCTTCTGGCTCATCTGTAACAAAAGCATCCTTTTGAGATTCCAAAGCCTTTTTGTGGTTTTGCTGCACCCACTTGAAAGAAAAATTTCATGCCAGTTCATTTGAATACTCTGACCAGGTTGAGTTGATACAATATATTAAAAACCCTTGTTTTTACAAAGTTTTGAGATCATGTCAAGACGATATTAAAATGTTTCATCTAATTCAAACAAATGGCAGCCTTTGAGGAAACTGCTAACCCAACTTTCTGGTTTTTCATTCTGATTACAAAGGAAAAGGTCTTGTGCATTTCTACTATCTTGGTCTAGATCTGTTTAACTATTTCCCTCAACCCGTCCTCTCAATATCCTTTAGTTAGTTTTGACCAAATTTCACAGCAGAGTATATGTTTCATGGATCAGTGGAAATTTGTGATGGAGGTTGCAAAGTTGGAGAGAGGGACCCTGTTAGTGATCCAGTTGAAGAAAATATTGTAATCACTGTTCAATCATCGTTAGACATCAGACAATACAAAAAGCAGATGTGCTTTCTTTGAGCAGGCAATGTTCACTAGAAACAGCATCTGCAACAGGAGAGGGTGTCAGCTGTGACACAAAAATCCATAGGAAACCCAGCTTGTTTAGCTCTGGTACTCCCTAACCTATGAATGAGAGTGCTATTGAACCTGTTATATGTGAGAGTGTGCACATGTATATTCCTTCAGATAGATGAAAGCAAGCCTTGTTATTTCCTAAAAACTGTTACAACTACGGATTGAACTGTAAATTTTTAAAAATATATATTTTGTTTACTAGAGATCTTACGTTACATTTCTTCTGCTATTCTTTCTAACTCTGCAGCAACTACACAACTCTATATAACAAGATTTACTGTCACTCAAGTCAGATTACTGAATGTTCTCAGTTCCATAAAATATTATGTCTACAACTGCACCATTAGAAAGAAGATAAAAGGCTGAGAGGGGCTTCTATCTCTGGTATACTCTCCTACATTAAAAAAATGCACAGGTAAGTAGTATCATGTATTTCTTAGCTATTGATGCTGTTCAACAGAAAGTTTCTGTGCATTGTATCTAGCTGTGGGCATCTGAGTAGGATAGTCATGCAGAAAAGTGCCTGCAGCATTCTAGAATGTTTTGAAGACTTTGGTAGAACCATTGTGCTACTTTGCTTATTTGCCAGTTATATACATTTGATTTGCTGCATGATGACTATTACTCATTGTTTTTGTTTTTCCTTTGGAGGAGAAAAAGAAGAACTCCTCTCTCACTCTACTCACTCCTTTTGTTACCTTTGGAATCTGTAAAATTCTCAGAGAGTCTGAGTTGCCATGTACTATTGAACTAACAGTTAATGTAAGGATTTTTAATATATTCCCATTGTTTTACACCATCTCAAAAATACTGCAGTGTTTCAATAACTTGATTTACTACATCTCAAGTTCCTTAAATCCATATCACCTGGAAAATCCATAACAACTGGAAAAAAAAAAATCTGTCTCTTCAAGAGTTGTATTTCCTTCTCATTAAGGTTCTTCTGTTTTAGGGCTCTGGCCCAACCATATTAGTTAATCCTACCAAGAGGTTTGGTGAAATGGGATCAGAGAATGATCCAAATATTATCTGTGAATGTTTTAGGTTGTTTTTGTCTGATGAAAATCAACTCGAGAAGCAAACGTTACTGAAAACAATGCCAAAAATTACTAGTCTGCAAATGGAAAACTTTTTATAGAAAGTATAACAGTACATTAGCTTCATGGCACCCAGTACACTTTCTACAGTGCAAAACTCTCAGAGTGGGGAATTTGTATTTGGCTTGGTTGCATATATCCAGTTAGTTCCTTCAGTGCATTTTAGAGAAGCAATTAATAAACATTCAGCATCGTAAGTCTTTGGTTGGAGAAACAGGGTTATGTTGTAAATGGTAAAGGGGTGACCCAATGCTTTCGAGCTGGGCAGTAATGAATGTTCCCCTCCGTGTTAGTGGATCCTCTTGGACAGCGGAGAAGTGTTTGGGAACCCTTTGAACAATCGCTTCTTCAAGGGCTTAGCTACATCAGTAATACCACGGTCTAATTTAGCATACTCTAATAACCACGTCTAAACCTTCTAGAGGTTTATGTTTTAAAAGAGATTTCCACAAAAATACCAGTCTGAAAGTATATATTTTTCAGTGGTGCGAGGACTGTAAAAAATTATTTTTGTAATGAGGTAGCATATTCTTTCCCCACATGAAACACTGATGGAAATCACAATAAATAAATGTGATGTCAGGTTAGAAAAAATGTTGTAGTTTCATGTTGTTGGTTTGCAAATTGAATTTTTACATAAAATTTACACTAAATGGAACCTCATTATACAGTGATGAGGTCCAGTATGATCCAAATCGTTAAAATCACTGTACTGCTTAATGATTCACTAAGTGGTACTGCAGTGCAATAAATTTAGTACCAGTTTCATGATTCAAAACACCAGACTGAGACACCAGCAAATCGTATGTGGATCATTAAATTTACAATGAATGTCAGAGATGAAATAAGGGGGAAAAAACACTTTGAGAGATAGGGATAATATGTGCTCTAAGGTGACATCCATCAAGATAAATGATCTTATACCACTTCTGCTTGGATAATAATGAGGGGTTGTTTTTTTGTTATTCTTTATTTCATAATTTCTAAAGAGGTTGAAAGTCTAAGCCTTTTAAGAATTAAAGCATCTGTCATTTTCTGAGTACCTTGTGATCTATTTTATTTGTATTTATACAATATACATATGCTGCTACATTCTCCTCTGACCCCATTGGGCCATATTCTCCCCTTGGTAGGATCAAAATATGTCAGTTTTGTACATTTTACAGTAGTAGATTAAAATAGTGTAGCTAATAGACTAATAGTGCTATCAAAACCCTTGAAAATAATTTTTTGCAATTTTATATACATATAATAGATGGTCAAATAAAGAAGTTCAATAATAATAGCAAATTACCTTTAATAATATTATTAATAATATTTCTTTGGTATTTCATTTGTATGCACATTCTAACTTACATATGTAAATATATAAAATGTATCCAAGTAAGCAGTACAGGTATAGTCAATATACATGCATGAATATTTGACTCTTTCAGTTTTAGGAGACTGAATAGTTTGCTTTTCCTCTGATTGACTCTCTCATTGTTTTAGCTCTCCACCAGTAGGTGTTCCCCATCATGAATCAGACACCATCAAAACAGTAGACAATATGTAGGCTGCAAACAAACAAAACAACAAAACCCCAATGTCAATCACACCAGTGTAAGTGGGAGAATTTAAAATTTTTTTCCAGAAAGATACAAATTAGATAGAATGAAGATGTATTATTAGATCTACTGATACTACATGGAAAAGTTGGAATTCTAAAATATTGCTTACCTGGGCAGGAGGCAGGTTTCCTGAAGTTTTGTTCCTTTGCCTTATTCAAAATTTCATCTTATTTCATTGCATCTAGATGCCAAATGCACGTAAATGCTTTGTAACATAGAACTTCATCAACAAAACCAGAAAAAGTTAAATGTACAGAATATAAAAATATAAACCAGAATTGTTATTTGAGAAACTATGTTCTGGGGTTTATTTTTTAATGTTGACTTAGTTAGCATAAAGCATGTGAAAAATATATGGAACTTGTTTCCTCTTTTTATTTTTGTGAAACTAAATAAAATTAAACTATTTGTCATGCAGTAAGAAATGTAGAATATAAATATTATTTTACAAAAATTTGGCTATACAGTCAGTGTGACCTTGAGCCCACCTACATTTTGAATTGCTACCCTGTGCAGTTAGTAATAAGAACAGAAAATGGTAAAAAGAATAGGAAAATACAGGAAACATCTGCAGTATCAGTCTCTGTCTCTTTTTGTGTCCCTCAACAATGCGAACCTTTCTTCTGTCCACCATTTTTGCAATTCTGGCCTCATGAGCAAACTGTTTCTCTGTTGTCTGCCCTGACCATCTGTTTTTCAATTGAAAATATAAGGTTTTTGCTATTCTTGCTTGCCTTTTTTAGTCCTGGTCCACTGAACTTTCATCAATCCACAGGACTGATATCAAATACACTCTGCACTTTTTGCCTGATGAAAACAGTGATTGGTGTTAGTACAATGATGCAAGTTTAGGCTGATTATAATAATTTCTATTTGATCACGTATCAAAGTGGAGAAGAAGGAAAGCTTTTGTGTTCAGACACACTTCTTTTGCACATCCAAGAGCTTAAGCAGGGGAAAAGTCTTCAAGGACTATGCAGGTCTTGAATTGGTTTGAAATAATATTTTACACACCCATTTTAAATCACAGCCAGAGGTAGGATTTTTCTAAAATGATTGTTTACAAATACAGTATCTGTTGTAAGCAGGTTGCAGGCTATTTGCACTGTAAAATGGTACTTAAAAACAATTTATGGCAGCCAACCTGGATTTATTTTTTTTCTTCACACTAGTCTCGTAAAAGTGGAAAGTGAGATGAAAGGAAAATGAATTCATTTACTTTCAGACACAGGAAATGCTACTAAATTTGGATATGTGAAAATATTGAACTTTCACTAGGGAAAAAAATAAATGATTTGAGGCCCTAGTGATCACACAGAGGATCCAGACAATTTGACAGGTATGAATTTATCTCACTTGTGAATGAATAACCTTTGGTAACTCACTTGAGACTTAAATATTCTGAACACATTTTCTCCAGAACACTTCAAAAGACACAGTTCATTTCTGTCTCTACCAAACAGCCCCTTTGGTTACCTTCAGTTTACTCAGTTTTTTGCTTTGCAAGTTTGGAAAATTAACATAATAAAAGCCTACCGATGAGTTTTAGTCATAAAGAAATGAAACATCAACTCTTTGATTATTCTAAAGCCTACAAAATCTGGTTTTTGTATCAGCTGAGGGAATCTTCATTGATCTCCTCTAAATCTTGCTTAATCTGTAAATAGAAATTCACCTCACTTTAAAATACAGACATATATTTTCAAAGCAGTAGGGGACTTCAACATAAGATGTTCTGTGCAACAGGGACCAAGGTGCACCTCCAAGAAATGCTGCATACCCTCACAGGAAGCAGAGAGCTGAAGATATGAATGAAAGTGGAGGACAGGGAGTGCACCCCATGCTGAGAGCTGTGTATGATGGGTTAGAAGTGATCACAGCTTTCTGACTGTGCCTCGTAGGTGGGTGAAGACTATTAGACTAGATTATCACTACTTTGCTAGTAGATATCTCCCTTCACCAGTCACTGACTATGAGCTGGCAACTGTGATACATACAAAAGGATTTAATTACTCATCTTGAACATGCTTTTTTGAAATTTAATGATAAAATATGTATAAAACAACTAAGAAATTAAAGCTTGAAGAGAGAAACAAAAAGAGGCAATGAATACGAAAGTCACTAGTGCTTTAAAATTTGATTTATTTTTATCAAGGTTAAATGTTTCTGTGCTTATGCTAAACTTCTGTTGCAATGCAAAATTCTAAACAGTCTCGTGTAATATGTGGTAATGATTGTGATTTCAAAGCTTTCAGAAAGTTGAAAGAGCTATTCAAAATCTTTTGTTGTTTCATAATCTTCTGTTGACTAGGCATATGAAACTGAGAAATCACATCATCACAGAATGACTGAGGTTAGTAGGTACCTCTAGAGATGGTCAGCTTTGGATTCTGAAAACCTAAATTTAGATTTCTAAATGCAAGCACCCACCTGTGAGTTAAATATCTAAGCTTTCATCTAGTCCATAAAAATAATAGATGCTGAGAGTTCTTAAAATGATATTTAGTCAGATGTACAGCCTTCTTGCTTGCATAGACTAACATTTGGCTGGCCATAATGGGAACTGCATTGGGTCTGGATGAGGTGGAGTCAATTTTCCCCACAACAGCCCTCACAGTGTTGTGCTTTGCATTGGAGCTGGAAAAATGTTGATAACACATCTATGCTTTGGCTACTGCTAAGCAGCTCTGGCACAGTGTCAGCACTGTCTATCCAACATTCTGCTCCCCACCAGTAGGATGGCAGTGGGCAATGTCTTGGGAGGGGACACAATTAGGCCAGCTAACCCAAACTGACCAAAGGGATATTCCATACCATATGATGTCAGCTAAGAAAAGGAGGAAGAATGGGGGACATTTGTTATGTACAGTGTTTGCCTTCTGGAACAACTGCTACGTGTGCTGAAGCCCTGCTTCCTGGAAAGTGGCTGGCCATTACTTGCTGAGGGAAAGTAAACAATAATGTCTCTGGGGTTTTTTTCCTTCTCTTGTACATGTGCAACCTTTCACTTTTGCTTTACTAAACTGCCCTATCTCAATCTACAAGTTGTTTTCCATCCTTTCTCTCTCCTGTCAAGCTGAGAAGGAAGATAATAGAGCAGCCTAATGGGGAGCTGGTGTCCAGCCAAGGTCAATCCACCACAGGACCTTAGACTCCTAACTTACATATAGTTACTGACATTTTGACAATTAGATTGGGGTTTGCACTCTGCACTGAATATGTCTTGGGGATGTTGATCCACCATGTTCATTGTTGTCTGATTCATGCTTTCGAAATGCACCAGCCTTGTGGTGCCTTCTTCCCATCTGGTAAGTCCAGCTTAGAGAACATATATATGTTTTTCCCTCTTTCTCTGCAGAAGGCCTCCTTTGTCTGCATCTGAGGAGATCTGTTCTGTAGATCTGAAGGAAGTATAGTGATGGCAGTTCTTTTTTACATACATTTGTGAGACTAAGTGTAACAATTCATTCGCTGCAATGGTGTCCTGATTGGGCAGCAATGGCCCAAGCAGAGATGTTTTACTTCTGTGAGTGTCATGCATCAGTGCTGGTGTTCCTGCTGTCACCTGAGTAACATACCTGCTACAGGTCTGACCTTCTGAAAACACATTAATGAAATAAGTATGAGGTAGGTGACTGGCAAAAGCTGATGCACGTGCTCGCTAGATCTGATGCTCTCTCTGCTTCATCTTTTTTTCTGTAAAGCACTAAAGCTAAAAAGAAAACATGTCACTCATCTGAAAAGGATTATAAGCTTTCCTTGAAAACAATAGTGTAATTTAAACAGGTTAGATCAATAACAGAAATATATATGTCTTCAACCAGCACTATGACACACTTTTTTGTATCTAGAGTGCACTGTAAAGTAGTCAGCATACAATATCATAACTAATACAAAAAGGTGACATATCAATCACTTTTATTGTGCCCCATCTTCGTATGACATTTCGGCTCTTTGTTTAGATAATAATTGTACACAACTCTGTAGAGCTTTATTTCTTTAGTCTAACCATGTCTAAAGCATTGTTATGTTTAATAGGAGGATTTCTACTTACAATATAATTATATTCTATGTATAATTACACTGCATGTATATAATTAGACTAACATTATATTAGGTATTGATTGACAAAATGGGCTGAAACACAGCATGAAGAGACTTCATGGTAAATATCAATGTTTGGTTTATAGAGATTTTAAAACCTATTTTTTTTAAACACAGATATTTAACCTTAGTTAAAAATGGTAGTTGCGAGTTATGGCAATTATAGTATTAACCTACAACTGTTTTACTAGCTGGACTGCACCTACAGCATGAAACTACTGTATCAAGATATAGAATTATTTAGCTTTCAGAGGATAAGCTATTTATTTATATATTGAAGAGTTTTCCATGTAAACACTCATACTCCAAATGCAACACATAATTTTAAAACTATGTCTTACAGAAATATACATAAAAGAGTTGAAAAGAGGAACTCCTCTGAATCCTTTTAATGTCAAAAGAATGTCTGTTACCCCTTCTTAAACACTCATAGTTCTATGAGCCATGGGTTTAAAAAAGCCTGGGAGAATAGATGGTTGAAGATAACAAGATCCTGTCTAATCAAGAGAGAAAGGAGCTCCCACAGCAAAGTAGGTCTCGTGGTACAGCTGCATCTGCACCTTTAACTTTGCCTAAAAAAGAAGTTTGTTCCTTGTGATGCTAAAGTCTGGTCTGTAGCCTAATACTGAATAGGCTGAGGAACTAAAGTCTCTTCTACTAATATTCTACTAATTAGAAACGTTAACTGATAACATAGTAACAGTTTTTTAAAAAATCAAATATAGGTGAACTCCCATGAACTCCCACTGATGTTATTGTTAATGGTACAGCAGTGTAAGTGCAAGCACTTGTGATTAGATTTGCCATGGTGATATCAAAGAGTAAGGGATAAGGGACCTCTCAGAAATATGTCTGTTTATTATTATTTATTGGTTTTATTGTTCCAAGTGAATACTGCAAGCTTTGTTCTGGTAGTTTTACATCTAGTGCAGCCAATGTTCATGTATTCTTTCAGGAAAGTTGTTTAATAAGGGGGCCCACCAAATTCTGCTTGTTTGGGTAGCTCTGAGTAGTGTTATATTTGATTATTAAATGTGGAAGTGATAAAGCCATGGGTTACTACAGAAAGTCCTTAGTCCTAAAGAACGAGGATGTGAGCATCTTAAGTGAAAATATTGAGTAAAAGAAGACCTCTTTTGGCTGGAAGTGATACTGAATAATCCTTGAAGCAGACAGGAAACTAATCACATGCTTTGTGTCAGAAACCTTTGTCTCTAGGAGTGGTGATAGGTGACTAGTTCTTTATACTTTTGCTTTCTTTAAATACTGCTCTTAATTTTTGTCACCTCTACTCCATAGCACCATCGATGCACACATTGTTCTGCTTATTGCTTGACTGAACTAGAAAATTAAAATTAAAAAAAAAAAAAGGGAAGAAAATAGGGAGCTGAATGGTGTCAATATCTTAGATATGCAATGGGATGACTGTTCTGTTGTTTCCCTGTGTTGGCACTGAACAAAGAAAACTGGTGCCAGAGATTCTCTAAGTGAATGCATGTTCAGAATACAGGGATTTCAAGACTGTCCTCTTATACCCCTCAGAACGCAGAGCCCTAGTGAAAGCTCTGCAGAAATGTAATTCTGATCTGATGTTTCAACAGAAAAGGCAACTGCACACAGCATTGCCTCAAGCTTACTAAAAAAGAATTAAATGTTCAGATAACATAACTTAGCTGACATTATAAATCATCAAACTGATTGCATGAGTTCTGGAACACAGGCATCAGTGAAGTTGGTCACTCATAAGGCTGCTAATTGACTTTCCCAAATGAAAGAAATGTGGCAATCAGAGATGTATCATGGGTTTTGACCAAACATGTGCATCTACACTGTCCACAGCTGAATTATTTTTCTATATGCCTGTACTGGGTTTACATGGCAAGGTTTTGGTAGCAGGGGGGCTACAGAGGTGGCCTCTATGAGCAGCTGCCAGAGGCTTCCTCCCAAAGCCAGTGCCAGCCAGCTCCAGGATGCACCTGCCCCTGGCCAAGGTTGAGCCAATCAGGAATGACAGTAACACCTCTGTGATAACATATTTAAGATGGGAAAAAGAAGATATTATGCAGAATTAATTGCAGCCAGAGAAAAGCCGAGTTAGAGCATGTGAAAAGAGCAACTCTGCAGACACCAAGATGAGTGGAGGAGCAGCAGGAGGCGGGGAAGCTTGTGCTGAAATAAGCTCCTGGCAGGGATCTGAAGAGAGAAGAGCCCTGGAACAGGTTTTCTCATAGACTTGTGACTCTGTAGGGGACCCACACTGGAGCAGCCTGTGCCTAAAGGGCTGCACCCCTTTGAAAAATGACCCACATTGCAGCAGTTCATGGAGAACTGTTACCCGTGGGATGGACTCACAATGGAGAGGTTCATGAGAAACTGTCTCCTGTGGGAGGGACCTCAAGCTGGAGCAAGGGAAGGACTCTTCAGCCTGTGATAAACTGAACAAAGTCCCCATTCCCTGTCTCCCTGTGCTGCTAGGAAGGAAGTACAGCTTGGGAAGGAGGGAGCGGTGGGGTGAGGGTGTTTTTAAGATTTGTTTTACTTCTCATTATCCTGATCTGATTTTCTTACTAATAAATTCAATTAATAGACTCAAGTTGAGTCTGTTTTACCCATAATGGTAATCTGTGAGGGATCTCTCCCTGTCATTATCTCAACTTGTGAACCCTTCGTTATGTTTTCTCTCCCCTGTTCACTTGTGGAGGAGAGAGATAAAGCAGCTTTGGTAGCTACCTGGAGTATCTGCCAGGAGTATCAGCCAGGGTCAACCCTCTACATTGCCCCTATACAGTGTTGAGTGCAATGTATTTTCAGGATGCAACTGAGAGCATCTGAAATAGACCTCTAGAATAAGTAATTGCATCCTAGAAGTGCCTGGTGCTCTCCATTGTCTATAACTCAAATCTGGTCTGAAGTTTCTTTGAGTGGAATGATATTATCTTGTTCAGTATTGAGAGGGCATTGATGAAAATCCCCAAAGTCGACTGTCCAGCACCTGCCTCCTGTCCCTTGTCATCTAGAACAGGCAGATAACTGGACTGCAGGCTATGCCTTCATGTCATGTTTGGGAAAATAGTGTCAGAGACAAAAAACCCTAGTAGATGAATATAATTCACAAATTGTCATGGATTTTTCCTCTGCTTAGGCTGTCTGTTTTCTCACCTCTGATCTTTGTTGGAAGGGATGGATTCTTTTTCATACATTTAGAGATGTGCTTCTATCTGGGCGTGATAAGTTTAAACAAATTTCTTCAGATCTGTTCTGTTTTTTGCAAAGTTGCTTTGATTCTAATAAAGCCTATGTTTCCATTGATAGGTCAATTTTTTTAAAATTCCCTCAGGAACTGTTCTTAGCTGTGAAAAGTTTCTAGAACATCAATATATCAAAAACATTCCCAGATCAAACTCTTCTTAAATTCCATCATAGGAGAAGGAAAAGGAATACTCTGGAAAGTGTATCCAAAGTAATTTCCCAAGCTTCTAGAACACAACTAATGGGAATTAATCCACTATTCTGAATAAATATAAAACGTTGAGAAGTCAGAGTATATAGTAATCTGTGGGAGTTGCCAAAAGTAATTTGAGATCATAAGTGTGAAACTGGTAGCAAATATGGAAGACAAAATGTTTATCTGAGTTTTCTGGTTTTATGGGGCTGCATTTGTAGCTAATAATTTTCAGTATAATTATCTCATGGGAATGGTAGATACTAAACAGTATGCATGAAACCTATTTATGAAGGAATAAGTAAATAAGTATACTCATGTTAACCTTGTCTTTTAAGGTTAAAGTGTGTCTCCCAGGATACTTTCACTCATGAAATTATATGCTTGCAGATGACCTTGTAAATGTTTATGCATTTTCCTCCATTTTTTTATTTTAGAGTTGTCCTGATTAAGTGCACTGGAATCACTATATATTAATATGACAGCTCAAATAACAGGTAGCTTGTAGAATAAAAAAGTAGATAAATTGGATAAATGGGTTATACTGGGACAGCTAAATTAATTAAGTTTCTAGGGAAAAACAGAGTCTCTCTAATACTTAAATATCTAGAAGGTGATTATTTGTAAATAAATAATGCATAGAGAATACTTTTAATAAATGTGGTTGGTCAGATTTATTATTCTCTCCGCCAGCAAGTATTTTGCAATAATTTCAGCAGAATGTTCCAATCTGACATCTAACCTAAATCTCCACCACTTTGCTCATCCTTCTCCTCCATTTTCTGAATTCTTACATTTCTGAGTTGGCACTAAGTTGGCTATAGACTCTTTTGTATTTGCAAGATAATTAAACATGGAAATAGAACCTTACTCACAATAATGCCAAAATGCCTCAATCTTGTTTTAGGATGGCTGCCTTGATGGTGAAAGAGAAGCTTACGTTTATCAACAGTTCAGTTCTTATCTTCTCACTTAAGATCTTTAAAGGCTCTTAGACTACTTGTATTTACAGTTTTGTGATGTGGACTTCTGTCTGCCATGACTGAAACTTCTGCAGTAGCCACTGATGTCAATGCATGAAAACAGATATGGATGGATTTAAATATATGATCAATGGATGGAGGGCATATTATTATTTTAACCTTCTAGCCTACTTGTCCAGTTCCAGTTAAAGTTTTTATATTGTGAGATTTGTTTAGAGTGTCAGACAATCCTAACAAAATCTGAATGTACAGGTAACCTGGAAAGATATCAACTTGAATGTCAGAGTGCCATATAAGGAAGGATCAATCCCTAATGGGGACAATTAAAATATTAGGTACCTAAACAAATCATGTTTCACTTAGTACAGTTGTGTCTTCTTAATGACACAGAATTTACTATGAACTATTAAAATAATGTCAATTAATTTGCTAAGCTAGCATACAATTCTCACTAAGATTTAGTAATTTCTACACTTGGAATGTTCTGAAACACAGACTGTGTTCCTGTCATGGCAAATTAGGTCAACATGGAGAAACAGAGTCATAGGATGATGAAACATTAAAGACTACATTGTTAACTGATGTCTTTTTCATTTTATTGTTCTTCTGTGACATTTAACAAATTGAATGTTAAATGCTGAGAGACACAGAAATGCTTTGTTTGATTACTAACAAACAGGGAGAAAGAGTTCCCTCAGTTAGTGTGCAACATAGTGATGTAAAGCTGAACTTAATGATAGGTTTTGGAGATGCTGTTTGAGGTCCCTTATCCCCCAGGTAAGTTAGAGTTTGTTGCTCCATAGCGCAGTCTACATGATTTATTAACCTTTTTGTGTACATTTAGGGAGTTACTTCAGGAATCTTTACTTTTGCCTTTACCATATCTCATGAGAACTTCTTAGAATCTCAAGACTCTGCAAAAAGAAATGCAGCCATTCTGAAATCCACATACATCAGAGAGTACCTCTCTGTCATCAGCACATATCAAAGTCTTTTTCATGCTAAGAAAGTTAAGAGAGTTGATGAAGTTATGCAGAGCTAAACACTGACTGAATCCCCTTCCCTACTTGCAAGGGTGAAAGTCAAACCCCAGATATAATGAGAGAAAGAAAAACGACATATTTCAACCTTTTTTTCTTAAGTGTAAAACAGAAGGACAGGATAAGTTTCTGCATGCAACAGCAAAGGTCTATATAGTGATGATGAGATTTGCATATAAACTTCTAGGGTTTTAGCCAGGGTCTGACAGAACAGCTTGCAAACTCATGAGTCAAGAGTATTATATTTTAGACCAGCATTGTATAAGATATATATTACTCAGTTCATGACAGCAGATCATAAACTGCAGCCATGTACATTGTAGTGCACTCTGAACGTTTTTTTGTTAAACACTCAGTACAATGAAGTCACGTAAAATATTATCACAAAATGTAAATCATGCAGTCAGGTTATGTTTTGCTTTTCTGCTAATACCAACAATATTTATAATTAGTAAATTATTAACTATGTAACATCTCATTTATTAATAAAAATAGATATACATAACTCTATTTCTGGGACAAACATGTTTTGGGATTTGCTCACTTGGAAAGAAATTATGAAATTTGAAATAACAAATAGGTCTCCTACGTTCTGCCCTGGCTGCTCCTAACTAGATCACACTTTTGAATTATAATATAACTGTATGACTAATGTTATATCTGCAATACTAAATGAGACACTAGGGGCATGGGACAAAGGACTTGAAAGTCCATCTCTGTCTCAGGACTGTAATTGTTTACCTCTGTGTGATTCAAACCTGGAAGTATCCTGTTATAGCCCTGTGTTTATAATATAAATTTGGGTACAGATCACTGGCTTTTGTTGAAGAAGTTGCTCTCTTTGTGAGTGGGTCTCTTTGCGGTGAAAGGAGGAACATAATTTTTGATCACTGCGATGATCAGTGCTTCAGGGATGTTTGATTTTTTGAGACAAATTACTATGTAATAAATAACTCAACATATATTTGAAAAATTCTTTTCCACAGAAAAACCTGGCATGGAATTTGACAGTAAATTGAAGGAGTTAAAATGGAATAGAACTGTGGCACTTAGTGATAAGATCTTTTACATATGAGCATGAAATTATTTGCAGTCCTGGTGACTTATGTGAAATGCATAAGTTGTGTCTCCCTGTCCAACAATCCAGCTGAATGTGCTAGATCATTATTCTTGTATTTTTCTCCTTACCCCTGCTCAGGTCTTTTCCCTATTTTTTGTCACCTCATCAGAGCAGGAAGTCCTAGCTCTGATATGTTGTGGCATTGCAGCTGCTTCTGTAATCCATATGGTTCAAAAGTGAGGCTTCAGGCAACAAGGACCAAAGGACATCTCACTTGCTCATGATGCAGGAGTTTGAGAAACAGGAACTATGGGACCAGCAGAGTGGAAATGCACCAATTTATTCTGGGGACTGTCCACCTTTGCAGAATAGGACCCGGGGGTCCTGGTGGACAACAAACTCAATATGAAGCAGCCGTGTGTCCTTGACATGAGAAAGGTCAATGACATCCTGGATTGCTTCATGTGGTTGCTGTCCAGGCAAGGGAGGTGATCCTTTCCCTCTACTCAACACTGGTGAGGACAGTTATGAAGTATTGTCTCCAGTTTTGGGCTTCTCATTACTGGACAGTGTTAGGCAAATCTCCAGACATGCTGGAGAGAGTCCAGTAAAAGGCCATGAGATGATGAAAGGACTGGAACACCTCTCCTGTGAGGAAAGTCGGAGAGAGTTTAGCCTGGAGAAGAGAAGGCTCAGTGAGTAACTTGTCAATGTATATAAATATCTTCAGGGAGGGTGAAAAACTATGGAGCCAGGCTCTTTTTTGGTGGTACCTAGTGACAGGACCAGAGGCAATGGGCACAAACTGAAACTCGGAAGATTGCATCTGAACATCAGGAAACACTCTTTCACTGTGAGTGACTAAGCACTGGCACAGGTTGCTCAGAGAGGTTGTGGAATCTCCCTCCTGGAAGATATTCAAAGCACTTTGGACACGGTCCTGGGTAACCAGTTCTAGGTGACCTGCTTGAGCAGTGGGAACTTGAACTAGATAACTTCCAGAGCTCTCTTCCAACCTCAGCCATTCAGTGATTCTGTGAAAGTCTGAGAGGCACGTGGAATGTGGGATTTAAATCTTTGTTTGGAAATGCAAGGTTAGAGAATGGGGATGCCAGGAACATCTTACTGGGCACCTGGCTTAGGAAATGAATTTGAAGGGTGATGGCTGTATGCAACTTTGTAGTGCAGTTCAGAAAAGAGTTTGATGATGTCTGCTGTGCTTAGATTGATCTTTTGGGTTGTGGGGATAAAATATTTCGGGCATAGGAAGGAGCTGATTTGTAATTTCACACATGCTGCAAAGGAGGTTTAACCTAGGTCTTTTTGTGTAAAAGAGCCATCACCCTTATTGCCTTCTCTTAAAGCGTTTCTTCTGTCTCATCCCCTCAAACAGAAGGGGATAAGTATAGCTACCTCTTGTACACATGATTTGAAAGTACAGAAAGCATCTGCAGTGCCTTCTAATTTCAGAGTAAGCTGCTAAACTGTGGCCAGAAATGTGATTCAGTATATATTTCCTCCTTAGCAATAGCTAAAGCTTTATAATGGATAGAATAAAGAAGCTTCCTACAGAGCTTGCTGGCTGCTGTGAGAGAGCTATGTGCTCCCACTGATTTATGCTGTTATTCCCACTGAGTCTTGGCCATCTAATCCAGGACCTTGATAGCAGAAAGGAAGTCAAGCAGCTTAAAAGTTTAGGCATTACAAATCCCAGCACAGCAGCACCCAATTCATTTCATATATCTTGCCCTTAGTGCCTAACACATACATTTTATCAGCAGCTTGTAGGGCATGCAGTCAGACAATTTCCATTATGGTCAGTGAAATAGCATGGTTAAAATCCTGTGCAATGCTTTATAAATTTAAATTTAAGCATAAATGTTCTGTAACAAGATTATTGTATCTGATCTGATGGTTGGAGAAAGCCCACTCATTTTGTATTGTCAGCACTTGAAGCAGTCATTGATGTATTAAGCTCTTACACAAGTCATGGCATCTTGCTTGAACCAACGTGCAGTCGCAAGGGATTTCAGTTGAAAGAGTAGATGCAAGATACACATTTATAACAGTGAGGGCAATCAGCTTTGCAATGGATTAGTGAGGAATATGGTAAATTCCTCATCACTTGGAGTCCTTTTATCAATGTCAGGTGTCTTTCTAAAAGAAACAATCTGTTTCAATAACACTTTATTAGGTTATATGCACAAATAAGAAGAAAAAATCTACAGTTTTCATGCAGAAAATTGGATGAGATTAGCATAGTTTCCATTTCTGTTTTTAGCAATTTATGTTAAGTAAGGTTATGGAAAAAAAAATAATTGAGACAAACTACCAGATTGTTTCTCTGAAAACTACTAAAACAGGAAGTGAGCTGTAACAGCGTTGTCCTGAAATTGCTACTTTAAGAATCAGAGAATCATGGAATTGTTTAGATTGGAAAAGACCTGTAAGATCATTGAGTCTAACTGTTAACACAGCACTGCCCAGTACACCAATAAACCATGTCCCTAAGCATTGCATCTACACATCTTTTAAATACCTCCAGGGATGGGGACTCCACCACTGCCCTGGGCAACCCGTTTCAATGTTTGACAACCTCTTTCATGAAGAATTTTTCCCTAATATCTAATCTAAACCTTCCGTGAGGCAACTTGAGGTTGTTTCTTCTCTTCTGGTTACTTGTTACTTGGGAGAAGAGACTGACCACCACCTGACTACAGCCTCCTTTCAGGCAGTTCCAGAGGCTTCTCCCCATCCAGCCTCCTCTTCTCCCTCAGCCACTCCTCATAAGACTTGTGCCTCAGACCCTTCATCAGCTTCATTGCCCTTTGCTGGACACACTCCAGCACCTCAATGCCCTTCCTGAATTGAGAAGCCCAGTACTCACCAGTACTGAGTACAGGGGGACGATCAGTGCCCTGGTCCTCCTGACCACACTGTTTCTGACTCAAACCAGGATGCCATTGGACCTCCTGGCCACCTGGGCACAATGATGGCTCAGGTTTGGCCAGCTGGCAAATAGCACCCCCAAGGTCCTTTTCTGCTGGGCAGCTTTCCAGCCACTCTTCCCCCAGCCTGTAGTGCTATATGGGGCTGTTTTGATCCAAATGCGGGACTCAGCAATTGGCCTCAACTGAACCTCATATGACTGGCCTTGAACCGTCAATCCAGACTGTCCAGATCCCTTTGCAGAGTCTTTCTACCCTCCAGCAGATGAACACTCCCACCCAGCTTGGTGTCATCTGCAAACTTACTGAGGGTGCATTTGATTCCCCTGTCTAGATTACAGGTAAAGGTATTAAACAGAACTGGCCCCAGTACTAAGCCACTTATGACTGGCTGCTGCATGAATTCAGTTCCATTCACCACCACCCTCTGGACTTGGCCACCCATCCCTTTTTTTTGCATAGTGAACAGTAATCCATCCAAGCCATGGGCAGAGAGTTTCTCAGGAGAATTCTGATACCTCCCAGAGAAAATCCACTTTAAATCTGGGCCAAATTCTAGAATTCCTGGCTCTATGGATGTGCTCAAAATTTTTTCATCTTTGGTTTTCTTTCCTATATTTTAAAACATTGTCATCTCTGCATGCATGTGATAGATTTAACACTTTTCTACATGTAGGATGGAGAAGCAAATCTCTTTTGGCAAAACAGGCTTTGAAAGCATAAACTCTATTACTTACATATGTGAATGCTTATGGCAACATACTTGAAAGTCCCTTTCAAAATCTATTAAATAAACACGCAAATTATCAAGACTGGTATGGTTCTCCAGATGAAATCTTTCCTTTAAAATAAATGTGGTCTTTTACTAGAAGTAAATGGAACCACTTATAGCAGTGGGTTGATAAACAATATTGAGTTTGGGTAGATTTGTAGCAATTGGTGTTTTAACAAAATTGGAAATGCATTTTAGCAGGCATTTTACCTTGACTTATCTAAAATAATAAATTTCAGTAGCCCTACCTAGACATGACAAAGGTATGAATCAACTTCTCCACTTTTTTCAAGCAGAGATCTCAGACATTTACTGTACCTGTGATGGTGAAAAAGGTTTTGGATATTACATGAAAATGGCCATCAAGAGGTAGCTCTTAATTAAATATCACATCAAGGGTTTCCATGCTGACAGAAAGAATATGAGATTGTTCATTCCAGAAAAATATCATAGAAAAATAACTGTGCTCTCTGCAACAAGTAGCAAAATGCTGGCTTAATTTCTATTGTGATTTGTTAAAAAAAAAAAAATCAAAAAAACCTCCTGGATATACTCAAATCTATTCTGAACTAAACTATTCAGACATCTACGAATTCAGATGTAGAAGATATGCCTACATCCCACTTTTTAAATGAAATTTTTAAATGAAAATTTTCCATTCAAAAAAGAACGAAGAATCTGTCTGTTAGGAACTTCACTGCAAAATTCAGGTTTCAAATATTGAAGTGCAATGTGCTTCTAATGTTATACTGTATTCCCCCAAAAGGCACAACATTCTTGTTTGTTTGTTTGTTTTCCTCATTTTAGATAGGATTCATGACTTCTGTTAAATGAACTGAAAAAGACAGGCATACAGGACCTGGCTGCATTAGGCATTAACAACCTACCTTTTTATTTTGGTAGGCATAAATCTTGGGTGACCTTTAGCTATTAGAAAAAGTGCAGTAAAGCTAGGAAAGGTTAGTACTGTGCCAGTTTTTACATCTTGCATTTGCCATTATCAAGACAAGATGCACATTAAAACTACCTCAAAATTTACTTTCAGTAAAATCTATTCTTCGCTCATTCTTCACTTAACTTGTGCTGATTCTGTTTTTAAGATTGTATCCCAATGCATCTACATCCCTTTCTGTGGCTTAGCAGTCGTTTCTCTATTGTCTTCCCTTATCGTTGCAATTTCTATGTCATACGTACACGATGTCTGGGATGTTGCAGACTCCAGAAGATTGCCTGATGATGGTTCTGATGAAAAAATATTTCACTGGGGAAAATGGTTGGTTGTTTGGGAAATTTGTTTTAAGACAAAGAGTACGAGTGGTTATGCCTATCATAATTGCTTGCCAATATATAAGAATACTGTAAAGAGTTCTCCTTGCTCACTGGCCGGGTGAACATGGGTATCAGGAAAAAGTTTTCAGCTGTAAAGCTACTGAAACTGTTTGGAACAGATTGCATACGGGTGGTCTGGAATCCCCTTACCTGGATAGTTACAAGACTAAATTTAATAGACTTCTGACAAGTATGGTCTTGACCATGTGTCAGAGGAAAAGATGAGAAAACTAGAATGAAAACTAGAAATGAAAATTGGAATGAAAACTAGAAAACTAGATGAAATCCAGACTCCTTCCTATTCTGTATTTAATGACATTTTCCGGTAAAGATAAGTTTCTTTTGTAAGCATGATTTGGTTACCAAGCATATGCTTTGTGGCATTTGGTTAATAACATTGTTTAGTGAAGTGTTGTCAAATCCCTTGAAGAAGAGGCTCATCTCAATGAGACAAAGTGTTCCTTTCTGATTTTTGCTATGACCTGTTTTTTCCCACATCTTTGCAGGTCAGGGAAGAGCATGATTTCATTCAGGTTTTATATCACGGAATCAGAAAATGGGTGGTGTTTGGAAGACACCTCTGGAGATCATCTAGTTCAATCTAGATCATATGGGGTCAGCTAGATAGTTTTTTTTTTTTAATCTCTAAGGCTGGAGACTCCATAGCCTCTCTGGGAAACTTGTTTCAGTATTTGGCTATCTCTGCAGTTAAAATAAATAAATAAATAAATAAATAAATATTATGTTTGAGTGGAATTTCCCATGTTTCAGTTTGTGCCCATCACCTCCTGCACTTCAGTAAGTTCACACTCCAGTCTTACACTGGAGAGCCAGAACCGGTTCCATCACTCCAGATGTTTCTCACCAGGGCTGAACTGAAGCAAATGATCACCTGCTGTAACTTGCTGGCAGCATTCTTCTTAATGGAGTCTCGGGATATCCTTGGTTCTTGTTGCAAAGGCACATTGCTGGCCTATAGTCAGCCAGATCCTTCTCTGCCTAGCTACTTTCCAGCTGGGAGTCAGTGGTATTCCTGGTGCATGGTTGTTCCTCCCCAGGGTAAGACCTTGCATTTCATTTTGTTGAACTTCTTGAGATTCCTTTTAGCAAAGTTTATTATGCCTTAATAATCATTAATCTTATGCACCTAATCCAACTGTTGATATATCAGATTTTGCTTGTATAGTGCTGAGTGTTGTATCAGTCAAGTACATAGTAAATGTCATTTCATGTATTTTCTTTACATGTTTGCATATTTAGGTAATTAGAAATTAATCAGTAAAGCTGGGTTACTTCTCATTTAGATTAACTGATTCAAGTTTTCTATACAGTCCAATTTTCAAGTTTAACTATAAACTTAGGTAAGTCTACCTAAGGCAGGAGTAGAGAAAAGGAAGGTCTCCAAAGCAGGTTTCATTCCCTCCATGAAAACATCTAAAACATATGAAACATCTAAAAACATATGTTAACTCACCATCTGGATATCCTATGTTTCATGACTGACTACAGATGGAATTTACATGAGCAGTTAAGATTTGTCAACTACAGAGAAATGAGAAGCAGTCAGCCTAAATGAGGGGATCTGGGGATATTGTCATTCTTCTCTAACATGGATGAAATGCACATTATTTTTCCCATTAGGTAACAGTCCTGTATACAAGTTTAAATATTTCCCAACCCTCATACCATGAAGTTTTAAAAGTAATAATGAAATAAAATATTGTAAAAATTTATTTTACTAGTATTGACAAAATGTCCCTATATTTTAAGTGCAGCAGTGCTTTTTCCTAAGTTTGAAATGCTCTAAAGCAAAATTTCATGATTTTGTCTGCCCTTAAACACTAAAATATGCTTTCTTCAAGTTGTCATCTAAATTATTGTCCATACCGGTTTCCAAAGATTGATCCATTTCTCCCCTACAAGAAGGTAATAAAGAATCAAGTTACATCTGGTTTGATTTCCCTGTAATGAAACAACCAATTGCCCCATGTCAGAAAAGATCTACTGTAGGTATTCTTCTGGGATTTTCCTGGCTTTTGCCAGTCAATAAAGAAATAAGATCTAACATTTCATTTATAAAACATGAATTCCACTGGGTTAGAAGCATCAAGAATGATAATAGGGTTTTACTCTTACATACAGAATATTTTAGCAAGAATTTTTTGCTAGCTACCATTAAGAAAACAAAAACTACCCTCCTTTGTGATTTTTGTACTGGCATACTTATTTTACAATGCAACAAGATAGTTTTCTGCAGTGTATTGTTTGCAAAGACTGAACTTAATTTATAAGGGAAAAGTTAAATAAAATTACTGTAAGTAGCCTCACAAGTGAGATGAAGGATATTCCAGTTTGCAGTAGAGGGGTTTCAAATGTACAATTACCATATTGTAACAAATTCCTCCAGGTACAATTTTTATTCTTCATTTATTTATCTTTCACGAATACTTCAACATTTGATTTTATTCAGCTTTTCTCTTGTCTTTGTCTGTTGCCTCAGTTGTATCAGTTTTTTTATGAATTAGACTGCGCCATTCTTCATCCAGATCACGCTTTTGATCAGAGGTAGTTCCATTCAGCATTTGAATGGAAAAAATAAGAAGAAATTACTCACTCTCCTTGGAAAGATATTATAGCAACTTTCCTGGAAAAAGTACTTTTGTCTGCAGACAATTTTACTTTTTCCAAAATTTGTACCAGAAGTGTTAAAATGGTGTTAGTCCCGGCAGCAGCACATGCTTTAAACTGAGCTGTTAAAGGGTTCAATTTATCTACTTCCTGTACACCTGCTGATCAACCTAGTGCTTTGCTTGGCCCTTATATTCCATGCTTCCTTCTAAACTTCTCACTCTGTCTTACCATAGTATCCCAAGTTACCTCATGCCATGATATCTCCTGGTTACGTCTGTCTTCTTCCACTTCAATGCATGTCACCCTCTTTGCTCTTGCAATACTCCAGAGACACTATTCACCTCCTTTCTCCAGTTCTGTCTCTAGTCTGCAAACTGGACATGCTGGAGACCCATCTGGTCTGTTCCCCTGCCTGTCTCTTGGCTCCCAACTGCCAGGTGGGCCAAAAAACTTCTCTGCCCTTGACAGGACAGAAAAAAAAAACTAATGCTGTGTGACAGTCTCAGTCTGTTTGCAGAAATGTGCTGCTGTGCATGCCCAACCCTCGATACCCCTCACTCACCATGAATTTTTTTATTTTCTTTTTTGTCTGAGTGAGCAATGAATCCTTTTTCTGTGCTCCTGGGGACCAAGAAGCAGAAAGGTGCTGCCGTGTTTGGGTCAGAAAGGAGCTTAAATAATTTGCTTCTGAATTTCCGTGGTTTAATATAGTCTCTATCACTCACAGGCTGTATATTAAAGTCTTGGCTCTAGCTGAGAGGAATCCAGGTAGGTTAATTAATTAAACATTTTCATACTGGGGGTTACAAGACCTTTCAGGTCCACAGAGAACATACAAATGATGCCATCCTCTGGGATAATACATCATTCTTCTTTGCCTTTATGAATGGCCCCAGACTGGATTTTTAATATTTTTGGAACCTGCTGATCAAATATTGTTCATGAGTTACTTTGACAGTTTTTGTCTTAGTCTTTGAAAAACAACTTGTAGTTTTTACATAGCTTCATCTCTGACCTAACTTCTATATCTTTACCCAAGGTATGAAAAGCTATCACCATCCAAGTAACATCAGCTGAGAATAAATCCCGCAGCAGTTAGGAAGAAAATTGCTTCTTTGTGCTCTTCTGTATGTAGAAATCTTTCTTTAACCTCTCTCCTTTTTTTTTTTTTTTTTAATAAAAACAGATTATTTCTAAATTGATGAAGCAAATATATCTACACCTAAATGACATTCAATATTATACCAAGTCAGTGCACCACCCTTATTAACTGTTTTCAAGAGGCTTTGAAGTGGCAAGTTTTAAAAATTACCAAGAAGAATGCTTGAGAAATTCAGATGTGAGTGACGAGCTCTGAACTAGTATGCTGGCACTGCAAATCTCTTCACTTCATGTGTTCCTTCTTGCTCAACGTGACATCACAGTCACTGAGAAATAAACTCTTCTTCTTCTTTCAATTTCTGACACAATCACAGTGCTGGGGTTGGAAGGTGAAGCTTTTGAGGAGTGCCGTAATTTACCATTGTGCCACTTCTGTGCTCTAAATTAAGGGTTGCAGTGACAGTAAGTATCGAGAAAATTAGGATGGTAGCATGGGAAGTCTTTTTTCTAGTATGGCAGAGTATTAAAATTTCTCACTAACTATTCAACATTAACAGAAAAGTAAAGGCAGAATGTGAAGGAGCTTGTTAAAACATGAATTAATATTAATACTGCAATGGACAGAGATAGTGCTACATTTTGAGTTTGGTGGGAAATTTTCAAGTCTATTTTCTTTCGGGTTCATAGTTACATACTATAGATTCACAGATGTGTGTTACAAATTATGATTTTCTCGAATCATGTATTATCAGGGTAATGAAGGTGCTTTGGATTTTATTTTGGCAAAATTCAGCCTTGTTTCTCCAAGAGGAACTTTCTTCTTGACCTACCATAGAAGGAAAAATTGCTCTGCAGCATTGAGATACTGTACTCACATATGAGACATTGTAGTATTTGTACGGCTGTTATATGTCTGTCTGTCAGTCATTTTCGCAATGCTGCTTTGAGTGGGATGCCTTCTCTGAAGGGGAAAGACATGACTGAGCAGGCCCAAGCGTTGATTTTGCCAGCAAGCCAAAATGAGGGAATGTAAGACAGACACTTGGTAAGTGTAAAGTAGAATTTAATTTTAGCCATTTTCCCTTTAATGAAGCATTATAGTTCTGTTACTGAAATATGTTCCATTAGCATAAAAATCCACTTTTAAATGAGACAATCAGTATTAGCAATCATATCTATTTTCTATAATTATATAATATATAATTATATATGCAATTATAATCTCTATAATCTGTTCTCTCTAAGTTTACTTACATGGTACAGAAAACGCAGACTAAACAATTGTGAATAAATATTATTTTGTTATATTACTAAATGTATCTTTTTGTATTTCCAAACCATTAAAACTGTCTTTGAGCTTAGTATTCTTGTATGAAAGCAGTCAAGTTATTTCCTTGTTTTTGAATTACTGCACTATATACCGCAGAATTTCTGGGCTGGTTGAATCTTTTTGTGTGTTTCTTACTAGACAGCTAGGGCTCCAAACTCAGTAGACAAACCTGTGAAGATTTTGTTATATGTTATATTCCTACATTTCCCGCTTTTGAAAAGTGGAACGTTATTTTTAGCACCACCAGGAGGGGAATGTAGTGTCTTTCATAAATACATGTTTTCAAACACATATTGAACTCATGATATCCATATCCATGCTCCTAATATTTTTTTTTAGTATTTCATTTCTGTACTTCCATAGCTCAGAAGTAGATTGTGAACTTATGTAGATAGTCAGACACATAATATCTACCCTGTGATGTCTGAGCAGCTTTCTCTTGGGTTCTTTTTTTTTTTTTCACTTGTTAAGATAAACGCCTACTTCCAGAGAACCCTATTTTAGCTGTAGGAAAGGAAGGATGGAAACCACTCCAGTAAGAAACTGAAGTGATTAGCTGTGATAGTTTTCAACAATAGTTCTCCTAGGAATTGTGCAAATGGACTTTTCCAATTCCACATCCTTTCCTGTTGCTCACAGCTGTGAATAGCATCTTAATTTTAACGATTTCATTAAAAATCAAACAGGATTTCCTTTACTGCAAGTAAAAGCTTCTTTTATTCACTGTGTCCCATTCTTGGGCACTTTCTTTTCTGGAAGATCAATAGCAATATGTGACCTTTCCTCACTGTTGTTTATACACCCATTTGACTAGTTTTTTCCATACTAGTATCACTACTAATATGATTTCACTGGTTTCAGAAATGTTAATATATTCCCAAAGCTATCAATAGCAAAAGGAATATAAACTCTATAACTGGAGTTTAGTTTTGCATTATCTGTTGTATTTTTTCCTTCTAGTCCTTGTTTTGCATCCTTATTAAAACTGAACAGGTCGCATTACCCAACCACACACAAGGTACTTATCAGACCAGTAAAATGTTCTACAAACATCATAGTTTTTACCCTAGTTTGTACTGCAGCCTTAGTTTGTACTTCTGCTGTAACAATGACTTATTTTATGTTTTGCCATAACAGTGTTATACTGCTCCTATACACACCATAATTGTAAAACATACTGTGCTTCTGCATTCATTTAAAGAGCAACTACTTGATAAGTACAAAGTAATTAAGCAATAAGACATGACAGGCAGTACATTTCTGGGGAATTATGGCACTTCTCAGATGTCTTGAAAGATATGAGGCTAAAGGTTGAGTGACTTCAGTCACCTGAGAAGTGGAATAATCCCTCAGATATGCATTGCTTACCACAGTTTATTGCTATTATGAAATGGAAATTATGAAACCAAAATAGGATGAAAAGATTAGATCTGTGCATTTATGGAGTATTACTTATACAGGTATGACATCACTGTCAGCTCTATATGTGTCCAGAGAGTTTTTAAAGACATTTCAGAATTAGCACTTGAACAACACAACTCATCCAAAGCTGCTGTTTCAGCACTCCTTATTACCAACCTTACATAGACCAGCCCCCCAACATTTCCCTACAAAATCATATTTGTATTCTCGGTACAGATTTTGTCTCTGATACTAATCACACAACCTCGGGGGGTGTGGTTATTCTGAAATAATCATACCCCCTGGAGGATTAGAAGCATTTGGTTGCTTCCTTGCCTTGTAACACCCCAAGGTCATTATCTCATGATAATCACGTCTCCTGGAGTTGCCTTATTGCTTAAGTGTAACACTAAATTTTAATTACAATGAAATAGAGCTCTTCTGGTAGTTTATACAACATCCTGTGTGTGCAAAGCCAGATGGAAATAATGCCTAGCTTTTACTGTAATAGCATGTGATGGGCTTGTGTTCCAGTGCAATAAAGGGTTATGTTTTTGTTGGTTTTTTGATGAGAAAATAATTTTGTGCTAAATTTTCAGCACACTGCTATCAAATTTAATTTAGAGTCTTATTATTTTTTTGATTTGTTGTAATTTTTAAATTAAAAAAAATACATATAGTGAAGAAATACACTGATAACAACCCAAGTCTCTGATACCACTAACACTGACTACTGAGTTTCACTTGAGTTCTGAAGGTAGGGAGTATGGTGTTTGGTTCTTTAGACATTTCAGTCAGTCATTAGTAAAGCATGAGTTTTGTATTTAAAATTAGGATGCTAAATTTCAAATGTGATTCAACATTTATGATTCTTTCAAGAGACTCAAAAACAGAGGACAACATTCACAGAGAATTCATATAAGGAGTGCATTTCTCATACTTTAACTCTTCAGCTCTGAAGTTGGAAATGGCATCACATTATTAGAGATGTTGTGAGAAAGGTTTAATTTCATGAAGTTATTGAAATTTCTAAGTCCATCAAGTTCTCCTCTTGTCAAATAGATTTAACTATTATATGATGGTTTTGCTTAAAAACTTTCATGTGTATGAATTTATTAAGCATTTTTAATTGTTTATACATCAAGACCTTAAAATATTTTTTCCCCATTCTCTGCTTTGGATAAAGGAGTTATGGTATTTTGCATTTACCAGTTCCCTATCAGGATATTTGAGAGTATAGAAAATATAGTTTTTCAAATCAAATAAATGCAAATATATGTATAAGATATATTTAAGACCAATAATTTAAACAAGAAAACAGACAGAATAAAAAACATCACATCTGTTTGGCTATATAGTACTATCTGAACGAGTTATGTTTATAACTGTTTCTACACTGTTTTGATCCCAGTTAGAACTGCACTTTTATCTTGAGGCATTTAGAGATAGATGTTTGCTGTTCATTCTTAGTGATTATTTTGCTACATCACAGTATTTTTTCCCAGAATGTTTTAAAAATGTTGTTTTCTTTCTCTTATTCTTTTTCAGTTATTTACAGCAATGATAATAATATGAAATTCCCTGTGAAAATGATCAAAATATATGATCCTAGTTTTGTCAGGTTTTGTTTTGTTGTGTTTTACCTTTCTACACAACAATTCAGTGAATTAAATGTTAATATTGAATTTAGCTCTTGAAGGAGCATGTCCTGACTTTTTTATTGTTATTAGCATAAATTTTATTTCATTATTTACTTTACAGCACGAAAATAAAAATATTATAGTCTGGTATGATCACAGCTTAAGTATGCTGCTTAAAGTGGATTTCCTAGCTATGTGCTCATAGGACAGAGTTTCAGATAGGTCACCTGGCATCAAGAAGTCTCCGTATTACCTTGGCCTTTTCTCCTACCCAGTGATGCCTCCTCGGAAACCAGTGAACACTTTCCAGCTGACTTGTTAGGAATGGTTGTTATGAAGACACTGAGCTTCTACACTCTCTATGAAAAGAGTGTTTCTCAAAGAAGGGAGAAACACCTTAGTATTCCTCATCAGGACATGAGCAAAAGTTTGCTAATGAGACAAAAAACCTAACAAAACCTCTATTAGTACACCTCATAGGGCTGGTATGTGAGGGATGTCAGAAATTAAATTTCATCACATCTACTTCTGTTTTGTCTGTTTTTAAAATATTTTTTCAATGTTTTTTCCGAAGAGAGACAGAGTCTTTCCTCTTATGCTTTGTGAAATCAGGAAGTCACTCAAGGAAGAGTTATTTTTAAACTACAATATCAGAAATATGTTGACTTCACTAGGGTTATGGCAAGTGTGGCAAATAGTAGAATTTGATCAATCCTTCTGATACAAGGCTAAATTGATTCTGTAGTATGGGACAATGAAATTTAATCAGGTTTCTGCTGTGTTGAAGTTTGCTGTCGCTGGCAAACATTAATTATTTTTAGTAGTACTGATGGTGAATTACCTAATAGAGAAAGGAATGTGGGTTTTTTTTGTCATGTTGTTCAGGATTTTAATAATAATAATAATAATAAGCTAACAACAACAACAACAACAAAAGTATAGCGTTAGGAAACCAAATTATTAACTGTTGTACAATGTAATCATACTGTGAATATTTCAACCATATCCTGTTCTGCTTTTACACATAGGTCATATTATGCACTGCTTTGTGCTAGTTTGACAAGAACTAATGTGGATACTTAAATATTTTAAAGGCTGCACATTTCAGAATGATAAAATACTCAACTGATCTTCCTTTCCTGTTGAATTTGTGGCTAATAATAAAATAGTTATTTTTCATGTATTAGAGATTTTTAACAACAAACACTGAAAGTTCTTTTGAGAAAAAAATCTTCAAATAAGGCCATGCAATGACACTTTTTAACTACAGTTGTTTTTATTCAGCCATAAAATCTATCTTTCATATAGAAACCCACTTACATGTCTTACTTCAGTGAAGGTTATTTGTAGACTGAAGGTCTTTTCTTGTCAAGATATGATGAATACCATGTGTGAAGACAGAAGAGCATCAGGACCTGTATTAGCCGGAAAACCCACTGATCTGTGAATAACCTAAAAAAGAAAACCTGAAGATTAGCAATGTCGCTTTTAAGAATGATCCATCAAATTCAACAAGCAGATTCACGGAGATGAATCATCTAGTTCCTTTTATTCCAACAATACAGTAAAGGTTATTTCCCTTCCTTACAAACAGAAGTTCGGAAATACAAGAAATAGACACTTGTGAGTCCTTTTGCAGTCATAAGGCAATGATTCTACATTTTTCATTCAGTGTGCTTTTTAAATATTTTTTCCTTTTATTTATCAATTGGTGTAGGTGTGGCTTAGCTCATTCAGTACACAGGCTAAGTTGTGTGACTATGTCCCATTTTTAAATGAGGTGATATTTTTCCGTAAACATTAAGTCCTCTGTCAAAACCAATTTAAAAGTCATGAACTAAATTTTATGCATTTTAGCACTTTTTATTACATTATCACAGCATATTGGACTATTGCTTCCTCCTAGCTTGAAAATTCGGAAAGACCATTGAGATAACCTTCTCCAGTGTCTGATAAAAGCCTTGGAATTTTTCTCAGCCCTCTCCCTTTCCCTTTCCCTTTCCCTTTCCCTTTCCCTTTCCCTTTCCCTTTCCCTTTCCTTTTCCCTTTCCCTTTCCCTTTCCCTTTCCCTTTCCCTTTCCCTCTTCAAACAATCAGTGGACTACTAACTACCCTTACCATGGAAATTTACAGAAATTCTTACCTGTAGGTAGAAATTTCATATAAAAATTTCTGGTTTAACCTTCTAGATGTTGAATGTTTGAATACCAGACTGAAGAGTTACTGATAAGGAAGACTTTCTTTACAAATATGTTATTTTAGGTTGTGATCCTCACTAAAAACTGCCTTGATAAGAGAGAGTTGCAAAGTTCCCCTACTTGCTTTGGTGATATTTGTATGCCTTTTCCCTATTTTCTCAACATCCACTTGAAGACACTATTTTTGGTTTATAAAATTATGGTGACTGATTTATGTTGATGGTTTTGTTATCAAATCAAAGTCAACAGTTTCTTTAGACTGGTCAACAGGTATAAAAACTGTCCTCTAATCATTGTTTGGCATAAACAATGAAAAAAAAGGAAACAATGTTATGCATGATTGAAACTGCTTTCTTTTGTGTTGACCTTACATTCCCCTTTTCAGTATTTGCTTATCATTTGTAGATAAGGTTACATTACAGCACCTATACAATTCAGAAAGAGCTGGGATTCTCATAAGAATTTTGCATCTTGCTCCTATTTCAGGGAGTTCAAGGCCAAAAACTACCTTTAATATTGAAATATTTGAAAAAGAACATAGAGAATTTAGATGTGAGGTTCTTTTTATAAATGTAGTGCATTTTGAAAGTGAATGGACTATCTTCAAACCACCATTCTTACAACTAGAAATGAAGATTGCTTGTTTATCGTTTTGGACAAATGGAGAACACATTAAATAGAGTGTTCAAAAGAAATTACAATAAAGCATATTTTTTATTTCTTTAATGGGAGAGAGGTGAACACTCAGTGATGAGGTCGTGGGAGGCAATTACTTTTTACAAGGATTATGATCAGAAAGCAAAAGTTTATCGGTTAACTTTCATCAGTTAATATGAAGATATGGTAAGTACATTTAAATATCAATATAATACAGATTTCCCAAAAGGGTCCTCTGCTTGTGCTTGCTGAAGATGTCCTCCACCATGCAAGGTAGACATTTTGCCCCTGAACAAGCATCTTTGCCATAGGTGTCTGTGTGTAAAGGAAAGGGAGATCAGTGTGACACACGGCATATCTACCAACCTGGAGGATGCTGAGCTCAGGGCTAGTCCTCTGCTTTTCTCACAGGGATCCTGAATTCCTCTGTTTCTGGGTTTACTGGCAGAAGTTAAAGAAGTCTTTTCTGGTAATACACGAACTTCAGCTGAAAGTCAGAGTTTGGACCGGTCATACATTAGCATGCATTCTCTCCCTAAAATAAAGTCCCTAATAAAAGTCCTTGACAAACAACTCTGTGTACTTCCTCCTTTCCTTTCATCTAAGTAACTCTAAATTTTACTAGACACAATAAACTTTTCAACTATGAACAAGGGAATTACAACATTTTTTAGGAGCCATCAGGTGACAAAGTTCCATTTCTCTTCCCTTTAAATAGCTAGTAATTATTTATACTATGATATAAAGCTTTTTGGTAATGTTATTTATATAGTAATTTTCATTATGCAAATGAAATAATAAAATAGCAGCAATGTAACATAGCTAATGATTTATAGTTGCAGGAATGAGAACCTTATGGCTTGAACCATCTCAGAATATCTGGAATAACCTTGAGGGCATTTGAACACTTAAGTATCATCCATTTAGAGCTCTTAAAACTAATAAAGGATGAACACAAAGCTAATCTAGGGTATTTATAATAAATTCACTATTTAGAGGGGTTTTAGGGTGTGTATTTAGAATTTCAGTTTTTGTTAGGGCCAAGCGTATATAAATATTTGCCTTTTTGACATCTGAAATTAATAATGAAACTGAGCATGGTTGTTTAATTAGAAGAACTGCAGAAGAGGGAAATTCCACTGATTACAGGAAGCTTAAACAGTGAAAAGGCCTTGAAACATATGTCCCACCAACAGAAATAGTCATAAATCATATGTGAACACAGGACTGCAGCAAAGTGAAAACTCTACGTTAGAATTTGGCAGCAAAACCTACCTGTATTATTGATTTGAACTGGAGTTTAAACAGCCACCCCTTCAATTTAATATCCCATTCTGAGGACATTAAAGCAAACTCACTGCTAAATAAAATAGAGAGTTAAAGAGACATGTTGCTAGATATAGCAAAACAATGAAACAATTTAATTAGGCGATAATGTTTCTGGCACTGGAGTATACACAGCAATAAACTTTTTGCTGTTGATTAAATGCTGAAGTGAAGTAGAGCATGAAATCTTTCTGAGAGTAAGGAGCTGCCTCTGGATCTTGCCATTACCTGTGGATATCCACACTTCAGTAAGGCAGCAGGTCTCCCTCACAGTCCTCCTGTGATGCTCAGCTGTGGGTGTTGGGCACGTACACCTTGAAGGATCCAGCACTGACTTTCCTTCTATTCATTTTCTTCATCAGTGTGTAGGCAGCTCCCAAAGGGACTTTTTGCCCACTGTCTGTTTATCCTCTGCTGTCATATATAACGCAGTAGAACTGTTCTAAACCAGACCGGCAGATACAGGCACTCAGAACATATATGCTCAATGATGGGCTCTGCCTTATCAATTTCAATTAGTCTGGGCAAATAATTTGATCGGTTGACTTCCTTCATATTGCCAGTTAGGATACAAATGCAGAGTACCTTCCCATTGCTCTCAAAAGGAGTAAAGCAACTGAATATTTTTAGGAGCTGAAAACAAGTGTTGCATCCAGATCCTTCTTTATGCTGTTTCTGAGTCATTAAAACACATTTCCAGCATTATTGTCAGGTGTCTTGGTACTGATCAAGAATTTTGATAATCACTTAATAAGATAAAAGGCTATCTTGGATCATCTAGTAAATACTCTGTGAAAACCCCAAGTTATTCCCCATAAGGTAAATTATACCAAACAATGTCATCATTTCAATGTTTTCGGTAAAGGAGGAATTGGAGTAACTTTTCCATTATATGGCACGCAAGTTCTTCCCCCAACTGTTCTGGTGGGTTTTTTCCAAGTGTATTCTTGTTGTTTGTAAATCTATTATAACTGAGTAGAAGCATTTTCTTTTGGAACATTGTGGAAGCAATCACCTCAATTCATTTAAGAAAAATAATTTCTTAACACTGCCCATTTTCATTTTATATATGGAATAAAACTTCCATTCGAACTCCTGAAGATCATAGAGACATTTTTTCAGAATTCTGACACTTTCTGTTACAATAGTTTGCAGATAACCTAACTTTCAAGGAGTGTCCTTGGTTTGGCCATTACATTATTCAGTACTTCAGAATACTTCTGGGATGCTCTGAAGTTATATTCTTATATTTAAAAGTCTAATTGCTATGTTCCTAGGTGAGCTTTTTAAATGCAAAATTAGCACATCTACCACCTCCATTCCTCTTCTGCTCTCATGATCATCAAATCAAGCACCTCTCTGTCAGTCTAGGCTTCCTTCAAATTTGTAACCTGAACTGAAATCTTAATGGCTCCTCCAATGATTAAATCTTCGACAAAAGCTGGTATTTCTTCACCACAGAATCTCATGTTCAACAAAATGGCTTCCCTGGGGCCCAGTCTCCATCTTTAAACAAAAACAGTCCTGGTCCTCTGGAGACACTATAGTTATTGAATGTAAATGTCATAATAGCTTGACAGGTGTTGAGCCTTGTTTGAATTTTGTGATCTGAAGCTGTAGTATCCTACTGCTTGCCCCACAATTTATCTTACTGTCTTTGTAGGGTCCCGGGGTCTATCTGCCCAGATAACAAGGGGTAAAGTGACCTGTCAGTTAAGCTCAGAAACATGCTAAATCCTGAAACAGCACTTAAATCCAGCACTTTAAAGGACCTTCTGCACAGAACTGCCTTTCCTACCTTTCAACTCTTCCCCTAGATAAGATGATGGAGGAAGGGCAAAAGAAAATCAAAAAACAAACTTAATAGCACCTTCCCTTCCGAAGACCATGATTTATAACAAGACTGTAAGAACATTCTGTAGCTATTTCATGTTGAATTACAGTATACCTTTACAAGTGGCTGCTAAACTAGGAGTTCATGACAGGTCTACTTGTGTTACTCTCATACTGTTCCTTGTGCTGCCACTAAAATTTAAAATGCGGTACATACAAAATAGATCTATAAATTTATGTAGTAACTATCCCAACAAATGCAAACTCATTCTTAGTAACCATAAAATTACCTTCTGTTATCTATCACCCAGAGAATTATAGTTTCATCACTAAGAACAGCCAGCAAAACTGAATAACACTGCATGTCTGCCCACTATTTCACTGTTATATTCAGTGCAAGGGCTGCAGCTTGCAGAGAAAAAGGATAAACAACAAAAAATTAAAGCTGGATATATGGTGTGGTAAATAAGGATTGTGTTATCAGCTCTGCACTGAATATAATTTTTTAAAGTCAGCATCTACTCCTTTAGTTTTCAGTTTGAGCCACAAATAAATCAATATAATTTTGGTCCCTAGATATGCCAACCAGGTTACGTTTATGGAACATTCCACTGTCAAATTACTTGCATTAAACATGGCAACAGAATAACGTACACAAACTGCATAGATTTTAATAGCATACAAATTGATATAACTGTCTCTTTGACAGAGTGCCGGGAGCAATAAACTCCATATTGTTAATAAAACTTTGTCTTAGTTCCTTCTCCCTGTTCTGAGCTGCAGGTGGTTCCTCTACCACTCTCATCAGAAGCAGGGTCTGGGTGCTGGCATGAGGGCATAACTCTTTGCCACCACAGGCGTATGCCAAAGTCATGTGTACAGAAGACCCCCAAAACCCACACTTTTCCTACCCTGGACTAGTATTTTAGCCGTAAGCCATCTGATGCACAGATCAATGTAGAGACAGAAACACTGCTACGTGTTTTGTCTCACCCATCACAAATATAGAGATATAAGCACTGAAAACTCAAAAGAAGCTATTGTGGAATGTGGCATGTTTTAAATAATTATTGCCTGCACACATGTATTACAGGAGCATAAAAGGCTGAATTCATCATCTGCGTTGTTTTTCACTAATTATTTGCTTGGTCTGGTTAGCATCACTGGTGGCGCATGTGAAGGTAGGATCTGAATCCATACAGAGGCACTGCTTTTGAAGACCCCTTCAATGGAAATTTTTTTAATCCTGCCTTCAAATAGCTTTGCATTAGGAAAAAAAAAAAAGTACTGTCATTTGGCTCTTGGAGAATGGATTCCCAACATATATATTACCTAAATTCTATTCCCTGGAATAGAAACTAGATAGCATCTGTTGTGATTTTGTTTTTCTCAAAAACGTGATAATGAGACATTCCAAGCTGTGTTTCACCATTTATCTAGAGCTTATTCATTCAAAATGTGATAAGAAATTTCTTTTTTCCCCCTTTTCCAAATGTGTAAATAAAGCTTGACATCAGTCAGAAATCTAGGTCTTTTAACATTAACATTTGAAAATTGTGAATTGTCTGCCACAGGACTTTGATGATAATGGTCTTATAAACGAATAAACAGGAAGGTCAAGCTGCCAGTGCCTCATATACAAAGAAGAACTAGGACATGCTGTCTGAATAAAACTAAAAGTAATGTTAACTGATCTGCTACAAAGCACCAGGAATAATTTAGCATTTTAACCAAGGAATTGAAAGAGCAGATGAATACTTTTGCTTCACAAAAGAGGGCTTAGACATTTGGGTAGTGAACTTCCATAAACCATACTTCTTTTTGTTTTAATATTCATGTTTATTATCCAAATAGCCTTTTTTTTTTGATAAATTAGAAAAGCTCATTAAAAAAGCTTGAGACAACCTCAAAGGATGGAAAAAATTATCTCTGACATTAAGATAAAATGCACATTACCAACCCTATTCTGATTGTTTGCTCTAATGTGAAAGTCTTGGATTTGCTGCACAGCATTTGACTTGTCCTTTCAAAATTCTGTGTATCTCTGCCTTAGTATGTCCATTTCTTCTTCATTTTGTCTGACTTGGTTAACCCTAGTCTCCCTGCCCATTTGTTTTTTTTTTAAAATCTTTCCATTTTCCTTGCCTTAGTCCCCTTCTTCATACATCCCATTAGATGCCTTCCCATCTACCTGTTAGGGTAGATGTCAATCTTTTTTCCTTAAACTTTAGCTCATTCGGACCTCTTTAGTCTTTTTAGAAATATTAACATTTTAAAAATAAAAAAAAAAAAAACCAACACAAAATGAAAGGTGAAAAAACAAAAAAGCTACATGGTATTTTAAGTGTCAGTTTGTGTCAGTTGACAAATCTCTGCATCTGTTTCGTTTACACAATGGTTTTGTTTCTTTACCCAATCACCTTGCAAATAAGCAGTTACTCCGTGGTGGTCAGTTTAACATTATACTTTAGCACGAAAGTTATGTGGAACAGGAACTGGGCTTTTGTACAAATGGTATGTGCAATGCCTCCAACAGAAGTGAACCATTAACATATAATTATTCTAAACTTTAATTGATATGTTACCAGTGCAGCATTTTATACAATGTTTTATTAAAGACTACATCCTGAGACACTTTCAGTATTAAATACAGCTACAAAACTAAATAGACTGTAAATATTATAAAGCAAATTAGAAGTACAAGCACGAACACTTTGTTTTCTATGTCCATTCCAGTACTGCCTGAATACTCAGAACTAGATTGAGAGCTCCCCTGAATATAAAGGTTGCATTTGCGGGACAGAAATTGCTATTTTATATATAAGCAACTACGGTTTCTTCAGTTTAGTTTCTTTAGTTTAACTTTTTTCTTTCCTTTTTCTTTTTTTTTTCTTCTAGTCGGAGCAGCATAACTATGTACCACTGCCTGTTCTCTTTCTTATTTCTATCTCACAAAATGAAAAGAACAGTGGAATTTTACAATTGTTTTGCCAGTATGCTGACAGTACTCTGCATTCCTCAGGTGGAGGAATGCTTCCTCAGGTGGAGGTGAGTACTTCATCCTTTTCTGATGAGGTATTTCAGCAAACAGCAAGAGTGAAATATTCTTTTCAACAGACTTATCTGCAGCTTTATTTACAGAGTACTCTCATTTTGCAGATGGATGGCAGCTTTTCAGAGCTAATCAGTTTCATGACAGTCTTTAGCAAGGTCGTAGTTTTACTAATAGTGCAACTGAAACTGTTTAAATCCTTTTTCTGCCCCCAAAATGCTGATATTTATGGGAAGACAAGCAAAGAAAGCATTATTGATGTCTAAAATACATCAGATTCACAACATAGTTAACTGATTCTGCTTAGATGACAGTATTGAAAGAATTTAAGTGACTCCAAAAGAGATAATTAGATGACCCTATTTAATGATAACCTAGATTCCAGAGATGTATCAAAACTCCATAATTTGTTTTACCTTTAGTTATATAGAGCTGTTGAAAACGTCATAAGTAAGCAAGGTACTTAAGAAAATGAAATGCTAATTCGCATGGTCCAGATACTGTCATCATAATTCTAAGAGTCCAGACTGAAAGGTCAAGGTCCTTTCCAGCATTTTCCCAAAAATTGTTCTCCTATAACTAATAACATTAACTTGCTGGTTTTGACTGTTTATGTTTTTTCCCCACTCAAAGCATGACTTTACCCTGCAATTAATAAGGGTAACTGAATGCTGGAAGGAGTGAACACTTTAAATAGCAGCTATGGAAGTGGGTGTTAGTGCTGTTTTTAGGTAGGGTTGTTTGCTCTTCCATATTATAAGTTAGCACATTTCATTTTATGATGAAGTCTTTCAAACTAAAATGAACTTTATTCAAATAGAGTACTCAGATTTTGCCAGGAAATTTAAGAACTATGCCTCCTGCATTATGTTCAAAGTATTTAAATTCAAAAAAGGAGTAATTACTCACTCTAAGGAAGTCTAAAAGACCTCAAGACATTCTCTACATATGGGAAGGCAGAAAAGCTTTTTAGATATCTTAGTGTCTGCATATTTAGGTCTATTTTCATGTAGATATTTAGCCATTTATTTGAACAATGAGTTGGGCCTCCATTTCAAGCTAATCCATACAAATGTTTTCAACATTCTTTGAGATATTTTCCACTTTTTTTGGATCCTTGTTTCCTATGTCATCTTTTACAAAACTATTTTTGAGATAGGATGAACATTACTCCCCAGCATTACAGCTGTGTCTGTATTAATAAAAAAACCTTACATGGCACAACCCTTATCTATAAAGTCTTTACCTTTCAGAACAGACTGGTCATCTCCAAAGAGCCTGCTGAAATACTCCTTGGTCCACAATAATCTCGAAGCCATGCAAAGGTACAGTATTAAAAAAGTGCAATTTGCCACACCCTGAAGCTCTGATGTTCACTTCCCTAAGAATCTAATGATATCCATCATCTCATGTCTTTGCTCTGGCCCGCACCCTGGCTTTTTTCAGCTTGCTGCTGTATATGTCACCAAGAAGCTGAAGCAAGAAAACAACACTGTACTTTGTTTATAGATTGCAACACATTAGATCTCATAAGAATACACAGAACAGTTTTTGTGCAAAGTGAAACAGAGTTAATTTGTATTACACTGTTTAAGGCATTCAAAATTAGTATAGATGATCACACCTTCTAGTACTCCGAGACCACACAGAGACCTGGAATACACCCAGTGTTTAGAAGTAATGCAGAAAATTTAACTTAGATTGTTATCAGGATGGAGCTGAAAGGTAAATTTTGTAAGTATTAAGGTATGTGAAAAGAACTTACAATACGTAAGTGCACATTCTGTTCTATTTCTTGACTCACTTTTCTCAACCCACCTTTGTCTGTTTTTTTTTTTTGTCTCATTCACCAGTTACGTTTTGACTTCTTAAAGCTTTTTGAGGGAATGAGTGATATTTTACCTGCATAGCAGCTGTACCACTTGAGCCCACCCTGGCTTTGACCTTTATAAATTAAGATTTAACCAACATTCAGACGAATGAATAACGCTCAACAGTGTCACTGAATATGGAAGGCAAAAAGCAGCACCCTTTTCCCACCTCCTTTTTATCCCAGTTAAGAAGAAAAACTAAATTAAACCTCTGCTTTATGGTGCATGCAAATCCCTGGATAAATACAGATTGCTAAATTGGATGTCATATGTGTGTCAACAGTGCAACATATCACAGATACAGGTAATCTCCTTAAGGAACAGACATGGTGTTTAATGTGTCTGATGGATGCCCTTTTATACTACAACAATATTGAGGACTCCATGACAAAGTCCTGACACCCTAAACAAATTTCAGGCATGCAAGATAATGATGAAAAATCTTAAAGCATTCATACACTTTACAGTGGACTGTCAAAGGTCTTTTGTAAGTCAGTGTATCTCAGTAAAGCAGGGAAGTTTTAACCAGGAACTGAATCAAATAGTCTGTCAATTACATTATTTGATTTTTGTGGCTCAGCTTGTCCTTAAGGTTGTTTTTCTAGAACTATGTCAATATCCTTAAAGTTCCTACAGTACAACATACCAGTAGCTGCTGTTTTGGCACAATTTCTGATATACTGATGCTTATCAATCTAATCATGTAAGGCTCATCTTCCAAAGGGAAACAACTGAAAGATCATAGCACCATATTTCACAGTGGAGTGGCTGTCATCACAATATATCATGCATGTATGCAAAGGTCATACTGTAAATCTGTTTCATTAGGACCAACCACGGAAGAAGGAGAAGGCAGCACATGAGGGAATTGCTGATGTTACAGAGATGATAAAAAAGTCACTGCCCACGTGTAGCAACCCACAGTCACTGCTGCCTTTTGCTGTATATTTGTACTGCAAAAAAAGAATTTTCTTTTGCACTTTTTCATCTCCACAGAAGCTTTTATTCTGTGAGAGAGAAATTCTACAGATCCCAGGTATTTCTCAGTGAAGACAAAAATTTCCTAAAACCTAGATGTAGTACAATAAGATCAGTTTGGGCTTTTTAATGTGTTTTGTTTTCACTACAGATTACCTCTTTTTCTTACATCTATATTAGCTCTGGCCAGTAGCATGAAAATGGTAGGTTAGGTATGTTTTTCTATGTAGGGGAAGTTGCTAAAAATGAGAGAAGAAGTATTTAAGCATCAATTTTTCTTCCTTCTCTCTCTATGGATGAATGCAAGGTAAAGCACAGGTTTCCATATTTCCTTTTTCTTTGTTTTTCAGGGTGTGTATCCACTAACCATGCCTAAAAGTGATCTTAACGTTCTTCATCCTTCCGGACCCTTTTGCTTGCTTGAGTCAAATATATGCAACTTCCAAATATGTTTACAAGTGTATGAAAACTGACCTCTTTCTGCATTGAAGTGAGGAGTATGATTCTATACTGCAGTGAGCTATATCAGCTCTGCATTACTGAAAATTTGAGGTAATTTTACAAAGTCCAGACCAGACAATATCAGAGATCACCATCTTGCTATTTCTCCCATTGTATTTTAATCAGCTCGTGTGACCACTAGTACATGGGTTGAGTGTGATTCACACACTGTTTTTTAGTTAGGCATTTGAATCATAGCCACTGATTTATTCGCATATCCATAATCTTTTATTCCCATTGGTCAAACTTTAAAAAGGTTGAGAGACCTTTGACTTACGTATTTCAGTAATGGCTGTTAAAATCAATTCTAGCATTAAAGTCTCTAAGAATGAACAATGCATTGAGTGGAAAATTGATTAAATGGTCAAAGAACAGTCCTTTGTGGCCTCGTTTGCTTTTTCAATTAGTGCAGATGTCACAGCTGGTCTGGGTGGCTCTCAAACTTTCACAAAAAATGTCCTTGAAGCCTTGTCTTTTTGTGAACCTTTTTCTTCTGAGAAAGATGATTTTGCATCAAAGCTAGCACTTCTGTATTTTTTCATATTCCATTTTTGTAAGAAACCAAAAATTCGTGACAATGAATTGTGCATTTGACTGATAAGACACTAATAGGAAAAAAAATAAAAATCCTGCTAGATGAACTAGTGTTTTTCAAGGAACTTGATTCGTATGTTCTGATGGATTCCACTTGAATTTGTTTTCTTCCTTTAGGAATTATGGGAGTCAGTTCATGTGTATGTTTGGCAAAAGAGAGATGACAGGGAGATGACTCATAACTGCAGCTGCCTCAGATTGCTTTTGACCAGAATCCATGGGTCTACAGGTGAAGAACTGATGGGAACATGTATGAATTCATTTAGGGGAGCTCCAGTAAGTCATGTGACAAAGGCACTTAACTGGGATTTAGATGATCTGAGTGCAATTCTAATCCAGTTCTGCTACAGACTTACTATTTGATGTTAAGAAAGTCATTCTGGGAAGGATTTTTCATGAATTTTTACCATTTGCCTAATTCTTCTCTCACCGACTTCTACATAAAAAGAGTTTCCAGCATGTGCCATGACGTGGCATGTCATGGCTGTATTTGTAACCTGTTGCTGTTTCGTTTCTTAGAAACTAAGAACTAAGAGGCAGATAAATCCCTAATTTCATTGCTTCAAATAAAACTGTTAGGTATTAAATTAATTTCAGTGTTCAAATCTGTAGGAGAAATGGATAGGAGACTATAACCTTAAGTGCACTGTTTGTCTCCTTTACCTGCTCTGATTGCCATGTAACATTCATAAATGCAAACACTGAGATTGTTTCCTTATTTTAGCTAAGCAAAGAATTTAGTTATAATAGGCAATAGGCTTCTTTTTTAGTGCTTTAATGTTTTATTAATTTAATTCTCCACAGCAAAATTTTTTTTTTATTTGGCCTTATAGCCTAAATTTCCCTTGATATTTGTAATTATATTTGTTTGTTTTTATACTGCAACATACTGTAATTCTTGACCAGCTGACAATGAACAAGAATTTTTATCTAATGTCTTATTAAAAATAAAAATGAAGACTGACATGGAGATCCCTTAATTTATTTTTTGCAAATTCAGAAATCAATTGCCTGATTAAGCGTAATGCATTTAAAACTATACATTTCATCAGATGTGTAAAACACATGAGCCAAAGTCAGGTCCCTTGCTGAGTGGCTTAACTACCACCTAAGTTGCTGCAAGTTGTATCAACCTATGCATAGACTGAATTTCTCCCATGATACTTGGAATAATAGAGAATCATATAATGGATTAAATGTCTGGCCTTTCTGAGTTAGTGGTCTGCTTACAAATGAAACCACTGGCAAATACTTCAGGATATCTCCCAAAACAATCAGATAATTCTGCCATTTAAATGAAATGAAACATATACTTCACAACTTTAGTAGCCATCATTTGGTGTCCTAAGTGATGAGGCTTATTTAGCATTATTTTGTATTGCATAAGATGTTAGTCCAAATGCTTGCACTGACCTCTAAAAAAGTCTGTAGATTAACACTGTACTTCAACAGCAACAATTTCAACAGCAACAATTTCTTTGATCTGCCTATATTATCTCCTCTTGTTCCTTCTGCCACCTAATATCAGGACATTTTTTTTTCTTCTAAGGTAGTAACCGGATGCAAAGCTGTGGATAAAGCTTCATATCTGTGCCTGTGAGTAAAGCAAACTGGATTCTGAAGGGATGTAATTTGTATGAAGGGCTGGGACTGCGTTTGATCAGAGGTTTTTCTCTGGGTGATTGTTACTTCTTTGCATTTTAGAAAGAAACTGTAGGATATAACTTCTCCTTTTCTTGTCACAAACATTTTGTTGTATTTTGGTTAAAATGTGTCTGGATTTTCACATTTACTAATGTTGAAGCCTGACCTGTCTTTTTTAGAGATGGTGTTCCCTAAGAGATGAATCTGTTCTGGGACACGAGACACACAAGATATGGTTAGACTGATAAGGTTTGATTCTTCATATATGGTTAGATTGATAAGGTCTTATTCTTCATATTTGGGGAAGAGGCATTATAGTTAGAAAAAGTGCTTTCACAGGAAAGTAATGATATTGTTCCTTAGCCTTGAGAACTCCTCTGTTATTCCCTCTTTTTTATTTTTATTTTTTTTAGTAGAAAGCTACAGCTATTAATAAATATGGCAATTTCTTCCTGAAGCTGAAAGCAGGACTGCCTTTTTTGAATACTCTACGGTCATCTTTTCCAGTCAGGTCTCAGATATGTCAAACAGCACAGTTCTCTGGGGATATGAAAATTGGGAGGATAATATTTGGGATGCTCTAATGCCCTGTCCCATTTGGTGGGTTTAGGGGAAGGCACTTAGATTCACTCTGGGCACTGGGTGGGAGGTTCAGTAATAAAGTTTCACTTGCAAAGTTTAGAACATTAAAGTAGAAAAAGGTACTTGTCAATTTTTAAAACAACATCCAGACCAATTAAGGCACTCCACAAACTTTAAATTAGCAAACTTTAACTTAGCAAACTTTAACTTATCCAGACTCAGTAATGCACTTGACAAGGCACTGACTGGAATTTTTCAGTCTGGCTTACAATATATTTTGAGAAGAATAAGTTAGGAGAAGAAAGAGACGGAAAGAGAGAGAAAAAGAAGAGAGAAAAGTATATGGTCACCATCCTAGGATCCAGCGTGGTCTCAGCTGCTTTTAAATCCAGGGTAGCAGAGAGTGCCCTTTGACACGTGTGTCACCACCTTTCTATCTGCTGGGGCTCTCCTCCAGGTGCACACCTGAGCTTTAATGTTCCCTGCAGGGCCCACGTGGTCAGTCAGCATCATTTTGGGGCAGGCCATGTGACCGGTCTGGCATTTCAGTGTGGACCAGAGGCTGACTAAGGCTCCGGGGGGAACCAGGGGAGCAGCGGGCATTCTGCCTACACAGAGCTCGCCCTCTTTCCCCACCACTTCCTACCATTCCTTCAGTCTCCTACAGATGTTTGATTCTTACTGATGGGAGTGAGTAGAAAAAGCGTGAAAACCTGAACCAGAATGTTTAGTTGTGGTGAAAGTGTTTGTGTTTGATTGGTACTTTGCACAGAAAAGCTATTGCATGAGATTACCCATGATGGCTATTAACAATTCAAAACTATCCATAATTTGAGAAAGGAATAATACAGGGTTTCTGTTGGAAGTATTAACATGTGGTTGTTGAGTGCTATAGGTGTGATTTCAGTTTTCTTCAACTACACAGGAACACTTTTGATTTTACTGAAGGTGATGTACCAAAAACATATCTTACAAACATTTTACAGTGAAGACCAAGTGTACACTTTTCTCTGTCTTAGTTCCTACCTTAGCTTTTTCAGAATGTAACCATTCACTGTGTTCATCTTAAGATAGAGCTGTACAGTTGACATACAGAGAAATGTTTTCCTTACTGGTATTCACTGGGATTTCTGTTGTCAGTGATTATCAGAGCAGTACAAGTAGATTTTTAGAGTACCCTAATGAGTAGGAGGTTATGCCAGTGGCTACTTGTTCAATAGTCCAGAGTCATCAGCAAACTCTGCCACCTTGCAATCCACTTACTTCAAATTATTAAAAAAATATATTAAAAAACTTGATCGTAGTACTGACCCCTGAGACACTCCATTATTAATATATCTCTTCTTCGAGGTTATAACTATTTATTTCCTATCATTTAATCACTTTTTAATCCATGACAAGCCTTTGCCCCTTACTTCATTGTTATTTATTATCTTTAATATTCTTTTATGAGGGACCTTTTCTAAAGCTTTTTGAAATCCAAGTAAATTATGTCCATTGGGTCATGTTCATCTACTGCCTTATTAATATTTTCAGAACCTTCTAAGACATTAGAGAGGCACAATTCTAAGTTACAAAAAGCTTGTTGGTTTTTGCCTTGACATATATATTATGATTCCCCAAATGTTGCACTACTTTTTGTCTATTTGATTTTCAGTCCTTGTAACAAACTGTAACTCTCAAGACATTCCCTAAATCCTTTTAAAAAAACCCACAACAACAACAAAAAGAAAATCACGCTAATGATTTTCCAGTTCTCAGGAAGTCCAGTGACTGAAAAGGCTAGAGTATGATTTTTTTTTAAGCTACTCAGGTAGTCAAATAATTTGAAGGATGGCTCCAAAACTTTCTGTGAGGAAGATTCCATTCCAAAACAACTGCATTATTTATTTCATAAAAGAGCTTCTGGAAGAGGACCTTTATCATCTTATTTCTTCAGTTGTGATGAAATATATATATATAAATTCCTATATAACAAATTCTTGCACTGTTTATCCTCATTTCTTTAGAAACACACACCAGGAAATTAATGAAAAGAATTATTCTGAAAATCCTGCTTTTTAAAAATTAAGTCAGAGGACTCAGGAAATCTTCTCCGCCTGTCACAGTTCTAGTACCTTATCCCTCCTAAAGTTGCCATTGTGTGTTGAGACTCATTTGCCTATGTGAGGGCTAAAGCAAAATGGTTCTCGGTCAGTCACCTTAGCCTTTTCCCTGGGTAGGCACTTGTGCAGGAGGACACTGATGAAGGAGAGAAAGGAACAGGAGAGCTTATAATGGTTTGTTCACCTCAAGAAAAGCTGTTCGACTCTAGGTCCAGAACAGCCACTTGGACTGACCAGCAATATTCAAACAGTGTAGCTTCAGGTAGGTCAAATGAGAAACTCATGGGTATGGTTGTAATGATTTTGAAAGCATGTTCTGTCTCTCCAGAGAGGGAACATGGAAAATGCATGGAAAATCCTCTCTTCTTATTCCTGAATGTAGAGATCAGGGAGAGTTTGGGAAGAATAACACAAAACTAAGGATTGTTCATGGCCAGCAGAAGTACGAAAAACTTGTCCTCTCTTTGGAAGATGAAAAGGACCTCGGTGTTCCTTGAGGCACCTGCAGGTATTCTCAGTCTGCCACAGAATCGTGGATGTGTAGACAAGGCATGTAGGCAAGTGGTATCTGGTGAAAAGCACAAGTAGAGCGAGGTCTCAAATCATACCCAGAGTGTGAGACCAGAGCAGGATGTTGAGTGTTACAGATGAAGCCAGCATATACAGGTTGCTTTATAAAGAATATATGACTCATATGAGGGATTTGGGGCTTCTTCTCAGCAATACTCAGTTGATAGCATTACTGCAAGAGACTATGGGGCTGCAGTTCTGACTAGGATGTAGAAATTTGACTTTTTTGGTCAGGCTGGAGTTTTTGTTCCTGGAAGTCTATTTGCCAGTGTAGGAGGTTATAATGGCTGGATGCCAGGTACCCACCAAAGCTGCTCTATCACTGTTCTCCACAAGTGGTCAGGGAAGAGAAAATATAACTAAGGGTTCATGGGTGGAGATAATGACAGCGAGAGATCCCTTATCAAATACCATCATGGGTAAGACAGACTCAAAGTGGGGTTATTAATCAAATTTATTACTAACAGAATCAGAGCAAGATAATGAGGAATGAAATAAATCTTAAAAACATCTTCCCCAAACCCCTCCCTCCTTCCCAAGTTCTACCTCCTCCCCCTGGCAGTACAAGGGAGATGGGGAATGGGAATTACAGTCAGTTCATCATAGGTTGTTTCTGCTGCTGCTCAGAGACCGGAATCCTTTCCCTGCTCCCCGTGGGGTGCCTCCCATGGGAGACATGAGTCTATCCCACAGGCAACAGTTCTTCACAGACTGCTTCAGCTTTTCCATGGGGTCCGCTCCTTCATGCACAACCTATTCCAGTGCTGGTCCCCACAGGGCTAAAAGTCCTACCAGAAAAACCTGATTCAGCGTGGGCTCCTCTCTCCATGGGTCTTCAGGTCCCTGCCAGGATCCTGCTCCACGGGCCTCTCACAGGGTGACAGCATGCACATGCTCTGGCATGGGCTCCTCCATGGGTTGCAGATGGATCTCTGCACTCCTGTTGACCTCCATGGGTTGCAGGGACAGAGCTGCCCCACCATGGTCTGCACCATGGGCTTCAGGACCTCAGCTCCAGAGCCTGGAGCAACTCCTGATGCTCCTTCTTCAGTGACCTTGGTGTTTGCACAGCTGTTCACATGTTACCACTCTGCTTTTCTCTGGCTGCAATTTCATCTGTGCAATAACTAATTTTTCCTAATTAAATATGTTATTACAGAGGTGTTATTGTCATTCCTGACTGATTCGGCCTCGGGCAGTGGTGGGTCCATCCTGGAGCCAGCTGGCGCTGGCTCTGCTGGACATGGGGGAAACTTCTGGCAGCTTCTCACAGAAGTCACCCCTGTAGCCCCCTCACTACCAAAATATGCCAAATACATTCAGGTCCAAATCTGATAGGGCTGTCAGGCACTGGGAGACAAATTGACCTTAAGGACTAGTACTGTGCCCATCACATTCAACAAGTAAAGAGTTAAGGAACAACTTTAGCTGCCATTACAGCAAAAGTGGTCGTGCTAAATGAATCCTGGGGTACTGCCCTGATACTCAGACGGTGGTGAAACAGTATATGCAATGGCAAATTTTAACACAGACAGAAATGATTTTTCCTCAAAAAATTACAGGAAGGACAGAAACATTAAATAAATCTATTTGACAGACAGAAATCCAGGAATCTCCTTGGGTTTTTTTTTCAGTTTAAAAAGGCGCCTGGTCATTGTTGTTATTTCTTGGAAATGGTAGAGCTGTACACACTATTGAGGTCATATTCTCTATTTAATTTTTCAGTGGACTTAATATAGTCTGCCTCCAGGGGCTATATTCCTTTGTCTAAACAATGTGGATGGACTCCTTTATAGCTTGCACAGCATATGAATAACCATTCACAAGTCCATCCCCCATATGGGATGGACTGTGCTGCAGGAAAGCAGAGTTGGTTCATATGGCCCATTACTTCAATGATTGTCTTTTACCAGAAAGTGAGATCAAAGTAAATTATTGCATTTTGGCTACTAGCTGAGTGTGATTTCTAAACTACACGCTTTTCCTAAAAACTGTGGAACCAACAGAAAAATATAGACCTGTCTACTCAAATTGTCTTGCTAGCAGTGTGGTCTTTTGTCACCTAAACAATATCAAATCTCTGGAATCTGAGAAGATTAAAATGGTGATGAACAGGAATTCAACAATATTTAGTATCCTTAAGAGGTGAAAATAAGGATAGTAGATTAGGTTTGTTTCCATTGGAACAAGTCAGGTTCTGAAAACTAGCTTTTAAAATTATATTTTTTTTTAATGAAAAACTATGCAGAATTGCCAGAAGCAATTAAAAAAGTAAAAGTTTCCATTGCAAACTGAAATACTTTTAATTTCACCTTCTCTTGGCTGATTTTCAACATGTTCTTCTTTTTCATTGCAGAAGCTTCTTATCAGCTTTTCCAGTTTTAATACCTAATAAATCTCTAACTTAATTATAGTTAATATAGTGTTGCCAAATACTTAGAAATCATGAGTAAGACTTCCAGAATTTATAGTTTTGGGTTGGTTTGGAGTTTTTTTAGTACCTGTTTGGGTTTCTCCTTTTTTGACTTCTATCTTTCACAGTTTTATGAAACATTCTAACTTTTTTTCTGCTTAGATATCAGGACTGGAAACATGATTTTTTAATGGAAGTTAATAGCCTCCTAATTAGTATAAATCTAGGAGCTAGGTCTTTAAGAGAAACATCAAATATCATGAGGCTCATAATAAAATTGCAAGAGCTGGCAATATTGTTATCCAAAAATGAGTTAAGAGTCCTTATTTTGCCAGAACAATAGTCATTTGTCTCAAATTTATCAGTAGCCTTTTAACTTTTACAGTTATGTCAGAGGTGTGGAAACATTTATTTTTATTTCTTACCTACAATTTACTTGTCTCTCTCTTAACGATGTTGTCTGGGTCTTCAGGCAAAGTATTACACATCAACATGTCATGAAGTCACAGTTTTGAAAGAGATCTCTTTACTCCATCCTTTGTATCCACTGACAATTAAATAAGAATGCCAAAGTCCTTCCTTTCCAAACAAGATTTTTCTTTCTTTTTTTACTTATTCTCTTCCTTTACTTTGGTTTTAATTTTTATTCTTTCTCTTTAATTTTCTTTTCCTCTTTTATTCTTTTTTTTTTCTGATTACTCATTCACTTTTCACAGTCATTAATGTCCCCCTGCCTTGAGAATAGAAAGAAAAAGAACAATAAAATATAATTAAATGTTAGCTGAACTGTCAAGAAATTTGTTGACAACTTTATTTATGTGTCCAGGACAAACTGGTACCCTGCTATGCTGGTTCATACAGGATACATGAAAATGTCACAAAGAAAGTCTGACACAGGTTGCCCACATAAACTGTGGATCTCTGGAATTGTTCAAGGCCAGGTTGGACGTGGCCCTGAACAACCTCGTCCAGTGAAAAGCGTCCCTGCCCATGGCAGAGGCACTGGAATGAGAGGATCTACAAGGTCCCTTCCAACCTAAACCATTCTAAGATTCTGTAATTAGCAAAGAATGTATTTTTTTCCCATACTGGTACCTGCCAAAAAGTAAGGACACTCTTACACCCAGAGTTTCAGAAATACCCCTTGGTAATTTGCTATGCATACTAGTGTTGTATACCTCAGCAGAACACTAAAATTATTAGGTAAGCATCCAGGTGTACTTGAAAAGATTTAGAGATTATCAGTTTTGTAAGAGATTAAATACATCCTGTCTATGAAGAGTTGACAAGATTCGTCGTAGGCAGGAATGCAAAATGGAACTTGGCTGTGTCAGAAATGAGCAGCTGAACCTGTTCTGGTCTTGCTCAAGGTAACAGAGAGCAATGGAGGAGAATGAAGAAAAGACAACGATAGGGTAGAAAGCCATGAAGAAGAAAATACATTAAAGATTGAGTCCTAAAGAACAACTGCTGCCACTTGGAGGATGGCAGAAGTGGAAGGCTGAAGGGGTGTCTGTGGGAGGACCCAATCCAACCAGCCCAGCAGCTGTTAGTGAACATCCTGCTTGCCCCCACACCCTGCACCCACACTTTAAAATTATACTCTATGTCACGTTACATGCCCCAGCATTTACAAAATGTGCTTTGTTTTTACTGTTATTGCTGTACCCTTCCTATAGGAAAAATCTCATCTTTACATTCTGGCAGCTCACTAGAACACTGGAGAGTAGCAGACAACATTCATGATCAGAAGACTTAGATCTACAGGTATCCTTAGAACATGTAATATTTTTCAGTCTTTTAAATAACCCATGTTATTTTGTGCTTCACTGTTATTCTTGCTCTCAGAAGTATCATTTAGAACTAGAAGATGATACAAAAAGTCCAAAAAAAAGTCAATGCAAAAATATCTTGCACGATTCATATGGTTTGGAACTCACTTCCTATTGGCATGGGTCTGTGTACATTCCTCAGAAGCAGTGTCGAAATTCAGTAGACCATTGAGATTCATAGGTACCAGTTGTTACCCATTTAAGAAGGAAAAACTGCTTAGGTGCTGGATATTAGAAGCCTAGATTATTACTGCTTGGTTTTAATTCTGTACATTTTTATAACACATCAGATCAATTACATTCTAAGTTTTATTGCACACTAAAAGACTGTCATCCATTACAACCATCAACTCTTAGTTCAAACAAAAGAGTGGCAGTCTGCTTTGGACATCATCTGTCATCTCTGGCAAATCCTAAGAAGTCTCTGCTGTACATTTTCAGCTCATATTGAATAGCACATTGAAAATGGTTTCATTACAGGCTACTATGAAATAATAAAAGGAAAAAATGAGCACAGAAAACCTCCCCATTTTCTGCAGGTAAGTATCACCTCAGAAATTTAAAAATATTTTATCTCTGATACATTAAAATAATTATACGCTTCAGTGTTTGTTTATCTCCCACCTGTATTGTTGTGGTGGGTCAAGCATATGTTAGATCATGTAGTATGTTCTGGGACTTATCTGTTTTACAAGATTATGCTTTCCATTTTTATGTTTAGTTAAACTAGCAAGCTATGCATAGGAAAAGTATCAACAGAGAGTGGAAGAAAGCGCAGTGGTTCTTCTCACATCTTCCCAGTCATGGGTTTATTATTTCGTCCTCTCCCCTGCTAGCTTCTACTTGTTTAGACTGAAATTATTAAAGGCAGGTATATATTTTAAAAAAATTTAAAATATATTTTATAATTTACATAATAATATACATAAGAAATATTATATGTTATATTTTTTTTACTTTTCTGCATTTACTATATGTGTTAGATATGCAAAAAATATCTTTGTATAGTAGAAAAAGAACAGCCTTTCCCCTAAACTTGCCCATCACATTTCCTGTTCTTCCAGATTTTTTGCATTTAATTTTATGGTATCATATGATGCTTTTTCAGCCAAACCATTGTGCAAGTATGTGTAGGATCATAACAATAAATATCTCTCACAATTAAGAAAGTAAGATAAGCAAATCCACAATGGAGAGTTTCCAGTAAAAATGAGAGAAGGAAAGAGCACAGGGAATATTGAAATGAGCAAAGCAGATCTTTTGAGGCGACATCTACAACACAAAAATTTGCTCCTTTCTTGTTTTACCAGACTACCTAGAAAAAGTGTTCTAACTCTCTTAAGCATCACCTTCCTTTACAGGTCTGGGGAGTTAATCATTCAGATGGAAGAAAGCTCTGTGGCTATCTTGGCAGGTCAGTGGAGCTCAGGTCAACTAACTGACTTTGTTAAGCTGTGAAGGCGTTATAACTTAGACTATCCAGCCCACTGCTCCTGTCATCTGCGTCTCTAAGAAGGTAAAATTCATCTTAGATACTCACAGTGCCACAGGAGGTCTGTTTCCTTGGCAAGCCAGCATTAGAAAAGGACAAAAATCAAAAGCCTCCTCAAAAGGAGATGGATACTGGAAGCAGGACTCTCAAATTCTGGTGTGACAAGATGAGAACATATCACTCCCATCCATCATTTAAAGATGGTGGTGAATCACACACAGAGGGCCAAGGACCTGCTACCAGAGGGAATGAAAGCTAATGGCAGCCCTCCTACAAGTGAAAATAATTAATGAAAAATTTATTACCTATATTATAGAAGTTGCTGCTGGATAGTCCCCAGATAAATTAAATTAATAAAGTTGCAGACTAATTAAGCCATATCTTTCTGTTTTCTTGCATGGCTGGGGCTGATGCAAACTCAGCAGAAAAGAGAAAGGGAAGGATAGAGTTTTGAAGGGCTGAAGTTTGAAAAGCAGAAAACTGAGTATATTAAAAAGAAACTCCTAAGTAAAGGGCCCACAGACAACGTGAGCACAGGGTTTTGGCTATGTTACTATGCTTCATTTTAGGAATATCACAGTTTATGGAAGTTCCATAAACGTACAGAAAAACACCCAATGCTTTTGCAAAGAAAAATGAATCAGTTCTGTGAGATGAACAATAGATCTACAACAACCTTTTTCAGTGCAGTGACATATTATCTGCTACAAATAAAACTACGTTTTATGTGTACATTCTATGTAATTATTCTTTGAAGTGAAAAAATTGCAGATTGAACTTTCTCAAACTTTCTGACGCAAATTGCTTTACTACATAGTGATTTAAAATTAGAAGCAAAACTTGTGAGAAAAATGAACATTTTTTACCTGTCTTAACAATACATGAACAAATTCCTTACTTTTTTGAACTTCAGTTTTATTAAGTAACTTTCTATAAGACAAGTTTCAGCAGATCAGCACAAAATTTTCTTAATTTCATTACAGGCTGTAAATTAAAATTAATGAGGCTGACACCCACAATTAACAATGAAAAATGCAGATTGTTATAATTACTTAAGCAATAACATTGCTTTACATAGAAGACTTAAGGTGCTTCACAAATTATTTACAAGTGTTACATAAAACACAAAAAATGACAATTTCAATTTATTTTGTCAGTATAAAAAACAAAAATCCTTACTAAAACCTTTCTCAATTGGGAATCTCTCGCCATGCATAATTAAGCAAATTTGATTGCAATTAAGCCTGGCTTCTACAGTGGAGTTTTAATTAATGCAAATCTGGCATCTACATCTATAAGATTAATTTTCATGAATTAAAAGAAAACAACAAAGCATATTTGAAAGTGCAGTTGTATTGTTGAAAGGATGGAATGTAAAATCTGATTATTTTTCAGTCTTCCATGTGGATAGCCTTTGACTTACACTTTAGGAGGGATATTTTATTTGGATGTGTTGTTTTGTTTCTCAAGGCATTATTAAGCAGAATCATTGCAATTATAAGAAGCTTCTTCTAAGGAACATCTTAAAATGTAATTATATACATTTAGAAGTAGAAATGAATTACAATATAGGCTAAAGAGTGAGGGCACAATTACACTACACAATTCTTTTCCTGAAGTCATCATCTTTGTCTCACATTTGGGGACTAGAATATTCTGTGGCGTCTGTGGGAATACTTGAGATATTTTCAGATATATTTCAATAAGACATCCCCTTAAGATCCCCAAACTGGAATTACTTTTGTTGAACAGGCAAAAAATATTTTCTATCTACTTAGCAATGTGTTTCAAACTGACTTTTAAAGTGTTTTCTCTGTTTTAAATTGGCTTGTGTTTGACATCTTTAAAAGAATAATTCTTTATTGGAAAATCTGTTCCTTTGAAAGTGTCCTATAAGAGTCACCTATTCTGTCAGTCTTTCCACATAAAAGTATTCAAATTTAGAATCCACATGGCTGGTCTTCCTCTTAAATATAGTACTATATAATTTTATTTTATCATTTGTCCAATAAAACGGTCAAATGGAAATGGACCATTAGCAAGAGCAACAGATATTGGATTAAAAACTATTCTTCTCACTGACATGAAAGAAAGTAAATAACTTTTTTTCAATCCAGCCTCTCCATACAGATGTCATAAGTCATGTAATTCCAAAGAAGCATTTATCCAGTTGCAGAAATGCTCTCTCTGTCTGACGTGAGAAGCCTAAACATCTGCTTTATTGAAATATATTCATGTATTTTATTCTATTGTTATCTATCATTGCTGTATTTTTTTCTTGGTATTGCTTTTGAAAAAATATGCACTGGGTATGCAGCAAAGGTAGCAATTCTTTTTCAGTTGAGGATGAGAAACTGAGCCAAACCCATTGTTGGAGGAAAGATCAGTGCCAAGATCGAAGTGCCTCTGGGAGAAAATGAACCACCGAAACTCTTGCATGCAGACTGCTGGACATCTGTGACCCTGACATGAGAAGTAAATTTAAAAGCTGTGTAGTTTTTCTTCCTATCTAATCCAGCTTCCTTCTAATTTCCTTCCTTGACTATTCAAACCCTGACATCTCCATTTTGTTATATGAAATACAATCTGAACTGAAGACTTCCCAAAGATGCTCTATGAGAGGAGCTGCTCTTTTATAGCTGTGTCAGGGAGAGTACAAAAGCAACTCCTTAAGGGGCTGTGAATGCTGCCACACTTGGTTCCCGCAGTACAGTTATTATTGCAGCTCCCAAAGGCAGCTTCCAATGCCTGACCCTCAGGGTGCTCGTAGTGCAAGAAAAAAACAACAGGTGAATCTGGCCTTGCAACCACATGTACTGCTTTTGCAACAGTGGATTTATATACTACAGCATTCTTTTTATTTTGGTATGTTTTACAACATAGCCCTATTTACTGATTTCTTATTAATTATATTTATTTTCAGTATATTAATCTGTAGCATTTATTTTGGTTGCAGTTAAAGATTAGTATTGTGAAGTATTAATAGCAGGTTTAGATAGAGGATTTCTAATTTGATTTTTCAAATTATCAGCTCAAAAAGCAAGGTAACAGAAGATATCCTGCAAGTCTCTGGTTGCGGATCAACTTCTGCCTTTGCAGATCTGGAAGAGCAGTAATATACGTGCTTTATGACTCCTGTGATCTTTTTCACTGAAATAGTAAAGCGAACATCATTCTCTCCCCTCTTTAATTTAAACATAGTTTGCACTAGAAGCCTTACCTGTATGCTCCCCTAATAATTGTGTTTGCATGGGGTTTTTTTTCTCCTCTGTATGTGTAAAAGGAAGATATATGTAGTTATTTTGCATGCCTGTATCCAGTGTTTGATAATTTCAACAATGATTCAAAACGGCAAACTTAACCTACAGATGCATATACATTATTTGTTTGGGCACCCTATGTATTCTAGGAATCCTTTAGCAAAGATCTCTTGTTGAACGCCATAGGCATGTTCAGACTCTTACTGTTCTTTGGAACGTGTCATTTCTCAGCACACCTCCATCCATTTGTGGTTCTGAATCCTATAACTGACAGGGCAATTCCCAGCTTGCTTTTTCTTCATTCTTTCTTTTCTCTCTTCACCCCCTTATTAATCTTTTATTTCTTCTATTGTCCTCTTTTTCTTGTTAACCTTTTTCCCCTTTTCCTGTACTTCCCCCCTTTTCTCATTTTTCCTCCCTTTCCCTCTTTCTGTCCTTTTTTTTCCTTCTTTCCATTCTTCTCTTTATTTTCTCAAGATGGAGTAAAACCAGTCATTTCTCCTAGAAAGTGAGAGATAGTGTTTGTTTCTCAATCCTTCAAATCGTTATCATTCATTCTTTGATGGCATATTCTACCGACCAAGTAGGCACTAGTTTATCTAAAGGCTACCCAGGACCCTTTGTTAAAAGAAGTATGGAAGAATCAAATGAGACATATTAAAGAGTCAAGACAGAGTAAGTTTTTTCTAGAGCATAATGCTTAAAACAAAAAAAACCCCAAAGTCTTCTGTTGCAAATCAGTAAGGTTTGGGGTTTTCTGTTTATTTGCTTTCCACACTTTTTCCCCAATGCTTTTCAACAATCTCAGATATGACTTTTTCCCACATCAGTTGTGTAGGAGACTAATTTTGTAGACAGGCGCAAAAAAAGTTAACATGCACACCCACAAATATACTCTTGAAAAAGAGGAGTGCAGCAACTACTTCGGTTAAAATTGTGGTCAGAGAAAGAGGTTGTGCTTCCCCTTTCTTTCATACTATTAGTTAATCAAACTTTTCTCGAAAATTTTATAGCACTGCAGGTGAAGAATGAATCAAGACAAAAACTCTTGAGATCAGAGAGAGATTATCAATGTTAATGAGAATAAGGAAAATTAAGAGAACATTAATAGTAATGATATCAAAATGAGAACTAGAAAACCAGTCCAGGGAATCTAGAGACTCTTATTTCAGTCATTAATCTGAAGACCATGATTAAAATATAACAAGTGATTCCATCCCATTGTTGTACAAACATGTTGAGAACATCCCTCTCCTGGCTTGAGTTTTTCAAAGAAGCCTAGGGCCGTTAGGCATCCAAATCCATTAATAAATCCTTGTTTCAGTCTACAGCTTTTCAACATCTAAAAAATTCTAAAGGTACCTTGAGCTGGTATTTCCTGTTTAATGTTCATTGTGCGCTGAAGAGGTATTGAGAAATACTTTTTTACCTGCAGTTATGAAAGAATTATAAAGGTCTTTCCTAAGCAATGAAATAAGGGCAGATTTTGTGAGTCTATGCCAAAATCTATTTAATTAGGTCATCATTCTTAGGAAAATAATGCACCAGCAGCTTCAGAAAAAGTGCAAGGCATGACATATTTGAATTAACTCTATTTAATTAAAGGAATATCTTCTGAAGGTCTCAGATTTCATGGGACAGTCCAGTTGTCACTGTGACTGCTATCATACACATACTAGAGCTCAAAGTTCATCTTGAACTTAGCAAATTTTTTTTGTGCTAGAAATACCTCTTTTATATGAGCACTGATCACAGCAAGAGGAAGAGATCAACCAGGTGGGACAAAACAGACAGAATTGCCCATAGATAATGAAATGCAGTTGAGATGAAGGAAATGGAAAAGGAGCAAAAAGGGTGGAGGAGGGTTCTGAGCAGGGCGGGGAAGGAAAAACATATGAAAGAAAATAAGAAAAGGTTTAAGTGAAGCGTCACACCTAACAATTCGGGGATTTCAAATGGAAAGTAGTAACTGCTGTTGTTGTTACCATATGTTTGACAACTTTCCCACCCCAATCTGGAAGTGAAATATTTTATATGTTAAGGTCACAACCAAGTTCTGTGCACTAAGAATAGAACTGCAGTTGTTTCCATTTGTGTAGATCGAATCAAAGTATTTTTGTTAAAATTATAAGAGAAGTTTGACTTAAAAATATGTTTTCTAATTTTTGCTTTATAAATTAATACTTTGATTTCTGAAAGCATCTTTTTTTTTTTTGCCTTGTTTCTTGATAGAATTGTATTCTTATCTTTTTGCCTGACAGGAGACAACTTTTTCTGAATCTTCCTGGAAAAAAAAGGTCCAAGGGTAGCAATCTTGAAAAAGGATGATAATAATTATGATCTGATGTCATCGCACTGAAAGTAAATAGAAATTGTTAAAAGAGTTACCCTCTTTTGAGTTTTTGTCAAATGTTTGTTCAGTTTTTGGTTACTTGATTGGTTTGTTTCTGCTAATGTTAATCACTCAGTTAATCACTGTAATCAGTAGTGAGGATATAAAGGAGGGATTTGGAAGGGATTTGTAGTGTGAGAAGGGGAGAAATAAGAAAAGGTAGAGAGAAGAAATTAAGAGAAATGGTGTGTAGAATGTGGGAACACATCTTCAAGGGATGGAAGAAAGAAAATTACTGGATATATGCTCAGACTGAAGCTTTCTATAGAATGAAGACAAAAAGTAAAAATTTGTTCTACACGTAAACTACTATGTCAATGAAATAAAACAGCTGAATTCAGTCTACCTGGCCAGTACACGAAATTCTACACTGCTCTAGAAAAGCATAAGGAAGGGAGAGAACAGCAAAGACTTTGATCTTCTCAGTCAATCATAATTTTTCAAAATGAGAAAGAAAAAAGAATAGACTGGTATTCTGTACAGTGAAATTAGATTTGTGACTTAACATTTCCTTCTTTGAAATTAGTGTCTGAGGCTCGGTGTTTGTAAGGCTGAGCATTCACAGAAAAATGCAACTTAGAGGTGTATTTGCATCTTCCAGATTTGTAAATGAGTAAGAGTAATTGTGGTGAACATCTGAGGAAAGTGGTAACTGTCTCAAAAAGGAAGTTGTAAAAGTCCAAGTATGTAGGGCAAGAAGGAGAAAACCCATAACAAAACACTGAAAAAAATCTAGTGATGGAGTGTCTCTATACAATCAACTAATTTTAAAATCTAAGATATCATTATCATATGACTGTTATGTGATAAATGAAATATATTTGTAAGATAATTTACCCTAGACCCTTATCTAGAAACAAGATTACCTCAGAGACAAATATAGACTTATTTTGTCCAAATATTTTGTGTTCTTTTTTTCTCTCTCCCATTAATTGATTTGTTGACTTAAAGTTACTGACATGGAAGCTTAATCAGTTTAGTATGTGATATCTTTTCTCTCGCCTCCTCTCTGTGCTGCAATGATTTCAGTGAAAATGTGAAAATGACAAACATTTCTCACACATTGAAGTTGAAAAATGAACAAAGTTACGATTCAAAGTAACAAATTTGATTAAAATAACTTTTACATTCATCCATTACAACCCACAAAATTATTTTAGTCCCATGCAGTGATTTCTTCTCTTTCTTATTTATGGAAACATGGTATCAATAACATAATTTACAAGTGACTTTTCAAAGGCATTTTCATACTATTTTAAAAGCATCTTTGGAGAATCCTACATGATTCCTCACAACATTTCATTATTCCACAGTCTTTGCAGATCAATCTCAGTCTTTTAATAACATAAATTGCTTTTGCTTATTTGTGCCATGGAAATTAAGGGCATTATCATCTGTATCAGTATTTGATGGAGACTGGGTTGAGACCAGGACACTCTGGATTTCAACTTTGTAATACCTAACTCCTTCCTAATAGCACTTTCAGTGACCAGGATCCTACATTTACCATCATGGAAAAATTTAGAACAGAAGGTCAGATGCAATTTGCTTATGAACATAGTGCTCTGCCATCTTGAAAAATATGGTATAGAGGCCTGAATAGATTAATTAGCTCATGATTTTGAGTCAGTGTTCATGGTTAAAGAACATAAGAGATAAACATCTTGCAGATGAGTTCATGAAGTTATTTATAAAGTGATTCTGTACTGACAAACTAATTATAGCATCGGTATTAATGAACTAACATTTTTCTGTAGAAAATTTGTTTCTGCTTGAATTGCTGCTTACCACAGACAAAAGCAAACATTTTAGTAGTTTGAACTGTGAATGATCTCACATGCTTATGAAACACATTTTAAAAGAAAATTCTGTAACATTTTTTAAAGTAACTTCTCTGAAAATCTGCCTATGACTATTAAATCAGTATATTTCTGTAATTAAATGTTCATGCCTCTTACACAGTATGTCACTAGATGTCACTCTGGATTCCATTACTTGGTATTCTGATGATTTCTAACTTTTTCTGCCTTTCTGTGTCTACTTTCCCCACAACAAACCTGAATAGACAATGTAAAATGTGCATGAATAACACAGAATTGCTGACTGAATGTCAATTTTCTAGTGTGTGACTTCTATTGATCATTCATTATTGACATGAAGGTCTCTAGTGTCTCTGCTTTCCTCTTTAAACTCTTTCTCAGCTAAAATTTCCAAGGAACAGAACCAGAAGGCCTTGAAGAACGGGATGATTCAGGTCTCTTAGGATGTTTTACAGAGTACTTTGACCTCAGGAAGGCATCAGAGGTACTTTTTTATAAAGACTCAACAACTGTTTGGAATGAAAATTTAAACACTGGAAAAAAAGAACCTCCTACTTAAATTGAATCGCTTTCATTGACACTTTTTGGGTGTAAATGTAACAGTCTGATTTTGACAAACATAAGGACTTTTTGAAACAGGTTTTTAAAATATATGCATTTGTAACCAATAAAATATAAATAGCATTTTTATGGTGACAAATGACATGTAGTATGGTATTCTATGATCATGGCTCCAGAGTTTTATTTCTTTTAGCTTTGTATACATTAATTAAGTATACACAATCAGGGTTGAGTGCAGAGACAGCTAAATAAACAAATGACACTGTAGAAAGGTCTTTCTGCATACTAATCATATCCTACATCTGCAAGCAAAAGCTCTATAAATCGATTTGCTCTTTCACATCAAAAGACAAACAGTGAGGCAAGTCAGCAGTTCCTTTGTCAAAGTCACAGAGATTGCTGTTCTTCACAAATGCATTTCTACAGAGCTGAATTCAACCATTTGATGATTAGCATTATTGGCAACTCTTCAAAGAAGATTCATCAAGTAATTTGCAATTGGATTGGTTGCCATTTTTGTGATTCTACCCCATGAAATTGAACAAAAAATGATTGACATTTGAATTCTTATTTGGAGGACAAAGTGAACTAGCATAAGAAAAAGAAGCAAGCAGATTCCCAAGAGGTTGGGAAACTACTGTGGTGCCTCTGGTAATTGCCACATGGACCAGATCAGATAGGTCTGAAAATTAAATTAATTGGTAGGGCAGAGGCAAGCAAGAAGATACAGCTTCTTGCTAATATAAGAAAAAAATAAATAGACCCAAAGTGCTAACTTTTTACTATGTCAGTGTACATATCTGTGCTACGTAATCCCTCTAAACACTACATCCATTCCTGTGGAAAAAATCTCACTGACAAGGAAAATCATTCTATGATTAATGATTCTATGATTTAGCATATGCTTTGCGCACAAGAATTGAGTTCTCTGCTATCAGTGTACATCAGATATGTATTACAAAATGAAAGAATAAGACTACATATTTTTGTGTGATTGCAAATAATATGCAGCTGTATGAGGAACTGCAAAGTGGTGTGACTGAGTACATGAACAAATCAGACTATGATAACCTTATTTGCTCACTGATTTCCATTTTTCAAATGAACCCACAAAGCAAACAAAAAAAACCCTGCTGGAACTCTTATAAATTTTGTTTCCTGCTATTTCTGTTTCAGAAATTATTAATCAGAACCCTCTTTCTGCCCTGGCAAAATTACAAAGTTGTTTGGATTCCTATTGTGTGGTATTCCCTAAAACAGGAGAAGGATAGAACTTAATACAGAGAGGTAGAGGTAGAAAATGAAGTGTACGTGACCTCATTCACTAATAGCTCTATAGCTTTTCTCTTCTGCAGGATATTTATTATATGGGAGGCTCTTATGATGAAGCTGGTACTTTCATAGCCTCATTTTTGAAACAGATTTTCTCTCCTATGTTTTGACCTCTAATGTTTATGGATATTTTTGCACAGGCTGATCCTTCAGTTACCTATTTATGCTATATAAGCTCAAGTAAATCTACTCCACGTACAGTCTGGAAAGCTAAAACATGATGATGACTTATTTCTAGTATCATGATTCCTTAATTTCACAATGTGAAAAATCCGATAGAAATGAGAATAACTAATTGTATGTCAAGGTAGTACCCTAGATAAGATGATCTAGAACAATAAACCCAAATATAAAGTTAAAAAGTGGAAGAATTAATTGGGAAAGTTGTTAAAAGAATGCCAGGTTACTTAAATTATCTTCCACATTTTCACTTACTTTAATGTGAGGAAGCTTGGGATTTTTTTCAGCCAGGTATCTGTTCAGATGTCTTTCTTAAAAAAAAAAAAAGAAAATCCACAAAAACCAAACCAGCTCCTTAATTGTGAGTTCTAACTTAAGCAGATTTCCATCATCTAAGATTATGACCCACAGACAGATAAAGCATGAACTTGAAATCATATCACTTCTTAAACATATTTGCTGAGTAATAGGGATGAAGAAATTGCTTCTCTAGTCATGACACAGATGGGAATACTGCTTTATAGAACATATACCACATAGTAATTGAATTTCAGGAGGCTATGGGTCGCATTGTCCAGGATTAATTTGTCTCAAAACATGTCTCTAAGTGAAGGATGGATTTTGAAAATAGTTGGATCCTCACACATAGGATCCAGAGGCTTCCTAGTCTGATCTTGAGTCTGGTGGAAGCAGTCATTAAAATATGTTTCTTTTACAGTCTCAGTGTTTGACCTCACGACTAAGGTTGTAATACCTATCTGGAGCGTAATGGCTACCTGTCTCGGCTGTAATACCTCTCAAACTGGATATTTTGCTTCACGTTCAGATTTATTCAACCATCTGGTATTGTATGAAATCATACAAACAGCTAAGGGTGTTAACCATCTCCCCAAACTTCAGGTGTTCAAGTGAGCTACTAAGGTTAGGTGTATGATATCCCTGAATACTGCCTGTCGTTGGCGAGGAGACTGACTGGGAGGCAGAAGCTACATTAAAGAATGACAGGGGATAATCAGTGTTAAAACTCCTATTAAAGGTAGTAAAGCTATCATATATACAAATATAAATATATCTGTATACTGTTATGTGATGATTATAAAATAAGCAGGTTGAGAAAAATATCTGTAATTTTTCATTTTTTTCTTAAAATTACTGTCAATGGCACAATGGCAAACATATTTTAAAGGAGTGCGTGCTTGTTTCCTCTTTATCACATTTATTTCTCTCTTGCAAGTTACGTTCTAATGTTAATGTTGGTAGTATCTCCCAAACCAAAAAACAACGCAAACCTGTCATCTCAAGGAAATACACTGACTTATAAATTACTTCAGGCAGTGATTGTCCTTATCTATAAGTTATATCAAATAAATAGTTTGTGGAAATTCAACAAAATTAAAAACAATCTGCCTAATGACATGAGGATTACAACTTTTTGAAAGGGAATCTTGCTTATTTTATAGGTCAAGTAAACAGAAAGAATCAGTGATGCTGATTGCTATTGATAGTCTAATAGGTTTGATTTCTGCCCCACTAGGAGATTCCTCACAACATAATTGGAAACTATGAAAAACAATGACAACATAATTAATATATATTCTAAGAGATCTGTGACTATCTTATTTATGGCTTCAGTTGAAATGCATATAATTTTATACCTTTGTTGATTTAATTAATTCAATGTCATATTCACTTCTGGAGTGAATAGATGTGACTCTCACTGAAGTGAATGTATCTGCCTTTGGAACAAATTTACTCTCTGTAACAGACTACGGACAAAAAAATTACAGCAACATCTAGAGGAACTGATCATCCCTGTATTACTTGCTTACTGAGTCTGAGGAGAGTAACTCGTCAAATATTTTACCAGATGCTGACTCTTGCGCATACTTTAGGAGTTCCTTGTGCATATTTGGTATGTGCTGTTCAATGTAAAACTTCGAAAAGAGTATTCATTGCCTTGGTGATGCAGGTTTTGTGTAATGGTATGTGAGCTCTTACAGAGTATCATACTCACTGTTCATAAAGTTAGTTCTTCGAGTATTATATGTCCAAATTATACCAGGATTAGAGAGAGGTTGTTTTTATGAGCGGAAGTCAGGATATCACTCATATTAATTGGCTAGGTCATAAAACCGTGAACTGATGAAACTAACTACTTTTCTAAGGGAATACCATGGTAATGGATTTTAAGATGATATCTGATTCTGAGGCTTATATTAGCTAGACTGACTATTCACTTAGTAACTGCTTTGTATTTTCCTAACTGTAACAATGCTAGCCACTTTCAATGCAGTCTTTGTAGTTCGCAAACTCTGGCCAATGTTTGCTGATCACATGTAAAGCAACAGGCCACATGAGTTACAAATACCAAACAGCTAGAGCTTCCTTTGCTCTGGTGGCAGTTCACCTCTGAAAACCTGTCTATTTTACTTAGGGCTCTTTTTACTCAGCATGGAAATAGCTCCGTTCATATGCCTGGCACCAGACATACAGCACTCAGATAAAATAAGAGGTGACTTGAAAATAGACTCACAAGGAGGGTAATGCCAATGCTCCTAAAAAAGTAGGTTTCATTGGACTGGAGCAGGGAATCAAGATTAGTGATTAAAACTTTAAAGACTATTTCTGTATGAAATAGTCATGAGATAAAATATTAAATAGTCTAATTATTAGGTTAGGCTGACGTTACCTCTTTCAGACATATCAAACACCTATTACTGATAGTAAACCTAGTTTTAACTAAAAAATGTCAGGCTTCCATTTGGACAGATATATGCAGTATGTAGGGCACTTCCTGACCAGATGAAAGATATCGGCTTTGTCTGCTTTGTGCCATAGGAAAGAACTCTATTACTCTGGGATAATTCTCCTTCTCAACAGTGGAATGTGAAGAAAACTCTACAGCTTTACAAAAGGACAGAGAGTATCATCAAGATACTGTATAGACTGGTAAATGAAGCATATTCTTAGCTCGGGTTTGGACTGTGTTATATTTCTGAGTTAGCTAGTCCCCGTCAGGATTGTTTGCACAAGGAAACAGAAACTTAAGTCCCACGGGTCACCTGTTTGCTACACATGGCATACCACAATGTCTTGGATCCTTACTCCTCATCTTGCCATAGACAATGAGAATGGGGAATAATTCTTTACTTTCCCCTTAAAATATTCTGAACACCTGATGATACAAACATGGACTGGGGAGTTTGGAAGTGATGTATGGCTCTTTAATTAAAAATAGCATTTGTTGAACAAGATTCTATGTCTTGGGAAAAATTTAAAAGGAATAGATGGAAAAGTTCTTCCTTTTTCTCCCTCTCTCTCTTTTCCTCCCTCCTTTTTTCATTCTCCTTCCCTTCTTCCCTGCTCTCTTTCTCTCTTTCTTCCTACCAGAACTTTTCATCTGTATTCAGCTCTTCCTTCAGACATCCTTTCACCTCTAAGGCACTAGTAGATTTCAACCCATGAACCCACAGTAATTTATTTTTGTTTGCTGTCTCCTGAACATTGCACTGATTACTAATCAGGTGCTGTGTTAATCCATTTTCTAAAGAATAGGTGTCTTCCTTCATAAGGAGCCATCATAATTGACACTGTTGACCATAATAAAGATAAAATTATTCTGAGCACTAGAATTACATTTCTCAGGTGTGGCTTGAACTATCAGAAGTAGCAGACCCATTCTTGATTAGTATAAGAAGCCATGCAACCACTAAAATAAGCCAACTGGCTTATTAACCTTAATCTTTCAAATTTTAGATCTGTGTCCTAAGTTTACTCCACTGTAGAGAAACCTGTATCTTCTTATAGTTGAGCATGTACAAAGAGTGACTGTAAATCATCAAGTGTTGAAATTTGGAGCATACTCTTGATTAATGAAGTGGATGGCATGATGTCTCTTGAGCCACAGAATAGAGTGACATGGTTTATGTACTTATACATTTTTTATGTACTGGAGTTGACTCTGACTCTTTAACTTTTAACATGCCAATTAAGTGTAGGGTTTAAACCTCTTAAATAGCTGTCTTCAACTGCAACCCATTAATTTATCTTCTGCTGATGATTGGAACTGTTTAGCAAAAATGCAGGAAAGGTAAAAGTTTGAAAATTGAAAAAATTAACTTTCATTTGCTTATAGAGCTACCGTAATGGGTAAAAGTAGTCTTTCCCTCACTTGCAATGAAATATCTGAGACCTTTAGAAAATACTACTTGTTTAAAGCATGCCCAAAGCAAAGAAAAAAACACAAACCCCCAAAAAACTAAAAACTAACAAAACCCCCAACAAACAAACAAACAAAAACCAAACAAAACCATCTGCACAGAAAACCTGTAAAGTTGCAAAGCTCTATTATTCCCATTCATTTACCATAAGTTGACCTAAACTGCTACTGCAATGAAAATACTTTGTGTAAGGGTATCTGGCTTTCTAGGGCTTCTGCTGAAACATGCCTGAGCATCTTAGTAGAATTGATTTTATTAAGGGGGGCAGAAATTTCATTAGTAGACATATGGAAAAATGTGCCTCCCTCTGCCCTCCCCCCCCAGCCTTTCAACAGAAATATTTGTGAATTTACCTGTTTCAGTAAAATAAGCATTGACACAAATTCCTTATTAACTACAAAATGATGCTGGACTAGATCTATGTCAATACATTGAACCTGTAGCTTGCAAAAAGTACAAGTAAATATCTATCAACTCAAAATGGCATACTAGTCTATGACTCACAGATGCACCTAAGGTTTTGGCTATCTAATGCTGGTATTTTAATTTTTGTCATTCTAAACATTTTCTTATTTTCAATATTATATATTATTTTTTATATAAATTATGTTTGAAAGAAATAAGAAACTAAAAGTAGATTAGTACTGGGAATTAAACTGATAATCATAGACTCATAGAATAGTTTGGGTTGGAGAGGGCCTTTTGAGGTCATCTAGTACAACCTTCCTGCAATGAGCAGAGACATCTTCAACTTCATCAGGTTTCTCAGAGCCGCATTCAATCTGACCTTGAATATTTCCAGGGACTGGACATCTACAACCTCTCTGGGCTACCTGTTCCAGTGTTTCACCACTTTCATCACTAAAAAAATTATTCTTTGTTAGTCTAACATTACCTTCTTTTAGTTTAAAACCACTGCCCTATTGCAACAGGACCTACTAAAAAAGTTTGTGCCTATCTTTCTTATAGGCCTCCTTTAAGTATTGAAAGGTTGCAATAAGGTCATTGTGTGGCCTTCTCTTCTCCAGACTGAGCAAGCTCAACTCTTTCAGTCTGACTTCATAGGAGAGGAGCTCCACCTCTGTGATCACTTTTTTGGCCCTTCTCTGGATCCAGTTCATGTGCTCTTTATGTTGGGTACCCCAGAGTTGGATGCAGTACTCCAGATAAGGTCTCACAAGAACAGAGCAGAGGAGCAGGATTACCTCCTCCCTTAACCTGCTAGTCACGCTTCTTTACATGCAGCCCAGTTGGCTTTCTGGACTCATGTCCAGCTTTTCATCCACCGGTACCCCCAAGCCCTTCTCCTCAGGGCTGTTTTCAATCCCTTTATCTCCCAGCCTGTATTTACACTGGACATTGCCCTGATCCAGATGCAACTTGGCCTTACTGAACGTCATTAGGTTCACACAGGTCCACCTCTTGAGCTCAATAAATACAACATGATAATACCTTATTTGTAAACGTAATTTTTCAAATCAGTGTGACATGATTGAAAAGTCTTATGTTGTATTTTAATATAAACGTCTTTTACAAACAGTATTTAGTTAACAGAGTTGTCAGAGACCGAAACACTTAATGGTTTAAATATTGTTAAGATCGCCAAAAGATTTTTGTCCAGCTATCCCAGATCAAAGGAGAAGAATGTATCTACAACTGTGAAAGATTGATCAATTTCAATTTCCATTGGACCAGCTGCAGCAACTGTCCAGGTGCTGCGAGAGACTGGTACGAATGGCTCAAACAATTGGATGACTGTTTTGCTATTGATGCTCAGCACGGCCTCCCAGGTGCAGAAGGGTGTGCATACCTGAAGATACAAACTGGATTTCCAGGTAAGGAAAGACGTTGATAAGAGGCGAATCCTGAAAGGTGGGATAGTCCTTCTTATCATGACAATGTCCTCCCTTACTTGATGACTCAGCTGTGAAAACCCACTGGGGAGCATCACAGACATTCACACCTAGCCTGAGCTAAACATCTCAGGTGACTGACCATAATGGGCCAGACAGTTCCAACTACCCTGACCTAAGAGGCAGCTGCAATATCTTAGAAGCTGTCAAAGACTCATGAAATATCCTGTGATCCAGTATTACATCATCCAGAGGAGATACCGGGGCGTTTCCACCTAGCCTCCGCACAGTTTAAACCCCATGAAACAGGGATTTAGTGGGCTCCTTCCCCCCACCACTTGACAGATACACTCTGCAACCACCAAGAAGACTAGAAGAAGAGCAACAGGATATTGTCAGAATCTATCGTGGTAATACCTTTCTTCCTATTTAATATGTTTTTCTGTCTCTCTTTCACCTCCCTGCCTCCTTCCTCTATCTCTCTCCTTCCTTAAACCCCTCATTTACTGTTAAATAAAATCCATACTTTTGACTTCAGCATATGGTTTTATTTGCACGTTAATAAGGTCAGAGGCATCTCTCCAATAATTTTAATAGTGGGATCAAAACATTTTTGTCGTAGTGGGCAGGAACTGTTTGACTTCTTCCTTCCAGATGAGGGAAATAGGAGTTGCTAGGTGTTTTTTATTGACAGTATAGGAAAGTATGCTTTTCTCACCTAGTTAGTAGCAGTAGCTTCTTTACTAATTTTTATGGATATCTTAAATTCTGTAAAGAATTTCCGTTTCTTCTGCTGTTCAGGAAAATGAAAATGGCTTCAAAATATTACATTGGGAAGAAGATATTGTCAAATTTGTGTTGTCACTTTTATGGTTTCCTTCATTCCCTATCTTTCAAGTTTTGGGTTTGGGATTTTTTTTACCTTTATATATAATAATTGAAATACCAGGCAAGATGAGCAGTTCTTCTGGTGTAACAGCCTGTCTCTGACAGTGATCGATATAAGATGTCCTCAAAGAAGCTTCATAAAACCGTGTAAGAGGCAACTGTAGAATTACATACATCTGCATGTTGAAGCTTCTCTCTGATTTGTGACTTGAGGTAGACCTTTCTGTTTGTTTCTTTCTGTAGATGGTCTTCTAATGCTCAAAGAAGGATGTACAAAAGTCACTGCTTCAAAGAGTCAAAAATTAAACTGCAAAAATTTGTCCTTTGTCTTCCAAGTGTATCTAGGAATTTTCTGCAGAAGGTGGCTTTTCAAATCTCCTGTATAACAAAAAACTAAAAAAATACCTGCTGTCGAATGGAAGCTAGTAGAAGGCTCATTTATCTCTTCATAGAAAATCCAATGGTCAGAAAATGTCATAACAGTACAACACAGTGTGTTTTTTCTTCAAAGAGTTAGTTGTATAAAACGTCTGCCTCTTTAGACATTTTATCTTTTCTGTCTTTTTACCCTTGTGCTGCCGCCTTCATTTATCATCACTTTCTTCATTCCCTGAGACTTCAGGATTTTTCTTTTCACCCACAAAATGTCTTCATCATTCCTGCGTTAGTCTTTAACATCTGGCAATTGTTTTCTTACCCTCTTTCAGTCATTATAATGAACAGAAATATACTTTAGCTGCACATAGATCAAATCTATTAGAGTTTTGTTTTGAAACTATTTTGAAAACCACCGTAGAAAGGTTACTGAGTGTTGAGAATAGAAAATCCTTAACCTTCACGGAGCCTGCCAGGTACACAACTTTCACACCCTTTTCACACTTTACTCACTAACGAAATCATACCCTTGTTGCCTGTTTTCCTTTTATTATCTTTAAGGGGATCGAATCTATCACCATAAATCTGAAGTATATCCAAAAGTACAAGTAAAAATACATAAATATATGTAACAGATGCAGAATTGCCTCCTGGGATGCATGTATTATGCATACAGAACTGTCATAACATCCCTCACACAATCACATTTTTTCCTCTGCTTATGGTCTTTACACCTATCTCATTTTGACAATGCACCTGGAAGTAATCTGGATAATAAAATAACACATATAAAACCACATTTGCCACTTTTTGCAATGCGCTTATTTATACAAATACAGAATAAAATAAATCCACCTAGATTAGAAAAAGCAGTAATCACATAAAAGCATTTCCCTCTTTTTAACCAACTTACTACAAATAGACCTATGATTCTCAAGAAACAATTACCTTTTGAACAAATGAACAGACTGAATTTAATCCACATGATACAACTTTACAATTTTGTTAATAGTTTTCATTTTAGAAGACAGAAAAATAAATGAGTTTTTATTTATTTTATTACAGTAAATCCCTTTACGTTTGCCAATAATATTGTAAGGGGTAATACTGACCCCTGATCTAGTTCACAGAATCACAGAATCAAAGAATATGCTGGATTGGAAGGGACCCACAAGTCGAACTCTTAGCCCTGCACAAGAGCATCCCCAAGAGTCACACCATGTGCCTGAGAGGATCATCCAAGCTCTTCTTCAACTCTGTCAGGCTCGGTGCTGTGACCACTTTCCTGGGAAGCCTATTCCAGTCCCAACTACTCTCTGGGTGAAGAACATTTTTCTAATATTCAACCTAAACCTCCCCTGACACAACTTCAGGCCATTCCCTGGGGTTCTGTCACTGGTCACCACAGAGAAGAGATCAGTGCCTGCCCCTCCTTTTCCCTTCATAAGGAGTTGTAGACTGCAATGAGGTCTCTCCTCAGTCTCCTCCAGGCTGAACAGATCAAATGACCTCAGCCACTTCTCATATGGTTTCCCCTCAAGGCCCTTGTCATGGGTTTGTTTAGGGCCAATTTTTACCACACCCCCACAAATTGTTCTAAGGTGAGAGAAGGTTTATGCAGACAAAGAAATCTGATTGGGGAGAAAATAATATTAGGATTTATTACTAGCAAAAATAAAAACTAAGCAACTACATCTACAACAATT
>JAWMRA010000001.1:64657701-64744049 GCA_035584735.1 Pseudotriccus pelzelni | reverse complement strand
CAAGCTGCAATTGGAGTTGTCTCTGCTTCTCAGCAATGTCCCACAAGCAGCAGGGATTTTTAGATTTCAGTCTTTTTTCCTGCTAAAGGGAGAGAAAGAGAGAAGGGGGAGAAGAGGCCATCTCCCCCCCCCGTTTTGCCGCTTCTTTCTCTCTTCAGCTGCCAGCTCTGACCTTGAAGGCTCCACTATCTCTCTGGTTGGAATTCCTTCTGCAACAGCCCAAGCTCTCCTTTACAGTTTTTTTCTTCACTCTGTTACATGTCTGGTCGGGGGGGCTTCAGTTCTACCCCTGCCCCCAGCCCAGGGCCGGGGGTGGAGAGAGGCCTGGGCCCCCACCTGGGGGCCTGACACGTTCCTTTACATGGCTGCCCAAATTCCTTCTACATCACCAGCTTCTCTTCTGTTTTCTTCTTGAAGATGTAATTAGCAAAGGCGTCACCTAAACTCCTGATTGGCGTTTGTCTGGAAATTCATCTGGACAAACTATTTCCAATCCCCAAGGAGGGGGACTTTTGCAAACCCATGACAGCCCTTCACCATCTTCATTGACTTCCTTTGGACTCTAAGAGCTAAATACCTTTCTGATATTTCAGTGCCCAAAACTGCACACAACTTTCAAGGTGAGGCCCTACCAGTGAAGAGCAGTGCAGGAAAATCACCTCCCTTGACTGCCTGGTGATGCTTTGTTGATGCCCCCCGGACACGGTTGGCCTTCCTGGCTGCCAGGGCACTGTTGACTCATATTCAACTTCTCATTGACCAGGACTCCCCAGGTCCCTTTCCACACATCTCTTTCCAGCATCTCATTGCCCAGTCTGTATGTACATCCAGGGTTTCCCCATCCCAGGTGCAGAATCCAGCTCTTCCTCTTGTTGAAGGTCATTGGTAGTTGATCTAGTTCAAAGTCTTCACCTTCTTAGTTGAAAAGTAGTAGATCATCTGATTCAAGAGTAAATTCTTTTGAATATATTTTTTTCCTAATTCAAGAGCAAAGTATTTTTGATCTTTTCTCTAATTGGTACCGGTAACCTCCACTCAGCACTGGCAAGATCACACCTCTTGTACTGTGTTTAGAGATACGTAGTTACTGGAGAGATATCAGTGAAGGGCCATGAAGATGATTAAGAGACCAGAGTATCTCTCCTGTAAGGAAGGTCTGAGAAACCTGGGGCAGTTTGGCCCCAAGAAATTGGGGAAGGGATCTTATCAGTGTACATGAGATACCTGAAGGGAGAGGGGAAGGAGGACAGAGCCAACCTCTTTTAAGTAGCGCCCAGTCATAGGACAAGAGGCAACGGGCACACACTGAAATACAGAAGGTTCTGTTTGATCATCTTTACTGTGAGAGTGACTGAGAACTAGAACAAGATGTCCAGAGAGCTTGTGCTGTTTCCATCTTTAGAGATATTCTAAAACTGTCTTATAGTCCTAGGCTACCAGTTCTAGGTCATCCTGCCTGAGCTGGGGAGCTGGACAACATGATCTTCAGAGCAACATTCCTTGAATTTTAATATACTTGGAGTGTCTTTGAGAACCCTTGCATTTTTTTATTTAAAAGAAATAGCCACAAAAGGAATGTTTTAAAAACAAAATAAAATGCATAGATTTGATGATCTTGCATAGAGCTCAAGGAATGACACAAGTTGCTTTGGGTTTTGTCAAACTCTCAGATGGATGGTCAAAGACTTTTAATGTCTTATGAGTTAAATGCTTCAATAAAGTCTACTACATTAGGTAGGATATTGCACATCGCTGAATGAGTGGTAGACGAGCAATAACTAAAGTCATTCAATAATTTCAGGATGTAAATGCATTACTTGTTTTATGGCTTTATTTCTTTTCACTATATCAGAAATAATGACTAAACATGACTGCCTGTGTCTTGGCATATTTGTAATGAATACCATGAAAGACACAGATATTGTTCTCAATATTTTTATTTTTGATTGTAATTGATTTCTAAAGATATACAAGCGCGAAAAGATTTTGAGGACAGCTCTTTTAATAACTGCATGCACACACTGCAACCCTGCATATCAACAGTATTAATAAATTGTTAACAAAAGTATACAGAGAAATTATAACACTTTTAACAAACCATTTCTACTTAATGTTTCATTTTTTTATTATATTGCATTTATAGTAATGTGTGCTGCATTCAGATTAGCTATATTTAATATTGCAACTCTTCTTCTTCCATACCTTTCTTCCTAAGTATGTGATATGAACCATGACATTACAATCTTAAAGCTGTAACAAGAATGAGTTATGTTTGTACTATTTCCCATTCTCATTATATTCTTTGTCACACAATGAATTAATGTTGTGCCATTCTCTGCTCTCATTACAATCTTTTCCTTATGAATGGGGCATCAGAATTTTAATGTCTTTTGTAATCTCTGAGTTATTGGAGTGTGTTACACTACTATGACCTTGTCCATATTTTGCATGGGGATTGGCTGCCTGTGCACTGCTGGGTGTGAGATTACACTGAGCAGCCAATCCCAGGGTTTGGACAATGGTCGAGTCAAAACAGTACAGTAACCTGAAGTAAAGCCCAGGGACCTGAGTGTGTTTCTGCGTTTCTTTCTGCTGCTCCTAAAGACTGTTAACCAAAGAAAGTGTTCATTCTCTTCCCAGGTACGAATCAAATATCAAGAGTTCAGTTTCCGCAAATTATGAAGCACTTACAAGAATGATAATATGCAAGCGTATATGCTTTTTGCGATCGCTTTCATTCTTTCTTTCCTTTTGTGTTTTTCATGGCTTTAAAAACTGTCGTGTATTGCTCCATATTAAAAAACAAAATAAATAGAGGCTTCTAAATTTCTGTTGTTCTTAAATTGAAAGAAGCTGGAAGCTAGAAGTTTAAGTACTTGTTCGATCTGATGCACTGAGTGTGTGGCTGACAGATTAGAAAGCTTTATAAATGAGTGTACACGCAATCCCTGTTCTCGAGTTTTGAAACCCAGAAATGGAGTATATCATTCTCTGTGCTTACAGCTGAAATTCTGAGCATTTTAAGTTATGTATTTAAATGCCTTCTTGTCTTTTTAGAGAGTCTCACTTGATAAAGTTTTGTACGATTAGTTTAAAAAAAGTCTTTATATTTAAATCATAACAAAATCTGATATAAGTCAGAATATATTGCAGAAACCTGGAAAAACAGAGTATAAATTATAAAAAGGATTCATGTTTATCAAATATGCTTTTCATGTTAGTTGATTCTTGAAAGCATTTTCCAGTTTACCCAACGTAAATTATAGATATGATAATGAATAAATATGGATTTTCTTTTATTTTTTTCATCCTATCATGTAGCAAAAACATGTTCATAGCCCTAAGGAGCTGCTATTAAAACTTGTTTTGTGAGAAAAAAATCTAAATCAGTTGAGGAAAATGTTAATACTGATGTGTTGAATATGATGACAAGTAAATTGGCATATGTCAGTCAGTACCATGCTGAAATAAAGACAGTAACTTAGTCTTCCTGGGAGAGTATAATTTTCCATTTAACAGAAAAGCAACTATAAACAACAAACACTGTTTGACTTATGTGCTGCTGAAACCCATAACTACTAAATCACAACCCACCCATCAGTCAGAGATACTAAGGAGGTTGTTTTGGTTAGGAAACTGTTATTAATAATTGTGCAAAACCATTTTGACCTTATGGAGACTGTGGGAACAAACGCACTCACAGGACCCTAAGAACTTTGCTGTATGTCTCAGCAAAGGGTATACTGTACATAGAATTCTTTAGCTGTAGTTCAGTTTTGGTTTTTATCTTGGACTGGTATTTGAATAGTGTAAGAAACACTGGTCAGAAGTGGTTCATACACACAGCTTCTTTTTTTAATGTTTTTTATTTTGGAAATCATCAATGTGCATTCTTAGCATCTCACAAATTTTAGATTAATTTATCCTTATAATATTTCCAATAAGGTAGAGAAATATGTTACAGCTTGTGACCTGAATGTAGATAAAATTGTTTGCCTTATTTGGCCTAGCAGTAATAAACTTTGTGTCTTCATACATAGTCAGATGTGTGAAGCAAAAGTCAGGATCTGGAACCTAACCAATGGACAGTTAGGAACGTGAGGACCAGTGGGCAGGGTTACTTTTGTTATTTTTAAAGGATTTGAGGAAAACCACCGCTTTGTCAAAATTTTGTGTGGGGCACAGAATGCACAGAAGAGCTTCTATAATACTGCTCTTACAGCCCAAAAAGCAGCTTGTGGTCCGGGCTGCATCAAAAGAAATATGACCAGCAGGGTGAGAGAGGTGATTCTGTCCCTCTGCTCTTACGAGACCCCACCTGAAGTGCTGCATCCAGCTCTGGGGTCCTCAGCACAGTAAGGACATTGACCTGTTGGAATGAGTACAGAGGAGGGTCACAAAGGTGATCAGAGGGATGGAGCACCTCTCCTGTTAGGAAAGGCTGAGAGAATTTGGATTATTCAGCCTGGACAAGAGAAGGCTCTGAAGTTACCTAATTGTGGCTTTTCAGTAACTAAAGGCAGGCTACAAAACAGTAGGAAAGGCACTGTTTATGGGGACATGTGGTGATAGGACAGGGGGTAATAGCTTTAAACAGAAAAAGGGTAGGTTTGGATTGGATATTAGGAAGAAATCTTTTCCTGTGAGGGTGGTGAGGCACTAGACAGATTGCCCAGAGAAGTGGTAGATGCTCCATTCCTGGAAATGTCCAAGACCAGGCTGGATGGACCAATGAGCAACCTGGTTTAGTAGAAAGTTCCCTGATCATGGCAGGGAGGTTGAAACTAGATGATATTTAAAGTCTCTTCCAACCTACACCATTCCATGATCCTACGATACTGGAAAAATCTGAATAGGTGAACAGTTGCAGCAGGTGTATATTTTGGAAAGTCATTGGGCTTAATCTCTTCTGCATAAGCCTTTAAGAATAGACTACAAATGAATAAGAACTTCCATGCCTGCTGCACGGTTGCTATGGTGTCTCAGGAACGCGTAACTAGAAACCCAAACCTACCACTTGGAGTTGGCTTTTCTGGGAAGAAACGGGAGGGGTTGTGCAGTGGCACAGAGTCACAAAAAAATATTGCAGTTTTATTAAATTCTGTGAGAGATAAAGAACAATAGCAATAGCTCATTTGTTTCTACATTAGAATCTTTAAACATAGCTAAACGTTTTTTTCCTTTGTTTGCCTCTTTTTGCAAATTTGGTACCTACTTACAGTCCGGTCCTTTGCATTTAAATTGGATGTTCCTGTCAGCATTTAATTACTAACAAACTCTACTGTGTAACAAAGTCAAGTGAGGAATAAGTGTCAAGTTTTAAGTTTCTCTTTAGAGACTTGACTTAATTTGATTTGGGTAATGTAGTTGGGCTAAATGAAGTTCACATAACATAAATTCTGCCCCAGAACAGTGGTGTCCACAACTTATGTGAGGAGGAAAATTCATGTATTTTGAACTTTGAAGCAGTCCTTTTACAGGTTAACCTCATAATTCTGAGGTATTGTCCTGTTGTGTTAAATGTATTCTGGTAGACGTTAGATAATTACGTAAGTTTCCAAAACTTTGTGTGGATATGTTCCTTCAAGGAAAAGCCAGGATGGTTTTATGTATTAAAAAGAGTTGATTACATATAACACATGCAGTAGTTCAAAGGTATGTTAAAGCAATGGCAAAAGCTAAAGTTGAGCTCTGAAATGCCAAAACAAAGGCTATTTTTGCATTCTAAGGTTTGTCTTTTCCCATAAGTATCTTTATTTACATGATTGATGGCCTTTTTCCCCCTACATCTTTTTCATCTGATAACCTCTGGCCTTTCTGAGCTTGAACAGAAAAACAAACTCTGATTTTATAAGAAAGGGGAATGAAGCACAAAGGTATATATAAGTGAGAATTTGTTGCCAGATGTCAGAAGACTGGACTGACTGGAGAAAAAAGACCTAGCCCAGGGTTTACGATGTGACTATAAAACCAGGTTTTTTTGTTGTTTTCTATCACTCCTTTTTTTTTTTAAACAGCATTAAGAAATCAAATTTCTCATTTATGTCAAGGATTTGTATTTACACATGCTTACTTCAAGTCCCTACCACAAATTAAACAGCTGCAAAATGTACTTTCTTAGGGGGAAAAAAAAAAAAGGGAAAAAAAATGCACTAAAGTAGCCTTGGCATTCTTGCTAATAAAAATAAATTCAGTTTAAAAAGTTCTAGATTAAGCCTAGCAATATATAAGGTTTAGTTGACATGAGTGCTGATAAAACATAGGCCCTACCAGTTTCATCTGTTTATCTCTGACCTAGACAATTTTAAAGCAACAGAAGACTTTTAAAGACTTTCCTAATTTTGCAAACTTGAACTGTAAATTTTGAGAGTAAAAAAACATAGACGTTTCTTTCTTTCTTTTCACTCTGCTTCAGGCAAAAGACTTTATAAAAGAATAAGTTTGATTCTGTTTGGAATGCGTATGAAATATAGGATAAATGTATCTCATATATGAATTATTAATTATATGTGTGTGTATGTGTGTATATATATATAAAAATATATATATACATATCTAATTCTTGTTTCCTTGAGAGACATCAAGTCTTTTAGGCTCTCTACCTCATAGTGACTTCCTTGAGCTACAAGTTCTCCCATTTCCAATGTTAGAAAAAATTCTGCATTCAGTTTCTATACGGTGACAATTTGTCCAATATTCTGTGAAAGTGAAAATTTTCACAAAAACAATGGCCAAATGCAGCCACCTCTGGTTGGAAGTACACTATCACTGCACTTCTCAGCGTTTTAGGGTGTAAAGTGAAACAATAGATCTTATTGTGAAGGGAATTTAGATAAGAAGAAGATAATTACCCGCGTTAGAATTTGGCCATAATACAGGAGCTGACACCTCCTATCAAGAGGTGTGTAATCACATTGTGTGATTTTCCCAAGAAATACTGTACAGAGCAGTGCTAATTTTCAATGCTTTTGTGAACAGCATTTCGCAATATATGTTATTTTCAAGACTTCATGAAAATTCTCTGTAACTGCTTTTAAGACATTTCCCCTAGTGTAGAGATTTATTTTTTTAAGAACATGTTCTGAAAAGCACTGACAATCTCTTCAGCAGAAGAGCCAGGATTGTCAGCCATTGATGCAAAAACCTGAATTTGCTTTGACACCCCAGAATAAGCTTCTGGCAATGTTATGTCTTTCTTTTAGATGTTTGGATAAATCACACAGCTCAGAAGCTGCATCATACATTATGCCTAAGTTATAAACAAATGCTGCTGAGTTAAGAATATTTCTCCATCCAATGTACTGAATCTCTAGATGTCACTTAGCTGCCTCAGTGAAATGTTTGCTCAAGGCTTGGCTGTGTGTTCCAAGTGGCTTATATAGATTTTCCACGAGACCCAACCAAACAGATGTCTGTATTACTGCTTGCTCCTTTCTTAAGCACCTGCATTTTCCTGCCGGTAGCACAATGTCTGGAGTAGCTGTCAACCAAGAGGAGATACATTGTAAAAAAGAAAGAAAGAATTTGTGCCAATGGCCAGGGCTGTTGTTTCTGCCTCTAACCTCAGTAAGGCTTGAGATCATAGCGAGTAAGGACTTTCTTTCCCAGTGATTGTCCCTACAGGATATCTGATCGCTGAAGGTCCCTCCCTTATTATGTTTTGTGCTTGCTGGCAGCTGACTTGGATTGAAATGGAGGACCCATTTGGGTAGAGTGGTACTGTTGAAATATTCACAAGCTTTGTAACAGGCTTACCTCACCGTCTAACGACTGTTTAACCTTTCCATTTGCTCTTGTTGAGCATCAACAGCGTTATGTGTCTTCCCTCTTGAGTCCTGCCCAAAGCTTCGGTGTGTGCTCCTAGTCAGGAAAAGAGACTTGGTGGAGATAGTGCTGAAAGAGTCTTGGGATAAAACCACTGTGAAAGAGGATTGCCAGGGTAGTCAACAGATAAGATGGGAAAGATACATGAAATCTTAACTTTATTCTAGTTAAGGGGCCTTTTCACAGTCTTGAAAAGCGTGCGTACATTAAACAAATAACAAGCACAGAACTGAATTCCCTGTTTGAACACCTAGGTTCTCCCTCTCCTTTTTTCTTTTTTTTTCTTTTAATTCCCTCTAACAGAGTATTTAAAAGTTGGATTTTTCCATGTTTAATGTAGAGAATATTCCTGGAAGGTGATTCATCTCCCTTTGCACGTGCTGTATGTGCAGAGAATTGTGTTTTGGATGTTTTTTTCTATTCACAGTTAAAGGACATTTAGACTAATCTAGTCATGTATGCTTCAGCACCTAAATGGTTACAGTTATGCACTGTGAGAAGCACCTAAAGACAACTGAATTACTATTTTTGTTAAAAAAAGAAGTCTTACAGTGCTACCACGTAGATATTATAATCAGATTTTTGAAACAGTCATTCAGGATACAGAAGATCTTGTGCTTTAAGACCTCTCCATTCAGAATTGCTGGAACTTACATCTCCCACTCAGGTAAATTACACCACTGGGGCCTGTGCCAAAGATATGATAGCTAACAGATGCTCCAAATACTAAACTCCTTAGGAACTGTGGCCTCACATGCTCCAAATCTACACCATACCATAACCACAAATGATGCAAAACACACTAAATGAGATTTATTAAAAAAAAAAAAAAAGAAAGAAAGCAAAGTGTTTATTGTCCCCATTGCTATATTTCTTTGGTTCACCCGGTGTGTTATTTTGGATTTAACTTTCCCACTTTGTTGCCAGATGTCCTGCTTCCAGGAGACAGGCAGTGGGTGAGGAAAATAATGAGAACTCCGAAGGAGAATTAATGAATGCTGATGTTTACCTGGCAGATAGCACCTCTACCTTGTACCTTTTTTAACAACTTTTGTCAAATGACAGTTGATTTCAAAGGCAGGAGAGAACATATATGTGTCTTGATATAGTAGGTTTTGCTGAATTTCAAAATTTAGGGAACGTGGAAATTATAAAATTTTCCTCTTCCAAATTCAGCTGTGTATGGGGGCCATCTAGATAAAGTCAATATTTATTCTTTCTCAAAAGTAATGGAAAGAATTGGACGTGCCCAGAGCAAATCTCCTCAGAAAATAATTTCTTCCACCTTGTTTAGAAACTTTTATAGATTATATCACAGGCTGAAAGTGCCATTCTTCCTGGGTTAACAACAGAGAAAGTTAAGACAGTTCACACAGGCTAAACATCCAACTTTTTGGTGAGATAAAGTTAAATTACATGAATGTCAACCTCATGTGAATCTCTTCTTTGGTTTCCTTTGAAAGAGTAGTTCAGAAGTTTACGAAACTGTTGAAGAATGAAAGAGGCAAACCAGGCAAATGGCATGACCAAAAAGACTTAGGACAGGTCAAGAACTGAGACATGATAGATCCAAAAAAAGAGAAACTAAGATATTGCATACAGTACATTTTAAACTTGGTAACTCCAATAGATATTTTGTCACTGAAAAGGTGATGACATTGAGACGACCTTGTCAGACAATAGAATCCCCCAAAACAGTTAAAAGACAAACACTAAAAAAGGAAATAGATATCCAGTCTTTTTGTTGTCCCTTCAGGAAATAAAAAATTAATACAGCTTCAGGCAGGAAAGGGTAGCACCATCAACCTCTGGATATCCAGCTGATAATATTATAATAAAACTGAGAGGTTTCCTAAATAATGCCAGGGAATTTCCAGAACAACTCAGGCACACATGACTCTGCTTTGTGGAATATGCTGAGAATAAGTTCACGAGTTTTAAAATAGAAGATAGACAAATCCTAACGATGGCAAGCTTTCCTTCCCTTATCAGGACTGGCTAAGAAAAGGGGTAGATAGCATGGAAGACTAGAAAAGATCAACAGAATATTTATGAATGAGTAAGAAACTTGCTTGCTTTATTTAGGCTTAAATTTAAGGAAATAAGTAAAAAAATAAACTGGTTCAAGTTCAGGGTTTCTGAAAATGCTCATGGTTTTCTTTGCTTTTTCTTGGTTTGACTGTAGGACGAAATGTGATAGTAGCCTCAAAATGAGATCTGACTTTTTGAAATGGTAGGCACAGCTGAAACTGACTGGACTGATTATTGTAAGTGAAATAAAATCTAAGGTGTCCCCTCAAGTGGAGAAGTGAAAAGAGAAGATACTGGAGAGTAACATTATGTCAAAATACAATGCCAATGACACAATTTCAGGTGGGGAAATGGCTGTGACAGCAACTTTTTGTGCATAAAGTTATTAGTGACTAATAAATACATAAAAAGAAATAATTAGAATGAACTCCTGCTGCAGATCTCCACACAAGAGGAGACAAAGAACTTAAAACTGCAAGCTTAGGTCTTAAGAGACAGTGTAGGACATTCATAAGAACATAAAAAGAAGAAGTGAAAACAATACACACAATATATCTCTATGAGTCAGAGAACCTCAATGGCAATGCAAAGAGTTTGCAAAGTGCATTAAGACAAGCGATGCTACAGAGAAAGTAGAGAATATCTGAGGGAAAGATATATCCTAACAGCCTCCTGTACTTATTCATGAGCATGTGATACTGTAATCAGAAGGAATTAAATATCTATACAGCCAGATATTCCTGTTAGTAGTGACACTGGGAGTAAAGGCAGCTTGCTTAATTTTATAAATTCCAAATATTATTAGGGTACAGGAATTGCATAAGTATATATTAGTGTATATGAGCCCCAAATGTAGCCCAAAATCTTGAGCATAATGCCCCTCTCCTAGGATCCTGAGTGCTCTTAGATCCCTACTCTCAAAAGATTTCTATCTTGTAAAAATTAGCTGAACTGTGTATTGATATTTATTTAGTGCTAACAGGGTTATAAAACATGTTGCTGTTATTTCCAGTTTCTCCAGATGAGATCACTGTTGGCTGTTGGAGCATCTTCGGTGCTCCAGCCTGAAATCAGGCAGGTGATCTTAACCCTGAAGCAGACATGGAGAAGCCCTCACACAACCTCACAGCAGGCTCGCCTAGTGTGGGGCCACCAAAAGCGCAGCTGTGCAACTGCGGCTGTGCCTCCCTGCACAAAAGACTTCTCTGGAGCAAAACAAAAACCTGTCAGTTGGCACCGTCCCACCTGGGAAGCAGCAGTACCAGCTGAGAGGCAAATCCAGAGCCTACTACTCTCCTACAAGACATGTGCCTGCCTGTTCCCTAATTTGGAAACAACAGTGGTAGGTTGCTTGAGGTCACACATGCAGAATAATCACAGAGAAATATTGTGGTGTTATGGAAATAGTCCAAAGGATAGAAAAGAGAATAGTAGTTGAAATGTACGCAGATTTTGATTTCATATACAAAAAAACCAGCATGGAAAATATTTTCAGCCAGGACTATTACCATGTGAATTATGAACTGTGTGAAAATTAGGTCTGTGATATACATTACATATGTGACAACAATTGATGTCATTTTTTTCTGATATGGGGAAGCATCTTAAGGAGTATTGGTGGATTTTAGGTTCAGTTTTCCATCTAACCTTTACATTAATAATTTGGAAGACACAGTAAATTCATTGAGAGGATTCATTACAAGGATAGAAGAGCAATAAAAGGCATCCCAGAGAGATTAGGATAGAAAACAGCAAAGTCAGTTACATGCTGTGTGAGTTAATGTAAGCAAAATAATCTGAAATAACAATACCAAACAGAAAACAGAAACTGAAAGGATTTTTGTGGGGTGAAGAAGCATTATTAAATGTGAAATTGACCTGTGATGTGACGTGATGGCCAAAAAATATTATCCGTTTTGGGATGAAACACCTCACCACAGAGTATGAAGATAGTACTCCTTTTCACTAGGACTCTGTGGGATCCCATCCACGGTAGTGCATTCCATCCTGGGTATCTCATTATCAGGATTACAGTTTGGAAAGTGCCAAAGTAATTAGGAAACAAGAAAACGTTGACACTGGATGGAGGGGGTGGAAATTAGCAAGCTAAATGCAGAAACTTAGGTAGCAATGTTTAAAGGAAGAACATAACACATTGAAAATGTCCTGGAACTGCAAGAGGTGGAAAAGAATTGTCTGATACAAATCTTGGTGCAACTAAGCTAAGGTTGAAACAGAAAATAGTAGATAAATCCAAGCAAAATAACCAGGTATATTTCCTGCCAATTGTCACTATTTGGCTTTCTTCCAAGGGAAGCTTTTTCACACAGGACATTAAAAAGTGGATTAGACAGAACTCTGTGAGATGGATGGCTTTATAACTTTATAAGTGATTTCTGTCACTAATATGGACCAAATATATCAAGACTGCATACAGTTCCTGCTGCTATTAGGAGTATTCAAGCACAGAATGTGTCGCCGTGATTCTTCTATGGTGTTCTTCAGTGAGGTGCCCTTGCATTTACCATTTTCTAGAGATCTTTGATCTTTTCAATGGCATGTAACTGGCTGTAGGGAACATTTCTGTCTGACTCGTATTTAACATGAGATTTCTAGCTGAGAAAGTGGGGCCATGTTTGAATGTGTGCCGTTTCCAATTCACTGGACTTATTAGCAGTTTATACCCTGTGTTTGGTTAAGAATGTTCTCAGACACTATTCTAAAACGTTATTAATCCTTTTCATTATTGTTTTTATCATTGTGGGTATGTACCATGTGCTAAGAATAGGCTGTGAGGTTTAGTTTCCTTGCCTGATAGTTTAATAATTCCCTCTTGAATAGGAGGACTCGCTTTCAGAAAGATTTATCAGGTTAAAAAAAGGTTTTGATTTAATATTTGAAGATGGAGTTAGCCTCCTGCTGTGCTTTAAGCATTTGAAAACCTGCTGCAAAGTGGCATTTCAAAGACAGCTTAATATTAAATTCAGTTTGCAATATTCATATCTAATTGTTGTAAGACCTGTTGTTCTGTTAATAAGTAGCAGAATAACAATGTTATTATGTTTGGTTTTCACATGCATTTTTAGACCTTTGTTAAAGGACATTGTTCTTGCAAAGGCTTTCCTCAAAGAAAAGAAAAACATTTACATATACTGTAGATAAACTCCTACAGCTTCAGAGCAGACTGGGTGTTTATCATTTTGTGCAGAACTGATTTGAGTGTTATTCTGCTCAGCTACTCTCAGAGTACACATTGTATTTTCATTTAAGGATTGGCTAGTTGTGTTATCCAAATCACTGCATTATGAAATTATATGAATAGGAAAATGTGCTATTTTTTATGAACAGCATGCAATCTTGTCCTCTGTGTTTTCTTCTATGGCAGAGGTAATGTAATAAAGAATTTTGTATGGCTTAAGCACTGATGTTATTGGGTGATTTAAAACCATTTTCTCATTGTAACTCAGCTGTTCTGCATTTTTAGAGATTGTTTTTACCAATATTACTGAAAATACCAAGAGAGTAGCTGCAGAAGTGACACTGGCTACTTGCTTCTGTTGGATGGCTTTTATCTGGCATAAAACTATTAAGCATACAGTCATTATGAATCATTAATAGCCTGACAGCAAAGTTGACTGCAGTGGGAAAATCAAGTCAGTTTTATTATTCATTAAGACGTTCCTAAAGGAGCTAACTTTTCACAGAAAGAATAGACAATAGAATTATAGTATTTCATACTTATAAATGTGGTCATGTGTTAAACTACTTTGCCTTCTTATAATCAGATTTTTTCAGTTACTTATGCTAATCATTTTTGGTAACATTTTTATTGCATGCATTCTGCCTGATTCAAAAATCTGTCTTCTAGGATATTGAAGCAATGTCTGAATTTCATTATAATAGTTATGGTATACACCCCTTCCCATATTAAGTTTTAGTTCCTCCAAGGAATTTTATAAATTAAAATTAGGCCAACTATGAATTTGAACCTAGTCTGAAGACAGTGCCTCACATTTCTCTTCACATGGGTTTTACTTTTTCCAGAGAGAAAAAAAAAATCACAGTTTTTGTAAAGATGTGTAGAGTTGTGATGCAGAATGTCATGGAAAGAAATATATGATAGTGGCTTTTTGGATATTGGATAGACAGACCAATAAAGACAAGACCACTGAGACATTTAACTTCTTTTTTCTTTTTTTTTTTTTCCTTAATTTTGGCCTCCTTTGATACGGGACAGTACTAGTAGCTCACAAGTCAGAGTAAGAAAAGCAACGTTGAGTAGGGTGCAGTAGAGAGATATATGATTACAGCTGTTCTTATGGTAAAATTTGCAAGCATTTCCCTCAGATTTTTGAACTCAGCCTAACTTTTGGAGATCTTTTGAATACAAATCCGTGAACACAGTCAGTGGGGTTGGCTAAGACTTTACTTGCCCATATGAGAGTGAGATCTTCCCCCCAGACTTTGTGTATTTAAGCCAGGCACTCATCCAGCATCTCAATCTCTTCATTTTGCTGTCTTCAGAATGTGAATTGCAATGCCACACAAAAAAACACGTAGAAGTCTAATGTATGAAGTGTTTTTATATTTTTGGTCATAAATGTAGAAAGGGATTTTCCATGCTCACAAATGAAATAACACTGAACTTCATAGAGGAGATTCCGCCATATCCATGCACATGGAACAGTGTTTTACTCCCAGCTTTTCATTTGGTCCAGTTTCTGAACTTTCTGGGAACATAAGCCTACATGATTGTACAGAAAAACTTATTTTAAAGGAGTAAGTAAAGTTAGAGAAACTTTGTCTTAGATACTAGTGTCACAGCTTGGTAAATCCAACGTTATTCTCAAACTTCTTAGATAGTTCAATAGTGGCATTTTAAGATGAGACATACAAAACCCCATGATTTAAAATGCCACGTGGTGAACAAGTACATTCAGAGCAATCACAGCTAACATGTGTCGTAAGTGCCGAATGTCTGTTTGCAAACTTCAGTTGAATTAAATTATTGTAAAATAATACTTGAATATTAATAAGTCTAGGTAATCTTCCAGGCCACATCATGCTTTCTTCACAGGCATGGAGACAGTGCTATTCATAAGCCAAAAAGCCCCCAAATCAGAGAAGTGATACTGAAACAGCACTACAGAAAAGTTAACACATACCGAGAATCATCTGTCTTCAAGTAGGTTCTGGTGCAGGATCATAGAATTGTTGAGGTTGGAAAAGACCTCTAAGATCATTGTATCCAACTACTAACTCAGTACTGCCAAGTCCACCACGAAATCATATCCCTAAGTGACAAGCTACACATCTTTTAAATATCTCCAGGGGTGAAGACTGCCACTTCCCTGGGCAGCCTGTTCCAGTGGTTGATTACTCTTTCAGTGAAGAAATTTTTTCCTAATGTAAAGTCTAAACCTCCCTGGGCACAATTTGAGGCTATTTCCTCTCGTCCTGTCACTTGCAACCTGTGAGAAGAGACCGACTCCTGAGTCGCTACAACCTCCTTTCAGGCAGTTGTAGAGAACAGTAAGGTCCCTCCTGAGCCTCCTTTTCTCCAGGTTAAACACCACCAGTTCTCTCAGACACTCCTCAGGAGTGTACCTGGCTACATGAGTGAGGGGGAAATGTGCATGTTAAGAGATATTATGCAACAAGAAATTGTTAGACTCATTGAAGACATTGCTAGAAGGTTAATGATACCATAGTCATCAGTGACATTGGGATTATGGGCCTGAGTGACAGATAGAATGCTAGTATTCTTCACAGTGATTAGAAAGCAGATAAAAAGGGAGGGATTGTGAGGGAAGAATATCAATGCTATTTCAACCATGTTCTGTCATTGTTCCCTATGCTTACGCAAAGAGGTTTCACTGTCTCTTGCTATTTCAGTGTACCTCAGACAGCTCCTCCAGGTCCTTACATTTAATCATCAGCTTTATTCCTTTCATCTGCAGTTTTAAACAGTGATCCCTCCCTCTCACTCCTTTCCCACAACTCCCTCAGAAAGTTTTTTGTGTTCCTGACCTCTCTGTTTCTCTCTCTCCTGACACTTGAAGCCCATTTGCCCTTCTCACGCTGTCTCTTCTCGTAAGTTTCTAAAAAATAATTTTTTCCTACTCCAGTATACATGACAACCGTTCTTGGCAAAGATCCCCCCATACCTTAATTTGAATGTACCTTGAGAACTGGTACGTTTAAGACACAAATGCAGGCACATGATATATACTAATCTGTGGAGAAGAATATAAAACCTCAGAACAAAATCATGACTTTACTGCTGGTGTCATCCAAAGAATTTATAAATCTGAATTTTATATCTGCAACACATGAGCAAAACCTGGCCTGTATTTCTTTTTAACATATCTTCATTCTAATCATTCCTAACACTAACTGCAAGTGTCTCAAGCTTGACAGCTAGTTTAGCATTAGACAACAATAGAATATTTCATTTCTGTAAGTTTAGTTATCTTGTTAAAATTCATATTTGCTTGTAAAATACTGAGAAAGGCTTTTAATCATTTGCTGTCAAAATGCCAGGCAGGTTTTTACATCAAGAATTGGTAAAGTCAAAAAATCTTTTAAAGTTTTTTTTGTTTTTAAATGTAAGATATATTTTCATTCTGGCTGAAAAGAATACCAATAAAACATATAGCTTTAAAAAGAGAGAGGGAAGAATGAAAGGTAAAGATGGGGCTTGCAGATCTATGGGGTTTCACTCCATGCAGCACATGTGGGTGTGCGGTGTCGCTGAGGTTAAGAAAAGTAGATGGGGGGGAGGAACTTCAAGCTGGGGAGAAGAGAAGAACCTGAAAGGAGGAGCTGCCTGAGATCAGATCCCGTAGGAATCACATCAGAGAGAATGTAAGCAGGATGGAAAATGGGAGCTACAATATGCTGCCAAGCATGAAAGGAGATGAAAAGTCTGTAAAGGACTGGGGAAGCTGAAGGATGAGGAGGAGGGCGTAAAAACAGTGAGTCGAAACATAGTCCCCTCTGTTGGCAAAACAATCTCCTCAATAGCATCTTCTCACAGCCCAGCTGTTTCTTCACTACCGCTCCACTGTGATTGCTCTAAGACCTATATGGAAACAACAGAGAAACTATTTTGTGGTACATTTATTCTTAACGATATGTTATCCATTTGTATTTGTAGGCCATCCATGCCCAGGAGCCTCTGGGCACATAACAAAATATAACCAAAACATAGTTTAGTTTTAAAAAAAGCAACATGGCCCAATTAATTCCCCAATTAATTAATTTATTCTACATAGCTTTGAGTTTTGGTCTAAGGATTTTATGTAGGACATTAAAAAAAAAAAAAAACAGTTCCACTGACAAGACAGGTAATTATTTTATTCAATGATTTTTCTCAATGCAAAGCTATTAATAGCTGGATCACTAGTGGGGGGCCAAATTCTGCCCTGAGGTAAACCCAGCACCATTTCATCAACTTCAAGGGAATTGCTGTTTTACTTGGTTCAGAACTGGGCTGTTAAATTATAAGTGCCCAGTTATTCATAGAACTGAACTAAATTCTTTTTCTTTCCTTTCTTTTTTTTCTTTTTGTTCTTCAAATGAAGAAGTTAGCTCTAAATCACGAAACCAAACCTGAAGGATATGGGTATAGTTCCTCTTCTAAGGAAAAGAGGAGAAATGTTGTCCCTCCTAACTCCTTGAGCAGTATCTACAGGCCCCATCTGTGTCCACATAGTTCTCTTTCTGTAAAAACACATCCAGTGCCTGACAAGACCTCAAATACAGTTCACATTGCCTGAAAACAAATGACATATGTAAGGTAAGAGGACAAAGGAAAGGCAAACATATTCAAATATTTAATGTTTAATGTACAAGGCTGCACAACTTTTCTCCTCCTCCCATATCCAAAACTTCCTACACATTTGTTACAAATCAGATCACCAAGTATCACAAGAAAAGCTCCTGTGTGCTTTTGTTAGCCTTTGGACACTCTGAAGAGGAAAGAGGTTTAGGTTTTGGGATCACTGTGTGCATATGCTGTCAGCCTGGTGGTGACTCCTCATTCCTGTGAAGGGAGGGAAGAGATGGGGAATGAACACTGATCTGCCTCTAGGAGTGGATTTCACACCCACATGCTTTCATGTGCCCTGCTATGTTTAAATACCTCATTATTATAGTCATATTATCTCTTTGCCATAACTTACGTCCCTGTTTTGAACATGGATCACTGACATACTTAGACTGACACTGATAACCAAATGCCAGGATGAAAGGGAATTTGCCTCATGCATGGCAGTAAACTGATACCGACCTTGGTAGCATTCTTGAGCAAATGGGCATTACCAATTTTCTGTTGCATACAGAAACTTTGTGCCATGAGGCACTACCAGGTAGCCCTGCCTTTCTGTATGATGAAATGCAACCCTTTCATAGCACATTTTTTCACCCTGGCAGTAACAGACCTTTTTTTCATTGCTAACATCTTCCTTCCATTCCTTTCTGTCCTTCTGCATGTCTTCATCTACAAATAGCAAAAATAGTCTACAGCCCCCAAATTCAAATTGGAGTATAATACCACACTGAGAGGAAATGTGATTTAATAACTTGTTAGCTTGGGACTAGAAAAATTCATTTTCCAGCATTATTTTAGAGTGCTCAGGTGACCTTGAACAAATCCCTCTATCCCTCTCTCTGCCTAAATTCCCCATTTATATAACAGAGGCAACGATTTGTCTTTACTTGTCGCTGTAAGGATAAGTACCAAAACATTATAAAACACCAACTGAGACAAAGACAATATAGGAAATAGATATTTGCAAGAGAGAAACTTAAATTTCAAGTATATATATATATATATATATACACGCGCACACACACACACACACACACATATATTTCAAGTCCTTGCTCTCTCCCTTCTCATCTCCAGAGTTTTGGAAACAGGAGAGTTAGGAAGTACATGAGTTTCTCTCACTTGTAGAACTGGATGTTATCAGTAATTTTATTAAAAATGGTCATATAGGGGTCAGGTTAAAATCAACATACAAATTACTGAAGATGCTTTCTTCTTTGTTGCCTAAAACCCAACATTTATCAAAACTGAACAGAAGAATTTACTACCACCAATTAATTTACAAACATGAAAAATAACCTAAACAGTGAAAATATATTTTTTAATACAAAAAGCCTATACTAATCATCAAAACTATAAATCTGTAGAATGCAAACTATTTTGAAAACAAAATAAGAGTTCCAAAACCTCATTAGCAGGGAGTCCAATCATTATTTAACTGTAAAAAAAGGACAGGAGAATCCATGTTTGGCCCACTGGGGCTGAATACAGTCTGTAATTGTATTTTCTTATAGTTCGTAACTGCATCCCTTTGGAGGAGTTACTATGTTTCAGAACATTACTAATATGTAGGCCACCAAAAACTGTGTGAAAGGCAGGCAAAAGCCACCCTTGGTGTAAATAATGCTGAATAATTATGAAAAGGAAAATCTGTTGTGAAGTGTAGAAATCTCAGATAAATGCACAGGGTGTGCCACAGTTACTCTACAATGCTTCCAATCCAAATAATGAGTTGTCTTGCGTGGGGATTGTGAGACCTGCTAGGATGCACTTGTTGCCAATTATTTTTATGGGAAAGATCATTGTGATATCAATGTATTGCACAGAATTTTTGTTGAACTCACCCTGGAATTTGTGTTGTGACATTCTAAAACTTCTTTGACACTTGTGGTATAGAATTTGATGTCCTTGAGCTTTTAAATTTAGATTTTTTAAATATCCATGTTGTGAAATATTTGTTGCACACCCAGTTCAACCAGTTCCTTAAGCATAAGGCAGTTAATACTGTGATTTTCAAGAAGGAATTCTACACCTTCCAAAAAATGTCTTGTGTCTGTACTACGCAATTGTTTTACAAATGATACTGTCCACACTGAAATTGAAGATAGCAATATTTTACTACCCCAGAGACTAATGGATATGATATTCTAGTGGCTGTACTGTTTACTAAAGCACAGGTAAATGCCCTGACTTGTTACTAAGATGTCTATAAGCAATTAGTTGAGATCTCAAATAAAAAGCTTTAGTATCACAATCCAGATTTTTTAATTTCCTTTAACACTCCCTTCATTTGCACATTATGAAGAATTGTATCTAAGAAAAGATATGTGTCTGGGCTGTGTGCCAACAGTTTTGGGTTCTTAACAGATTGTTTTTCCCAGTGGGGTCGACTCACTTTCTGCTTGAGATGTCCACTTTGGTCTTTATTTCCTGAACAAGTCACTTACATGCTTAACTCCTATACATCTTGAGTGCTTAAAGAAAAGAGACATGTTGGTAATGTTATCACTAATTGTTATCACCAATTGTTAAGCATCCCTAAATATAAAGTCAAGCGCTTTGAAATAATTCTCTAAATGCCATCCTCAAAATACCATTTGTTGCTGCAATTGCTTGTCAATCACTGCCCAGCCTCACACCTCATCAGTGAACACAGCGATTTGAGACATTGGTGAGGCTCATAAGTGCATGGGCTGGCTTCTTATTTTGGTGAATGTCCCAGTAATTTTTCATGCAGGAATTCAGACATGGGTCTGCTCAGGCTCTCCTGTCTGAGCAGTTCCCTGCTACCCTACAGGTGATCAGAGAGTTGAGCTGTAGCAAACATGATCATGGTGCACACAACTGTCCTTAGCCTCAGGATTCAGTGATCATAACGTCCACACATATGGCTTGCAGGATGCAATTTAAAGTAGGTCATTGGGAGACATATCCGCAGATGATCTCGGCATTTTTTTGTTATTGGCTGAACTTGGGTTTGGGGGGGTGGGGAGTGTTTTAACACCTAAAAACTCCTCACGTCTTTCCAAAACTGCTCTTCAGTACAGTTTTAGAAAGTAGAAGTACAATTGGTAGACAGAGTACTGTGTAGGATCTGTTTATAATATGAGAGGAAAGATTTCCTAATGACAGCTGTGGAGGATGTGGTCTTCTGCACTTTCTGCGTCACATCTGCTGGCTTTGGGTAGACAATCTATAATTTAAGACATCTAAGATTTCTCCAGCCCTGTATGCTTATGCCCCTGAATAGGCACTGCAATGTCATCCGTAGAAGAGACTGTTCTCAAACTTGAGATTTCTACACATAAAGTACTATAGCTGAAGAGTGTCTAAACATATGGACATGAACTTGTGGTAAGAATACTCATCAACTTTTTCTGTACACGCTGCAAAATGTATCTGTGTTTATGAATTTGAACACCTGGTGGATTTTTTCCCCCCCCAACTAACAGTTGTAAGGACAAGACTCAGAAGTCAAAAGGAGTACCAATTAGAAAAAAAATTATTTGGGAAGAAAGGTATCTGTCTGTAAATCTTTGTTTCTAGTTTGGAGAAGCATTGATGAAAATATTTAAAAATTGTTGAATATATTTTTGAATATCTTGAATAATATAATATAATATAATATATTATTGAATATATATTAATAATATAATGCAAGTTTTCTAGATCAAACAGTAAGTTATGCAGTGTTCCCTTAAATATACTATCTAATATAATACCTAATAGACCAGGCACTGGACGAAGGTGACAGTGGTGACTTCTCTTAAAAGTGAAGTATATTGTCAGTGCAAACATATGGATTTAGAACCTGAAGAACAAGTTTTCGTTTCTTTCATTTGTGGATAACAACAAAAGAAGTAGTTCATCTTTAATTTTTGAAAGATGAAAAACAAACTATGACAACCACTCACAGTACATAAATAGAACATCAATGATAAATTATAAAGCAGATAATTTTCTTTAGTGAATAATGAACAACAAATTTTGAAAAAAACCAATTTCGTTTATGTTGATAGAAAACTTAAGAGCATACCAAACTAAGTTTCCTTGTTTGAACGGCAGAAAATGAATGACAGTTTCAGCTTCCAAACTAGTAATGAGTTCTGGTTCAATTTGCAGTGTACCGTGCCAGTGAAATTCAAGAAACATGTAACATATTGAATATTCTAGTGATCCTTCTCAACTTCTAATTGGACTGGAAGTCTATCTGCTTCTAGGTATGTTAACTCTATTCTTTTAAAAGTATAAGTTTACTGGAATATTCAAACATGTATTGCATCATTTATTTTGAAGCTTGCATGATACTTTTATATGAAGAAAGAGCATATGTGTCAGTATGCTCTGTATACTTCAGGTGTGTATACCTCAGGTATTTTCATGTTTGGGGCACACATGCCAACTATGTTTAAGGAATTTGCACTTCAAAAATATTTTTCTTTGCAGGCCTTCAGATTATGTTTTGGTTAAGCAGAAGCTGGCACACTACTTTTTAGCAGTACGATTTGTTTGTGATGCTTGCCTTGGTTTTGTCTCTTTACACAGTGTGGTGGTGCTCTAAGCAAAATAACCTGATGCTATGTGGCCTACATTCAGAAAGTGTGCATCCATATCAATTCCAAGATAAAGCTTTGCTCAGTGAGGGAGACAATTTCCGTAATGCATACATACATATACATGAATAATGTATTTCTGTGCTTAACTTGCTACCTCTGCACATTCCCATTTAGGCGTGTTTGAAGAAACAGGACCCTGAAAAAACCTTTGTCTCTCATAGAGGACAGTCGTTTCAGAAGAGGAAAAGAGACTCAAAATTTTTTCATCACCTAGTGAACAATCCCACAGTCCCGCACCATATTTTGGCAAAACTTTCTTTTACATTTCCTACCAAGGGTTCTGACTTCTACCGCAATGGCCCAGTATATCTGTATGTCTGGAACCTGTAGGAGCTTGGTGTTGCATAGAACTCCCACATTTCATAATGCCTTACAGACACTGCAAAGCTTTTTGAACTGATACTGGTGGCAGGTCATAAAATCTCATTGATCACTGACAAAATGCCCAGTATCTTCAGCAAAAGGATTGAGTCAATATTTTAAAGTTCTTTACTTTTTCCTCTTTCCTCTTCAATTCCTTTTTGTCAACAGTGGCATTTATTTTTCGTTTTTATTATCACATGCCAACTAGAAAAACTAACAAAAGAGAAACATATTTCTCTATCCTTTTTAGAGCTGGCCACTTCATTAGGAGGTTCTTAAACTGTGGAAGATCCTTCCTGACATCGTTGGTGACTGAGCCAACTAGGGAAGGTGTCCCACTGGACCTGGTGTTTGTGAACAGAGAAGGATTGGTGAGTGACATGATAGTCAGAGGTCATGTTGTGCACAGAAATCCCAAAATTATAGACATTCTTGGAGAAGTAAGGAGGGAGATCAGCAGAACTGCCACTTCCAGAGAGTAGACTTTGGCCTGTTTAGGAATCTGGTTGACAGAGTCCCTTGGGAGGAAAAAGAAAGACTCCCTTGTCTCTGAAAGACAAAGGAGTCCAGGAAAGCTGGACATTCTTCAAGAAGAAAATCTTAAAAGTGTAGGAGCAGGCCATCCCCATGTGCCAAAAGGTGAACTAGTGGGCAGGAAGACTGGCCTGGCTGAACAGAGAGCTTTGTTTGGAACTCAGGCTAAAAAAGGAGAATTTATAACCTTTGGGTGAAGGAGCAAGTCACTCAGGAGGACTACAAGGATGTTTTGAAGTTATGCAGGAAGAAAATTAGAAGGTCCAAAGCCCAACTAGAACTGACGTAAAAGACAATTAAAAAACGCTTCTATAAATAAGTGGGCTTCTGTAAATAAGGGTTAAGGAAAATCTTCATCCTTTATTGGATGCAGGAAGAAACATAGTGACATAGGGCAAGGAAAAGGCTGAGGTATTCAATGCCTTCTTTGCCTCAATCTTTAATAGTCAGACCAGTTGTTCCGAGCTTCCCACTGAGCTGGACGACAGGGATGGGGAGTAGAACGGAACTCCCATAATCCAAGAGAAATTGGTCAGCAAGCTGCTACACCACTTAGACATACACAGGTCTATGAGGCTGGATGAGATCCACCCAAGGGTAGTGGCATAAGTGCTCACCAAACCACTTCTAATCATTTATCAGCAGTCCTGCCTAACTAGGGAGGTCCCAGTTTGCAGCAAGGTAGCAATTGTGATGTCCATCTCCAAGAAGGGCCCGAAGGAGGACCCAGGGAATGACAGACCAGTCTGACCTTGCTGCCGGGGAGGGTCACGGAGCAGATCATCTTGAGAGCCATCACGTGGCATGTACAGAACAACCAGGAGATCATGTCCAGCCAGCATGGGCTCATGAAAGGCAGATCCTGCCTGACCAACCTGTTCTTCTGCTATGGCAAGGTGAACTGCTCAGTGGATGAGGGAAAGGCTGTGGGTCTTGGGTGCCTAGACTTTACTAAAGACTTTGACACCATTTCCCAAAACATTCTCAGAGAGAATCTGGCTGCCCGTAGCTTAGATGGGTGTATTTTGGATGGGTAATGGCCAGGCCCAGAGAGTGATGGTGAATGGAGTCACATCCAGCTGTTGGCTGCTCACAAGTGGGGTTATCTAGGGCTTAGTATTAGGGTGAATATCGGTGGCTTCAACAAGGTGCACCTTCAGTCAGTTTGTAGATGACACCAAGCTGGGCAGGAGTGTTGATCTGATGGACAGTAGGAAAGGCTCTGCAGAGGGATATGAACAGGCTGGATCAATTGGCTGAAGCCAACTGTGTGGGATTCAATAAGGCAAAGTGCCAGGTCCTGCATTTGGCTCACAACAACACTATGCAGGGCTACAGGCTTGGAGATTAGTGATAGGAAAGGACCTAGAGGTAATGGTTGACAACCACTGAACATGTGAGAAATGGTGTCTCAAAGGAGATCTTACCACTCTCTACAACTACCTGATAGGAGATTGTAGCAAGTTGGGGGTTAGTCACTTCTGTCAAGTAACAAATGATTGGAGAAGAGGAAATGACCTCAAGTTGCTAAGAAAGCTTTAGATTGGATATTAGTAGAAATTTCTTCATGAAAAGGGTGGTCAAGCATTGGAACAGGCTACCCAGGGAAGTGGTGGAGTCCGCATCCCTCGAGGTATTTAAAAAACATGTAGATGTGACACTTAAAAGTGGCTAAGGGGTGAACTCAGCAGTGCTGGGTTAACAGTTGGACTTGATCTTACAGGTCTCTTCCAAGCTAAATGATTCTGTGATTATTTATAAGCTTTATCTGTGAATAAAATGAATTTTACCTGGTACTAAGTGGCCTACATCCTTGCAGTTCTGTCTTAAATAAAGCAGACCTCGAAAACCCATGGGCATTTAAATACCCAATACTTTGAGCACAGGCTGAACTGAAATGCAGCTTTTAAATCCACAAGTCTTTCAGCTCCACCTCTTTTTCTGAAAGGAATTCAGCTGCTGATAGTTAGCCTACCACTATCAGTTTGTGCCATTTCTCTCCCTCCAGCCCAGATCTACTTTTCTTCCCTTCAAAAATATGACATAAACAGAGAAATCCCCTCAGATTACAATGGTTCGAGTCACCAAATACTTTAAAATCATCTAAATCAATCAACCTTAGTTTTATCTGCAAAGGGTACTCATCCAAAACTGGTTCCTACTGAGGTCAAATGCCTTAGTTCCATTAGCATTGTCCTTAGTGCGGTGTGGAGGTGGATGCCCCAGCTGTCCTACTTGCCATGCTTGGGTCCATTTACACCATTGATTTTCAGGTTAAGTCCATACCAAAGAAGAAAATCCTAAACTTTAAAGGGGGTGGATGTAAAGCTCCCAGCTGAACCAGCTCTGATCTACATATCCACTCCCACAGTACCAAAACCCTGGTTAAAACAGACACAGTCAAAGGGAGTTTTGATGTGTTCCATCTGATGACAGTCTTATACCCGTGAAGCCAAACAAATGTTCATTTTACAAAATTAGAATAGATTTTAAAGTTAAATCATTAGCTATATGAAATAAATTTTTTGTACTTCTTAAAAAAAGAACAGAACTTCTTGAAAACACAAATGCTGCTTTGAGAAGGCCACTAATTTCTGCACTATGTAGATGGGAAATCCCCTCACTTATCCAACTTCTTTAGGAATTGTACATTTTTATGTACATATATGTGTTCTTCCAAATGATAGGGGAAATTTTCACTTGATCCAATTTTTATTATTTTCCGGTTGATATGTATTAATTTCTTTCCTTCATCAGACTGCCTTCGGCTTACTGTCATGCAGAGTCACCCACATGCATCTCTCTGTAGCAGCTGTTGCTTTTTTTCCCATGCTCATATGTAGCACGCATCCACTCACAGCACAGAAAATGCAGTGCTTTAAAGATCCTCTGAGTGGAGCTCATCCACAGCCTACCAGAAATGTAGGATCAGGAACTAACACCTTGGTGCAAGGTCACTCCAACTCCCTCCCTCTGTTTTTCTCCCTCTGTTTTATTCCAATGGGAATTCAACAATACAATCTTAAGTGGAGTCTTCAGACTATACCATTAGCTTATTGAGTAACTGTATACCTGCTTTTAAATTTTAATGATGCATTTTTAATATGATAAATGTATTATACTTCAATGGGTTTATATGCAGGTCGAATAAACTATGAGTTTTGTTACTCCTCAAATATTACTTTCCAAAGAACATCTTTATAATTGTATAGCTCACGTAGTTGCGCATGTTCCTGGTAGTCTTAAAATGACTGTGGTTCTGTATCAGTGAACACAAGCTGCTTTTGACTGCAAATGGAAGTTATTTTTTTTGTTAACTTGTGAGCCATATCACCTAGAGTTAGGCTTATAAAGTGTTTAATCTATATGGCTGCTAGGGGAGGAAGAGGAGTTTTTTCCTGTTGGCTGGTTACAACAGGATTCAGTAAGAAAAAAAATGCTTCTGACATTTTGTTTGAACTGAGTTGCTGGAATGTGTTTGTGATATTCATAAGGTTTTCTTGTACTAACCAGATACTAAAGGAAGGGTTTGAAAAATATTATAAATAGTAGTTACCGATTTTATAGAGAGAAGTGGGTGGCTGTAATGAATGATGAGAATTTTACCTTTTAATGTAACTACCAAAGGTACTTGATCACTAAAAGACTGAGGTGTGAGATACAAATATAGGAGTTTGCTCAGGAAATCTATATGTATAAAAGAAAACAGATGTATGTTATTAGTTTTATTTTGCTATTTCAAGAAAAGTGTATTTGACTTAAGAAATATTTCTGAATAATTGTTACTGAATGGCTTGCTTGTTTAATACAGAACAAATACACTTTATCACCATTTTCTCCACCCTCCCTTGTCAGATTCATTAGTGGTGACCTAGAATACTTCTTCATGGTTCAAATTAGTTATTTGTACTTTTTGCTGATTCTCAATTGTTGATTCTCTTTTAAGAGTTTTAATAAATGTGCCACAGGGGTAAAAGTGCTTACTTCTGGACATTTATTTTCAAGGAATTAAACTGAGGCCAGACGCTCAATCTTGTTTTAGTATAATGAGTTCCAGTTGTTGTGTTTTGGTATGTTTTAATAAGATTAATTACTTTTTGCCCTGGCTGATTCTTTCCTTCATTCCAGTGGCTAACAAAGAATGGACAGTCACTGAATTACCTGAGCAAGAAATAATATCTAGTGTAGAAATATTATCCAGCTGGCAAAGAACTAATGTTACTGGTTTACACCAGCCTCCAGGCACAAATGGAGTCAAACATCTGTCACACTGCAGCAATTTTCATCTGGCTAATGGGCTGTTGGCTCTATATGCCAACTAGTGTAACCACAACTTACTTTAAAGTATTTCAGACCACTGCAAGATGATTTTCAGATTAAAGAGTCTTAACCAGGTGTTAGTTGTTGCCCTTTCACTGTTTTCTATCAGTAAAGGATACAATGGATACTTTGACCTTGGTAGGATTCCTTTCCCTTCATTTCCTTAGAACAGATATAAGGTCCCTCCAGAAAACGTCTTAATTCATGAATGTCTCCAGTGGTTGAACATTTGGCAGTAGTTGCATTTAACTTCTCTTTAAAGTCTACAAGATTAATCATCTCCCAAGTCAAAGTATAAATGTGACTACAAATGCAACCCCTTTGGTTACCATCAGGCTCTTCATAAGTACATGGTCATACTCTATTGAATGATGGTGGACAGCAAAATTGCACTCAGGGAGACTGATTCACTCCAAGCACTTTGGTCATACCTTAGCCCTCATTCCTCTCTCTGTAAATTATGTTTTCCTACTTAGTCTTAGAGGGTTAATCCTAAGTCTTTGAGCTGTACACACAAGTTCCACGAAAAATTACAAATTTCTCTAAGTTGTAGCTTCATTCTGAATCACAGCATGAGCAATTCGCAACAGCAGCTGGTCCAGTGTGTCTATGATACTGGATTAATTCCCATCATAAAGTGTTCATGGAAATTATGAAGAAGAACATGTATAGATCAGAAAAGTGGGCCTGGCTTGTTCCTGAGAGCTACTCGGTAAAATTTTTCATTATGAACTAAGAAAATAGATTTCACAAACCACTATTTGCAGTTCAAGCAACCTTCTTGCAGGGTTGGAATAAATTGATTTGGGGCAATGGAATCTGTGAGATTAACTCAAATATTCTTCCTTCAAAAGTTTGGATGCAATAGCTGTCTGTTTTCCTCCAGCAGCCTTTATATTTTCACACTATTAATGAATGAGTGCTTAATTGCCACAGTGAATCTGTCTGGGGTTACTTCCCAGCAGAATCTCTTGCCAAGGCCAGCTGGAATTCTGCTTGTATTCTGCAGCTGATTAGTGGAAGCCGCTAGTGTTAAACATAAATAAATACGACACCCACACACCAAAAAAAAGCATGGAGTTCAAGAAATGTGTAGAGCTCCCCTGAAGTCAAATAATTTCCTTCAAATTAGAAGAGTTGACAATGGATCAATACATAACTTCTGACACATCTATAAGAAATAAACAGCTGTGATCAACCTAACTGGATACTGAGTGCCACCACTTCCCCCACAGAAATGCAACTGAAGTAAGTTTTCTCTGACTTTAAGGAGTCAGACTGGGGTTTTTTTATCCACCAATCTTGAAGTGCCACTTTAGAGTAATACAGATATCTTGCTTCCTTTCTGTTTCACAGAAACCAAAACTGTTCAGACTGATTTCTCCCTACAGGGTTGTTTTGGGGGTTTTTTTGTGTCTTAAATATTTAAAGCTTGAACATTCATTTTGATGTGGCTACAAGACACTTAGCTAAAACACTAACATTGCATACCTCAGGTCTCCACTAGATTCAGATCCATTATTTCTATTGCATTACATAAGCCCTGGATATCCTTGGGCTTTGTGTGATATGAGTCATCTACTTGCTAAGATACTCTCTTAGAAGTTCAGTAGAAAAATGTGGGGGCCTTTTTGTTTTAAAATTAGGCAGGCCTTTTAAAGGTTAGCTACATCAAGGAAGAGATTAATAGAAAGTGCTCTGAAAAGCACATTCTGTACATGAACTAGGGGTGTACATCACATACATGACAATTTTAAAGATAACGGCTACATATGAGAGCTACTGATTAAGCTGTTGGTAGATTTCAGTGTAAGTATGTGACTGAGCAAAGAAGATACGATCTATCAATATGAGTGCTGATTTATCCCTGACCCGCACAAGTAAATTGCAGAAGGGCCTACCTGTAATCTTTGAGTTATGTTAGTACAACACCAGTGCTTTCACCAAGAGAGATTCTCTGCTAGGAGATATAAACTATAACAAGTGTCAACAGAGTGTATCTATCTACTGATTTTAAGGCCAAGCGAATGAAAGGAACAGCTTTGATTTCAAAGAAAGAAGTTGCCTTAATGTTTGAATGTGGCCATTATGGAGCTATTTCTCAAGCCTCTTTTCTGGAAGAAAGTGTCCTATAGTTCTCCCCATTATAAGCAGAATGTCCTTTTCATTTTTCCCCAAATGAGAAATTGTGCTTCATCCCACAAGCTGATACTTCCTGTGTAGATATCTAACGGGTGCTATTTACAGAAATATTCCTAAAACTGCAGTCTCTGGTTTCCTGGTTTCTTAGTTGATTAATCTATTCCTAAATTTTATTTGAAAAATTTTTCTGTGTAGCTTGACAGCCTTCCCAGTGGGATGGGGATCCTCAGAGCTCCTGGCCTTTCTCTACCACAGAGCATTCAAATCCTGGGATGGACAATGGGAGATGCATCTGTAATCATGAAGAAGAAAGGCCAGGAGGGATCCTTTGATAAGTCTTGGAGATAGCCAGACATCCCCTCTGCTAGTTCCTTCCAGACAGATTGGTGTGCCTGTACTACATAGCACTGACATACAGGTGTGTCTCAGCAGGAAGTATCCAAAAGTATGCTAAATCTTCATTATGGCCCTCTACGGTGGTATTTGAACTGAAAAAAAAAAAAAAGGTGTTTGAAGTGACATTATGTCTCATCTTTCAAGCAGTTAGGCCAGTTGGGATGGTGTTGGAGGACTACATAAAATGGAAGGATCTGGTCCTGGTCCAGATTTGCCCATTCTGCCTTTCAGAACAGTCACTGTTGTCTTGTCTTCAGGCAGTGCCTATGCTTCCTCTGCAAGAGCTAGTGAAGCTGTGCAGAGCCATGGCAGAGCATGAGCTAGAAGTTAAATTGAATGGTGCATATATGGTGATATAATGTTTAAACTATTTTCCTTCTCATCTTTTATTTTACAATATAAATATTCCCTTCAGTCTTTGAGGAATCCCAGATATTGCAAGTCTGTGAACTGTATGCTCCATGCCTTTAAGATCAATGGACACAGGTACAAAGTCTGTAAGGCACATTATTTTTGGAAACAGCATGTTTTTATGCCCATGCATCAATATTTTTATCAGAATTTTTCATTCATATAATGTTTAGAAAATCTGGAGATTTGGTGGTCTTTAAACTGAAATTTAAAAAATAGAAGCTCTGTTTGCCAACAAATATTGAAAGTATAGGGGAGATTTCCCATTTTTCTGTGTTTGTTGAGACCATATTTTTTGAGAATAGATTTTGAAATATAAATGGTAAGACTGTAGGGCTCAATCTTTTAATTTACATTTATACAAAGCACTTTGTTGTATGAATGATCACATTTATGCAATGGCTTTCGGGGAGACATAGAGGTTGCAGGGTTGCATTCTTGTTTTACATAACTACTTACTTTTATAAGCTCTTGAATTTTCCAGAAAAAGTAACATTTTAAGCTATCATATTAACAATTTTCCTATTACATTCATCAAAAAATATTTTAAAATTATATTACTTGAATTGTTTACTATAAGCATACCTGTTCATATGGTTATGATCACATTTCACTGTAATTTAAACTGAAATTAACAATGAATATTGTCAGATGAGACTAATTCATGTGTAAATTTAGCACCTTAAACCACCAGGTGCTTTAAAAAATCATCTGGCTTCCTTTAGTGGTTTTGATGCTACTGGTGAGGTTCTTCTCCACTTTCTTTAGTTACAGTGAAAATGATAGGTGTCTTTGAAGAGTGATTCATTCCAGCCTAAGATGGGTGTCTAAAACAGATTGGATGAATTATCCTCTAGTAGTGTCTACCTCTTCACGGACTAACGAAGAGATAGGTAGCTCTCAACTTTTGATCTGGTTAAGGCAAATAAAAAACAAGACTATTGCCAGCAGAATTGCTGACAGGAGGATTCATACTGTTTTTGGAAAATCTGTGAGATCCACAAGCTGAAAGAAGTTTAAAATTGTAAATGGAGTCTGGATGACACACTAAGACTGAGCTCCTACATTTGAAGTTCTGAATATAGTAGGAAATACTGATTTATACCCAATTGCTATACCTTGTTGCTTCTCTGTGAAAAATTAAGGATGGACTTTTGGGAAAAGTAAAATATTGAGAACCCATTGTAAGCTTTTTACTGAAAATAAATGGGATATTGGGGAGATCTTCACTTGTTATACTAGTAAATGGTCTATAAGTCACTTAGATCTTGCTGGGACTTCTGCCAGTACAATACCTCATTCTTTTTAATTAAAATACTAGTACTACTCAAAAGCACTAAAATCCATCAAAAATTTCAGAAATCTTGTCCTTGTTAATGTGAAATGGTACTTTGCCTGAATCAGAGATGCGATTTTATCCATGTTATCATCCCAACAAGAAAAGATAATGTTGTATAAGGCATAAGTGTATACATGTGTATTTAAATATACATGAATATATGATTTATTGAAAACGTATTTAGAAGAACCATACTGTCATATTTAAGCAGATTCTTCAGTTTTTAAGAATGAGTTATGCAATATTTTTTCCCATAAGCTCACTCCTTAAACAAACAATTTATAAAGCAGTTGTCTCATGAACTGCGTTGTGATAAGTTTGTTTAGACACAACAGTTTTCACAACTGTCACTGCACATTGAGTTTCTTATATTTGCTTTGGACAGCAAACTGCCAACTACCTGCAAACGCTAGCAACTTCGTACAGTTTATTTTGGCAAAAGGTCACCATGCAGAAAATTTTCTGTAAGATGTGGCAAGTCAGATTTCATACATACTATCCTCACCGGCACTAAGGCTCGAGATTGTTGTTTCTGTAATACTCATCAAAGCTAGAGCAACAAAGAAACAAATGCTACTCAGGTTGCTCTACTCTTTCACTGTTAAAGTTTACTGCACTGTTTAATTTCTGATCATATTAAAATCCCATGTAGCTCCTACAGTCAATTTAGGTCTGATCATAGGAAGAGAACACCATTAAGTTAGATTTCAGTCTTCATTCGGAACAATTCCACCAACTATAGTCAATATATCTACTTTTATGTAAATGATTCAGATTCATATTCTTATCATTTGGGTTTATTTTTGGAAGGAAAATTTAGCAATCCACATTGACAAGCCATAACCTTTTTTTATCTGTACATCACTATAGAAGTAAGTGCTGTTTTCTATTCTCTGTTGTTATGGCAGCATGTTTTTCAAGATATCATATTAATCTGTCTCCTACAGATTCTGCTGGTTTTTCCTAGAAAAAAGCCTTGCAGGTAGATATGAGGTCCAATATATGTCCAATTTGAGGTGTATCATATTCAAGAGATGGATGCCTTGAACTGCATGTAAAAGCATCCATATGCTGATACTGACATTTTCTTTTTCTCTTGTTCTTCTTTTAAGTTTTGTTCCCCAATACCTTTACCAGCAATTTTTGAGTCAGAGTTCGGTGTGGGCCGAAATGCTCTACCCACACAAAAACACAAAAATGCATTAGGCAGTCTTGCCCCCATACTTAAATGTGGATCTAAAGTAGATTTTAGACTTTTCAGTGAATGCTTTGCTGTGCACGGAGTCAGAAAGAGACACCAGGAACCAACCATATGTGAGTCCAAAATACACTGTAATCCATGGAACAGAACTCAGCTGGCAATGTGGAAAATGATGTTAGCTTACAACAAATTATGAACCACTTATACGCAAGAGCAGCAAGGTCCTGAGGTTTGCTGGTTCAGAAGGAACCAAGAAATCCTCCATATGCACATATTTTAAGGAAGTGCATTGATTAGATCATTGTTCTGAGACTGACACTGCAGACATTTATAAGCAGGAGTTACTTAATGTATAAATGGCACGCTGCCATTAATGACAACTTTCACAAACATGCTTTTTCCCCCCTTTTTTTCTTTTTTGTGCTCATCTCTCTATTTCAGTTACTGAACCATTTACAACACCAAAGAAGCATAGAACTGGAAGGCAGAGAACAGTAGCCTCAGATCTCCTGGTTAGGGCTCTTTCTGAGAAAGTGGGTGGTAAAATTCCGAGCTAAGCTTGTTAAATGTTAATCAAGTTACCCTTTTGTTTTTGTGTAACAGGCTCACACTCCTACAACCATTCACAGATGCCTGTTCCCAGTCCCAGTCAGGATTTCTTTCGCCTCAAAGCCAGCAGATTCAACATGTCATTTGGCTGAGGAAGCAAAAAACTTGTGAAGGAGTCATAGTACAGGGAAAAGAATTAAGTGGAAATGTAAGGAGAAGGTGTTTTAGCCAATGATAATATAAATGTTTCTTAGGTAGCAGACCCACCTTGGACATGTTGTCACTCCTACAACCTTCTGTTCTTTGTCCAGTCAGGCTTCAATCTACTACTTAGGCCAACAGATGAACTGTTCACGTGACAGTTCTCTTACTAAGAAATCTTCTAGGGAGAAGGTCAGAAGAATGTATTTTTCTTGATTTCTTTGATGGCCAGTTGTGCTTACAGGGCAAAATGACAATCCTGACATCATTACTCTGACCCTCCTCAAACTGAAGCAGTGAGTGAGCTATGACTCCTTGGTGAATCCTCTAGTCACTAAACTGTAAGATAAAATTGCATTTGCTACCAGTAGCATCCAGAAATAAAAGGGTGCCTTGTCCATAATTCCTTGAAAGAAAGGACACTGATTTTCTGAGGCAAGTTCTGACTTTGGATTCCCAGTGAACACAAATGAGATTCCCAGCAGACATAAAAACTTTTCTGGAAGTCCATATGATGTACATAGTCCCCAGTAGTCATGTTGATAGCCATTATTTTGAGTTAAAATTCAAGGACCTGACTGTTAAGATTAAACGATCTGCTCATGGATAGTAACTGTGCTGGAAAAATAAGAATGTAGGTTAGAAGTAATTGTCTTCCCTGTTCTTCTAGTGATTGCATTCCGGAATGAAATATCAAAGTAAACCTTAGAAGTCAAATCCCAGTAGTCCTGGGAGTTATGGCTGTGCTGTAAAAGCAACAGAGATGGAACAAGCACAGGCTTTCATGAAAGTCTAGGACGAAGGCTGTATAGCTGGTTCATCACATCATTTTGTTTCTTCCATTTTTCTTTTTTACTTTATGTTTCCATGTCCTTCAAAGGAGCATGTTTTATTGACTATGTGTTAGGAGTAAGAACAGTGTGTTCAGCTTCTTGTGGACTTGCTCTTCGGGGAAGAAACTTATAGTCTTCCACATGCTACTCATAAGATGGGTTACTAGTACTTATTTATAGCAACTGATAAAGCTAAGCTAAGCTGCAGAGTGTGTTGATATTCTCGACTAAAGGGTGCTGTACAAAATGCAAATTATTATGGTTTCTCTTCTCTTCATCACGACACCTCTTGGCTCCAATTTTACCACAGTATGCTCTTCTGTCTCTCCTTACAATTGTGTTATATTGTTCTCCTTGCTCTCTCCTATCACCTCATCTTTCCTTCCACATCAAGAAGCCTTTCTCAGTAATAGTTCTGGCATTTCGGCATAAGGAGTGTGCCCCACTCAGAAACATAATAATATTATATCACTCTAAAATGTGGTTACCTTTGGTTCAGCTCTGGATGTCATTTACAATTGTTCAATAGAATATTCAGTAGAATAGCTGATGATGGGTCTGATTCTTTTCACTTGTGTCAGACTGACTCCCACGTAACTCCATTGCCTCCACCAAAATTCAGCTGATTTTAAATGAGTAGTAATGGAATAAATATAGCTGAGATTTCTTTAAGCATCCATAGCAGATCAAGTGTACCACATCAGTGGACCACATATTTTTGTCATTACCAGTCAAAACAGTGAGACCTCTGTGGAACTCTACAGCCTCCAAAGGCCTATATAAAACACATAAGCACTAAAGATAAAACAGTGAAGATAATTAATTTACCTAAATTGGACAAAGAGAATGTGCCAGTTTCAGAGCATACTGTGAGACCCTATCTACTGCCAAAGCATTTCCATTTTCACAAATAAAGGCACTGCTAATAGAACATATTTCCTGTAACTTCTTTCCATGGCGAGTAGCTTAGAAGCATAGGAGAGCAAGAAAATTCCTGGTGTTACTTCACAATTTTCCTGACATAGAGGCACTAACCTGAGCAGGAGTAGTGATCCAGATAAGAGGATTCTTGATAGGTTTGCATCAAATTATTTCCAACAGCATTTACTATTTGCATAACACTACTGAAATATTTTTAGATGCTCCATCTAAATAAATTTGTCACTGTGATCTCAGTGAAATCACATTTTTTTTCTTTCCAAAGAAATTTGCTAAAAGTTTTCTGATCCTTAGAGATAGAAGTAAAGAGTCCTATAACTATTAACTACTAAAGAGAAAAAAGAGGCAACCTAAGAAATCAGAATATAAGTAATTTCTTTGATCAAAATATTCAAAGCCACCTGTTGTTTTTTAATGAAGGACTCCTCCTTGAAACAGTGATAATCAATGTGGACTTGGGCTAGAGGGGTCACACTGAACCAACTTACAGAATTTTTTTTAGATATTACTGCCATGACAGATAAGAGAAATTCAGTGCATGTACTAGACTTAGGCTGTAAAAAGGCAGCTGACAAGATTCTATACCAGAGATAAATTTCTTAGCTACAGTCATGGAATGACAAGAATAATAGGGTAATGGACAAAACACTGGCATAATAGCAGAACGCAAAAAGATACCTGAATATAGATGTTTCATCCTATTAAAGAAGAAAAAAGTGGATTAAATATATAAAATAAGAACAAATTTGAAGACTAGTCCTCTAGATCTCCGAGACCGGATGGTGTGCATGATTACAAAAGGGAAACCAAACATTGAATGAATCAATTTTTGTGCTTACTCTACTTCTCAGAGGGCAGGAGGTGTGTAGACCTGTCAAGGATGGTCACACTGATTGAATTCAGATCTGTTGTGCCTGCATTATTGGACCAAGGTAGCACTTATGATGAGAGATAAACAGTTATTTTAACAAAGACAAACACGTCTTCTAAGCTGTCAGTGATTTTAATGTCTGGTAAACAATGACTAACAGAGGGTGCTTCCAGCTCCCCCTGTGCATCACAGAGAAATGATAGGCATCAGAGTTCTTCCTGGGAGCAAGGAATGAGGAAGAAGAAGTGTGTCTGAGTCAAAGGGAAGCTGAGCCACCAAAGCCATGAAGCAAGCAATATGTTTGCAAGCAAATGACATGCAAACTCTGTGGTTTCTGGAGCATAGAGCAAGGGGAAAGAAAGTGCATAGCATGGATGAAATACTGTTGGACTCCCTTCCTCCAAATGCTACTCTGCAAAGCTATTCCACTTGGTGTTTGTGCAGGGTGTGCTTCTACACTGTGTGTGACAAGTATTTTCCTGTAAGGCACAAGAAAACTCTTGAAACCAAGCATAAATACAAAGATGCAATGTATATTAGTATTCAAAGTGAATCAGTATGGTATTACACCAGTGCTTCAACAATAAGAATTGCATTAACCTGGTAGGAAAGTAAGGGAATGGTTGTACGTGGGACAGTGATGGGGAAAGAGGAAGGAGCATCCATGAGTTCAAGGAATAGGTAGGTATGTCTGTTTGTGGAGGAAAAAGCACTGAGGAAAAAGCCACAGGGCAGATGTATCGATCTGGATAAGACTGTGTGGTGTTATGTCTTTATTAACCAGTCCTAGGTGGTAGAGGTTCCAAAAACATGTGAGTAAAAGTTCTAGGAGTACCGTGAAAAATAAACAGGATAATTATTATAAAAGTGGTACTCTCAAAGCTTACTCCATTTTTTATTAAATCCAAAAGTTACACTGATGTAACACCAAGAATGAGATTTTAACTGAAATATTTAAACCAAAGGTTTCTTCAGAAACCCTCACACTGTTCCCATGAGTATATGCATAACAATAGATTCTTTCATTATGTACTGAATTTTTGCATCAGACACTGAATAATAATTATTTTCTACTGTAGCATCACCCCAGCCTACCTGGAGTTTCACAACACTGTAGCAGAAAGCTGCTTTCTGAATAGGCAGCTCCTCAAAGAGGCAGTGATCTACCAGATGCTAAGAGGATACACAGAAACATGAGGGAGGGCTTAAGCCAGTATATAGCAGAGAAACCAGATGTGTGAGAAACATTATACAGGCACTGTCAAAAACGAGGAGAGAAATAGCTTGAAGAAGCAGATGGGTGGACAAGGTGACAATAATATCAAACAACAAAACATACAACAAAATGCCTGGGGGCAGGCGGGGTGTGGAAAGGAAAGAAAAATTCACAATACTTAAAGAGATAAAAACAGGTAAATATTAAAATTTTTGAAAATAATGAGGCACTCATGGGTTTTTCTAAGATGTGTGTATGCAAATTCAAGAACAATCGCAAAGATAACATCAATAGTAATAATTGTTAGAGCTCTGAATTTATCAGGGTCTCAAACAGGTTAATGACTGAGGTGTACAACTGCATCTAGAGTTATAGCTGGTCTCAAAATGAAAGGTATAAATGCCCAGATGTTTTTAGGTACTGGTTAAAAAATTTTAAAAGAGTTATACAGTTATATTGGTTCAATCTTAATTGATCTACAGCATCTTAGAACAAGCATAAAAGCATCCATGCACAAAGCTGTACTGATTTTATTGATATTATTCAAACATTATTGCTATCTTTAGCATTTAGTTCACATCATGCAAAACTCTTGTATAAATAAACCATAGTTAAGTTGATTTGCAGCTGTTATTAGCCAGCAATGTCTCCATTCAGTTTTCAGTGGACTCTGAGGTTCCACTCACAACACTGCAAATTTTCAAATTGATTTTTCATTTAGGTATTTTCCCTCAAAAATCTCAACAAACAATGGGAGGAAGAAAATGGACGTCAGCCTAGAACAACTTCATTGATAAAATGGACTTGATCTGTGTCTGATAAATCTTGATACTCAGGCAAGGTGAGTGTTTTAATAGCTTTTTCTATGGCTTTACATTTAATTTGCATGAATTAAAATACTTGACCAAGTACAGAGTATATTATAAACCAAGCAGCTATGTCTTTGGAAGACATAACATCTTTGGTTTGTATTAGAGAAGGGATCTGCCTAAGGGAAATTCATCTCTTTGCAGTAGATTGGGAATCAGAGAAAATTGCAAAATGAACACAAAGTAGGCAACAACAGGGAGGAAAAAGAGGAGGAAGACTAAACAAAAAAAGTTAAAAGATTGGTTGATTTGCTTTCTTGTACAGTTCCTATAATAATTTTTAACAGAGTGACTTCTGAGTTATGTTGTTGTAAAAGAAAGGAGAAAACAGGATAAAGTTAGGATAAATTGACTAATAAGAGCAAGACATCAGCGAAAGAAACAGTGAGGCCTCAAAAAGATAGTGAAAGTAATTTATTGACAGCCTAGGTAAGCATTGCTAAAAATTTTAATGAATTCTGAGCCTCGGTGTTCACAGAGGAGGACTGGGAACAGATGCCAGAAACAGACATAAATTTAACAGCAGAGGTGGAAAGCATACTGAAGAAATTCAAGATCGTGCCAGAAGAGGTGACCTAGAAATTAGAACATTTAAAGACTGACAAAACTAAAGGACCAGAAGGTACACATTTGATGAAGCGTCCCAGAAGAGATAGGGAAACCTTTAGGAAGTTTATTTATAATCTCTTTGGAACTGAAAAGGGCAGTAGCACATATTTAAGAGGTGATCTAGCTAAAATCTAGAAAGCTTGACTTGTAAGATGAAAGGTGAACCAAATACCTTGAAAGCTAAAGATATCAATTAATTACATGGATCTTCTAAAGCTGTACAAGGCCACGAGCGTGAATTTCAGAATTACTCAGAAGTATGTTTCTATCTTAAAACCATATGAATGGTTATTTAACTGATAATACCTTTAAGTTCTGTGTTTCCTAAGTTTGGTGCTTTTCCTCTGTTAATGAGCAAGTCATCACTAGTAATGTACGTAAACACTGGAGGCTTTGCTATACAATTCTAACAATAAGAAGGCATTGAAAGCATTGGATCATGTACTTTGAAAGAAAAAGAGTCTGTAAGATGTCAAAGAGAATTAACAATGAAACTGAATATAAAAATAATAAGAAACAAATTTTAAAAATTTAAAAAAAGAAAAGAAAAAGGAATGAGAGCAAAATATAAACTTTACTCCTTCCCCTCTGAAGTACCACCATTTGTTTGTGATTTTGTGACTCTAGCAGGATTGGGTCCCCACAGTTCAAGAAAGAGGTAGAGAGGTGGACTGGAAAGAGTTCAAATAAAGGCCACAGAGATGATCAAAAGGCTGAGGAACCTGTCTCGTGAGGAAAGACTGAAGGAGTTCAATCTTTTCTCCTTGGTGAACAGAAGATGCAGGGTGACCTTTTCACAGTATTCTAGTAGTTAAAGGGCATCTACAAAGAAGATGGAGGCTCTCTCCTCACAAAGAACCACACAGAGAAGAAAAGAAGCAATAGGTGTAAGTTTCACTAGGAGAGGTTTCATCTTGACAGAAGAAAGAAATTTTTTACCACGAGAACAATGAGTAAAGTCCTCACTCCTGGAAGTGCAATTAGGCAGGATTCTGAGTAATCTCATCTAGGCTCCCTTTCCCTGAAAGGTTGGACAAGATGATCTTTCAATAACTCGTAAAACCTGGGTTGTTCTATAATTCTATCCTGTCAGGAAATGGTTCATTTGCCGTGTCCTTTGGTGGCTTATGGAAATGCGTACTCTTTTGGTAATACTGAGAAAATGCTCACTAATACACACAGCCTCTGTTCTGTGTGCTGGAGATGCTTTTGGTATTCCGTGGACTTGGACTTCTCTTTGTCACTGCTTCTGGCCATCTGCTTTTCTAAGGCTGAATCCGACATTGCCAGGATTTTCTCTGTAGTCCGGAATGTCCTAGCCCTGTACTGGTCACCTACAGCATGCTTGAAATGGCTGCGATTTCCAGTCCACAACTCTTCTTGCTTGACAGCTTTTCTTCAAAAACATAAATCTGACCCTGCATCTGATTTCTAACACTCTGACAATACAGAAGTTTCCACTCATTCCTGATTTTATCAAAGGATTTTCCTGTGATATAATCCTCTAATCCAGAAGACTTACGGACTTAATTAAATTCAACAAAAAGAAACTATGACAACTACAGAATTGAGATACTTTGCTTAGTTTGCAAAAAAAGGGTTTAAAGAAATTCAAATTGATTCAAACAGGCAAAAACTACAGAAAAATTATCTCTTGAGTTCCTAGCAAAGGTTTGTCAGAGAACTCCCAGGAAGTTTGCTGCAGGCCTGGTGATCTATGGTACTGACAGTATGTTACATTAATGTCCCAAGGATTGACATATATATTATAAAGGGTAGTTATAAGTTCTAACAGTTGTGAATGAGGAAAGTATCAGATAAGTATAAGGCCAAAGTAACACTATTAAGAGAGATTTTATTCACCTTATATAAAAGTAACCTGAAACACAGAATGTGCAGTAACAGGCTGAAATTTGATGACTGCACAAAACTGGAAAATAAGTCAAAATGAATGAGGTGGACACTAAAATAAAGAGCAGTTGGAAAGGCTAAGACCAAGGACAGATATATGGTTATGACATAATACAGAAAAATATAAGAGAAAGACACTGAAGATGAAAAGAAAGATTTTCAATTTTCAAACAGTGATACAGAAAACCTAGATGTAGGGAATATATCATGTAAGCCTTTGACCCATTGCTTATAAGCAGTAAATTGTAAGAAACTGAAACTAGAGCCACATAAGAAGGTTTGGGAAATGTAATTGAGCAGGAATTATTTGACTGATTTAAAAATATGATCAGCAAAATAGTGTTTTATTTGGCATAAACCCCAAAGCTAAAGGGTTAAAATATCAAATAAGAAAATTTTGATAGGGACTCAGTTCTTTCTTGGAAGAGATTTCATTGAAATTCACAGGCTTCTGCATATATTTACATTTTAAAAAAAATAAAGTTGACCAAAACCAAACAGCTTTCACTTGCTTTTAGTCATCATTCTGATTACTTTAACCAATACCTCAGGTAGTTTATGATATTATACTGTTCAATTCTGTAAATGTAAATTCACTGAAGTTCACCTTCTGGGAAAAAAATTCTTGCTAAAATGCCCAGAACAAACAGATCGTCTTTTGACAAACAGCTGCTGGCAACCACCTGCCTAATCCACCGAAACTGTTATCATTGTATTTTTTTTGTAGGTCTCCTGCCAAGAGCAAGTTGTTCTTCAGCCAGAGGTATGCTCAGTTTTGGGACTGCTGCACCAAAGATTAGATTTTCTAAGATCAGAGCATTCTGCCTTCAGTCTGAGCAGCAGAACTGAGATATCTCAGCAGCAGTTAGGAAGGTAGGGGAAGATTTCTCTGTGGCTGATTCTTTCTCTGAAAGTTTCTAGCCTTCTTTCTCCTGTAATGGTTCTGAATGCACAGAGCCTCAGAACAGCTCACCTTCTGGTTCCAAATATTGCAGCTTCCTCTGAAATCCTTTTCTATAAAATATGTCTACTTAATTACCTCAACAGCAAATGTGAGATTTACACTTCTGTTTGATTTCACCGAGATTATCTTGTGGGCTGGTGGGAGCATCTGATATACATAGCCCAGAACAGCTTCAGTGACAATGGATACGGAGAAGTCTAAGGTACTCAGCTAGCTCTTCACCAGAGGCAGTCAGGCCTCCTACATTTCTCAACCTCCAGGATAGGGGAATGAAGTAAGCAAAGAGCAGGTTTGAGACCATCTGATGAAACTGAAAAGGCACAAGTCTCTAGTGCCTGATGACATGCGTCACAGGGTCCTGAGGGAACTGGCTGATGTGATTGACAAGTCACACTCCATCCTGTTTGTAAAGTCATGATGATCAGGTGAAGACCTCAGTGATGGTAAAAAGGGAAACTTCCCTTCTATTTTTAAAAGCAGGATAAAAGAAAATCTAGGCAATTACAGAGCAGTGATCCTTACCTCTGTTTCTGAGAACACCATGGAACATAACCTCATGGAAGCAGTGTTAGGGCACCTACAAGACAGGGAAGTGATCGGAGACAATCAACATGGCTTCACTAAGGGCACATTGTGCCTGACCAACATGCTGCCTTCTATGATGGAGTGACTGCAATGGTCAAAAAGGGAAGGCCGATCAATGTCATCTACCTAGATTTCTGTAAGACCTTTGCCACAGTCCCACACAACATCCTTAACACCAAATTGGACACACCTGTGTTTGAAGGGTGGACTGTTTGGTGGGTAAGGAATTAGCTGTGTGGATGCAGCCAGAGAGATTTGGTCAATGGCTCTGTGTCTAGGTGGAGGACAGTGAACAAATGGTGACTGTCAGGGCTCTGTCCTGGGACTGGTGGTCTTTAAAATCTTTATCAATGACAAAGACAATGAGATTGTGTGCACCCTCTGCAAGTTTGCAAATGACACGGAGCTGAGCAGCACAGTTGACACAACAGAAGGAAGGGATGCCATCCAGAAGGACTTGAGAAGTGGGCCCATGAGAACCTCATGATGTTCAACAAGTCCAGGTGCAAGATGCTGCTGTGGCAATCCCACACACGAGTACAGACTGTCAGAAGTCATTGACAGCAGCCCTGAGGAGAAGGTGGATGAAAAGATGGCAATGTGTCTTTGCAGACTTCGGCAGTGTTTCTCCCCCTCTACTCTGCCCTCATGAGACCCCACTTGGAGTACAACTCTGGAGTCCTTAGCATAAGAAAGATGTGGACCTGTTAGTGTGGGTACAGAGGAGGATCACAAAGATAATGAGAGTACTGGACCACCTCTCCCACAAAGACAGGCTGGGAGAGCTGGGGTTGTTCAGCATGGAGAAGAGAATGTTCTGCAGAGATCAGCAGGTTTTCTACCACTTGAAGGGGGCTTATAAAAAAGGGACACACTTTTTGCATGGGTAGATAGCAATCAGGAAAGGGGGAACATTTTTAAGCTAAAAGAAGAGATTTAATAGGAGAAATTACTAGGAGAAAATTCTCTAATGCTAGGGTGGTGAGGCACTGGAACAGGCTGTCCAGGCAATTTGTGGATGCCTCATCTCTGAAAATGTTCAAGGCCTGGTTGGATGGGGCCCAGAGTAACATGATCTAGTGAGTGGCACCCTTGGCCATGATAGAGGGAGCTGAAACCAGATAATCCCTTCCAACCCAGACCATTCTATGACTCTGTGATCCCCAGCTGAACCCTTATTCACAGTGATCTGAACACCTGGGTAAGAATGTGGCTGGTTGTTCCTGGTTCTTGTACCCATCTTCAGATATCTCATGTTGTCATGTACACACAGAAGAAATGCAGGATACAAACAAGATGAAAACCCTGGGTTTGGTCCAAACTATCCTCACTTATCTGAATGTTTCCCTCATGAGCATATGATTTACCAGTAAGTAGTTCAGTTAATTTCAATGTAACCTAAAGACAATGTAAAGTCATTAGAAGCACTGAATATTTGGCATTTTTTTAATGCTTTAACTATAATTAATAAGTGTGGTAATACGTTTTTGTGAAATGGTACAGCAGACAATACAGAGAAAAGACAGTGTATTTTTTTTTTTGAGAGAGAGATCTGCTTTTTATAGTAATTGGGATATAAACACCTAAAATCAGGATTTTATACTAAAAGGGCAAGCTAACCTTACTAATGGTGATTACTCACTGTATAATAGAAAAGGAAATAAAAGCTTTTTTATAAAATGTACCAAATCCTAAGAGTGCTGTTAAACTCATTAAAGAAAAAATGAAGTTAGAGAAACTGGTCTTATTTTTTTTCACTCCCAGTAGAGTTCATTTCTACTTCAACAACTAAGCCAAGGTCACATTTAACTCACTTCAATTTCACCCAGTGCACAAGCTAATGTCAATAGTACAGCTGCCATGCAGAGCTAAAGACTGATGGTTAGACAAAGCCATTTACACAAGGCTGGGTCTTTCATCTTCTCTCAGCTAGTGACATAAGAAAGCACTGAGGTTATTCTCAACTAGAGAGTAAAACTGGCATATTAGAAAAAATGTTATTCTCCTTAGCTGTCACACAAAGGATCTGAAGAAATGTAGAAATGTTTTTTTCCTTGGTCATCTAGGGAGATCACAAAGTGACTCTAATAGCCTTCACTCTGAAATTTTCACATGGTTTAAGTGATTGCCAAGTCTGATATTTTCCATTTACACTTCATTGCCATCAGAAAAAGAAAAAAAATCAATATACCTACCTACTCAAGTGTGTCACAGGATGAGCTTATAAAAGAAGACATCAGTCTTTTTAGGGCATGAAAAATATACTTATTCAAATATATCTTATTTAAAATGACATAAATTGCAGTGGTTAGTCAAGATTCGATTTCCTCTAAAATATAAGACTTAAAATATTCCCTGACTTGCCAAGGAATAAGAATCCTTCAAACTGTTGATATGTACAAATGTACTCGTTTTCTCTTGTAAGTTATACCTGCCACAGTGTACCAATATGAGTGACTACCTTTAGGATTTTTGAAGGGAAGGTGAGATTTAACATATTATCACATTTCTCTGAGATGCTACAAATAACTGGAACTTTGCCAAAACACAGGAGCATAGCTTTTTCTTTTTTTATTATTTCAATTGTACTATGTCTATGAATTTGAGTTGCCTTAGCTTGTTGGCCCTAATATGATTCCATATGATGTCATGCTGTTCTAACAAGCTCAACCACCCTACACAGAGCTATTTTCCCCTTGCATGCTACAGCTCTAACATTCTTTATCTGTCCTGTTAAAGATTTCTAGCAATTTCCTTGCAACGGTATGCAATGTCTTTGTTTTAGATTAATAAAATATCATAGGTACAATGGAATTGTCTTGTCAAAGATTTGACTGCTTGGCCACTGTCAAGAACATTTGACAAGTGAGAGCCAAATTTGTCCCTGACTGTTTTGCTCTCAATGGAAGCTGACAGGTCATCATTCAACTTATGATGTCGTTTCAACCCCATTATCGTTTTTACCTTGTTTTAGCACCTCTCTCTGGCAAAGGTAGTGCGTAAGATGTTGAAAAACTGGGGTGGTATTTCAGGCTATCTGCCAGCAAGTGCTGAATAATAACGGAATTTGTTTGCTTGCAAACTGAGCAATTGAATGTAGACATTGAGGGGGTCACCTCTGTGATTTGTCCCATCCCCAGCTGGTCAATCATCTAAAAAGGCAGAATTACCAGGGTCAGTCGCGAAACTCTTTCCCCCATGTGGTAGCACAACATACCAACGATACAACTACTAGGCCATCCCCCACAGTTACAAGTATTTCAAGGTCAATTTATCAATTTAACAGCTTCATCTTCTTAATCACTAAACTTCTGTCTCTTTGAGCTTGTGCTGAAAGACTGTGGCTGCTAATTAAAATGGAGCTTTACTAGCAAGTACACAAATTAGATCCTGTCAGTAAGTTTATTCTAACTATTGGTCATTTCTAAATGCCTTTTTAATCCCCTAATTTTTACATTAAAATTCAAAAGCCTAACAATCTTAATCACCCCTACATCAAATTCATCATTAAGAACAGGAAGCCAGATGGTATAATTTTGATTTACCGGACTTCAGCGTGAATTAATGTACTGAGTGCCGATAATGAATACATCAAACCTGATATTGCAGAAACCTATGAATCTGGCATGTTAAATTAATAACACACTTTGCACAATGAAAGCATGTAAGCTCATATAAAACTGAGGAGTAATGGTCCCTTTTATTTTAAATGGTCTTTATTAGCCTGCAGTTTTGACTTCTAAAAAAAAAAGGGATATGAACATAGTGCTTAAAAAAGTTCTGTCTGTTTCCTATCTGTTCTTTTTTTTTAATGGAGGCATGAAGACAAATGAAAATAAAAATCCACCCGATTGCAAACTTTATATTTGTGAAAGATATATTGGCAAAGAAAGGGTCCCAGTGAATTTCCTACCTTTATAAAATTCGTTTGGAAATTATGGTTAAAAATTTGACAGGCATACTGAAATACACTTATCCCAGAAAGTTGTAGTATAATGTTATTTGTAAAATGTTGTTTGTAAAATTCCTTTATTTCTAATGTGTATTGCTTCTTGTTCCAATATACCTATAGCAAATGTGAAGCTGAATAACATTTTCTTAGAGAGCCAGGAATTGGTTTTACTGAAGAACAGAGGAATCATACATTTGAAAATAGTTGCTATAAAAAGAAGTACTAGGTAAGTAAGGTCCATGTTTACCACATTTTCCGATTATCTAGCTATTATATAGCATGGAGATGGCATAGAGATTAGCATTTTTGAAAGAAAAATGACGGAAATCAAATTTGAGTCAGTGACTAGCTTGTGTTCTAGCAGTGAGAGATTACACAGACCTGAAATTGCTTAAATATATCACTTCTGAACACATAATTTCACATTTACTTAGTGTAAATTAAAAATACGTCAGTCGTTACATACTCTTGTAGACCTATAAATACAAGGATCTCACCTAATCCCTATTCACACCAAAGACAAAATTGCTTTCAATTTTAGTGACAGCACAATTTGGCTCAAATTCTTAAGTGTAAAATCTGCAGCTTCATTTTCAGATATATAGTGGTAACGCAAAGAGAAGTAGTTTCACCAATATGAATTCTAGCTCTGAAGTGTGGCTGCATTTTATAACTTCTCAATGAAACACAGTTTGAAATGTTTTTACACTGAATGACCTAAAATATACAAATATAGGCCTATAGACCATGAGGAAGAAAGGCAGGATGAGACTGGTCTCTGTTTTGGAAACCCTAGATTGTATGCTATAAAAGGATTTAGAGAGTTAGAAGATGCCTAGTCCAGGCCTGATCAGGATAAAGCTGACTGAATAAGTTAACATGAGCATAAACATTGCCCTGGGTTTATTCTGTCTCTCAATTTCCACACAGAAAGTGAATGTTTCAACTGTCTCAGTGTAGCTGTAGGAAATATATTCCAATAGTGAGGGTAGGCTAATACCAGGGAAAACATTGCAAACCTGAATTAGGTACTACTTTCCAGATAGTTTTCCTTATTACATGAGTGTGTTCTTGCACTTACCACTGTGACATACAATTTGTAGTGCTTAGAGATAAACTGCTAAGATTGATTCCTAAACAAAACAAGGGATGTGTTATGAATTTATCCAGAGATGATATAAAGAACCTCTTATCCATCTTCTTTATATATTTAGTGTTTTTACCCTTCAAAGAAATAGTACTTTACTAATATTTGGGGAGGGAGGAGAAAGGTAGTCATTTTCCAAAAAAAAGAAATTTATGTACAAACCATTCTAGCAACTTAGATAGAAAAAGCCTGTTGTTCCTGGATGGAAATGTTTCTCACTCTTAAATCTCTAGCTGAAGTTCATTTGACAAACCTATTATAAAATGAATAAATGTAGCTCTGTGTGATTTGTCCATTGTCAACATGTTAACACAATTTATTTGAAGATAGATTGATGAAGGGTGGCTGGAGGAGTTTACTCTCCTGAGTTAAAGAATAGAAAACCCTTTTTCCTTAGCATTTCTTTTTTTCTTAGAAGTTCACAAGAGTAGATATACAATTATCCTCGACTTGCTGATGCAAAGGAACAGAGCATTTAGTTTCTTGTCACTGTCTCTGAAATTCCTAAAGGTACAATTAGCATTTCATTTGACATAATGTTGAAAGGTTCATAGATTGATCTTCCCTAAAATGCAGCAAGAATTTTTTGAAATGCAAATTTTGACATTTATTAACTTTTATTCCAGATCTGTTTATAGACTGTAAAACTGTGCATACATTTAACTCAAAGAAGCTAAAAGGACAATGTTTAGGTGGATACTCTGTGTTATAATAAAAGTCTATTTTATTGTTTCAACAATGAAATTTTTATTATCAGAGATTTATGATATCAGCACAGCAGTTTTTACTGCATGATTCACAGTGTTTTTATAGATGTATATTCAACAAAACAAGGAGAGAAATTGTACTGCAGTGCTCTCTCTCAGGAGTGCATTTCCCCATTGAAATAATGTCAGCAGTTTTCCACCTTCAAAGCCCTATGTTTTCAAATCAATTAACAATTCTAATTGTGCTGGAACAGTTGTTCACTTAGCTTGGCAAATGGGACAGGAAACATTATTTCCTTTCTTTGCCTAAAACGAAGACTTTAATCTTCTGAACCATATTTAACATATAAAAAACACACAACTGAAAAGTTAGGCAGTTTGGAAACTCACTTAGTTGTAAATATTGTTTTTCTCAGTGTTCAGGTCTTGGAAGAAGAAAGGAGCAAGAGCACTACAGTTTCCCCTCTGGGCGCCAGCAAACCGTCTTAGGATTCATTCTGAATATTTCAGGTGAGATTTGTATCTACCTGGACAGCTGTAAGAGTTATTGCTTTTGCAAGATGGTAAAACAAACACTGATTCTGACTGAACTAGTGATACCAGAATACAGATCTGTATCATGTTACACAGGACTGACATAAAGCAAGTAATGCAACGTGCCAGAACCAAGGCTTAAAGGCCAAACGTATATTCTATTTTATATATATACATATATATTCTGGGCTTTGGTAGGGGCATAGTGAAAGATATAACTACTGTGTCTTCGTGCAGAGGCTCCATCCAACAGTTAAAATAAATATGCCTGTTTCTGCAAACCCCAGAGCGATTTACCAGATGGGCAAAATAATATTACTCCATTTAACAAATGGAACAATCTCATGGTACAATGCAGAATCATGTAACAACCCCTTTCCAGGATTAAAGATAGTGCTTTATACTGAACAAAATAAAAATCCTCTAGCAAAAAAAAAAGTAAAAATATGGATTTAAGACTTTATCTTTGCATAGCACACTTGCATTACTCAATAGGTCATGAAGTCAGTAATAAGGTGTATTATTCATATCAAGAGAAGTACTCGGTACAGATTATCTGTATGAAGGATCGGGTAAGCATTAACATGTGTACTCACCGCAGTCCCAGCCTCGTGTAAGGGTTTGCCAAGAATATGGTAATACTCTGTGCATGTAATTCCTGAATGCTTAGAACACCATTTTTACCACAACTGTCTTAGTGCAATCTAAGCAGTCTTCACACACGTAGCATTGTTGCAGATACTTTTTTAACATGATACTTATTCAGATCTATTCAAAGAAAGAGATAGACTTCCGTGGCTGTTGTGGGTTTTTGTTCTTTTACTGTTTCACTGTCATTTAAATGTCTTCTCTATTTATTGCTTTGCATGTGTGATGGTGAATTTAGGCAGGAGATCAAAGTAAAAATGACAGCAAACTTTTAGGAGTTAATTAGAAATTCAGGGTCTAGAATTGAACTTATTTGAGTACACAAAGATTACAAGTTTTTCCCACCTCTTCCTCTGTTTAAACCTGATGCAATTGTTCTACATCCTCATGACTAAACTCAATATCTCACTGCTGAGATGGACACTTTCCTATTGCATAATTTTAATTTTTCACTGATAAGGAAGGTGTCTCATTTGTTGTATCTGCTAGAGTAATGGCATCATAGAAAGATATTTGTACTGGTATAATTTTTAGGTTTCTGATTCAGAGCCTGAAACCTGACCCAGGACAGGGTGAAAGCTAGATGAAACTCATCAGAAACTGTGTTCCCCTGGAGGAATGATGAAAAGGCTGCAAGTGGTCAGTACCTGACTGCCATTCATGAAATTATAATAGTACTTGACATGGATTTAGTTCTTTTTGTCTTCCTCATTATCATACACCTCTTTGCATAGCTTGGTATCAATTCCTTATTTTGTAAATGATGATTTAAGCTAGGCATTATTCAGGGTGTTTAGTCACAGCAACTACAGCATCTAAATTCAAGCAAGCCTGCCTGCCATCCACAGCTGCCAAATCTTCCCTTTTTCTGTCCTCTCAGTGGTGATAAGTAGTCATAACACCTAAACTAGGTAATAATAGGAGACAATATTAATGTGATTTGTTCAGTGATTTTGTCTAAGCTGATAACAGAGAATGCAGTAGAATGTGGATATGTGTGTGCCACTGCAGATGCATAGACACGTTTCACCCTATGTGAATACACTTTCAGAGCAGTGCAATTTCCAAGATCAGGTCTAGGCACCTAAACTGAGACTTAGAGGGAAAATAGATCAAAACAGCACTCTTGGAAATATTTGTTGCTCAATGAGCACTTTGATTTATCCCTTTCCAAGAATAGCAGGAGACACACTATGATGCCCCAAATCTTGCCTAATATTCCTTTTCATTTCAGAAATGGAGCCTTTCTCTGTTTAAGCTTCATTGGGGCTCCATGCAGTTTTTTATACTGATTTTGTCCCAGCATTATCAAAATGCCTAAAAAATACAAGGAAAATCTTTTTCTCTTTCCCCAAAAAAAGAGTGGTGTTCTATTTTTTCCCATGTTTACTGGCTGGATCATCCATACAGGCAGTCACTGTTCCTTCACATCCTCCTGGGAGAGGGTTCTAGTTGATATAACAGTAGCAGTTATGAACAGTAGCAGTGTGAAAGTTTAGGGCACCCATTTCAGAGGGAGTGCTGTGTTCCTTGTCCCTACTTGTGTAATCACATTGCCGAGCTTTGCATTCAACAATTATTGCTTCATACACCAAAATGACAGATACTTTTGGGGACAGAACCTAGAATCACTGAGCAGCCAGCATCACCAGACTAGAAAGCCATATTCCCAGCTTACTTTTCCTTTCCGGCACAATGAATCTCAAATCCATCTTGTCACAGTAAGGTATATCTTATAACTGGGTTAAAAAAAGTAATTTCTTCCAAAATGTATTTAGCTTTCAAGACTGAAAAATAAAAATGTTTGTGTCTCAAAAGCACGTTTTTCCCAGTTTCTCATAGATGATGTAATACATTTTATGACCTGTTTTTACAAATGTTGGGTTTTTTCTTGCATATTTTCTTAGAGAGAGTGAACAATGCTCCTTCACCAGAGTAGTGGGGGGAGCATTCTCTAAATAAAAGATAACAACAGAGCAGGCTTCAGCACTGAATTCTTGTTGTCCACACTGTTTAATTCTTAATTCATACCCTTCCTATGCTGACTCTGGGGTAAATCTCTCTAGAGGAGACTAGTCCTAAGGACTATAAAATCTGCCAGTCAGAGCCTTGTGGCCTCAAACAGAGAGATCAGAGACTGGTCCCTGGCCTGTTTTTATTTACTGATATACATACACCCAAATTGGCTGCAGAGCTTCACTTTGAGAAACAGCTTTGAGGAGTGTGCTGTATGGATGGCTATGCAGAGGTATCTTTTTCTTTTAATAGGAAGGAAAGAGATTGTTAAATTCTTAGGGGAAAAAATCATTTCTGAGGTGTGGATTCCTAGGTGGCAAAGTGCCTTTCCAAAGTTGCCAGCAAGACATCTCAAGGAAGGCATGCTAACCTTTGTCACTGGTGTTTCTCATTTAACCAACTTTAAGTGTTGTGGGTATCTCCCTTTGAGACAGGAAAATATCTTGGGTACCTACTGTTACAATTTCTGTTCTAGAGGCACTGCTAAAGGTTAGGGACAATGCTATCTGTCTCCATTCTTTACCAAACCTATCCTCATCACAGTTTGACCCTGAACAGAACTCCTTGATCCGGAAGCTGCAGCCTGTACAGAACCTGCCTCTCATTTGCACTTCTGGAGAAGAATGAGCTATTCATTCCAGCTATGCTGCAAGGCTTATTCGCCTTGTGGTCAATTCTCAAATGTCTGTGAGAAGATTATCTGGGTTATGTATTATACGTGTCATGTTTTTAAAAAAAAAAAAAAGAAAATCCTTTTCTAACCTCATTCAATGCTTATAGTCTTGTTCTTAAAAGGTAAATATACTAAACAGAATGAGTTAGCATTTACTGTATGTGTGTGGGTTTTATCTGTGCTAACTTTATTTGGGTACCCTGTACCCTCTCACTGTTCTCGGAGAGTTGACAACATTTATGCTTGAATTCTGCTGCTATAGAGTTATACAGGGTTTGGGTTTGTATCTAAAGCACTGTGAACACCTACAGTACTATAAAAACAGTCATTGTGATTTAGGATGGCTTATTCTTGTCCACTCTTTGCCCTTTCCACTGTGTAATTCATTCCTGCTATTCTCTTTTTTTCCTATTCTTTGTACCTGTGAGCAATTGATTTCTCTTGATAGGAGGTTTGAATGATGCTGTCTTGGTTAGATATCTGAGCTTTTTGAATTTTGTTTCAGTGGTTTTAGGGCTATGTAGTGTGGTAATTGGGTAACACTTAAATATTATAGGCACCTGAGACAAGATTAAATAAATAAAATTAAGTGTTGTATGAAATGTTATCCTCTTTTGGTTTTCTTCATATATTTTGGTTTATTTAATTAATAGCTTGCATTTTTTGTTGGGTACTTGTTAAATAGTTAGCATAATAATAATGTTGGGATTTCTATCCCGAATGTTTTTTTATTTTTATACAAAGTATTGTATGACACTTATTCCAACCAAGTAGATTATTTTTTCTGTCCTTTATTTATTATAGTTCAATGTAACTGAGATACACTTCATAATAATGGGATGATAACATGCTTATTGTTCTTATTTTATTCTTCAGCTTTACCTTAAGATAGGGAATTAGAAAAGGACTGGTTTCTCCTCTGTTACCACTGTTTATTGGCAAAAAGTTTTATCTAATGAAAATATTCAATCTTCTTTTATGGAATTTTAGGCATTTAACATCAGTTGAACTAGATTTCTGGACTTCATGTAAAAATATGCAAGTGTCTTTAATATTCTGATTTTTAAAAAATCAAATGTTCAGGGAAGTGACACACAAAACTTGGAATAACATGTCCACTTTTTGTAAGATTTACTCTTTCAGAGGGTTTGCAATGGTTAGTTGAATAATGATTACATTAGTTATCAGATGACAACAAAAAATATTAAAACCCTGCGATTAGGTAAATGTTTTTAACACAGTTGAAGCTAATGTGTACTTCTGTTAAATAAAACAGAGTTTATGGAATGTTTATGACAACTGTGAAGGCTTTTGCTATTATTTTCTCTGTTTTGCCAACTTATGAAAAAATAATGTAGTAGTTTTCATGATTTAATATCCATATTGCACATGCTACAAGGCATTGGTGAAACAAAAATAATGTTTTATTAAAACATGAACATGCTTCCAGTATAATATCTAGAAATAGAGACTTGAAATTCTGACCCCAAGGTCTGATACAGTCCACACTGTATGAAACAGTAACCCCTACACAGTATTTGAAATGAATGGACTTAATTTTCCATTTCAAAGTACTCTGAATACCAACATTAAAGCGTTTTCATTTCTCCCGTTTTAATGGCTGGAAATCTGAGGTAGACAATTAGAGCAAAAATGTGTCAGTTTTTGTCCCAAGACAACTGTCCAAAGGCAGCGAGGAGCTGGTTTTGATACCATGACATTTTCAGCAAGGGAACTTGTGTGCAACAGTTCTACAGTGAGTTCAGCAGCATCTTCCAGCTTTGCTTGATCCCTTTGTCAGGCTTTTACAAGGGCTTTTGCCTAGACTTTGCTTTGCATGCAGGCACAAATTCAGTGTTTGTGAGAAATACTGGTAAAAGTAAGGAGATTTTTTCAGTTGAATTGTTTTGCTGATTATTAATTCTGTCATTTAACCAGTATGCTTAGATGTGCATAGGGAATTTGGTCAGCAGGTAGTGGAAAAAAAAATCGAACATTCACCTATCTTTTTGGTTTCTCTCATTAATCATGCAAAATATTGATCATGCAATTATGATATGTGAAAGTTAAAATGTCAGTAAAATAATACAAAATTTCAGTACTTTATTAAATTGAGGGTGAGGAGAGCAGTGTCATTACTGATCCCTCAATAACTCTGCAGGGTACAGAAGTAAGTTTGAGGAGAAGGTGAAGGCTGGAGAACCAGAGAATTTGCCTGGAAGACCTTTGCTTAGAACTGCTCTTTCCTGAATGACCTCTATTATACATTGTTGACTTAGACTGTGATCCAACATATAATCATATGCTTCCTGAATAAATTTCATAAATACAGCTTGCTTGCAAAGGTTTTCAGGATTAAGCTTTCTGAGGGATGGCTTTATCACACAAATAGTGGAACCTTGATTACTATTTTTTTCTTTATTCTCATTTTTTAGATCTACCAGTGGTGGTAAATCATGCAGCATTACAGAAAAGTCAAAAGAGAAGACATACTAGTCATACTAAAAATCTAAATACCTTAAATTTTCTTTTCTGCTTTATTTAAGCACAGTTCTGTACTATATTGTGTATAACAGGAGTGCAGAAACTTTGCACATGTCAGTTCTGGCTGATTTTTAAACTTGTGTGCAAGTGTCAAAAAAATGACCTGCCAGGCTGTGCTAGTGATTAAGGTCCCACTCAGGTCCTTCAGTGATTTAAAAAGGGTGTTTATCCTTGAAGGGTTATTTCTGTATGAGTCTGTCCATCTAGTACCTAGCAAGTGAAAGGTTTACTGTCTGAATTAGGCATAAAATGATAGCTCCGATGTCAGTAGGACAGCAATGTTCATTTGTGGCTAGTTTAAAATCACATAGGATGAAATACTGGTCCTGTTGAAGTCAGTGTGACTTTGACATTGATTGTTCCATCAAAATTATTTCTGTTGATTAACTTTATCCACTGATGAGCTGCATTATAATAGTTGAGTGCTTTTTCTGAGGTCCAAGCTGTTCCCTGAGGCACCAATGCACTTTTCCTAGTCTTAAGTGCCAAAGAGACATGCCCGAGCTGGGATTCCTAAATTTTGTGTAGATCAGGGAGAGAGAGAGATGGAATCCACAGTCCTCTTGCAAGTGTGATTCAGAGTACCTACATCAATCTCTTTCTTCAAGGTCTCTTCTGAAGAAGCTTATTTCTCTTCATGTTTGTGGAACATACAACAAGCCTGGGAAGATGACAGACCTCAGTTAAATGTTGAGGTTGGATCACAGAAGCAGCATGCTCAGCCAGGGCATTTTGGCTGTGTATTGATGGATGTCACATGACAGGCAAAGAGCCATCCTCAGCGACTGTGAAGAGATGAGCAGGTATTTCATGGTCCTTGTTGCAGCTTGAAAACAGGATTAGCTAATTTTCTAGGCTAAGACTGAGAAGAAGAAACTGACAGTAATTTAGCTCTCTAGGTCTTTCTTTCTCTGGATGCAAAATTTTCTCAGTCCTGTTTCTTTACTTGGTAGTTTGAAGGATGCCATGACACTAAGCTCAGAAGCATGCTGTAAATAAGACCTGGTGATGCTGGTGAGGCCTCTTGTTCTACTGTATTTTGAAGACATTCCAAAAAACATTTTGGTATATGTATTTATATTAAAGAAAGATAGTCATACTGGTTACAAAGAAACCAAATGCTCTCTTAGCCTGATACTGATCTAACACACAGTGTATAGTGATAGTGCAACAACTACTGCACATACTGAGGTCTCTTAAAGGAATTCAGTGCCCAGAGGCATTTAAAATTAATATTAATATAAAAAATGTATTTCTGCAAATGCAACCTGTGTGCAGTAGGAGGCATAACTTGACAGATACTGACAGTGCTTGAAACTTCTGGGAATGTTCTGCAGGACAATAGTTACGAACCACTCATACGGGTCTTAACACTGAGCAATCCTATTTTAGTTGTAGAAAGGGACAAAGGCCTAAGTTCCAACTCTCTCCTACCTTCCTGTGTAATGGACAAGAGTTCTGTATCTACAAGGGCAAATTAATGCAGAGATACTGGGTAAAACCATGCTTAGGAAAAGTAAGGATAATGTGGGCCCATTACTACGCAAGTCCATAGGCCCTGATAGGATGGCATCCATGTGTGCTGGGAGAGCTGGTGGACACCATAGCAAGTCTGCTCACAGTCATCTTTGAAAGGTCATGGTGATCAGGAGGGGTGTCTGTGGACTGGAAGAAAGCAAATGTCACCTCAGTCTTCAAAAAGGGAAAGAAGGAGGACTCAGGGAACTACCATCCAGTCACCCTCACCTCAATCTCTGGAAAGGTGATGGAACACCTCATTCTGGAGGCCATCCCTATCCACATGGAGGACAAGAAGGTGATCAAGAAAAGTCAGCATGGATTCACTAAAGATAAATCATGCTAAATCAACGTGATTGCCTTCTGTGATGAAGCAACTATCTGGATGGAGTTGGGGAGAGCAGTGGATATTGTCTACCTTGACTTCAGCAAGGCTTTCATGACTATGTCTCAAAAAATTCTCATAGGCAAACTCAGGAAGTGTGGACTGGATGAGTGGACAGTGAGGTGGATTGAGAACTGACTGAATGGCAGATCCCAGAAGGTCATAATCAGTGGCACAGGGTCTAGTTGGGGGCCTGTCACTGGTGTTGTCCCTCAAGCTTCAATTTGGGGCCCAGTATTGTTCAACTTATTCATCAGTGACTTGGATAATGGGGTAGATGCCACCTCAACAAGTTCACTGACAACACAAATTTGGGAGGAGTGGCTGATATCCCCCAAAGTGCTGTGCAGCTCTTCAGAAGGACCTTGACAGGTTGAAGAGGTGGGCAGAAAACAATCTGAAGTTCAACAAAGGCAAATGAAGGGTCCTGCAGAAGAATAACACCAGGCATCAATACAGGCAGGGGGCTGACCTGCTGGAAAACAGCTCTGTGAAGAAGGACCTGAGGGTCTTGGTGGGCAATAAGTTGTCCATAAGACAGCAGTGTGCCCTGGTGGCCAAGAAGGCCAATGGTATCTTGGGGAGCATTAGGAAGAGCACCTAATGCACCCCAGGGAGAGGCTCAAGGGAGGTGATCCTGCCACTCTATTCAGCCCTAGTGAGGCCCCATCTGGAGTGCCGTGTCCAATTCTGGGCTCCTCTGTACAAGAGAGACATGGAGCTCCTTAAATGAGTCCAGCAGAGGGTAACAAAAATTTTTAAGGGGTAGGAGCATCTCTCTTATGAGGAAAGGCTGAGGGAGCTGGGACCCTTCAGCCTAGAGCAGAGGTAATTGAGAAGGGACCTCATTAATGAATACAAGTATCTGAAGGGAGGGTGTCACAGAACCACATAATCACAGAATATGTTGAGTTGGAAGTGACCCACAAGGATCATCAAGTCCAACTCTTAGCCCTGCACAGGACCATCCCCAAGAGTCACACCGTGTGCCTGAGAGGATCATCCAAATGCTTCTTGAACTCTGTCAGTGCCATGACCACTTCCTCAGAGAGCCTGTTCCAGTGCCTCTGGGTGAAGAACCTTTTTCTAATATCCAACCTAAACCTGCCCGACACAACTTCAGACCATTACCTCAGGTCCTGTCACTGGTCACCACAGAGAAGAGATCAGTGTCCGCTCCTCTTCTTCCCCTCACAAGGAAGTTGTAGACTGTGATGAGGTCTCCCCTCAGTCTCCTTTTCTCCAGGCTGAACAGACCAAGTGACCTCAGCCAGTCCTTATATAACTTCCCCTCAAGGCTCTTCACCATCTTTGTTGCCCTCCTTTGGACAGTCTCTAAGAGCTCAATATCTTTCTGATATTGCAGTGCCCAAAACTACACACAATATTAAAGGTGAGGCTGATTCAGTGCAGAGCAGAGCGGGACAATTCCCTTCTTTGACCAGCTGGTGATGCTTTGCCTGATGCCCCCTGGACACGGTTGGCCTTCCTGGCTGTCAGGGCACTGCTGACTCAGATTCAACTTGCCATTGACCAGAACCCCCAGGGCCCTTTCCATGGTGCTGCTTTCCAGCATCTCATTCCCCAGTCTGTATGTACATCTGGGATTGCCCCATCCCAGCTGCAGAATCCGATACTTTCCCTTGTTGAACTTCAATGGGCAACAGGAGGGTGGATCCAGGCTCTTCTTGCCGAGCAATGGGGAGAAACTGATGCATGTTCAGAAGTTCCATCTGAATATGAGGAAGCTATGGAATGACCACGCACTGGAATAGATTGTCCAGAGAGGCTGTAGAATCTCACTCTCTGGGGATGTTCAAGAACCATCTGGATGCAATCCTATGCAACGTGCTCTAGGATGACTCTGCCTGAGCAGGAAGGTTGGACCAGATGACCCACTGTGGTCCCTTCCAACCTGACCTTTTCTGTGATTCTGTGATTCCTCCGGATAGGTGAATAGTCCATCCCTTCAGCAGGACCATGCCTTTATCTAACCATTTTAGAAATTTGAAAACTTGATTCCTTTGTGCGGCTTGATCTGGAAAGGGCTGAGTATTCCTGCATGCGATCACCAGTGCCCATTTCCAGCTCAAGAGGCATTTTGGTGTTGTGGTTTCTTTTATTCCTTCTTTTTTTTTCAGTAGAAAGGGAATTTTTTGGCCCTTCTTTCTGACTAGAAGGACTGAGCTAAAGGCTCATCAGGATATAAAATCAAGATCTTATGAGCTGAAAGAAATAATGGATTGCTTTCTCTAAACCCTTTTGGCTGACATGGATTTTGTCAAATTATTATCTTTTCAGCTGCATATCTTTGTCAACATATGCCTTGTTTCCTTGGGCTGTGCTCTGATTTCTAAAATCTGATATAGCTTCTACAGCATTTGCTGTAGGGTTTTGTGGGAGAGGAGTTTGATCAGATTTATGTCAGCTTCTTTTTCCACATGCGAAAATGATATAAAATAAAATCAAGTACAAATCTCTTTTATAAAGCAAATTTAAGAATTTTGAATTATGTTGCATCTGTAACATAGACTTAACTATGTTCTAGACACAAATATTAAAAATCATCTGAAGTCTCTGCTTACAAATTTTCTTTAGAAAACATTTACTGATTGAACCTGACTTGTTTTTCTATGTCACTGCAAAGACAAAGCAAATGCTGATTAAAGCAATTAAAAGTTTCCTTTGTTGGCAGAAAGAGATGTATTCAGATACGGCTTTTTTCTTTGTAGACATATTAATAAGCACCAGCAGATTGAAATAAAATCTGTCATGAGTTATATTTTTTTCTTGGACTAACTGTCTACTTCACATACATATTAAGAAAGATTTGTTACCAAAGCTTCCTTATATGTTTTCTATTTGTTGTTGTAAAACGGTAAATGTTGAAATAACACCAGATATATCAATCTGATATTATAATGCAATGCATCTGACAGCTGAAGAGAGGAAAAAAATGTAATGACTTATATAGTATTTGGAGTAGTGCATTTTTTTTCTTGTTATGGGTTTCTTCAAAAACACAACTGTGCTGTTTGGGTGTCTGCCATCACGGAGGGATATAAAGCATTATTGTGGATGGAGGATTCAGCTTTAGCAGAATATAAATTAACTGCCGTGTAAATATAAACATCAATTAAGTTCTGTCACTTGTTAAATATTTATTTACTAAAATGATTTAAGCAGAGAAGCTTGCTGAGGGGAAAATTGTCTGTTTCTATCTATACACTGCTGGTACCTCTTAGGAGCCTGCTCTGTTTCTATTGTTTCTTTATTTATAATCTCTTATGTGTGGTTGCAGAGGTTGCTATTTCAAGCAGCTGAAAATTTAAGGTGTATTTCTCGCCAATGCTGAGCAGTATTAGGCATGTAACTCCCATTAATGCTAATGAGAATTAAGCAGATAAATTCCTTCTTGCATTAGTGGATAAGTGGACTTCCATTTTCAAAGGTGACATAGACTTCATCTGTGCAGCCGGGACGTGATTGTACATGACAAGATCAGAGTAGTGCCCAGATACAGAGGGGAAGAATAAAACATCTGCAATGGATTTATCCTTTTACTCTGATTATCTCATCAGAATAGACTGTCAGTACCTTTCAAAAGATGGTTAGGCTTACACAAACTCATGGGCAAACATTGTTAAGTTGCATGTGCTCTTGGCTAGAAGACGTAAATAGAGACACGACATTCAGTAGTTCTTCAGTTCTTTCTCATAATAACAACATTATTCAAAAATGGGCTTCTTTTCACTTCTATTGTCATAAACTAAGTATGTCAGAATAGAGCCTCATGAAATAGAAGTTACAGAATGAGTCATTTATGCCACTGAAATATCCACATCATCATTTTTCTTTCCTGAAAGAATGATTCTCTTACCCCCATTTACTCTTTGTGTGACACTGGATCCCATATTTATTTGGCTTGGGCAGGTGAGAATTATTTCAGTAAAAATTTACATGTTTTTGAGAAATATCTATAAAAATGCAGAAGAGAAATCTAGTCCTATTCTGGAAATACAGATTGGATGCACATTGAGTGTCACAATGCAACTTTCTGGTTTATGAATTTACCTTAGACCAGGTTTAAAATACAGAATAGTTCCATACGATGTTTAAAAATGAGTGAGATAAGATACAAAAACATAGGAAGACACTGGCAAGTTCTAAGTAAGCATTGAAACGTTAAACTTACATGGGTAGAAAAAGAGCTCTTTGGAGCCATGTGAAAAATTTAAAAGGCAAATTAAAGTTTTTAAGCCTTCAAGACCACGCACATACTTACTCTTAGATTTACTTTCTAAAGATCTTTTTTCAGTACAACTATCCAGGTCAACATGGAAACAAATTAGTACATACAAACCACACAAAAAAACTTTAACTGGTCATTGTTTAAAGACCCAAGGGATAGGTTCCCAATTGCCATAAATACTGATTCCCGTAAGTTCTTTTTGCATTCCCATCTAAATTTTCAATAATGATAGCAATCACACAAACCATTCCAAAATCCTAATCAAATGCCTTCTCAGAGCATTCATAAAATGAAATGCTGATGCAGCACATTCTATTTAATTGAGATACACTCAAACTAGGAAGTCCGCTTAATCAGGACGTCTCTCTGGGAACAATTTAAGTCCAATGATACTTAATGGCAATGACTACTGCTTAATGTGGATGGCAATTCTGCTTAATTGAGATTTCTTCCAGTGATGTAGAGGTTTACAGCTCTGCACTTTTAAATAACTGAGACTAATTTTGTTATGTTTTATGTTTTCCTAAATGTATTTTAAGTAAAAGTGATGAATTGTATGGAATAACACTTGGAAAATGTTAGTCTCTGTAGCAAACAAGGCCTTTTAGCATTTAAAAACCTATCAGGGGCAAAGCAGGAGGAGATATGATAGAAATGTGTAAATTGAAAAGAGTAGTGTTAGAGGGAATGAGAAGTTTGTCTTGTAGGGGTTTTTTTATGTGTAGAAGCATCTAAGCTAAGTAGTTTTAGTGGATGAGGGCCCCAGAATTCAGTTCTGAATCTAGATCAATGTCTTCTGAACCTCTGAGTGTCAGAAAATGGGGAAGAAAATGAGAGAGGAACATAAGTTAACAATAAGCAGCATATATGGCACATCCACCCTGTACATATTGTGGAGGACAGGAGGAGAGATCTCTGAGGTGTCTCTGTGGATGTTCCTGACAAGGTCCTCTTGTGTAAGGTGTGCCATGAAATAAAGCAGAAAGAAACGTGTTTAACATGGAGCTGTTCAGTGAAGACCGGTGTGCAATAGAAAGGGGACCAACCACCTGAATAATGGGTAATGTAGAAAACTCCAGGATGGATGTTAAAGAGACAACAAGTACATGAGAGAGGGCTTCAAATCCTGCTCAAGACTAGTCACATCTTTAACCACATTGTGGAAGTAAAGTGGAATGCAATGTGTCCCTCATGGGTGCCTAATCTAATGGCTGTATGGAATCACTAATGAATGATATATTTGATCTGCATGAAAGGTCCCATCATCTACAGAGTACATGCATGTTGAACAAGTAGCCGAGATTATTATCATTTTACAAATGGCTGATGACCATAAACTGTTACTGCTTGACAGGACTACCATGCACCTGTGTTCAGCACACAAAAGCTTTCTAGTCTTGGTATCCAGAGTATGACTTGGGATGTGAAACCACAGACTCAAATGTGAGTCAGTGAGATTTTGTTAGAGCAGCACAGGCATAGGTGCTTTTGTTTAACAGTGAAGTTCAGTGCCATGATTAGGTGAAGAGATTGTCTATATTATGCAAAGGAAATCTTAGGAGAGTATATTGTTGAAAGAGAGCTTCTCTTCCAGTGAACAATTAGACTGGAAGGTTGCAGGAGGAATTACTAATTTAGAAAAAACAGTGGATCCCGCATATTGAGGAAATTACACAGCTATGACAGTTGACAAGCATATTCATCGCTTTAAGTCTAACCTGCTTAAAGCTTTTAAAAAAGCTTTGAGTAAATATAGTGCTTTTATGACAGTAGGACTGTATAGCGAAGAAATGCTGTCACATTTCACCCCACTATCTGCATATAGCTCTGCAAATGGTGCATAGCTCTCATCTTCAGCACTGGATATGCCCCTTCGCCTGTCCTATGATGAAATTGCATGTCATGCCAAATTTAGTGTGCTTGCTTTATGATGTGCACAGTGACAAAGAAACCTGCTACAGTCTTTAAAAAAGTAAAAACACAATCTTGTTTTTCCATAATACTGTACTTCTTTCCACTATTTCCTATTTGGTAGCTGCAGCACAAACTCTGAGAGGTGGAATTTAAAATATGACAATCTGTCAGGGCTACAAAAATCCTGAATAATCTGTAGCAAATCAACAACTTCCATATCATCAGCAAAGGAAGGTGGTTCAGACTTGTTGAACCCTAGTTATTATAGGCTTGAACAACTCCTGATATAGAGGAGAGATATGCATGATTATGCAGGCAAGCACAAGTTAAGTAAAGCTGACTCCTGCTCACTGCAAATCTAATTGACAATTTTGTTGCCCTTCTCTGGCTATTTAAGAAGAGTAGTGAGGTCAATGGTAATGACATGTCTCATGGTTGGAAAATGCCACCCACTTGGTTTCTTTTTACAAGGCATTGATTTCAAACTTCTAAGTTCAGCTTTGTTACAAGGAAAGCAGATTTTTTAAAAGCCTTGTGGAGTGAATTTTCTGCTTGTGCAAGGTGACAGGCTGAAAACTGCAGAGACTGAAATGCTTTGTTTTCACAGAAGAGATGCTGTACCTTTGCATTTTTTCTTTTAGTATTACACTAGCAGTTCAGTGTTTGCTTCCTCATGTTTTCATATGTACTTCAACCTTGCTCTTGTGAGCCCATTCCTAGGATGAAAGTTTCTACACCTTAGACTAAGTCTGAAGACTTATAAAAAAGCCCCAAATTAATGACATTTACAAGACTGGTAAAAGATTTTTTGATATTGTTTGTTTCAAAGAATGAAAATATAGCTTTTCTGTTGGGATCATCATGATTAACAAAAATAGAATAGAAAGAACTTTATTGCTACTCCCTGACACTTTGGATCCAGATGGTATTCAAATACTTGCAAAACTTACTGAATAAAAACCTGATTTTTCACCACGGGCCATTTGTAACCTTATTTGGTTGTACTGCCCTTCAAAAATCACTGGACAGTTTGTGAGCAGTGGTGATGAATACATTGTACACACACTTACTAAGGTAGAACTCTTTCACTGGAAACTGGATTTAGCTCCAACCTGTACACTTGTATTTAGATGCACAAAGGTAGATGGTTATGTGTAAGCTAATAGTCTGTCAAAGCAATTGGTAGAATTTAAAAAGTGACCAAAAGCATAAGTTAACAAAACATTAGTGTCTACTACTATTTAAGGTGTCTCAGAGTATTTGAGACAGTCTCATGTGCTGTAAGGCACAGAACTGTGGAAAACATACACCTTCTTGGAATGTCACACACTGAATGAAGAAGTCCTGTAATTTCAAGTGGTACTAGTTATTTATGATTTGGTACAGAATTGAGGCAGTTTTGGGAGCACTCTAAGTCTTTTTCAGTAGCTCTCCATTGCCTACAAGACAAATTCAGATAGATCCCTTAAATAATGGCACCTACATTTAGACAGATAAATTCATACGTACACCATCTGAAACCAAAGCCCATACTGGGTGTCTGAAGTTTTTGTAGAAATTTTCAATTATCTGGATGATCTTCAAGCAGTTTAGAATCATGTCTGAACCCAGCTAGCAAATATACTTCCTTGCACTAGAAGTAATGAAATGTGAGAGGAGAGAGACACTCTCTGACCCTAGTTCTCTGACCATGGAATACAGTAAGATTTCCATCTCACCTAAGGACTCACAAAAGTGAAACTTTTACCCTTTTTTTGTTGTCTGCATCACATTGAATAATCCCATACTCCATCTGGAGTAGAGGTGCTGTAGGTACTGCAAAAAATTATTCCTTTTGTAGAAGCATTGAACTCCTGTCTGCTTCTCCCCATCTTATGGAAAATTTAGAGAATTAGTAGTAGCATCTTTGCCTAATACCTTAGGATTCAGTGATACCTGTACTTCAGTAAGGCCTTTCACATTGTCTCCTGTAAGAGCGTAATAAACAAGCTGTTGATGCACAGCCTGAATGAGCAGTGAGGCGAGTTGAAAACTGACTGAACTGAGTCTAGAGGGCCGTGATCAGGGCCATCCAGAGGGACCTCAAAGGGGGTGAAATGGGCAGGTTGGAAACCTTACAGAAGTTCAGTGCAAAGTGTAAAGCTCTGCATGGGAGGAGATATAACCCTATGCATCCGTACATACTGGGAGACATCCAGCTGGAAAGCAGCTTGGCAGAAAAGGACCTGGGGGTCTTGGTGAACACCAAGTTCACATGAACTAGCACTATGCTCTTAATGCAAAGAAGGTGAATGACCACCTGGGCTATGTTAGGCAAAGAATTGCCAGCAAGTTGAGTGAGGTGATCCTTTCCCTCTACTCAGGACTGGTGAGGCCACACCTGGAATGCTGCGCCCACTTCTGAGATCCTCAGTACAAAAGAAACATGGACTTACTGGAGACAATCTAATGAAGGTCCACTAAGATGGAGCATCTCATTTATGAGGAAAGACTTAGAGAGCTGGGACTGTTAACCTGGAGCAGAGGGCTCAGGGGGGAATCATGTCAATGTATACAGATGTCTGAAGAGAGGGTATAAAGAGGAAAGATCCAGGCTCTTTACAGCGGTGCACAGTGGCACATCATGTGAAGAGGCAGTTTGCATAAACTGAAACACAGGAGGTTCTATCTGAACACTGGGAAATATTTTTTACCTTTAGGGTGACTGACCCTTGCCACAGGCTGCCTAAATAGTCTGTGGAGTCTCCATCTTCGGAGATAATAAAAAGGCATCTGGACATAGTTCTGGGCAACTGGCTCTAGATATCCCTGTCTGAGCAGGGTTCTTAGGCAAGATGACCTCCTGAGCAACCTTCCAACCTCAGCTATTCTGCATTTCTGTGATTATAGCACCAATCAAATATGTGAAAGACTTGGGTCCAAGCCTTCCTCTCTCTGATTTCAAGTATTAAACTTGGATCTTCCAGAAGTGAATAAACTTCTATCTAGGTTTGAGGTTCTGTATTTCAGGGTTAGTTACAAACCCTTGTATATACTTTAAATACCATGACCAAGGCTGCAGGGAGATAGATACAGGTCTTTTAACAGTGCACTACTCCCCTGTTGAATTGCACCTCTTTGCTCTGTGTCTTTTGGAGCATGCAGGTGCTAAGAAATTTATATTAATAAACACACTTGCAAGATTTATTGTGTCAAGTGCTTAACTTCACTTCTTGCTTTGAATAAAGGGAAGGTGCTTATCCGCACTGCCATGGGAAAAGAACTGATTCAGACATTTATAATCACTCCCTTGAATCTCTTTCTTGTTATGCTTTCCTACAGTGCAAACCAGCTTTCCCAGCTCACAACCAGTAAAATCCTGAGAAGACACAACTTCTCCACCAATTCCCAAATCATTTCAATCCTGTCCCTGTAAGTTGAGGGCAAATCAAAAAGCAGTCCAAAGACCCTTAACTACCCAGGCAAGATTAGAAGACACTCTACCCATTGCATTCAATATATGTTTCCAGGGCATGCAAAATATCTCTTTATTTTAACATTGTTAAGAAAGCAACAAATAACAAATAAGATTTCATTCTGAGCTCCAATGAAAATGGTCTGCTGTGGGTACTGAGCAAATTAGCAAACATTTAATTGAAACACAGCTCAGAGTGTAGACATGCCCATAAGCACCCAGGAAAACTTAGGTGTGTCTCCAGGGTTCTGTGCCAGGTGAGGAGGGGTTATTACATAGAATAATAGAATGTTTATATCTGCAGTTCTGCCAACTCTTCTTATACTCAAGAACCCCAGCCCTCAGGTCATGTGAATGTGCTCAGATTTCATTTTAAAAAGAAAAAGAAAGTTTCTCGCATCAGAATTGAACAGGAACTTGAAAACAAGAATTTTAAAGAGACAAAACCAAAACAAAAAGAGAGATAGAATTAATATATGTATGCATGTGTACCTTACATACGTACATATGTATACACACATAGCTAAAACTAACTCTGGTTATTAAGATGGTCTTTTTTTTTTTCTTTAAGGCCTTTCCTCATGACCTTTTACAGTGTGGGCTGATAAAACTGTCTATCAATCTTTTGATACAGATATATAGGTATATATCTTGTTGGTGAATTAACTTCAACCCATAAAATAATTAAATATTACCTTAACAAAGCTGTGAAAATCATTCTCCAAATTGCAGTTTCCTGATGCAATAGAGAGATGTGGGCTTGGTTTTACTGCCATGAGCGTCAAAAACTATAGGACTGCCAGTGTTATAAGAAGAAGCTAGTTTAAAGTTTCATCATTGCAGTCTCTCAGAACCTCATCTAACTTCAGCAAATAAAACCTAGGCTGTGCATTTACTAAAATGAAAAAATATATTGTCTACACACATTGTTTTATTGTTTAAATGGTTCTCATTCATGTTTCATTTCAATAATATTTCCCCAGCTTGTAAAGCTTATGTTTCATTGAGCTCCTCTTTAAATTCACAATGCATAAAACTGCCAGGTGGCCTAATAACAGAGTGCATTAACAGATTGAACTATAAATCAGATGGTTGTGTTCACATAGTCTAAAAACACCACTATATTCTTTCAGATCTGAGTTTGTACACAGATTCCTCAGAGAGTATGATTGCTTTCAAACATTAAAAAAGCCCATATAGCTCAATTTTAACACTAAGATTGATTTTATATTTCAAACATAAAATTGTTCTCTTCAATCCTGCAAGAAAATGTACACAAAATATAATCTAATTTTGACATAGGAAAAAAAGAAATGGCAAAAAAAGAGGGAGTTTGAATCTTTTCACCAATGCCAGAGTAAGAGTGTGACTCTAACTGCAAGTACACCTTGCAGCCTTTGTTACCACTGAAAAATACATGACCTGAAAGAACTGAACCTCTCTAAAAAGTGTCAACAACAATCACAGGTTAAAAATATTCAGTTGAGGGATGGATAATAGTTTCCCATGAATGCATTGATTGGCATCTTAAAATAACTTCTTCAGTGAGTTTCATTTTGGTTTCTCTTACTAAAATGAGGTAAATTTATTTCTGTGGCACTAGAAACACCAAATAAATTTGAAAAGGATATTATTTCATTTTAAAAACCTATAAGAATAGGAAAAGATCAGTATTTGTGGATTTGTATACATACATATCTCTTAATACATACCTATGTATAAAAAAAAATTACAGCAGAAATTATATTTTTCTGATATTTTGTTTCCAGGAGAGGAAAAGCAACAATGAAATCCAGCAGCTGAGGTTCATAAGATCATAGGATAATTCATGTTGCAGGGGAATTCAGGAGGTCATTTAGTCCAATCTTCCACTCTAAACAAGGTCAGCTGTGATGAGGTCAAACTAGGTCAAACTCAGGTCTTTGCGCAGGGTTTTTTTTTTTGCTTCAAAACACTGAATACACCATCTATTTTTCAGCATCTACTATTATTACAATTGGTACATTTGGTTAACATTTACGCATCAAGCCAGGCGAGTTGCCTCTTTTGAGAGGAAATATTTAGAAAAATAAAGGAATCACAATCTCGGTAAGAGCAAAATATTTTCTTGGAGTGAAAACTATAAATCTATATCCTTAAGGCGCCTATGAAGCAGAAATTCGTCAGAAATAGGGCACCAGAAATTACATAATGGCTATTCAAATAGCAGTGAAAGAGAATAGCAGCTCAGGATGCCAAGACATTCTCTGAATTTTATCTTTATTTTAAGGTTTATATCTTTGTATAAACCTGCACAAAATGTGTAGCTTTTAGAAAAGCAACTATTATCGTTTTCTGATGTTTAGAGGGGTTGTGTGTAATCTCTGGGTCAAAGGCCATGGATAAAATTTTTAAAACATGCAGAAGACTTAAACACAATATTATGTTTTAAAGTGTTACCTCATTCAAGTTCTGTGACTTTCAGTGCTGAGAGAGAGAATGGAATGAAAAACACAGAATATTTAAGACAGCAATTTTTTTTACAACCTCTGAAATGCTACCTCAAGTTATTTGGCCTAAGTTTTCTAGGTGATGCTTCCCATGAGAATATTTGCCTCTCTACGACATTTTTGCAGAAGGTACAAACGTTGCCAAAAGTGGAATCAAACTCCAAAATTAACAGTATAAAGGTACAACATTGAAACCCCTTTGTAGGTGCTCCCACTGTTAAAGGTTATTCTAGATGAAAGGAAGTTAATGTTTGTTCATCCTGTGAAAGTAGATAAGAAATCGAGAATGGGATTCCCCTCATGGTATCTTAGATACTTAAAAATCATTTTCTTAAAATACATGTACACAATCAAATAACTCCTTAGATAATTCCTGGGTCTCAGTTCCCTAATTTGTCACAATACTTCACTCCTAGACAGTTTGATTTGGTTTCTTTGTTCCCTCAAAAATAAAAAAGGCTTGATTTTGTTGATGGTTTGTGCCAATAGTCATTCCCAAAAGACAGACTAAGCAAAACTGAGACAGCCTTGCCTTTCTCTACCATATACAGCTCCAAAATGCTTTCTCAAACACTGTTTTACACCCTCCAGTCAGGCCTCAGGGTTTGAAATGCATCCTCAGATTTGTGTTATAAACACACCATCACAGTAACCTGCAACACAAGTTTCATGTAATTTCAAACTCTTTGAAATAGATGAAACAAAAATATAACAATAATGTTTTTGTTTTGCAGAGGTAATGCACAGGCATAGGGGTCATCTCTTCCAAAGTGCATCATGGATGCAAATTAGCTGCTTCAAATAAGTCTACACATAAACAGTGTGAAAGTGAACCTCATGGAAGTGAACTTCTTGTGTCACTTGGTCTGGATAAATACATTTACTAAGAGACTCCTCAAGAGCAGACATGGAGGCTGTTAGGGGTACTTATAGCACTGGTCTAAGTTACTAACAATGGCTTCTGTTACTCTTGGTCGACTGTAAACTGATCAGTTCAGACTTAAGCAATTAAACTGTAAATGCCTAAGACGAATGAGATAAATGCCATCATCAATGTATGTGACGACAATAAAAGGAGTTTGCACCTCATTGAGTATACAATAAACTTTGGGATTCAAAAAAATATGTTTAAGATTAGAAGAATTACATAATTATTAAAAAGTTAAAAACGGCTTAAAAGTAACAGGTGGTGAATAAGAGATGCAGATGAGCACAAAATTGCTGACTTGGGGACTGTTCTTACAACAAGCTCTTGATTTACATTCTCTAAACCCAGAAGCTGTATTTAATTTAGCAGTTCATCCTGTTCTGGTCTCCAGTGTCTTCCTCCATCTACTTAAAGGCATTTTTCTACAAACATTACATTTTAAATAAGTGCTTCAAAATCCACTGTGCTGGTTGAGGTTGCACAGGCACAAGCTAAGGAAGGAGCTGTGTCAGTCACTGTGCTTCATTTTCCTGAGAAACAAAATGAAAAGAAAATTATTAGGGAACTGGGTGCCTCTTTATACTGTAGGTAGACTAATGTAACACAAAAAAATCACAGACACTGCTATAAAAAAAAAAATCTGCTTTTACTCCAGAGATCCGAGCTTAAAAGGAGACACCAGAGGCTCAAGCAATCTTACTGAATGATCATAATAAAACCACCAAACTGGGAAGTTGAGTAATTGTTTGTATAGCTACCCCACAGATTCACACCTGCCTGCCAAAGGATTGCAATTTAAATGCTTTTACTCTCACAAGGTCAATTGTGGTTAGTTCTCTTGTTGGGACCCTGGAGCATGTGTTGGAACAGAACAAATGAATCAGGCCTGTAATATGCAGACTTCAGCTCTTTACCATCTGACTGTACACTGCTGAGGTATCTCTGGTTTTTAAACAGAGAATACTCCTGTATAGAAGAAATCAAGGTAAAGAACTCATAACATTAGAAATGCACATTAAAAGAAATACATTATAAACTTGGAATGGTGATATGGTGACACATTCAACCTTGTTACAACCGCTTTTTTCCCATTCTTACAACATTCCACACACCTGTAGCTTTTCACGTGATATGGGAAAAATTTCTTGTTCAAAGGTATTAAAATATTCAACAGCTGATATTTACAGTTACAAGTGTTGCAAAGTGATGCCCCTTAGCAATGCACAACATGAAATTTAAATAATGATGATCGTAAGAAAGTTTAGAACAAAGGAATGAAGTTGAGTTAATGACTGCAATTTGCAATTGCTCAAGCCTTTGCAGAATTTTATTTCTTCATTTTAATTTGCATTTATACAGGAACAAAAAGTATCTCAGCACATGTACCTCAGGAAATTATTTACAAATCCAGTTCATCTGTATTCTCAAAATAACCAGCATCTTTAGCATATGTTATTGGATAACTGTGAAACTCAAAGAGTAGCTGAAGTCCACATATTGTTCTAGGAGAAGTATTCATTCTCTGATGCTACTCTATTCTTAACTCGTCTAATTTCTTCTTCTTGGTGCCCAGAAGCCCTTTACCTTTTGTTCTGTTAAAACAGCTAGGACTACAACTCACAAATTTTAGAACATTCCAGTCATAATGGTCATGCTGAATTTGTCATCCCTCCACAAAGTGTCCATGCAAAAATTAGACAATCTAACTAACAATGACACAAGTTGTGTATAAAACCTCCCTCCCATTTTCAGAGTTATGATGCCTAGTGCCTTTCTCCATGTTTTGCATTGCAGCACACAAGGCACACAAATTAATGATGCAACCATAAAGCATGCTGAGATGGTTGCCAAAATATATTTTTGTTCCTTTCGCTTATCGTTTTCAGCTAATGCATTCTTGATATCTAACATTCAATGCAAGTATTTATTCAGCTTCATTTAATTTCTTATTATGTCCCACTCTTTTGTCAATAGTGCTTTTGGAGAGAATATTTTCAATGCTCCGCACAGTAAGTACTGCTGATGTCTTGACAGAAATTGGTATATTGACGCCAAATTGTGGATATCGATCTAAATTTGTTTCTTGCCTGTACCAAATCAAAGAGGCATTATACACATTGTTGCTGCCAGTGCTGTCCTGTGCTGTACTGTTCTGGGCTGGAATGTCTTTTTATTGCTGAACCATAGAACCAGTGATCTAGAGCTTACCACGGATATTCAACTGATATTCATTATTTGCTCTCAAAGACCAATTCATATTTTTCCTCTGATTTCATGAAGAGCTTGTAGCTTATAAATAACTTATAAAGTTCATAAAAAACTTCAAAAGAAGACAGGAAGAACAAGGATTTCAGTGTAGGGATCTGTGAGGGTACGAAGTTTTAGTTGCTCTCTAGATATGCAAAGATCTGTGCACCCGCAGCAAATCATAGCAATGAGATGCTGTCAATGTGTACCACCTTCAGCCAGGAGCAATCAAAGTCAGTGGAATGCAACACGTGGCTCTAAATGTGCAAGTAAAGGTTGATACAGGTAAGAAATGTCACAAGTGTACAGAACAACTCAGGAGGCCCCATCTGACCTACTTATATGAGTTTTGGCATTTCATGTGGAAACGGCATGGTCGAGTCATGATCACAATAAAGAAGAAAAAAAAAGAAAAGAAGAATGTTTTAAAGAGGTAACTTAAAGCCAGACAGCCTATTTCATGCAGTCTACTGGATCATGAAACATACCTGAACAAACTTTCAAGCAAACCCTAGAGCAGAAAGTTGTTGCCTCTGTTGATAATGAAAGGATTACAAGAAATTTACACAGAGATGAAGAAAGCTGACAGGATAAATATAACTGGATTTTCTAGGAAGCAGCAAAACCAAAGAAACATAGACAGTGAAAGGAGAGAAGCAAAGGATTATGGAGAGGCAAGCATCAGTAGATAAGAATATAACAAGAGAAAGGCAACTTAGATATTAGTAGTGTTAACACAATAAAACCAACTTGCAGAGGCAAGGGCAATATTGAAAAGCTACACAATTCTACTTAAACTGGAATGTCTGAGACCAAAAATGCTCCTGTTCAGTCAGAGGATAAGGCAGCTGTAGGCCAGTGATGGAAATATTATGCTCCAAATGTCACATATTAAATATCAAAGTATGGGAAGGGAGTTCCTAAGCAAGCATTTGCTTAAGGGAGAAGTGGAAGAACAGATAGAAAGCTTTGAAGGTCATAAGCCTCTAGAATCAGAAAGAAATGAATACCAAAAATGCACAGACAACATCTACCATACACTTATTTAGTAAATTAGGCAATGATGACTATTCACAAAGACATATGGACAAGTAATCTGTTATGATCCCAAATTCCAGAAAAAACAACCTATTAAACCATCACCCCACCTGCCTAGTTAGTCATTGGAAAGAAATGTTATTACATAACTTACTGAACAAGCTGCAACTTCTGGAGGAAATGCTACTAACAGAAAAAATAATTAAAAGGTTTCACAAGCAGACAACATGCAACTGAAAAGATTTTAATTCTAGAATGTCATCCTATGTTGCTCAATTTTTTTCCCTTAGTAGTATCCTGTTTAGTTTTTTTGGGGTGCTGTACATATTACAAGCTCTTTGAGACCAGGAAAATTAATATAAACACCGACACTACAGGGGTGTACTCCCATTTATGTAAGTGGGGAGAAATAAATTTAGGCAACAAATTATTCTAAAGTAACATCTAAAATAAATTCAATATACAATGAGAATCATGTCTCAGCATAGTTTCTCTCCTTTGATAATGAGTGACAGGTGACCAAGTCAGACATAGCATGTTTAGATCTTAAATGCCTAAATTAGAAAGATAAAACCAACTCAATTCTCTGGCTTTTTTTTTTTTTTTAGCACTAACAGTGCAGTTCTGATGTTTTCTTGGGGCTTCTGGGCCTCCTGCAATACATCTAACTGAACAGAATTCAACAGGCCAACAAATCAATGGCAAGGTCAAAGCAATGAGTTAGGAAAGCATTGTTTGCCACAGATTTCTGAAAGGCCAGGTGAGAAGAAAAGGCAGTAGTTGAGGGATGAAAAGTATGGATTCATCTTTTCTGTATCTTTTTACCTCTAGAGAAGACCCTTGCAATTATCATAGAAATTTGTCTTTTATTCTGCCAGTTTGAACTTACCAAATAGTACAATGGCATAATTCTCTGTAGTTTTCACTTGGGCTTTTAGAAAAACCAACAGTTATTGTTTTATATCAGGTTGCCTCTTTCCTGGCACAGAAGTAATTTTGAGCCATACTGAGATAGTATGTCCTCTCTGATACTCCATTGCTATATCTGGCAGGATTAGACTCTGACATTTGTAGTGAATAGTCTCAGACAGCTGAGAAGCTGGCACAGGTGGCTTTCTGCACCACTGACAGACAATTTAAGGTTCTTCAGCTTACATTGCTTGGGGGAGTTTTTCAGTGGTACATTTTTGGAATGTCTTCATTATTTTTTAACAGAACACTGTTGAGTTTTTTCAGTATCTGCCACAGTTCGGGAATGAACACACCAGACCTGCAGGGTCCGAAGCCCAGGTTTGCAGCTCCAAGGAAGGTTTAATTTATTCAAAATGGTGGGCTTTTTAAGGGGTAGGCTGGGGAGGTTTCTAGAATGTGGGAAGGGTTAGGTAAAACTAGGGTGCTTGATAGGTAAGGTTAACTTGAATATGCATTTAGGGGAGAGGTTTTACAACAATGGAATAATTGGGAAAGGAGGGGGAAATGCCCAATAAGGAAGTGGCAACTAGTCCAAAGGGGTAATGTCCGTAACAGCTAGATGAAACATAACTCCAAACGAAGGCATCAAACTAATAATTGGTTTTAGCTTACAGTCTCTGCAATATAGTCCTTAAATAAATGTAGCCTCTGTGTCTTCCTCAGTCAGGAATCCTTCTTTACACATAGTGTAGGCTTCCTCCTCGTCCTGGCCATCTCCACAAATATCCAGTGATATTTTACATAAGCTCTGGTGTGACTGTTAGTGAATTGCCTCTAATGCAAATATACATAAGAGATTGCTAAATGTATGTTACCAGCCATTGTGACTTGCACTGTATCCTGTCACCCTAAGTATTTCTTCCTTTGAAAAGCACTATGAGTTGTAACAAAATACAATCCCTCTTTAAAAGGTCAACACAGTGGAAAGTCACCATAGTCAGACTGGAATAACTGCACAAGCTAACCAGGTTGAACTTGTTTTGTCTGAATGCTAATCAAATCTGTATCTTTATATAAACTTTTGTGCTTGCTTAGCCTTGTTTTAAAAAGAACACCTTCTAGCCGCTGGGATCAAATCCAGTTTTACACAATTTAAGGATGAATTATATAAATATTGCATAGCATGAAGATGAAAAGTGGAATTACACTTCTAACAGTGAGCATATTTATCCCAAAATATTACTCAATAACATAACCACAACAGTAATGATTTTAATTAAAAATACCTTCTAATCACTATGTGTTTTGGAATACGGAAAGAACATCTCTGCCACAAATATATCACATGGATGCACAGAATAACAACCATTTTCAGGAAGAAGAAAATGATGCTGTTATTGCTGGTTATTCATCACCTTTAAGGTGTAAAATGCATCACATGTTTAGATTGGAAAAAAAGGAGTAAAATTTTATCTTTACTGACTTTGTTATAATTACAGTATCTAATGTTATAAAAAATATATGTTGATATTAAGAACCTTCCTTTCAACTTGGATTACGTACCAGAGCCTTACAAGAAATCAGTCTCAGTGTATCAGGCTATGTATCTCGAACTTGAAATTGTTTCTTATATTAAAAAACATAGTGTTAGAACAATCAGAGAAGTGTTTTCATCGCATTTGGAAAGTTTTAGACATTAGGGTTCAGCTTAAGATATACCTCAGCTATAACCTAGATTATAACCAAATCTGCTCCATTAAGACAGAAAATGATGAAAAACAAATTATTACTCCTTATTCACACTGTATGGTGAGACATTCAGAAATGAAAGAATGAAAATCACCTTTGTCCAATAAACTCTATATAAATTAGAAGTTAGTTGTTAAAACACTGTACAGAGTGCATCAGAGTGAAGGCCAAGCATTGGGTAGCTGAAATAGGAAAGAAAAGTAACCTTTAAGTGTCTTGTCTTTCATGTTAATAATATCGAACTTAGTGAGTTCTTTCCAATGTTTTACTTGCAGAGCAAATATTTTCTCTTTCAGTTATTGAACTCGTGGTGTGATGTCAGCTAACAGCATCTTCAATTTCTTTAACTAATGAATAAAGAGCACCAGAAAAGTGATGAACTATTACAAAGTTTTAAAGGAAGGTGAAACAAATGAGTTTTACATGTAGTTCAGAGGCAAAATTCAGCTGACCTGGCTGGAGAATACTCAGTGTCTGGAAATACACAGAAGGGAAAATGTTCGGGGAAACTAGCTCCTGTTTTCATTTTTACTATGTTAATAATTAGCAATAACAATTCAGAAAGACGTTTAAAGTGTTTCTGAATTTATCACTAATCTGGCATTTACAATTTCAGGTGCACTCATTGTGTGTTTTGCTTCCTAGTAAGGATCTAAGTACAATTATCAGTGAACTTGAAAATTTTAAATGTGATGGAGTTTCAAAGAGATCCATCTACTCTAATTTAGGTGTCTAATAGTAGCTTATACTTTAGTAGCCTAGCTACTGCCTTACAGCCTCCTTGTGGAAGCCAAAAGCAGAATTTGGAAAGAAATTGTTAAGTGTAAGTGTTAAGTGTAAGTAGTCCACAGACATTATAGTGACTTTTCAGAATATTCTAAGTTCCTATGAATAATATCATGCACATATGTACTACATGTTCAATCAAAGGAGTGGTTTGCAGTGAGGCATTTTATCCATCATTAGAAATAAGTTAAAACAGCAGAAGGAAGAAATTAAGCAAATAACAGAATAAGAATCTTGATAAAATTCACTTGCTACACAGCTGGAGACTGTACTATGATGCACAAGTACACATAGACAGTGGGTATTGAGTGTGCAGTTTGATCTTCAGCATTTACTACATAGATATTAACCATGCAGTATCGAAGGTCTCTTTACATTTATGTTCTTTCTCAGGTTGACAAGCTACTTACTGTAAGTAACCTTACTTATTCTTTAGGGCACTTCAAGGAGACAAATATGTTGTTTTCACTCCTATAACCTAAAGTTCCAGAAACATATTCCTTTTAGAACAAGTAGAAAAATGCAAATCTAGGATAAATCCTAGCTTGTGATAATTCAAACACTCATATTTTGCCCATAAAATCAGAAATAAGGGCACACAGAAATCAGAGACCTTCAACAAAAGAGTGGGTGGCTGTGGGGTATGAGGGCCTGGAGACCTTTAGGAGAAAATAGGAATACAGTATTCTTCGGTATGAGGACATGTGAGCAAAACTAAGTGTAATTTATGACACAGCTTGAGTTGCTTATTCATGGAAGTAGGTACTAAGGGAAAAGACTGAGACTTTTCTTGTTTGGTACTTTTAGACTACAGCTTGATATGACAGAAATGCAACAATTTTTCTATTCAGTGCTTCAACATTATCAACCTGAACCTGATAACTATCTGATTAAGTAACATGCAATTACTAAGAGTTATGCACCTCCATAAACTTCCTTTCTGTGCGACTTTTAACGGACTCTATATCATGTTCAAATACATTTAATCAGAAATGTAATGTAAAACTATCTTTCTATTGCAGTATAAGTTAGAATAGAGCCTTTTTTGGATTTAAACAAATATTTGCATCACTCAAAAAATTGACAGCGTACCTGTATCATCACTACAGAGAAATATCTAGTCTGTCTTCTGGTGCATAAAGTTTTTGCAAAAGAATGGCTTCTTGATAATAATGACAATACAGTTCCCAAAAATACTTTGATGTATCATGAGCATAGCTCTTAAACAGTATCCAGAACTTTGTCTTTAACTTTGTGTTATAAGCTAACTTTTGGGAGCATGATGAATTCAGCACCTGTATTAGAGGCCTCATGCATGAACAAATTAAAGCATAAATGTTATCAAATATTTGGCAATTTATTTGCAAACAATTTTTTTCCTTTTTTTTTTTTTTTCCTTAGCAATGAGATATAATGATGACACTGTACCACAGATTTCTTTTAATTTGCCAGAAAACCTTACCTGATCCTACGTGACTCTTGTCTGGTATAATATTTCTCAATTACTTCTTGGATGCACATGCCACAGTGCTTATTAAAAATGATTAGTGATTAGTGAAAACAACTGGCTTATTAAGGAAAAAGAAACTTCCATAAAAGAGGGGTTTGGAGGCTGTAGCAGGACTTAGGAGTCAACTAAGCCAACCACAAAGTCTCAGGTTGGTTGTATCATATAATTTTGTGAGTTGCAGGTAATAGTGTGTTTTAATAAGTGCAGTGAAGGTGTTTCTAATGTACTTTTCTTGAACAGCTCTTCAATAATGATTTAATACATACTACAATAAAGGAGCTTGTACATGGATTTAATATGTTTTATTTTATTGCACTCCACTTTATCTCAACCAATTTTCATCCTACTTTATCTCAAGTGACGAAACATTTTCTGCCTGTAAGCATGATAAAAGCATTTCAGTGTTTCAAAGTGATAGTTAAGGAGTTCTAAGAATATATATATTCTTTCTTTGCCTGTGTCTAGTCAACAAACACATAATAATCTCTGACTGGTTAGATTACAGTGCATTGCAATAGTGTAACCAGTTTGCAATGGCAGCTCTATGCGAAGGGATGCCTCACTGAAGGCTAACAACTCTATCTGAAATAATTCTCCAAACTGTTTTGTCTCTCATTATCCAGATAAGAAATTCTCCCTCTGAAATGCCACCTCCCCCAGCATTTTCTCCTCTTTTTTTAGTTCTTCCCCCCTCCCCGCCCCCCCACTTTACCTTTCCATTTGGAAGATCTTCATTTCCCACGTAGATTTTGGGAGGAGCTCTAGATTTTCAAACTCACGTTCTTCTTACCTACCTGCAGATGACAATTGCAGCTTTCTTCTACATGGTCTTCCCACAGAGGCAATTTTTATACCTGACATTGCTTTCTTCTGCCAAACTATCAATGTGATATTCCTTAATAGGGTTCTTTGATATCATATTTTGTTTTAAAATCAGCATGGTCATAACTGAGGATCTCATCTCATTAAAGAAAGAGAGGAAGAAAGTGGGAAGAAAAGGAACAGAGAGGCTGGGATTGGGAAAGACATCATGGTTGTTACTCTTGAAAGTGGCAAATCAGAAAACAGTGTCAATTACTTATATCCTTATCCTATATCCTTAAAGGGTAGAGTTCTCATCTCCCTCAGTTTGAACCACAGTATTTAAACCAACTGCTCCTGTTCTAAAGGGAATGAATATTCCACAACGGAGAAGTGGACTTCACATCTCACATTTCTTGCTTTCTCACCTACTTTGCAAGAGTATATAAAGCTTGGGGAAGGGAAGGATTGATAAAACCATCTTCATAGTGGTAAAGACCAAAATTCTGGGCTCTGCTTTCGGTATTATTCTTGGATTTGACACAGGTGTCTAATATTTTTAGCCTACCTTGTAAATGACAGTGTCATCACAGCACACATTGTACTGTTGTACAATATTTCATGCTGGGAACCAATATTCAACTTTCCACCATTCAGAAAAATTGGTTAAATTTTCTTTTTAAAAATACTTTGAATTTACAAAAATAGTCAACAACACTGAGAAAATTATGTTCTTTATAATAAAACTTTTAGGTAAGAAATTTAGAAAATTTCAAAATTAATCTTTCTTACAATCTGAATTATCAGAACTATGTTCATAGTAATTTATACAGTAACTGTGGATCGTATCACAGAAATTTTCTTATAAGTAGAATTATTATATTCAAGCAGAAAACACTCATCTCCTGGTAGTTATTAATAATTAATTGATGTGGTATCAGGAAACTGCTTATCAATCTACAAGAAATAGTAGGATATGGAATCTGTCCTGTAAGGTTAAAAAGATACAGGAAAACCAACAATCCCTGGGTAAACCAGTAATACATAACCACTACAGTATATTTCCGCTGCCTTAATTTCTGGTTGTTATTTTGGTTTGTTTATTGGTGATTTTAGGTTAGAAGAATGACTATCGGACATCAGAGTAACTTTTCAAGTCTTTAAATTATACAAAACAGTTTTCTGAGCCCTTCAAACCTTTTGGCTATTCTTGATTCTGGTAAACAGTATAGATACTTATTAATTGACTTAACAGTGTAAAAAGGGCGTGTTTTATGTGAAAGAAGAAGATGGAGTAATGAGAAAGAGGCTAAGCAGGAGAAGAAATAATTACCCAGGCAGATATCAGCAGCAGATGGTGATTTCTACTGGGAAATACATACAAGGATTCAGAGAATGAGTACTGTATTATGGGGTTTTTAAAATCTGATGGCAGCACTAACTTCTCTCAGAAAATGGATGTTGAACTCTATCTCAATGTTTTAGCAGAGACAGAACAGTTAAATTGAAAACAACAAGCAGTCTATGGATAACTTTCACTAGCACTTATGCTGTCCATCATGTATGCTGAAGCAAAGACTTGAGAAGGTAAAGAAATGATGCAAGATGATCAAGACGGTAAAAGAGAAAATTTTAATGGATTTGCACACTCAAAATCTGGTGATGGAAACTCAACCTCAACAATTTAGGGACTGCAGCTGAAAACATACTATTGAGACTCCCGCTTCTGTTCCTTTCGCTTTGGAAATGGAGCTCACTCCATCAAGTTACAGCACCTCACGGGCTGATATGATTTGGTGCAAACAGATGCGGAGGCAAGCTACACATCTGCAAGTGGCACGAACAGTACTTGCAAGCTGTCTGCTCTTCCTTCTCTCTGCCGTAGGTTTCCAGTCTCTCAGTGCTAGCAAGAAATATCAAGAGTTGCATAAGAGCTTTGACACCAACTCTAAAATTATGCTTTTTTTGAACTGAAGGAAATAACATTATCAGAATAGGATATGCCAGCTTTAATAACTAAATCTCACTGGAAAGCTTATGAAAGCTCCTAAAGAGCAATCTTCCCAAATGTGTGTGATATGTTAACTATCTTCTGTACTTTTTCATGCAGTTTACTTGAGGAAAGAAAGATATAATTATGGCAATTGTTTTTGTGAAAATCACATGTTTTCTGTGATTCAGAAGTATTTTCACTTAGTTTTCCAAGTGCAGAAGCAGTGCTGCTTGTTAGTGATTGTACTGTTCATATTTATCACGTGACATTACAGTAGATCCCAGAGGGTTGTAATCAGTGGCATACTGCCTAGTAGGAGGCCTGTCAGTAGGTTTGTCCCCCAGGGTTCAATACTGGGCCCAGTATTGTTTAACTTATTCATCAATGACTTGGTGAAGGCATATGTGCCTCCTCAGTGAGTTTGCTGATGACTGTGAGACACTGGATTTGAATCTCATGGAGAATTATTTAATTATTGGGTTGGAACCAAGTCAAGTGTCTGTGTGGGGGTGAGGGCCAGTCCGTATCCCACAGGGAAGCCCCAGAGCTCACATGGCAGGAGCAGCTGTTGGTCAAAAGGCAGCCTGGGAGCTTGTCCACACCATGCCCGCTGGAGCCCCCCTAACCCAACCTCTGGTTACCACCCCTCACTCTGGCCCAGAGCCACAGTGTGGTCAGTGAGCCAGAATTCCCACCTGGGTGGAATGGCCATGGGGCCAAAGCACATAAATACAGCAACACGAGGTCTCCATCTGGCTCTTTCTGTTTTTCGGGACCTGTCACCTCCCATGTGAAGCTGGACTTCCACAGGACTTTTTGGTGGTAGCTATTCAATAATCTAGTTTTCTTATTCTCTCTTATTACTCTCTCTTCTTCTGTATCTTTACTCCTTTTCCTTGTATTAATCTCTTTTCATCTTTCTTTACTCCTTTTTCTTTTCTTAACCTCTTTCTTTCTTTACTCTTTTAATCTCTTTTCTTACTTAATATTTTGGGTAACTTAAAATGGTGGCTTGGATTTTGTTGGGTTATGTGAATTAGCATGTGCTAAGTCTTTGCTTTGGTGGAATGCTTCGTTTTGGTTGTATGTTACCCTTTTAAACTTTTGCCAAAATCCTTATTTTCTCCCATGTTTACTAAAATTATCAGTAAAAGTATCTCCTGAGAAAACATGCAGTGTTCTCTCTTTACGCTGTCTCAAGGTATTAAAGAACTGAAGGCTCTGCAAAAGTTTAGCTGGCAAACTTTTAGAGCCTTATATATTTCTGAAAGTAAAACTCCTGGTTGAGCTTGTGGTTCTGTGTCTGGAGTCTCACAGTGACACAAAGCTGGGAGGAGTGGCTGATACCCCAGAGAGCTGTGCGGCCCTTCAGAGGGACCTTTACAGGTTGGAGAGATGGGCAGAGAAGAACTGTCTGAAGTTTAACAAAGGCAAATGCAGGGTCCTGCAAGTGGGGAAGAATAACACCAGGCACCAGTACAGACTGGGGCCCAAACTGCTGGAAAGCAGCTCTGAGGAGAAGGACCTGGGAGTCCTGGTGGACAAAAAGCTGTCCATGAGCCAGCAGTGAGCCCTGGTGGCCAAGAAGGCCAGTGGTACCCTGAGGTGCAATAGGAAAAGTGTAGCCAGCAGGTCAAGGGAGGTGATCCTGCCTCCCTACTCAACCCTAGTGAGGCTACACCTGGAGTGCTGTATCCAGTTCTGGGCTCTTCAGAACAAGAGAGACATGGAGCTCCTCTAGTGGGATGAGCAGAGGGGTATGAAGGTGAATGAGGAACTGGAGCATCTCTCTTATGAGGAAAGGCTGAGAGAGGCTGGGTCTGTTCAGCCTTGAGAAGAGACAACTGAGAAGGGAGCTCATGAATCAATACAAGTATCTGAAGGAAGGGTGTCACGAGAAAGGAGCCAGGCTCTTCTCTGGAGTGCCATGCAATAGGACTAGAGGCAATGGGCAGAAACTAGTGCACAGGAAGTTCCATCCGAATATGATGAAGAACTTCTTTGCTGTGTGGATGACTATGCACTGGATCAGATTGCCCATAGAAGCTGTGGAATCTCCCTCACTGGAGATACTTTTGATGCAGTCCTGTGCAATATGCTCTAGGATGTCCCTGCTTGAGCGGGGAGGTTGTATCAGATGACCCACTGTGGTTGCTTGTCACTTCTGACCTATTCTGTGATTCTATGATTTCTGTTCCCTATTCATTCTCAGTTGTGACCACTTAAATACACAAAATATTCCTCCTAAACACAAAATATAGGTATAGAAGAAAATCATTAAACCTCAAAATCCATATCTGACTTTTAGTTATTTTTACATGAGAGTTTCACTTTTATAAAATAGGACTTTACTTCAAATTCTGTATTTCTATTTATCTTTTAAAGACAATGTTTATTTTTCATAAAGTGGGGAACTCCTTGCTTTTATTTTCACTAAGGTACTCTGCAATTCCCTGAAAACTGTAGTGTTTGCAGTTATCTGAGTTCAGCTTTGACTTTAATGCTCTTCCAGGTACAGTAGCTTCACCTTACCTTCTTTGAGGTAGGAGTCATCTCATTGATTGTCTTGAGTAAAAGGAAATGGCTCATGCATCTTTCGAACATTATAACAAATGTCCTTTTGCATTATAATTGAATGGTGATTGTTGTGTTCAATCAATGAGAAAGGTTAAGGGAGCTCCTCTGCCAGCATTTTTAATGGAGAAGTCGATTAAGATTCAGTTTAATCATTCTGGCTGCTTCAGAATTAAAGCAACAAAGACCATCAATGGCACTATAATTACCAGTCTTTCTGTAAGTTTACACTGCTATTTATGCAGCTATAAATTTTGTTATAATGCACAATGCGACCAGGTTAACTTGCTTTGTTTGTAATGCAAAATATTTCCCTTAATTGCATTGTGGATAAGAAATAGTTATGATGAAGTGTATATAATTCAGCCTAATAGAAATGAGAAAAAGTAAAACCAACCCCTCTGTAGAGTCTGATTGAGGTGAATCAGCCTGATAGCTTGTGTTAAATAGTTTAAAGTCATGGCCTTAACCTTGAGACACTAGAGACATATTTTACTTCATTGAACATGGAGACTAACATCACTCCCAGGTGAGTAAAAAGGGTCAAATATATTATTCTAATCCCTGTTCCAAACAGAGAAAAGGTCATTATACACTACATACTGCATGCTGCCAAAGAGTGAAAAATTCACATTGGGGACATGGGTGCGAATCTATTTTAGACGTGGCCTTTAAAATGTTACTGAAATGAATGATTATGTGGTTTGGAACAAGGAAAAAAATCTTGAAATTGATCTCGTTTATTAATTAGTTTGAGCTTATAAAGGTCTTACTATAAATAGCTGGAAGACTAGAAGAAATTGCTCGTTTCAAATGAAAGCAAAGCTATAAAAAAATTGTTTTCTTGTAATATTAATACCTATAAGTATGGTTATCCGCTTAATGATTCTGAATAAAAGATGACAGGATTTCTTGATTTTCCAGCTCTTCCGGTAAATTAGAGACACAGGATATTTTTGCTATTTTTTTTCCCCTCTATAGGAATTTCATTTAAATGGCATTGAGGATATTTTTTTCTCCACAGAAAGGGACAAGTTTTGACCAAACTTCTTCCCAACCTAGAAACATGCTCTCTCCATGCAGAAGCACAGTTTTCAGAGATCACAGAATCATAAAATGGTTTGGGTTGGAAGTGACCCTAAACATCATCTAGTTCCATTGGTAGGGACCCTTCCACTAGAGCAGATTGCTCAAAGCTCCATCTAACCAAGCCATGTAAAAGAGAAAAACATTCCTTCAATCTGTATAGCCAGGTAGAGGGTAGGTTTTTTCCCCTATTTTCCCCGTACTTTATTGAAACCTCTACTTCCAGAGTGAATTGATTGATTTTTTTTTTATTTCCTGTTAGCTAGAAAAGCTATTTATAAAAATGCACGAAGACCAGAAACAGTTTAGTTGGTTTTATATGGGAATCACTTGGATTCAGACTCAAATATCAGTTTCAGAGAAATTAATTGCAGCTCAACTAAAATTAAAAATTCCTTCCCTGTGATTCGATAAAATATTATTGTAATTTTTCATATCAACTTTTATGATTCTTTATTTCTGTTAATAGCATATTTTATATGTAGTAGTTGTGTGTCTTAACTAAAAATGGATTGTATTGTGCCTGTAGCTTATAGTGTGCTGTTGTCCTAGAACAGCTTCTCTTTCCTTTTCAGCAGATCATAAACTAGTCATAGAGGATCATCTGACTAATAGCAGTCACTGAATGACAATTAAAACAAATTAAAATATCATATCACAAAAAAATTATTCAGGACAGAACTCCTGAGCTTGTTATTTGTTGCATAATTTAGTCTTGGAAAGCTGGACTTGAAAGTGTAATCAAAGATATTGATATATACAAATCTGGACCTCCTAGCTGTAAAACTACATGTACACATGGTAGCAAGATACAGTTCTCGAATGTACTTCTGTATCAAACCATCTCTTTCAGTAGCAGGAAATTGTGAAAACCCCCAAAGGAAGACAATTTAAAAGTATAACTCCTTAAGGGTCTCCAAAGAGGTAAAGACAAACATGTAAATCAACTGTTTATGAAACATTCATGTTTGAATTTAAAAGACGTATCAGTATACAGTGAGCATCACTGATACTAAGTCAGGAGCTTAATCCTCTAAAGAAAACAAAACTCATACAGTGCGTAGGCAGCCTGGCATAGTTCCTCCAGATTTTATACATGTAAATTAGGGTGCGGAGGCTATACTTAATTTAAAAATAAGATTGACTAATCTATTTGAGTGCTTACTGCCTTGTAAGCAGAGAAAAGAGTTTTGTGCCAGAATGGAAATCATATGGGCCGGGAATTCCCCTTCTGTTGACCACAGAAGGTATAGGCATAATCCATCAAGAACAGAATGCATGCCATACTTTGTTCATTAGCATTTAAAGAGGCTGTTTGGCATCAGACAACAAATACAATTCTTGCAAGAACTTGGCAGCAGACTGTTTGTCAGTTAATGACAATCCACAGCTTTTTCAAGGAAATGCTAAATGTTCCCAGGGCTATTTTTGAATTCTTTTCAGCATTAAGCTTGAAGTGGGGCTAACACATTTGTACAGCAGTGACCAACTTCCCAGAGAAAACATCAGTTCTGAACCTGAAATTGAAACAGATTTGTTGGCAACACATCAACAAATTGTGATGGAATTACATGATATGTGATATCACATATCTTATCTTTACATTTATGCATTTCCCAAAATACTCCCATGTTTAGCATCTCCATAGGCTACAGTCTGGAAAATGATGCATGCTATTTAGGACTTGGATGTCAATACAGATGGTGTGATAAGATACAAAGAGAAAGAAATATTAAAAAAAAAAAAAACAAACAAAAACCAAAAGCCCCAAAGCTTTTGTAGCATTAAGTAGCATTGGGGAGGGGGGAGGGGGAAGGGGGAAACAGTGTTGTCGATTGTTCTCTTTTCTTTCTTTTTTTTTTTTCCCTTTTTTTTCTTTTTTTTTTTTTTTATTTTAATAGTTTTGAAAAAATTGCTAAGCCCGGTGTTAGGT
>JAWMRA010000001.1:64642025-64657601 GCA_035584735.1 Pseudotriccus pelzelni | reverse complement strand
AGGCTAAAGTCTGGAAAATGTTGCATGATATTTATGAATTGTATTTCAATACAGATGTTTTTATAAGATAAAAAGATAAAGAAATATTAAAAAAAAAAAAAAAAAACAAACAAAAAACAAAAGCCCCAAAGCTTTTGTAGCATTAAGTAGCATTGGGGAAGTGGGAGGGGGAAGGGGGAAACAGTGTTGTTGATTGTTCTATCTTTTCTTTCTTTTTTTTTTTCCCTTTTTTTTTCTTTCTTTTTTTTTTAATATCATAGTTGGGAACAAATTGCTAAGCCCTGATATAGGTCTGACGTGCAGCTGTGATACTGTACGTTTGACTAGTTTAAAGTGCTGCGGACTTTTTTGTCTCCTTCTACTGTAAAGGCAGCAACTATTTACTATCTCAGGAGAAAGCTTTTTAATTTTATCGTTCTATACCACAAAGCTTTAAGTTATTGCTTCCTTTCTTCTTTCTTTTTTTTTCTTTTAAATATTCAGTCAGATTTATATGGCTTCATTTTGTATTTGACTTGTGAGCTGAAGGCAAAAGTGATGGTTTTGGATGGGAAAGAAATCATTTTCTTCATTGGCTAGTTTGCTAGGACCTAGTAGGGGACCATGTTTTGGATTTGTGCTGAAAACAGTGTTGATAACAGTGGGATGCTTCTGTTGCTTAGCAGTACTTGCACAGAACCAAGGGCTTTTCTGCCTCTCCCCCCACCTCACCAGTGAGGAGCCTGGGGGTGCACAGGAAGCTGGGAGGGGACACAGCCAGGATAGCTGACCCCAACTGACCAAAGGGATATTCCATACCATATGACCTCATAGAACTGAGCAGGTTGTAAAAGACCTTTCAGATCATCTAGTCCTACTGTCACAGTCAGCATATAAAGCTGGGGAAAGAGGGAGGAAGAGGGGGATGTTTGGAATGATGACGTTTGTCTTTGTCAGTCACCGTTACACATAATAGAGCCCTGCTTTCCTGGAAACAGCTGAACACTTGCCTGCCGAAGGGAAATGGTGAATGAGCTCTTTTTTTTATTGCTTTGCTTGTGTGCACAGCTTTTATTTTACCTATTAAACTGTTTTTATCTCAACCCACAAGTTGTCTCACTGTTACTCTCCTGATTTTCCCCACCTTCTGCCAGGTAAAAGTGAGTGAGCAGCTCTGTGGAGCTAAGTTGACAGCTGGGGTTAAACCATGACAACCAATTACTAGTAATAGTGGGCTTGAGGAAGCTGGGAAAATAAACTGTTTGCTGGGATGAGCTGATGTGATTTGTCTTATCAATCTTGAAAATCTAAGGGGACTTGAACAACAGGGAAAAGTTAAGTACTTGGGAGACCTAGAAGAAGATGCTTTGTTTAAAGAACCACTCTTCTAAATCAAGTGGCCACCCTGTATTTTTCAAGGTGACTTCTAAATATTCTCAGCTGAAGCAATGTATTATGCAATAAAATAAGCAAGCAGCTGACAGAGTAGTTCTTATTAAGCTTGAATCGCAAGCTTCACTACTAAAGTTGCATATAGATTTTAAACTGAAAGTGTACTGCTCTCACTCTTGAAGATACCTCTGATGGAAACTTTCCAGAGAGGCTATCAATAAATTATGTTTACTTACTCTTGAAGATACTTTCACATTGAAGGAGTTCTGGAAAAACGTCTGAGGGTAAATGAGGTCCAGCTCCAACAATAGCAAACTTTTCTCTCACAAGTTCCATTTACCATGGAAATTACTTAATAAGTACACAACGGGAGGTTGTATACCATGAACTTCATTGCTAAAGAGATAGCAAATCTTTCCCAAACTAAATGATTCTGTGATTCAATGATTTTCTACAATGTAAATATGGGTTATTTACAGTTCAGGAAACATGTTAACATGAGAAATGCAAATTTGATTATCAGAGATACTAGTATAATTTGGTAGCTGATCTGCTTCTTGCAGAGAACAGCTGAAAAGTCAAGGTAGTATTTTTATGCACTGGTAATTGGAATGCAACTGACTAAGGATCATTATGATATACACGATCATTCAGATTGCTGGCATCCCATAAATTAGTCCCCTATTTTTTGCTGATGGTGTTAATTGTGTTTGTTGTGTTTAGCTAACACATGCCACAATCACACTTTAATCTTTATAAGAGAAGTATCCTATAGAGAGTGTCATTGCAACAGCTGTAGGACAGGATGCTCCAACCGAGAAGTCAAAATCTCCATCAGCTCTCAGAGTAAGGCAACTATAATACTATGGCATGAAAAAAATGTATCAGTGCAATAATAAAGCAGAAAGGAAGTCATACTGGAGAAAATATGAAATATGAGTCACTCAGGTAGTGCGAAGAGCTTAAATGGAGCTTAATAGGGCTAAACTTTGTTCCTGGTTCTGCTACAGACTTCCTGTGCTGTCTTGGTAAACTGGTGGTTTTCCTGTTAGCTTGCAGAATTAGCAGGTCTCCCCTGCTTCACACACATACGGAGAATAAGGATTTTAAAGACTGAGAGACACATGGAGGTTACAATACTATAGAACATGGATATTCATAAATATAAAAAAGATGTATGCATTTATGTATGTATCATACATAACTCAGAACCAAACTAAAAAAAGATTAGAGATAAAACACACAAATCTGTCCACCCAGAATGTGTGGAATTCAGTAGCTGGAGCTTAAATCTCTGACCTAGTCCTAGCCTCTCATTATAATAAATGGAGAGCTGTAGTCCCTTTTAGAACACAATTCATCGAACCAAATACAGTCTCTAAAAATAAGATGTTCTCCTCTATTGCTCTACACTGACTGTATTGTTAGCTCACCTCTAGATATCCACACTTAGATGGATCCAGTCCTCAGACTGTAAGAGAACATGGAGCACTCTCCATGTGCAAGACTTGCCTTCCTGGAGCATTTTGTTATTGCAGTGTGTTTTGTAAGTCAGCTTGATGAGTAGTGTGAGACAGGATAAAGTCTCAGTCTTGAATAGCATTTTAAAGTCTGGGCTCTGCAGCGCTGAATTTAAGGATCCGAAGGGAAGAACTTGGAAGATGTATATATCCTCCACATGCTGACTGCCAGAAAAAGCAACACGGATAAGTTATATTGTTATGGAATCAATAAAGTTCTAAATTTCTGTATACATCCATTTTGGTCCCTGCCATTCACAATAAAATCACTATTTCATGTTAATAAGAGTCTGATCCTCCGCACATCAAGGTAAGAAAGACTAGAAGTATATTATGCAGAATGATTGGCAATCATAGGCTGAGGTAGACTGATTATCCAATTAAATCATAGACTATTGAAAAGGTCAAAGTAATATAGAGCAAGTCTAATTAATAGACAATGAAATAAAATTCTGATTTTCACACTCTTGAATATAAGTCTAGTCCTGAAAACGAAGTACCTACTTTATTTATGAAAGTAGTTCCTTTGACTTCAGGGTACTTCATAAAGGTACCATCCTTACCCTTAATCCTTGCTTATGGATTACCTTGCAGGATCAGTGCCTAAGACTTGTTCACGTAATTTTACTAGAATACTTAATTTTTTTCATTCTTTATCTACACCTTACAAGAAGGCTCACATAATCCTTTTTGTCTTCATGAACAGTAGATAAAGATTCAACCCTTTAAAACTTCATTAGTATGTTGTCCTAATGATATCAAAGGTATAGTATAACTCAAACGTCAGTTCTATGTCTGTCTTCTGTGGTTTATGTGGATTTCTATTAATATTTAATTTGGTTCATTACCTTATTTATTGTGTGTTGGTTAAAGGAATTCGAAGACGGAGGTGCTGTGTTAACATAAAAGTCTCCTCACACTGAAGCAGGAACTAAATATGATGCATGCACAATAATGTTGGGACTTTGTTTATAATAAACATTTTAAATGACTGACTTTTCCTCATAAATACTCTAAGTAGGATGATCTATGAGATTTCTAATTTATTCTTGTTTAAAATTTAACCATGCTTTTTTAAAGCATATCAATTTTGTTAATACCATGTAATTAAAACATGTCAGTGCACAGCAAGTTTTAGTCTAAATTAATGACTATGAGAATTATTTTAATTAAATAACCAATTATAGAAAAATCGCAAGCATGAGAGCTGACATTTAAATGAATTTCATTTAAATTGCTTCTTAACATTGTCCCATCTAGGACACTAATGCAAAATGAACTATTGTATCAACATAGATTATCACTATTTTTGCATTCACATAATGTATTCATATTCAATCACTGGAACAGAGCTGAATATTTTGTATTGATCTGAAATGTCTATGAACAAAATATGACAGAATAAGCCAAAGTACAAACAAAAATCCCCTGTAGCACTGTGACACAGAACAGCTGTATTTCTCTTGTCTGTACACATACATTTTCATATTTCAGTTCTTCGTTCACTTATAAATTCTGTATTTCATTTAATGCAGGGTGAACTTCTAAACCATCAGATGCATGGTGCAAACTGTGCCAGGAAACTCCTGAAGCTATATTCAGAAGTAACAGTGTAATACTTCGCAAAATTGTTCTTCTCTACTGTAGCTTTAAAGATGTCACAGGAAAAGGGGAAAAAAGAATCCTGCATTTTTGTTCATTGATTAACCAGTAATGTTATGTATAAATAATGTATCTGACAGTATGGCAGCCCACTTGGGATATTGTGCCATTTACTACAAAATAGGATGCAACATGCAACTGAGCAGCAAGAACAAATTAAACATCTTTCCTTGGTAACTTCAGCATTTTTATTAGGTGATAAACATCACAGTGAGAAGAAAAGCAGATGTAGATATTTCAATGATATTAACCTTAATCTAAGTAGAAACACAAAATAATATTTGTACGTTTCTAAAAAATGCTTAACCTGTGTATGAAATGTGTTGTCCTGATTTCTTTACACTTTGTGGAAGACTCCTGTGGAAACCATTTGAAAAAACCAAAACCATAGTGAAAAATCTGGATTTTGTCCCAAAATACTGCAACCAAATTCAGTGAACCATTATGTATAACTTTATCTTGTTAACCTGTAACACATAGATATCACTGCAGTATGTACTGGAAAATTTGGACTGTATCTGTTTTAAAATTATTGCCCTTGTTATATGCTAGTGTTTTAAGTCAAATTAAATTATTATATTAGAATTTGCTATTGTTGTTATTGTTTTGTAATGGAAGAAAAAAGAAATTTATTAAATCTGACAAAGGGTGATTTCATAATTAGATATTTATCTCCATGTTCATACACGATCATTTTTCATGAAATTATTTTCCCCCAAACAAGAACAAAAGGCAAACAAAACAAATCACGCAAAACAAAAAGAAAAGCAAAACCCACTTTATCAAAATAAAAATGTTAAACAGTATTTTTACATACCTACAGAAGTAACAATGGTTTTTATAGTCTCAAATTAATCCAGAAGAGTTAGGTAGTCAAACCTTAATGAAAATCAGTATGAAGTGTCAGCCCAGTTTCCTTTGCCTACTGTAGAATTTCCAGTCACTGCATCAAATATTGTTAAATGGAACAAGTGAGTATTATTCAACATGATTCAATACCCTACACCTTGAATTTGTAACTGTTATCACTAAATCACATGACCACTAAATCAAAGTATCTTTCTGTATATTGAGCTAAATACTCAATTTAGACCCTCTCCTCGTTGTCCTTTTCACATACTGCAAAAGCTGCAGCAGTTTATTTCACATCTACAGAATAATTAATCTAATATCACCTCATACTTAATAGTTACAGTGGTTAATGTTTATACCTGAGGTAATTCCCATTGCATAGTGAAGAGGATTATCCACTTGATTAAAAATAAATCTTTTCACCCCTGCACTTGATTCTGTACCTCCCTGGGGAAGCTGACCATAATTTCTCTCTTGCTGTACCTCATTCTACAAGTGATGAGCCCATTTTGCATGGCCAATATTGCACATAACATTGGGCTTTAAACAGGACAGTAATTCAATAAGGTTTTTTTTGCATCCCAGTTCCATCTGGAAACAAATTCCTGTTACTCAGTTGTTGCTGCTAAAACCTGAAAGTCATCATTTATTTCCCAATGTTGCGACTCGTAAGATGTTGCAGTTCTGTTCATCTCATACCATGGAATGAGCTCAGCTGGAACTGTAGTAACTAGAGTAGTAATAAATGGAAAATGGTTGCTGGCAGATTACCATCTAATCTCAGGTATGGAGAAATTTGAAACAGAGAAGACAAAAAGACTGAAGAGCCAAAGGGCAAAGTTAATCAGGTTGATTCAGGCATCCAAAGGAGATTTGCAACTGAACTGGGATTCACAAGGGCTGGCATGCTTATCCCTTTAAGAACCATACTAAGTGCCTCTGTGAACCCTGACCCGAAAGCTGCACATATGCCTAAGCAGGTTAGGAAAGTCATTTATCTGCAAGGAAGCTCCTCACTGTGTATCACAATCCCTGTAAATGTCCAAATATTTTGTTGTACCTGGCTGCATATACTCATTTTTCTATTTTGTTGGGTTGTATATGCCAAACCCTGTCAAATGGACACATGCTTAAGGTGAGCCTAAGGAAAGGCAGCTTCATTCTCAACTCATAGGTTGAGTCATATATATCTGCTTCAGAAACAATTGTATTCTTTGACTTTGATTTGTAACTGTCTACTTTTTTACCAGACCCAACAGCTCTGGGGGTGTAAGCTGGATGCTGTTCAATCTCATATGTCATCAGCAAAGCTATTCTATCTCTTTCCTCTGGAAAGCCAAATACCTCCCTAATTTGTGCCTCCACAACCCCACTGGAGACAAGTTGTCTACTCAAATGTAACAATTTGGCCTGAGAAAACTTTATTGTTGACAGTGACTTTCAGATCCCAATACGTTTTCACTGCTGGCAGTCAAAAAGGAAGACTTTTTTATGCCTTGTCTGAGTACAACTAAAGCAAATCCACAGAGACAGGGAAAACATAGAACTCTACCAGGCATTTTCACAAAACTTCAATTCAGAAGTAGTTTCCTCCTCGCGAATAAAAGCTGCTCTATAAATCAGTACAGGATGATCATTTGCCGCACGGTGATTTGTAGGTCTTTGAGGATAGAAAGGCTCTGCAGAGAGACCTTGAAAGGCTGGATAGGTGGACCAAGGCCAGCTATATGAGGTTCTACAAAGCCAAGTGCCAGGTCCTGCACTTTGGCCACAACAACCCCCTGCAATGCTGCAGGCTGGGGACAGAGTGGCTGGAAAGCTTCCCAATGGGAAAGGACCTGAGGGTGCTTGTTGACAGCTTGCTGAACTTGAGCCATCAGTGTGCCCAGGGGACCAAGGCAGTCAACAGCATCCTGTCTTGTCTCAAAAATAGTATGGTTAGCAGGACCAGGGTAGTGATTGTCTCCCTGCACTCATCACTGGTGAGGCCACACCTTGAGTTCTGTGTTTAGTTTTGAGCTACTCACTTCAAGAAAGACATTAAGTTGCTGGAGCAAGTCCAGAGAAGGGCAACGAAGCTGGTGAAGGGTCTAGCAGATAAGTCTTATGAGGACCAGCTGAGGAACCTGGGGGTATTTAGCCTGGAGAAAAGGAAGCTCAGGGGTGACCTTATCGCTCTCTACAACTACCTGATAGGAGGTTGTAGTAAGGTGGGCATTGGTGTCTTCTCCCAGTCAAGTAGCAACAGGAACAAGAGGAAAGGGCCTCAGGTTGTACCAAGAGAGGATCAGGACATCATGAGGAATTTCTTCACGGAAGGGGTTGTTAAAGATTGGAATGGACTGCCCAGGGAGGTGGTGGAGTCACCATCCCTGGAGGTGTTCAAGAAGTGACTGGGCATGGCACTTAGTGCCATGATCTCGTTGATGAGGTGGTGGTCAGTCAAAGGTTGAACTCAGTGATCTCAGAGGTCTTTCCCAACATAAATGATTCTGTGATTCTGTGAATCTGTGATTTGTGATATATTTAAGCAAACTTTCTGAAGAGTCTTAAGAAAGCTATGTGCTGGTATATTTGCACCAAGGAAATTATCTTTGCCCAGTGAAAGAGCAAATCTAAGCATAACAACAGAGGAGAAAACATTTAAAATGTTCTGGTCCAGTAGATAATTACAATAGCAAATCAGAGCAGATTTTCTCTTGAATAAAGATTACTTCCTCAGTCTTATTACCCAGCTCTGCTAGAAGCCCATACTTACTGCAGTGATGGATGCTATGTAAAAGTTTAAGAGAGAACACTGCCCAACTTCTGCACAAGATTATTGTACCTAACAGTTTGAACCACGTTGAACAGAACTTTGTGTACATATACAACTTTGCATAAGTGCCAGAGGTGCATAGACACACACTGATTTTAAAAGAGTAAGCTTGATAACCTTGATAAGCTGTAAAGGATGTTACCAACTAAATGGTGAGCACCAGTGTTCAGATTCATCTTGCAGAGAATGAGGAGTGATATGGACAGTTTTACAGCAATATTTGAACTGTATTTCAGGCTGTAAGGGGAAGGAAAATCATGCCATCTCCTGGTTTGTATGCCATTCAGTCAGTTACCTATATGTTCACTACTAATACATTCACATCTCAGCTCTTGTAACTGTTTACTGTCCAGATTACTACAAACACAGATTTTCAGTCAACCATTCAGGGAGTAAATTCATAATTTCTGAATGACCTGCAGAATTGATTTTAGTAAGGATACCCAAAACTCATACAGAGAACTGAAGTGTAATGTAAATACAAAAGATCTTTTTAGTTCTCCCTTAGAAAAAAACACTATGATTCAAAACTGAATTTGTCTGTATTCAGGGTTCTGCTATTGGACCTTTTTTCCATCTCTCTTTTGTTTCCTGCTCTATTAAGAATCTTCTCTACTTGCAAAACACTTCTTTCCAAATGAGGTACATGCTCATTGCAGTCATGTTGAGTATCACTCTTCTAGGGAAATGAAACTATTTCAGTTCTTTACCAATCTTCAACTTAATCTCCTTTATAGCTCCCTTTAGAACTTCTCTCAGATTTCTAGTGAAACTGTAAAGTGTGACAGAAAAACACGTCACAGTATCCCTCTATTATATTTTTTTATAATGAAGCTAAAATATTCACACTTGCTTCTCAGCACCCTACTGCTGAAAGGTTTGGGAATTGCATGGTCAGATGAAGCTCATGACATCCTCTACCCCTGGGCTGGAAGTTACTGCCTCCTGTTCCTTAAACACAGTTGTTCATCACCCACATTATCCTGTTTTGTATATGGAGTAAAATAAGGCTGCCAATTACTGTCTTCTGGCCCAGGCACAAGAATACATGAGCTGTTCCAACATCACGAAAATTATATGCAAACTCTCCAGATTAGCTCTCAGATAAACTATCACAATAGGAAGCAGCAGTTCACAGAACAGTAGAATTACTTGAATTGGAAGGGACCCATAAGGATCATAGAGTCCAACTGCCTTCTCCTTGCAGGACTACTTAAAATTAAGTCATATGACTAAGTGTTGTCCAGATACTCCTTGAGTTCTGACAGGGTTGATGATATAACCTCTTCCCTGCAGAGCCCTCCAGTGCCTGACCACCTTCTGGTAGTGCTCAATGTAAAGAACCTTTTCACAATGTTCCACGTGAACCTCCCCTGATGCTGCTTCATTCTATTTCCTTGTGTTCTGTCGTTGCTCACTATAGAGAGGATGTCAGCACCTCTTCCTCTGCTATCTTGCTGAAGGAAGGTCTAGGCTGCCCTGAGCTACTCAGCCCTCAGCCTGCTTTTCCTCAGTCTGAACAAGCCAAGTTACCTCAGCTGCTCTTCGTAAGTCTTGGGTTCGAGGCCTCCCATCACCTTGGTTACCCTCCTCTGGACAGACTTTAATAGTCTGATGTCCTTTTTACACTGAGGCACTTCAAAACTGCACACAGAACTTGAGGTGCACCATCCTAAGTGCAGAATCCAGCACTTGCTGTTGTTAAATTTCAAGCAGAAATAGGTTGGTTTTACTCTCTAATCCCTAAATACTTTTTCAGTCAGTGGACACAGTTTGTTTTCTATTCAGGGTGACCTTTCTGCTCTGTTTCTAGATGGCATAAGTCTGCATTTGACTCTACTAAGCAGAGTTTGCTCTGGATGAAATTATTAATATACTGAACAATTTTAGGAGAGTGCTTATATTATTGCTGTCACTGGTACAGTCTATAGGAAAAGCATATGGCAGTAGTTGTGGCTGTCTAAATGTAAAAGAAAACATACACCTTTTATTGCTGTCATCTCAGTTAATGGTAAATTACTGTTTATTTATTCATTACTCTTTTATTACTTCGTCTTCCTCCTGTTGCAAGGAATAAGGATATTGCCAAGAAGAGTTTAAACAGAGAGACAGACTCTTATCTTCTTATCTACCAATTTATTCACCCTAAACAAGGGTATTTGCCTAGCAACCTGAATATGTATATTGGTCTTAAACTACAACCTTGGTAAAAAATATAAAATAAAGATATCTCAGGAATATCTTTTGTTATAAAAGCATTCCTGTATCCTAAATTCCTTCTACATAGCTTGATATCAAGCATATAGACCACAAGAACACAGTAGTCACTTCCAGGTGGAAATTCCAGCTTTAGAAGGGCTGAACTGTTGGATTTGCAGAAGCAGAAGAGGAATGCTCTTAGAATTTCTTCAGTAGGTTGAGCTGAAGAGTTAATGGCAGTTGGGAAAGAAGTAAGTGGTAACAGAAGAAGTAAGAAAGTAACAGCATAAAGAAGAAAGTGAGGTCATTATGCTTTCCACGTTTGCAAACCGTTGGAGCAGGCAATTACAGAGGCAGCAAAAATGATTTTAACTTCCAATCTTTTGTCCAGCTACAAAGGAGGATTTGAACAGAAAATGAGTAGGTGAGAAGTTAGTCTTATTTTAGGTATTAATACATCTGCTGGCAAGACCAAAATCAGAACAGTCATAGAAGAACCATGATTTTGAATCATCCTGATAATGATGGATCACCTTACTCAGTAATCGAAGTAAATGAAGCAAAAGACTTGTTGGAATGCAGTGACAAAATCTAAACCCCAAAGTCTCGAGTAACAGGAGATGCAGCAGATACATTGCAAAACAACATTAATATCTACTTGCTCTGCACAGCTACTTAGTATTGCATTGATTGTTCCTATCCATTGTCATAATTAAAAATCTAAGATTATTTAAAATCAAAATGGAATCTTTTGCAGTTGTGTAAAATTATGTACCGTTATGCTCCTTTGAGGAGCAGGGAGTTGGACTTGATGATCCTTATGGGTCCCTTCCAACTTGAGATATTCTGTGATCCTATGATTCTTTTAGTTGCCCTCATATTTAAGCCTATCTTCTATCATTTAGGCTACTGGTAGCCTGAAGTTAGGTATGCAGAGTCATATAGAATGTAGTCAGACTTACATGCTTGCACTTCTAAAGTTTTCCCAGGTTGTTGCTAAAATCCATTTGCATGTACTGTTTTTAAAGTTTTAGTTAAACCAAAAAACTGATCACTTAAAAGAAATTTTTTTTATAATCATATATGGATAAGGTAATGAAGTCCCTGGTAAGAATAAATAAAGTGCCCACCATTTCCACAAGAAATTATTAGCTTCCCGTAGCAATGATTTTTGACATTCAAGATACCTGGTATGGATGCAGAAAAATAGGGCAGAGTTGCAGTTCTTCCCATTGGTAATAAACTATTCCATAAATAAACATTTGCTCTGTTTCCTTCTTAGGAAAATTACCTTTACTGCTTGGATAGATTTTCCAATATATAGGTCAACCTGTCCTAACCTTTTCTGAAAGAAGATGAGAAATGTTCCCTATGAACAACATAACACATACTGTATATAATGGCAGTGTTTGCAAACACCAAATAGAAGCATACTCAAGAACTGCAATATAAAGCTATCAATTAATTTTGTTGTAACTGTATGCACCTGTGAACAACTGCTTAATTAAAGAGGCAAACAGAAATCTCTCACAGTAATGCTTCAAATTACTTGCATTTATGTGACTCAATTAGTTGGAGTGGATAAATACAATTGGAAAGTTGCCATGTGGACTTCTGGAAATAAAGAAAAGATAGAACGGAAAAGATATAAAACCAAATGGGAGGACTCAAGCAGATAAATAGAGATAATTCTCAGAGGTTCATAGGACTATGCAAACAGAAAAGATAAAAGAAAAAGGTTCTCTGCAAATATATATAAATACCTCATTTACTGTCACAGAGGTCTGCTTTCCCAGACAGAAACACTAAGGGGATTGTTTGCTTTTGCCAGCATATGCACACAGCACAGATTCGCTTTAATTTTGCCATCAGATATATTTATCCAACTCCCTTCCCTTTAGGGAGTGGCAGAGGTGTTACTGCTATTGTGGACATGCTAGAGTGTCTTGTCTACCTTCTGAATGTACCTTCAGAAAGGCATAGGTCTTCCACAGTCTCCAACCTACCTTCCTGCCTGAATGCCTCAGACACCTTGCAGGTGTTTGGATCAGGAGCGCATTTCTGAATCAGATCTCTTACTGGTCCCCTTTTCTAAGCTGTGGTTCCCACTACATTACAAAGTGGTTGCAAAGCAGGTAAACCAGGTTTTGGGAGGTCTAAACTAAACTAGAAGATGCTCTCCATGTGAGCACACCAAGTTCATCCTCTGCGACCACACTAGTGATAGCCCAAAGTGAAAAAACATGAGATGCATGTGGTGTGAACATCCCGTCTTGAGCACTGCAAGAGCGCTGTTCTCAGTTTTCATGACCTCCTGATGCAGACATAGCCTAAGGCATTTAAAATTCACCAGACACATTAGGCACTTGAATTCTTTCTTCATTTTCACGTACCTGATTCAGAATAAGATTTAACCCCATATACATGCAAGCCCATTGCTGAAAATGCATTTTTCTCATCTTCACGTGCAATTCAGTATTGCTCAGTAGCATTTCGGAAAAGCCTGCTACTGACAGCCCCTGTCAGCAATGGGACATTTTATTAACAATGAATGATCAACACTGAGGGACAGTTAAACAAATCAGGCTTTCCCTTCCTATGAAGACTCGTCTCGAAATGGTAAAGGGGATGAGAGGGAGGGTGGGTGGGTAACACTTAAAAATTCCCTCAAGTGTAGGGTCCAAAATCTATTTTCAATATTGCTTGTTATCTCTGCCTTCTGACCATAACCTCTTTTCTTTTTTTAATAATTAAAAAAAAAATAGCTGTCTTTACTGAAATCACAGTCCCAAGCATTCTGGGACTTAAAGGAACTTAAAGAGTGGCCAAATACACCTGAGTTGGTATTTGGGTCAATAATTTGTACACATACATTGTGACTGAGCAGTGGGATATTCTTCCAGGTGGAGACAGCAGCAAATTCCCAGGGCAGAGGAGGGAGCAAGACCTGCTGAAAGCCAAAGGCAAAATGATCATTTTCTGTGGAAAAAAACCATCATTAAGCCATCTACCATTTTAGACTTAGATTCAACAAAGGCATCAATTTGGTTCTATTTTATTCTGTCTCTCTGGAATACTTACTAGAATATTCATTTATAGAAGATAGATTTCTGATATTCCAATACATAAAAAAGTTGCTTTCTTAATACTTTTTACATTAACACTGAAATTAATTTTATTAAGACAAAATTATTCATGAGTTTTAAAAGAATGTCTGTCCATTTGAGGCAGAAGGAGTACCAATATATTTTGGATGTTTCATGGATTTTCACTGTGCTAGTATATTAAAGATAATATGTATTCAGCTTTCTTCACTTTTCTTCTTTACTTTTGATTTCACTCAGCTTTTCTATTTTACTTTTTTTGTAACCGTAACCTGAAAATCTTAAGTTTCTTCATGATAATTACTTAGATTTTTACTTTAATTCTACATTTTCCATTTAGAACAAGGTCATAAGATGTGTTTGGGTCGTCCTACTGTTATTTCCCTTCCCCAAAAAATCAAGTCATGCACGTAAAAGCACAGGACATGAATAGATTTGTTAGCCAACCCACTTTGGGTAGGAAAATCTACCTGTGACCTATAGGACAAAACTCCTCACACTTCTAATTGAAGTCAACTACCCAGCTGACAGGCAAATATGCTTTTGAGAGCTCTTTTGCTGCTGTGATGACAACATCTTGAGGTTGTTCCCAGATGGAGGGGAGGGAGGTAGAAGTGAGAGTCAGAGAGTGTGACAGTCACTCATCTATCTTGGAAACACCGAGGACCTTGGAAATATGAATTAGATTAGGCTGAGATTTCATGAACATTTAAGTATGAAATGCAGCTAAAGGAGATGACCCCTCCATCCTTCCCTCTCTCTCTTTCTGTTTCCACCTCTTCCCTTGTGCCACCACATGAGATCTTATGTCTAGCTTGTAAGCCAGATCTGGGAACTGATTCAACACCCAGCTTCCCAAACACTAAAACTTTTCAGTTGGATCAGTTCCTTTTACATAAATGCTAATGGGGGGTGGGGGAGTGAAATACACAGGCTGAGGAATAATTGAGGAAATTAGCGCTTTCAGTAGTAGCTTGGGCTTAAATCATCTCAAAGCCATTATAAGCCACAGTCTGAGACACCCACAGGGCTGTGAGTGCGGCCCTGAGCCAACCGGACTGAGAGCCAGTACTGCACTTCACAGGCAGCAAAGATGTAGTCTTAGGATAACCTGGAGGAAAGCTCCCACTTTTAGCACTTGCTGCAGTTCTTGTAAGACTAGTCAAACCCATGTAAACTACATTGCAGTCTCAAATATTAATTGTGGTAACACTGAGCTTTTTAAAACAAGGGAGAATAACAAGCTTATTTTAAATTATTAAAATTAGAAAAATTCCATGGCTTGCCTTTTTTTGTTTCTGTCCTTTTGGAGGCAAAGGACTCAGGTGTCACAGTCATATGAAACTGAAAGTTGCTTCTACCCAAGCCTATTTTCATCATTATTGATCTAATCAAATTATGCTTGTTTAAAAAGAGAATTTAAAGGTAAGGGAAAATAATGTTGTCCAAAAAAAGAGAAAGGAATACAATTTCCTAGCTACTTATGAGTGATAGATGATTGGTTTTTTCCTCTCCATGCTAGATATGTATGTACCACATATCATTAACAAGCAAAACAGAGCTGCCAGGTCAAAAATTTTGGCATCTTTGAAAGTTACTCTCTGCTCCCCAGCACAGCAGGCAATATTTTCAGTTATCTCCTCCTGCTCAATGTATCCATGAAGATAGAATTTGAGTGCTGTTTGTACGATTGGTATCCAAAGTGATAGTGAAGAATTGTGACAAGGCTGCACAGTCTTGACACAGTAACCCATCAGAGTCCCCTAACATGTCATTGTAAAGCGTGCAGAGGGCAGGTCTACAAGTGCAGACTTCATGAATAAAGTTGAACCTATAGGACTGTGACCCTGTGTGGTGTCTGATTTCCACTCAGAAGTGGACCCTGGGGACTGAAATGATACTGTATTATATTGTTTCTTTTCTTCCAATATGTCCTTAGCCTGATTTCAGTGACTGGGCAATGGCAGGAATATTTTTTCTCTTTCTTTCTTTCTTTCTTTCTTTCTTTCTTTCTTTCTTTCTTTCTTTCTTTCTTTCTTTCTTTCTTTCT
>JAWMRA010000001.1:64608992-64641925 GCA_035584735.1 Pseudotriccus pelzelni | reverse complement strand
TTTCTTTCTTTCTTTCTTTCTTTCTTTCTTTCTTTCTTTCTTTCTTTCTCTCTTTCTTTCTCTCTTTCTTTCTCTCTCTTTTTCTCTCTCTCTCTCTTTCTCTCTCTCTTTCTCTTCCTTCCTTCCTTCCTTCCTTCCTTCCTTCCTTCCTTCCTTCCTTTCATCCTTCCTTCCTTCCTTCTTTTCATTTGCTTGATCTACAGTTCATATATGGGACCATCAGGGACTTGTCACAAACTGAAAGCAGAAGGAAATGCACATACCTAGCATGAAATCCTTTTGACCAAATACAGACATGTATGATGTAGATGTGAGCTACCAGTGAGCTAGTCATTCAAGCTCCAGTTATAGAGGCTTTTGGGTTGCAATTTAATTTTAAAACAGAAGTCTACAGTAGGTAAGGTGAGTAGTAGACTAGTAACACGTTTCTCTGCATTGACTGTAAAAGATGATTAGTACAGTAGGCAACTACAGCACAGGGAACTAACGCTGGGCAGAAGGAATCCTGTCACTGACCTCAGAATTTGTTTTTAACTATCATCCTCATCATTCTAATCCCTAATAAAACAAGAAATAATAGGCAAATATTTAATGATCATGTTTGAACTTAAGTTTGTGTGGGCTTTTTTACCTATGGCATTTAAATCTACCCCATATTAATTAAAGGTTTGGAAAAAACATTTCCATACATATATTTCTACTATTTTTAACTTGGCTCAATATGCTCATTCTTCTGCCCAAAGACTATTGCAAATGGCATACACCTCGTACTGGAGGTGTATGTAGAGGTAATAAATTAAATTCGTAGAAATCTTTCCAGTTCTTCAGGAAACGCCCCTGTTAGTTTTCCCCACAAGTGTTGAGTTTGAATAGATTTGGCAGGAAAAAACAGTTCAACTTCAATGCCAATTTCTTTACAGGAATATATTGATTCCTTTGTGCAAAGTATTGCTTCAATCTAAGTTTTGAAATTGAAAATTAGTTTCGAACGGCAAAATATTGTTTGTTCAATGTTTTGTTTTCAGTCTGCTTTTGTGCTACAAAGGCATTTCACCATTATTCTCCCTGATTTCTTTATCTGAATAAAAAAGGAGAAGAAAAAAACTTTGATGCATTGTCATGCTGTGATGGGATATGTTTTTTGATGTCTTTGCATTGCCTTATTGGTCTTTATTATTTAAATGTCTGGTTTAAATTTATATGATGAATTGAAGTCGGGGGGAGGGGGGGTATACCCATATTAACTGTAATCCAGCCAGCACTTTGGAGTTTGCTGCTACCCATATTACTTTTGATTTGTGTGGCAAATCTCCAGGTTTGAAGTTTCAATGCAAGTGCCTGAAATCCGAGTAGGATGAGCGTTGCTATTTTCATTGTTTGGAAAACAAAAATGTACCTCTGATAATTTTTGTCTTTGATTACTGCTTCTTCAAAGGATTTAAAACAGAATGAAAGCCTTTGAAAATTTTAGAGATGAAGAGACATGAGAGTTATTCTGTATGCACCAGATAAACAGATGTCTTAGCTTTCAAACTAAACCCAGAAAATATAATCACAAGCTTCATCAGAAACAGATAACAATCTAGGTGCACTGTGCTTTACATTTTACTAATGTGCAATGGGAGAAATAATAATACTACTTCCTTCACTTGTCTAAATATTTGTTTCAGACTAACAGCTCAAAAAATATGTTGGTAATAGCAAACAAAATATGATAAATTCCTTTGAGGGGGAAATATTCTCAGCATAATGTCATTATAAACACAAGTAAACACACTTTGAAATGTATTTGCAAATAAGTAAGACACTCATAACACTGAAGGTATTAAATTGTGAATTCCCAAATTAATAGGTATCAGATGTCATGAGTGCTTTTCATCCTGTATTAGAGTCATACTCAGAAGTCCCAATAAACTTAAGTTGAAGTTGTAATCATCCAAAGGATGACTACATGACAGGGCTCATTCCTAATATGTGGAAAAAAAGCCTGGTTGGAAAGATGTAAAACTGTTCAGAAGTAGCTGATGGTGTGCATCACTAAGCCAGCCTCTACAAAATAACTTCCAAGGAACTCTAAATTATGGACAGATTTAAATCACCCACAGAAGAATCTTAGAAGAAATAAATGTAGAGGTTCTTATGCTCCTATTGTTTCTCAATACTCAGGATATTAAACTAGTGTGAATATTTCAGCTCTAGACAATGGGCAGGACAGGGAAAGACATAGGAGACCTGGCTGAATTGAGCAGAGAAAAGCCTGAAGGAATTCACATTCAGTTTATGTTTTCCTTAGGCTGCATTAAAAGGGACTAAGTGATTTCTGTAGTTCCAAAGCAAGTTCAAATGAGTTACCTCCATTTATGAAATTCTGTGCTCCCACATCAGAAAGTCAGTTTGCTCTGTACAGTGGAGGCAAGATTAAGTATAGACAACACAGTGCTGCAGCCTCCTAGAAGGCAACTGAGTTCAAAAGAGAAAGTACAGAGATAGAAGTCACACTCAATTCCACTGCAGAAGACCATAATTAAAATGGTGTTCACAGAAGACAGAAGAAAGAGTACCAAGAAAAAGAAAAAAATAAACAAACAAACAGAGGAAAGAACAGAGAAGATTAAATTCCCATTCAAAGAGAAATGGGAAGTTATTATTAAAATTAGGGGAAAAGAAAAGATCAAGCCTTAAGTAAAAGGAAGAATAAGTATGGATATTTAGAGACAAACAAGGTATAATGAAATATTGGAACGGTGTGTACATCAGTTGTCTCTCTAGGTTTTGAGATCCACAAGTTGCTGTTAAGTTGGTTAACTTAGATGCTGCAGAGTTAGGCTGAGGAGGACTTTAGTAATAATGCTGAGATTTAAAATTGAAAACAATTTTTATTTTGAAAGACATTACATAGAAAGATCTGTCAGAGAGCAGCCAACACATGAATATTTCAAGGCTTTATAACCAGAGGCAACACTATAAGCAGTAAGATTTTTAGACTTTCACTGGTAGCTAATTATGTGTCTTGTTCTTCTGTGTAGATTGCTATACAGATGGTAAGATTGTCCTGGAACACATAGTGCAAGAGATGGAGAAACAACCACACTGAAGAAAATTAAACCATTTTTGACCAAATATTTTTGATTTGGATTAACTTTTTAGTTGCAGAAGAAGCAACATATCCAAAACCTGGTTCCACTCATGATTGCTTCATTGGCAGTTGCACTTCCATTTAGACATCAAAGGAAAACTCTATCTCTGTGGTGGCACCCATGACTATGTCTGCACTGCCTCATTTACGGACTGATTCTTGACTACGAGCCCAAGAGGCACACACTGATTCACCACCACACTGGCTTGGGCCAGCTTCTCTGATGCTCCCCTATGGGCTGGTCACATGTTTTTCTTGGATAGTCTGCCTGTGGCTGTTATACTGCACTTTTATTTTTGTGTGTGCATTTTCTGTTCCAAGGATCTGAATTAAGTGAGGACTTGTGTTTGCATTTACAAGATTAACAACATATAAACATAAAAAGCTGAAGGGAATTGTGTGCATGAAGATAGTGAGGGTGCTTAAGAATGAAAAGTCTCTTGAGACAAAGTAGGAGGCTGTTGAGGGAGAGGGAACATGTTGTGTGATTTGGACACTGAGATAACTGAATCATTCTCAGATGTGTGCCCCACCCTTGTTAGAGCTAGTTGTAGTGCAAAATGGTAAGGTAAGTAACACGGAATTAGTGTGAATGATTGGGTCTCCATTGCTTTCTTCGTTTCTCAGTGTATGAACGTATATTTTTAGACCTGATTCTGACCTTGATTTACACCGGTGGAAATTAAGCAAACTTCTAGCAGTATTCATTTCAATGGAAGAGAAGAGCGGCTTTGAGTCAGAACCTTTGTGGATACTACATTTTATCTGCTGTCTTGTCTCAGTGAATTTAAGAACTGTGTCATTCTTAAAATTTATAAATCAGACATTAAATAATTCAAATGATACCTGGTGTATATATGATACTGAACAGTAAAGTCAGGTTTATGCTATGCACTGTGCTTTGTTTTCTGTATATGCTCCTTTCATCTTGGTATCTGTGTGCCCTAATTTCTTTCTGCCTCTCTGTAGATCCCACTGTCTGGTTCCCTTTGACACCAGCTTGGTCTTATGTCAGTTGTATATAAAACTGAAATCTTAAGGGAGATCTTTCCCCGTTCTGGCAGTTCCCAAATAGCTAATCTTTATTTCAAGGTTTGTTTGGTTTGCTTTGCTTTGCTTGCAAGCAAGTCTCTAGCCTGTATATGGTGAGAGAAATGGTAGCAAATAACTATGCATATAAATTCCTATTTGTTGAAAATGAAACTATTATAGCAACATAAAAATCAATGTTTGTCCAATTATTTTCTGCAGGCAGTACAGTACAGTGCAACATAGTTTCTCATTAGACTAAATCAAAACTGTTCTTAAATACCATTTTACCAGCTGTTAGTGAATAAAGGGTGAAACAAACAGTTTGTAGTATCAGCTATGTAGCTTTCTGGCATGCATCTTTGCCAAATTTACAACAGCTGTGTATAATGTTTAAAAGAAACAAACACCCTCTATGGTTATTCTTCAGTTTTATTAGAATTCATCTTTTGTTTCCTCCTGAAGTAGCAGTCTGTATTTGTGCTAGAGTAAAGCAAACCCATTGCCAGCAAAAAATTCATCAGCATTCATTTCAAGAATTAACAAAATGGGGTGAAAATATTCTTACAAGCAATCACACTTATTAAGAAATTGCTTAGGAGGACAGCTTCATTTTTGTTATTTACTTTTGTTGGAGTTGGATTTTTTTCCTCTGAAATAGAGATACAAAGTAGTCTGCACAGAGACTGCCAGTGCATACTGAGTGTTAGGTCTGTGTGTCAGAGACACACTCAGATGTCTGTAAAGCATGGGCCCTCTTGAGTTTCTGGAAGCTGTGGCTCCCAAAACTAATCTCAGCCTATTCAGTGTAATTTATACTTAATCCCTGATTTCATAGAGGCCCTTCTGTGAGCTGCAAACAGTGGAAGCAGCCCAAGCTGCTGCAAAATGGCAATGTGGCTGTTGCCTGCTTCAGCCTAGCAGGCAATATAATCCCATGGCCACAAGACGGATATTCAAACAGTAGAAGAAAATCTCAGCCATGGGACAAATTGCAGATTGCCTTCTGTGTGCTAATTCCAGATCTAAACACTGATTCTTCCTCTTGTTTTGTTTAATCACTTTGCCTTTCTGTTTTGCTTTCCTGTTTGGTAAGTAGGGGTAATAATATTTAGCTTCTTCAGGAGATGAGATTTTGTTTTTCGCTACTGAATGTAAAGAAATAGAATGCTGTTATTAGACAATGCGGGGGTAGGGGAGTAGACATGGAGGAACTAAGATGAAAAAAATAAAAGGAAAAATTTTGTGAAATTCTGAGATCACTAAAAGGGGCAGAAGGAGGGACACACCCAAAGAAAACAGAGGGTGAAGAAGGAATAAGAAAAGCAGAGGTCAGAGCAACAGCCAAAGCTCAGCTGCCAAAGGGTGAATGTCAGGCAAAACCAACTCTCTTCCTAAAGAATGAGCACAACTGAAGACTAAGAACGATACCATAAAAAGTTGAAGAAAGTCATTTGGAATGGGTTTTACACAATCAATGGAAATGGCAATAGTTTGTAGATTCTTCCCCACTCAATGGCAGCTGGAATCAGTTTGACTTGCAGTTGGTTTAATAGCAGTTCATGGCACAGGGATCGCTACCAGCTGAGGCTGTGGGTGAAATCTCGTTCCTGGTGAAGTTAATGGTAAAATTTTTATTACCTTAAGTGGGCCTGTGAATTTGCGCCCTGAAACTGGGACTTCTCATAGGAAAACCAGCTCCTTAAGTAAAGTAAATTAATTTAGGCACTCAATAAGGAAAGGTAAGTATTTGAATATGCATGAAAAAATATGCAACTTGTCAACAACATAAGGAGCATAATAAAGAAAAATTGAACACAAAACTCAAAATCAGACTTGATGGGAAAGTATTATTATTTTTAAATTAAAATAATTTACATAATACTGTATATTTTGGCTGAATTCTATAAAAATAATTATGACAAGTTCCCTGCCCTGGAGAGATTTCATTCTTAATAAGACATGACAAATAAATGCAGGACAAGTTAAAACAGGTAGAGGGGGAAAAAACCCAGAAAGAACAAGATATTTAAAACCAAAACATTTATATGTGGTGGGAAAAAATGAAATAGTAAGTTGAAGGTATAATCTAGGAATCATACTCATTTGCAAGATCACTTGCTTGTGCAGAAACCCCATGTCCTTAGCCCAAATTTCAGGTGTACTTGTATCCCTTGTACTATAAAATTGCTAAGAAATTTTGTTATTTACCAACTCACTTAGGTTTACAAATTATTTTGAGATGACATCTTTTATTTCCAGCCTGGCAGAATCAGTTTTCTTAAAAAGTTGTTTGAAAGCTTACAAGAAGAGCTGATCTCCATCCAAACAAAATATCAAACTCTTGAGCAGTCACGGAGTGTGTATGTACTAAATATTTATATGTCATTTTAAATTCCAAATAGTTGTTTCTATTGGCCATCAAGTTCTTTCAAAGAAGAGGTCAGTGAATGGATTAAAAAAACAGAAAAATACCTTTTTGCTAGAACAACAACAGGTCTCCTGTCAGCTGCCCACCAAGTTCACTGGTTACTATAAGTAATGTTAATTAATGCTAGTTAAGGACTAAGACTTTTTAAAATCATCAAGTAGCAATCCTCTGCATTATGATCTCAGTATTTCTAAGTCTGTAAAAGTAGCAGAATTGTTCAGGAGAGATTTGGAAAGGTAAGGCTCACAGCGAGAACTGCTTCTGGAGGGCCTTCAGGCAGGCTGTACTGTGATGGGCCATATCAGAAGAGATTTTATCTGAGTTGTTCCAAAATTTCTTTCTTGCTTTTAATTATCTATCATGAAATTTGGAAAATGGCCACTACACAATCACAGACATCTGTCTAACTGCTAGGAAGATTATTTGTATAGCTCGCTTCCTGACAGGGGAGATGACCAGACATCAGGGGAGGGGACTGAAAGAGTAAACTAAACAGCTTAAATGATGCAGATATGATGGAAAAGAAAAGTAGCAGGCTTCCACATCTTTGGATCCCAGAAAAGTTTCTCCAAACTTAAATCTTTTTAATGCAGATTCTATGCAGGCAAGAGGATAAACTGAAAACTCAGAAGAAAGATTTAAATTAGTGAACGGCTGAACCAATGGAGGAATGAAACAGCTACATAGTGGTAAGGTATTTTTAATAAAATACCTTCAGTTAATTTAACCTGCAGAATGTCTGGTTAGTGATGAATAATACGTTTCTGTAAAAGTGAGCCCACATGCTTCCTTTATTATAACAATTTAAGGTTTTATTAATATAATATAAAAAGAGGTACTCTTTGAAAGATTAACACCAATAAATTCAATTATTGGCTTAATATTTAGCATACACATAGCATTCTTAAAAAATCACTGCACATTAAAACAATCTCACTGCACAGTCATGCTTCATGTAATTGTTTTTATACCATTCTTGATACCTCAAGATCCTTACCTCAAGATCATTCTTGATACCTCAAGATCCTAACTAAATACTCAGAAAACTTAAACCTCATCTGGTCTGCTACTGGATTCTTGATGACTGTATTAGCATTTCAGTGGATCACACTCTAGAAGCAAATCATACTGGGGAAATTGTTTTACAACTGCAGTTTACACATGCCCGTTACATTGACATAAATTATGCCTTTACAGTAGTCAAGGTATAATAGAGTAATAACAAAAGTGAAGGGATGTTAAAGATGTAAGAAGGGTTTAGTGTGATGTAACATTTTGAAGAAAAAAAAAAGTTGAAACAAATTCTGTTTCAGAGCATTGTGGGAACAATATCCGAGAAACATTTTGAAATCAGTTGGGAAATGGGTCTCAAATTCTTTCAGCTTTCTCACTGAGTCTAATGATAATTATCCCAAAATAGACGAGTTATTAAACAGGTCATCTCTCTCATAAAATCTCTTTATCTTCACATTTATCTTCTTGAAAATCTTCAAACTGCTAGATGCATATGGTCAGAGGTAGTATTACTTGTCCCTCGGTTAGTGTATCCTTACCTATTTCAAATCCAGCCTCCTTTATCATCTCCTGCTTGTTTCTGCCAGTCTGATTCCAATGCTTGCAACAACATGCTTATTCCTTTGTGCATTAAAGTTATCAATATCCAAGCAGTAGTGTCATGAAAATAAAGAATTTCAAAGTTGGGATCACGGTTCTATAATAAAACAAACCTGCTTTCTGCATCTTCTGCAGGTGAGGTGGCCCTGAGCTGAAGGTGCGTAGTCTCTGGCCCTAAATACAATTTGCCATTATGTTCTTCACAGTGCAGCACTTGCCTGATTGGTTTGTTCAAGGAAGGTGATTAAGACTTCCTAGGCTTCCAAATTGTCTATTTGATGCTTTAAACAGTGGAGTAAAAGTATAACAGGTACATTGCAAACCCAAAGCTGTTCATAGATATTTCATAGTATTATGCCTGGGTACATTGCAGCCCTTATTTAAGTACAATTGATGCCATAACTTTGCAGCACTAACACTTCTCTTTTGCTTTGTTATTCAGCCTTCCAAAATCCTGCACTGTCACAGCAGAGGAATCTGATTCTGAAAGGAAGCTTTCTTTTTATTTTTATTTTAATACAGACTTGGAGATCAAATTTTTAGTTTGTTTTCTAATTAGACACTCCCAAAGATCAAGAATTAGAGAGCTTGCTTCATCTTTAAACAGCTGGGTTCCCAGCTGGGTTTGTGTAATGACTTCACTAATTTCCTTTCTTTTAATGTGTTTGTTTTCTATTGGTGAGATGCATTGTTTGGAGTTGTGGTTCCTTTGCAAATAGTACTGCTTCCGCTGTTTTAGTTATCTTGCAGTCGATTCCATAGCTCTGATTTACGAGCTATTTTATCCAAGTCTGTTTTATGATGAACTGTAGTACTTTTTAGGCTTTCTAGTTTTTCATCTGCTCTTTAGTTTTCAGGGATCTAAAAACCACTCTTCCAAGATATCATTACAAGTTAGCAGAATGCTTTCAGATATAATAAAATATCTTTAGGATAATTTGCTGGAAACTTTAACACCCTCATTAGTGGCTTTTTGTGTGTGGCTTAACACTCTTACATGTTTGTTGTTCACAAGTCCCAGCTTCCAATTAAGGGGATTTTGTTGGAGTTAGTGTTGGGAAAGCACAATGATTTAAACTCTTGGAGAAAGTAGCATTATAAAATTATAAAGTTCTCAGATTGCCATTAAATTTCCCTCTTTATGAAACTATTGTGGGAGACACAGTGCACTTCATAACAGAACACTTTATATGTTTTGGTATTTATTAATCATAAGTGATGCTGCCAGTTTCAATGATAACCTTTTATGACTGTGTCTCTGTGATTTTTATTTTGCTTTACCAAAGTCTTTCATGGCAGAAGAATCTCCTAAAAAAATGAAGTTTCCATTTTCCTTTTTGCAGTACAAGGGCCCAGAGCTTGAATAGATTACTGCAAAATTCTTAGCTTTCTCTTTTCACTTCTCTAACCCTATTAATTAAACTAACTATGCTTGTCTCACTGAGGAGGAGACAGAGAGAGCAAAACGAACGCTTTGCTTAATAAGTAACAATACTCATCTTTATTTGTAGTTTTCTTCTTTCACACTATCTTTAATTTGCCCCTTTTTTCCCGCTCACACCACATGACAGGATTGACACAATTGCATGCATTTTTTTTTAATGAATTCTGTAATTTTTGGTCTTCAGCAGAGCTCAGTCTTTTTCCCTGAAGTCTGATGAGACAATCAGTGGAAAACAAAGAATTTCAGGGACCTGCTGACATTTTCAACGGCAGAGCCAAAAAAACAGGTCTGACATGCCTCACTGAAAGAAGTACGACACAACAAAAAACACGAGGCAGGATTACAGCCCTTTTGCTCAGGGGTGTTCTCCTTCTCTGTGCAGAACATGCTGACACCTACTCACCTCTTAACACTGTAGCCAGAGCCAGTCGGCGGAAAAAGGTTTACTTGGACACTGTCAAGTGGGAAACAGTTTGTGCTGAGCTTTGGAAGCAAGTTCGGGCACTTTTCCTTTTTGTGTCTATCAGCTTGTTGCTGCCAGTTCCAAACTTAAACTGCCCTTCACCTGCCCTTTCTCCTTTTCTTGCTTTTTCCTCCATATGCCGGTACTCTGCTTTCAGTTTAGATCTGAGGACAGTAGATTTTACCTGAAATAGGTTTTTTTGACTGGACACAAGGCAAAGCTGGGGAATGTCCCAAGGCAAATAAAAATCCCTGTCACCCTTTTGTGGAACAAACACAAAGGCCAGATTTTGAATTGCCTTAATTTAAATTCTGTGGACCATGAGCCTGCTGAATCTCATGTGTCACTCTGGAAACTTGACTGATTTCTCATAGCTACTATTTATATAATAACTGTATTGTGAAATTTTTAGAGATCCCTCATGGCAGTACACTCTGCCACTTTATAAATAAGTTTATCTGGAGATTATCAAAAACTCAAGAGTGAAATCATACAGCTCCTTAATGTAGTGTGCAGCCAACCCTATTAAGTACAGAAACATTTTTTCTTCCACACCACATGAACTATGTTTCTAAATACCTAGAGTAGTATATAATCATCATCAGTACTCTAAAAGACAGAATTCTCCCGTGAGATACTAATGTTCTATTTTTAATTTAATGTTTTCTAAAATACACAGCAGTAATTATGTTTATTCTCAGAAACCAAGTGTTCTCATCTCAGGGTGGGGCTCTTTTGTTTTGTTCCTTTGCAAGCAAAAGTTGCAGCCTGTAAAGTAATAATGCAATGTAAGGCCAGAAGGCACAAACATTTTTTCATACAATGACAACCACTTTTCAGGTACCTGCTTTATGGACTAGCCATGCTGTGAACTGCCACAGTTCTGGCTGACTCTTCTCAGAGGCAGCATAGATCTGGCTGGATTTATTAGCTCAAGCACAAATGCAAATATGATTATACTGCCGCCAAAGCCAGCGTAGATCCAGAAAGATTAAAGTGGCTTTCATTTGGTAGAGAAGCAAAACAAACTCTGGTAATTTAAGATAGTACCATGCTAGCCAGAATGGATATTTCAGCCCTGTGTTCCCAAAATTAGAGGTAGAAAGAAGAGCAATGCACTCCTAAAAGCTCACTAATGTTGGTGAGAGGCTACTTGGTATATCTACATTGATAAATTAAAAGAAGGCAGGAGAGAGTGCTGAAGCACTGGTCTCTGTTTATCCACATTGTTTAATTTCTAGTTTTGATTTGTTTCAGAGGACTTCATCTAGTCTTTCTCAAAAAAGTGTGGTCTAGGGCCTTCAGCAACATGAGCGTAACTGGTGCCTTCAGCCTGGTCCTTGGGTCATTCTGAGGATGACTTTTATTTAGCACCAGTCACCTAAATCAAGTTCAGAATAACTATGACAACCCAAGCTGGCTCCTGCAAAAGGGATTCAAACCTCATCCTCCAGAAGAGAGTCCCACTGAAGTGTGTTAGTGTCTAATATATAGCGCACTGGGCTAGTATGAGAGAGTTAGTAAGACTAGACAGTCAAGCTGTTGGGACTTTGTCCTCAGGGAAAGAAGTGGTGCATCTGAGACAACATTTAGAAAACTAGAAGATATTATGTTGTCTATTAGGTCTTGAGTTTGTAAACTAAATGGCCCCTGAGAAAGGGATGAATATCTTCGGAGACTTAACAAAACAATACTTTAAACAGTTCTTTGGCTTTAAAAACAATCTATTAGGTACATTCATGTTAGGTACAGTTGCTGCTTATGGAAGCCATTTCCATAATTTTTTCTCTCCCTAATTCCGTTTGTATATATTGCTGTCCAACAAATAAATGTATTTCTACAATTGCTAGACAGTACAGAGTATTGTATCAGCTACAAGTCTCCATAGTTACTGTTTTTACAGTATCTTCCTCTACTTAGACCCTTGTGTCAATAAGCTTCTGCATTTGAAAGTAACGTCTTTATTTTTCAGCTAAAGGAGATTTCACTCCTCACTAGCTTGCTGATTAGGTAAACATTTAGGCAGATATTCCTTTCATTTATCTTCTATTTAAAAACTGAGGACCTATTCTGACATATCTCTTCCACTGTCTAAAGGTAAGCCAGATTTAAGCCAGTTTCCTAGGCTCCCTGTGTAAACAAGGGAGATAGCTGCAAAAGAAAAAGTTAATTCAAATTATTTTAGATGGTTACCTTAAGAAACCTAAAATAAGATCCAAGAACATATGAATGCCCACACCTCCTCTCACAAGTGGCAACTAATTTTTTTTGGATCAAGAAACCAAAGCTGTGAAAAGTTTAATTGAACAGGCCCTAAGATACTGTTGTTCAAATACAAAAGTATTTGAACAAAAAACCTCATGGGCAGCTTAAGCCCAACAGACCTGCAAGATGGAGCAGCATTCAGATTTTCTCAGTCCCTCATATGACGTTCTGGATTGAAGATGACTATTTGTCTTTCATTCTTATTACCTAAGTTAAAACAAAATCAAAGTTAAAAGAAGACACTTTGTCAATATTTCTTTAGATTTTTAATCTTTTTTTTTCTATCTTGTAGTCTAAGAGCTCCTTAAATACCTCAGTTGTTATCAATTTTTGTAATGCTCCTAGAATACCGTAATAATTCTAGGAGAACTAACATCAGAACTGCCTCTACGTCCTTCATATTCTCCCTTTGCATTTGCCCCATTACATGTCCAATATCTGACATATTGTATAGGTTGCATAAATCACAGTTGTCATCGTGGCTCTGTATTTTCATGAGAATAAACTGATCTAATATTTTTTACTGCTATTTCCTGATGCCCTGTTCATTTTGTTGTTATTCCTCTTAGACTCTTCATTAGCTTAAATTACACTGACTCAGAGACTTGTGAGTCTACTAAACCAAAAAAAAAAGTTTAAAGTCAGAAAAAGATTGCCTATCATGTTGGGTCTTCTCCACTTCCCTTAGGCCCAATGACATAATCTCTTAAATATTTTGAAATTCAGAACATGAAGTACTCTGCTTTTTCACAAAACACGTGACTGTTCTGAGACCACCACATCTCAGAGGCCATCTTATGAGACCGCTGAAAAAGCTATTGCGATGAAAAAGCAGCAGAAATAAGTAGGAGAGCAGGGAATAGCATCTAAACTCAGCTCTGTGAATCATACAGAATAATCTCTAATATATTCAGTACTTAATAACAGTCGTTCCTCATGGGCCTGTTTGTGCTGTAATGGAAAGATTTTATAACATGGTCCCACCATCAAAACCTACTTTCAAGTCTGCAACACTCAACACCACCATCTACCTGATCTCCCTCTATGATGCATAGCTCTAGTCCTCAGTGACTACATAACATATTTGATACAGAAAAAACTTGAGAAACATTTGAGAAAAAGCGTTTATGATTACTGTTACAATGTACAAGGTTTCCAGAAGGTATCAGTGTAAAGCACGAAAAATCCACGTGGAGCACAATGAAAAACTCTTATTTGGAAGACAGATTTTCAAGTACCATTGTTCTTATGAACAAAAAGAAGGAGCAAAAAAGAGGAAACACTTCAGATGTCATGGTTTAACCCCAGCCAGCAACTCAGCCCCTCAGCCCACACAGTTGCTTGCTCATTCTCCCCTAGCAGCAAGGGGGAGAGGATTGAAAGAGAGAGTGAGACAATTCATGTTGAGCTAAAGACAGTTTAACAGGTAAAGCAAAAGCCATGCATGCTAGCAAAGGCAGAATAAGAAATTCATTCACCACTTCCTATGGGCAGGCAGGTGTTCAGCAATCTCCAGCAAAACAGGGCTCCATCAGGCATAGCAGTAACTTGGGAAGATAAACATCATCACTTCAAACATCCCTCACTTCCTTCTGTTTTCCCCCAGCTTTATATTCTGAACATGACACCATATGGTATGGGACATCCTTTCGGTCACAGGGAGTCAGCTGTTTTGGTTGTGTCCCCTGTCAACTTCTTGCACACCCCGAGCTTCCTCACTGATAGGGTGGGGTGAGAAGCAGAAAAAACCTTGACTTACTTAGCAACAATAAAACCATTAGTGTATCATCATTATTCTTATATGAAATCCAAAACACAGCACTGTACCAGCTACTATGAAGAAAATTAACTCTATTGCAGCAGAAGCCAGGACAAGAACCTAAAATGGCCCAAGCCTGAAATGAAGAAGAATGCCTGCTAGGGACACTGATAGACACGAATAGAGACATAGCTACAGCTTTGGGGAAACCAAGCACTCCTCAGTGAGTGCTTTAGTGATCTGTCTATAGAGTCAGACTTCATTACATCCTCTATCTCTGGACCAGAAAATCTTAAATTCTTTATCGAACAGTGACTTACCTCTATCAGGATGCTTGTAGGTCACAATGCCCATGCCTCGTGTGAGTTTGGGAATTCAGATTTAACTCTCCCATCCTTTCTTTCTTAACATGCAAAAATAACTGGCTTAGATCTCCCTTTTCCTAATCAAATGCTGTAAAATCTTCTCCCTCTCCATTGCTCTTTTCAAATCAAAACAGTGATAAAACCAAGTCCATGCAGTATTCATTCCACCTGAAATTTGTAACAGTATATATATTTTAGCTTTATGAAAATTTTTAATATATATCATATATAATGAAATATAGAATATATATCCCTAGTTTCCTTAAAGATATATTATCAGGAAATTTGTCATTTTCAGGACTTTTTGCTTGAAGCTAGAGCCCAGTCTAGAAAATGAGGCTTCCCAACTCCAAATCCTATGCAATTTTTGTCTTACCAGGACATCTGGTACATTAAACAATTATCCCAAAGTTGCATAGTGGTTGTTAAGTCAGACAGGACTAGAACATTTTGACCAAGTTTCAAGACCCAGGATTACAGGACCTGGTTGGTGAAAATGTAAAAACACAAATTTATTTTAAATGGAACCTCTCTTAGAGGAAAGAACTTTTTTTTCTCATTTCCTAACTAAAAGTTGACTGCAAACATTACAGAACACGGTAATACACGGTATCTTTGAACACATGCTTTATGTTAGAGCATAGAGGCTGCAACATTTTTCACTGTTCTCTGTTAAATCATGCATTCAGTTGTTTCCATTTATACTGCATCAAAGCAGTTGAAATCCAATTGAAAAGTTTCTTTAGACAGCCATTGTGCAGGAACATGATGTCAATATTAATAAAGGCTGAATTTCCCCTTGGCTCACTTCTTACAGATAAGCTTTTCAATAATACACTGCTTGCACCAAAGGTCTGATGGGACTGGGAATAGTAAAAAACACTAATAAAAGAATGTTGAATGTTTTTATATTAAATTTCCCCACAGGCAAACTGAAAAGCCTACTTAGAGTACGCCAATCAACATGGCACTTATTAAATGTAACAAGAGTCCTGTTACAACAGATCTTTAAAGCCCCTAAATATGAATTAGAAAATAAAGACAAAAGACAATTGCAAATGTATTTCTAGATCGAAGCCCTGGACACCTCACCTGATACTCACTAACATGACACTTTGTTTGATCTCCAAAAAGACTCAGTTTTTATCAGCCTACAGCTATAATTTTATTACTGCTATTTACTGTAGTTAAGAATGTTGTCCTTTTCATTTCCAGTCTTTTAAAGTGCATTTTTATGTTTGAGAACAATACTGTAATTATTTAGAAAAAGGTGAAGTCAGTAAATAGGGTACAATATCCACATAACTTCGGGTTGGGTAATGTAAGGAAAATGGAAGTATCTAAGTAAAATCAGTGACTACAGTTAGGGCAATTAGAACAAATGCCTATGTCTTCTTATCAGAACATGGGCAACTGAGTGCCTGAAAAACATTTCATTGTAAGGATTACATCTGTTACACAAGGGCTCATCTCTTACACCTGAATTTAAGCAATTTTTTTTCCCCCTGTCAAGGTAGTGACAAATATATTAAATCTGTCTGTCTTCTAAGATTGCAAACCCCAATCTGAGATTTTGCCTTGGGCACAGCAATAAAAAATAAATTCAATTGTTAAGAACACGGTTTACTTTCTACAGATGGAAAAAGGAAAGAAAAAGGTTGCAGGACCTTTTGTAGGATTGTAGTTTATCTTTAAACTACTGGATTAAATTAATCTGCATGGCTGTAAAACTTTCAAATTTTTAAAAACTAGGATGATTCCTATAACAGTATTGGCATTTGTGTTAATTGGTATGTATTAATTTAGAAAAAGAATCGCATTTTATTACATAAAAAAGAGACAACAATAAAGCTTTTGTGCAATCCATGCTAACACTGAGTATTTTGTTCAAAGCTGCAAGCAAAGGACAAGACAATGTTTATCAAAGTCTGTTCTGTGGACTCAGTAGTTTTCTAAGGTTGTCACATGAAAACTTAAATGTCATTTGAAAATGCTGACAACTCACTAAATATGTTCCCATCACATTTGATGAGACTGCACTGGGGATCTTTCAGGTGATTTCCTATTTATGTTGGATCACATGTTAAATAAACAACTGCTGTATTTGTCACAAAGAAGTTATGCTTTTATTTACAGGACAAGAAGTAGTAACTGTCTTGAAACATTACCTAGGCTATGGAATACTTGGAAAAGTTATCTTAGTACAGTTTTCTGTTTTCCATGGCCCACAACTCTGAAATATATAAAATGCATCTTGCATTTGTGGATTTGTTCTGAAATTGACAGAATTAAGTGTCATAGTTTCTGACATGAATTAACACTTGATAAATATTTGAGTTAGTGTTTCAATATCATTCTATTTTCTTGTATGAGTAAAATATCTATTTTATTCAAAGTTTACTTAAGCAAAATTTGCAAAGATATTCTACCAGTTATTGTTGGTTTTTTACTGTAGGCTTGTCATAATAGATTCGATTGTATGATCTTTGTAATATAAATATTTCCAATAGCTATATTACAAGAAAAATGTGTTTTCCATACCCAAACTGGACAATATCAACAGATGTCAGCCATTTCTCAGTGTGACAGCTAGCAAATTTATTCACCACATAGCAACTGAATCAGCAAGAGGTCTTTCTATTTTACATGCAAATTTGAAACTAATTAGTATGTGATAGAATAACTGGTCTAGAACATGTGTGGAGTAAACTTAACTTCATTCTGTCTATAACATTGAAAGATGAATAAAAACAGACTGGTAAAACAAGTCATGGATTTCAGTAGGAGATATTTCCCACATAAAACCCAGCAAAATTTTAGTAAAAACCAACAGGTCTGAAGACTTAATGGATGAAAACAGAAAGAAGACTTAGTATCACTTTGAGAAGGGTGATGAATTTGAAGAATGATGAGCTTCACCTACTGACATGACTACCTATTTTAAGAGAGATATCAAGAAAATGCCGAGAGCAAAAAACAGAGGAAAGCACAGAAAAATTGTAAAAGCTTTCTACAAGGTCAAGATTTAAAAATCAATAAATAAAAATCAAACTGAATAAGGCACTGCAAAAATTACTAAAACAAACAGAAAAATAAGTCTTCAAAACCAGAAATGAAAATATTGAAAAGAAGATGTGCCCTATACAGTTAATGCCTTTGTGTCATTAACTAAATGAATACCTTGGGTTTTAATAAGAATGTTGCAGCTCTACTATAGTGGCAAAAGCCAGATGAATAACAAGAATGACATTATAAACTCACGATTATTAGAACCAAGATGGGAACAATACACCTAAGTCTTAATGCTCTCAAAGTGCATGTCTCCTATACTTGCTTTCTCTTTGTCCCTGAATGCGAAAGGAGCCAACACCGAGAATTACAAGTCCAGCAGCAGCTCTCTCTCGTTTCAACAGTGCATGACAGTACAGCTGGAGAAAAACAAATACAGTGCATCAAGGGAGGGTGAAGGAGAGAAATCTATCAAGACAAGCTTTAAGTTTGCTCATAGTTACTTTACTTTTATAGAATAACTTCAGTTCTGGGCAGATATAAAGTAAACTAACCTAAATGGTTTTGAAGTTATTCTAACTGTACTTGATATGATCTAGGAATGAGTATGTCTCATCTGAGTGAGAGTAATTTGTCGAGTTTCCTGAATCACTTATGACTGCATAAATCCCTGGATCGATCTTAAAGTCATAAGAAACCACTACAGTAATCTAATCTGACCTATACCCATACAATCTCATCAGTAATTTCTTCATTTAACCAGTGGCTTCTCTTTGACTAATTATGTAGATTCTTAAACACATTCCCTTGACTGGAAAACTGCTGATAAAATATGTCATCATGTACCAAATATAAGTGTTGTATTACATATACGTAACCCTAGCTTTCTACCCATCAAATTGTTGCATTAGTTTATGGAGATCCATTCCAATTAGCACACTGCAAATGATACAGCAATACCTCTGTTAGGACTTTGAGAATGCAGAATCACAGAATGTTTTATTTAAGAACTAGGTGAAGGCAATATTTGAAACTACCTACAGATAGCATGGAAATTATTTGAAAACAGAACTGAAATCAGTTTTTATCCATGTGCAAATGCAGCACAAAGCAGTTACTGTCTTGTCCTTGCCTGAATATTGTCAAACCCTTTATTCTTTCAAATCTTAATTCTGTGGAACCAAAAGCTGTGAAACTTTTCAGAAAGGCAAGCTAATGTTTAGACTGAATAAACACTTTCAGGATTTATTTTTTTTTCGCTTTGTCCAAGCAGGGGGAAAAAAAAAGGTTAAAAGTTAAGATCAGTTTCCTGTAGGGAAGCTGATGAAATGTTTCATTATCCGTGCAGGGAGGTAGTCAGCTTCAAGGAAATGTCACTAACTTAGCATGATACTCTTAAACTAAGTATCATCTCACCCAACAAAACCGCAGGAATGCATTATAAGAGAGATCTGTGAAGAAAATTTAAAAATCTGAGGTAAATTTCTAAGGAGGGCATTTTCTTTCCCTCCCTGACTTATAATTAGAGCCCTGCATGGAACAGATAGGTCAACTTGGTAAATGAGAGAACCTTATTACTTTGTGGCATCCAATAGAGAGAAAAAGATTGAATATTTTAATTTTTAAAAAAGAGAGTGTACATATATATTAGGCATTTTCAACAGGTAGAAGATGATTTAGTCTTTTCTGCCATTATTTGTGCTCTCACTTCACATTTTGGTAGTGGCATCTGAACAGAGACAAGGCTGTTAAACAATCAATTGAACATTTGTTTCCCACTTCACATAGATATCCCAGGAGGAGGGATGTTGTCCAACAAACACCAGTCTTGTATGTAAATAAGACATAGGATATCTACTCCCTTTTCTTCTCCTCTGTCCCCCTGTGGGAGCCTGAAAAGGGAAAGAAAGGGCAATTTCTCAGTCCAGACTCCTTTTCTTCTTCCTCATCTACTTCTCAGTCAAGCATATGGGCTTCCAGTTAGAGAACTAGAACGATAATCCCTTCTTTCTGTTGGATAATTTTGAAATTCTTCATAAACACTATTACTTTTCAAGTTAAATTCTAATTTATTCTAACTAGGTAGAATTCTTAACTTCATTCATTGTATTTTACAGTGTTTGATATTTAAGAAAAGCCCTTAGGGAGCTCACAATGAGTCAGTGACAAAACAGCTTGTACTTCTGTGACACTAAGCAGACCTGAGTAAACCAGTCTCTCTACAGTACCTTTGTCAAGGCTTCTTGTTGACTGATAGCAGGAAACTGCACAGTTTCTGCTTCCTTGTGTATACACAGGATGCCAAACATATCTCATTAAGAACATCTCTTTTCTTGAAATAGTTTTGAAGAGTGCAATGCAGCTGGGCCAAAAGCTGTGCCTTGTAGATTCTGCCGCTGTAACAGGTAGCCTGATACATTGTGCTAGGCATATATCCAGGTTATCTGCTCTGCAGATAACCAGAAATACAGCTAATTGCGAGGGCAGAGTGAATCTGCTGTTCCACTAACACTTTCTCTTACCTCCACCAAATCCACAACAGGCAGTAAGAGGTGTGGATTTAGAGGGTTTTGATGGGGGCTTATTTGTTGGTTTGGGTTTTTTTGGTGTGTGTTTGTTGGTCTTTTTCCCAGAAAAGGAAAATAGGGAGGAAATGAAGAAACAAACCCCCAAGCTTTAAAAAAGGAAACTAGAAATTACTAATGCTTTTTCTGATTACAGTGACACTTTAAATCCTGAGGATTTTGAAAATATGAACGCAAAATGTAGCTAGCACTGTGCAAAATCAGGAGGTGCATCACTGTCACTACCATTACCAATTTAGGCACTGTCTTTAAAAGCATTCTAAGCATGTGCCTCAAAAAGCAAACTGATTTGACTATTTTATCTGCAAACCCTTTCATTTGCTTTATGATGAAGATTTACGTGAAACTTCAGTTTATAAAAACAGTTCAGAACAAGAAGCTGGCACCATCACCTCTCCATAAATCTTAGATGGTGAATAGATCCTACATGAAAAAAAAGTTTCCATGCACATAAGGGCAGGGGAGATGGAATAATTAGCTGGTTGCTATAGTAATACAGATAGAATTAGGACATCCCACTCACACAAAAAGTTTATCTTAGATTTTGGTTAAGTATTCCTAATATAACCCTTTCTCTTGTCTTTGAAAATCCTAAATTCTCAGTTTTGCCATGATTACAATGAAAATGCATTTAGATTTTCCACAGAATTCAGGTATGAACAGACAAAAAGCTTCAACATCACTAGGATAAACCTGACTGGGCATCTCTACACCATAAAATAGGGGCATTGGCAGAGAAGAATAGAAAAATCAAGATAGAGCTGTTTCACTGCTCTACCCGTTGAAACATCACTCCAAATGTTTGACTGAAATAATAATAACTTATGTAAGACTGCTATCTGTCTTGAAGACCTTTTTCTCCCAAACACCAATGGATTTTTCGACTCGTATTTTATCTCCTCCAAGAGCTAACTGGCAATTTCCTTAGGAAATTTGGCAAAGCTACTTGGAAAAGGACACATAAATCTGGACACAGAACAGAGGCACTAGGGGCTTGCTTTAAATTATTGGCTTAGTGTTTGCAATGAGGAAAATCATATGATATTTCTACATGGATGAAAAACCAGTTCTGAGCTCTACTTAGTTGTGTCTGGATCAACCCTGTCTTAGATACAACCAGATATAATCACTGTGTGGAAGAGCTCAGGACCATCCACATAGACTATCCAAGGCTTCTGTTCTTATCAGTGAACAGGACAGTACTTGACACCTTCACAGAGACACCTGAAGATAATTCGGGTTAATAATTGACTCTACCACTTTCTCACCATTCTCCAGTCGTTCTGGCTAGCCTTAGTAGTTCCAGATTTCCCCAGTGGGAAAGGAGCAGCTGGCTTTGCTCCTGAAATGTATTTATGCATGATAACTAAATGTCCCATAGAAACTTCAGCTGGAAACCACAGTTGTGAGATTTCACAGGGAATGCAACCAGGTTTATTTGGCTTCTGCAGCCTTTTTCTGGACTGATTTTCAGGTAACATACACACTTGTTTGTGCAGCAAAAGTCATAAAAATGATTACTAGGTAAACAAGAAATTCTTTTGAAAATGTGGGATTTAAGCTTAGTTTGTCATTTTATAATTGGCAATAATTGTGCTTATGTGAATCCTTGGGATGGAAATTTCTCTAGGAATAAAAGGTATCAGTAATAGCAATTGCACTTTTATTGATAGCATGGTACTTCACCTGTCAAAAGTGGATTAATGCTGTTGAAGTAAATTCAATACCATTCAAATATACATACAAGATACATCAGGCTCCTTTTCCTTCTATGTTTTTTTTTTCTCATTGCACCATTGCTATTTTTCTAGCTTTTGCTGAGGTGAAACTGAGTGTATTAAACACTTCAGAAAATAAATGAACACACACATTTCTTCTACCATGGCATTGTTCCCTAGCCATTGGTGAGAACTGTGATTCATCTTTGGAAAATAAACACCAAATGAAATTACTAATTTTTTTCTGGTACTGAGTGACATACATAATCATTCATCTAAATATGGACCAGATGGGATGTATCCTAGAGCAATAATGAGAAAGAAAGAAAAAAAAAGATTTTTTTAGACTTTATTTAATTTTTTTTTATTATTTCTAGTGGACTGTATGGTGGCAATCTGAACATTGAGGTCAATGTCAATATATTCCTCTGTTCACTGGGGACTTGTGTCTGTGTTAGAAAACTTAACTGTGACACTTGATTTATTTAAATAAGAGCAAAATATATTAAAGTAAATATTAATTATCCATTCAAAAATAATCTGAATATTGTCTCCTGTAAAAGCTGAAGGAGACAAATATGATTATAAAATGCATGTTATAGTCTTCTGCACAGAAGTAGTCTTTCTTATTAGTATCAGAAAGCATGCAAAACTGAAGCATTTATAAAAGCTGGTCTGCAAATGTTTCAGATTGTAAGAACATATAATTTCTTAATGAACTTAAAATTTCTCTGGTTAAAGTTAGTTATCAAAAGATTATTTCTTAAATTATCAATTTTTAAAAGTAAATAAACAAATTCATATTTTTATCATTATTTTATCTGTATGCATATTAAATGGAGAAAGAATTTGAAGAGCAATTTAAATTTAAGACCTCTGTTGTCAGAGAGGCACAACTGACACTGGAAGAGGTGAAAAGAAGAGCACTGGAGTCATTTTTGCTCAAGCTATACTGACAAGTAAGCTAGGTACTCCCAGAGCAGGAAAGCAATGAAAGCAGTGATGTAGAAATGCTTCCTCTCTCCTGAAGTGTTCCCACAACTAAGGTAATTCACAGAGGTCAATTATATTAGCATTCAACTCTTTCCAATAAATAGACCAGCATTAACAGACTGATGTAGGCTGTATCCTTCATGTATAACTGTAAATTTTCCCCAATCAACTGCCCTGAGTTCTGGGTGGAGCCTCCGGCATAAGCAGTGGATAAACATAGATTTCAATATCAGAATATGGGTTGTGGAAGCCTACATTCTGACTAAATCCCACTTTAGCCACCTATGTCCTTTTACGGCCCTGCATATATTAGACAATTAGAACAATTCATTAGATAACTTGCATTTTCTAACTCCTGTAAAAGAATTCAGATTTTGGGTGACTAATTTCAGAACTAGCAAGTATGCAGTGCTTACTATGGGCTATTTTTCAGGTTTCCCAGAATCCAACCATTTCACAACTATTTTTGGGGGGAAAAAAAGACAGATGGAATTATTCAGTTTAATGCATAAAAGTGTGTTTTTCACCTCTGTTGATTCCATCTTATTTCATATGAATAGTCATGCTTTCTAATTAAAACATGTGACAACTCTTATAGTGTTCTTATATGTGCCAATAGATCTTAGACCTAGATGATTCAAAATCATAAAAGTATTCATAACATTAACCTTTACCTATCATGTTTTTTGTTAGTGTAGGCAAAAAATATTTTTGACAAAAAGTGTTTAGTACAGAAAGAACGTAATTGTACATCTTCTTTTGCTAATAAATGACTAATCGCTCATTCATTCATTCACTTCATATTAATTGTTAGAAGATTAATTATTATGAACTAACATATTATTAATGTCCACATTATATGTGTATCCATGGAAATTCCATTGCAATATGGCGATTAACTAATGCACCATTATTTCAGAGTTAATTATTGTAGCATTAGAAATAACTATGAAGAAAGGGTTCAGGGAATTTTTCCTATTATTTTTCTTTTAAAATAATTTTATATTTTATCATATTAAAAAAATTAATCCAGTGAGAGAAATGCAGGAATCTGAAACTATTTCATTTTATTTCCCTAATTTCCTGCATTTTCAGTTTGCATTAATGATTTTTTTAATATGTCAAATATCACAGTCCAATCATACTACTAAGAAGTAACAGCTGTCTACTATAAAAATTTATAGTTCTCAACATCTCCAAGGTTGTAATGAAGAACATAAGTAAAATCAAAATTCTATTATCATTTTAAATATATTTACATTATATTATTATATTAGAAATTGTTGCTTTTTGCTTTTTTTAATACAATAACAGAATTTTGAGATCCATATATACAAGAAACAAATAAATAAATAAATCTGTTTAGTGAACAGTCATCTTTGTTATTTTTTCCCTAGCCTTGGTTAAGAAACAAAATCTGTGGTATTCGTGATGTGTGCTTTTTCCTTTTTTTGCTTTGAATTTCAAAGATATTTACTTATTCAGTATTCAGTTTGTGTCTGTGTATACATATCTACATGCACACACATACATATACACAGGTTCTTAATGTGTGGGAAATCGCACTGTTTAATCTACAACTTTGACAGTAATTCCAGTTACAATTTTAATTGTGGACAACTATGCTAGCTTTCAAATACCTGAATCATTTGAATGAATTTTTGCTTACAAGAATGCAACTATTAAAAAAAATAATTGTGCAGTCATTGATAAGAAGAATCTATTAAATCCTTAGGCCTATTTAAATCACAAGATATTAGATTACATTTTTATTTTTTAATATATTAAGATTCTAATGCTTGTATTTTGTGTCATCACACTACTGCAGGATCACCACCTTAGTCCCTGGCAGTTTTTTGCTTTAATTTTGAACTACCTCTCTAAATAAATCCAGTTGATCTGTGATCTGAGACAGTCCTCCCCTTTAAAATTTCATTTGTTCTCAGAGGAGTTTGAAGAGCAGCCTTTTGCAAAAAGAGATCTCTGAAAAGAAAAAAGCTAAGCAGTAGTTCAAACTGATGTTAATCAGACTGGTTTTACTCTATTCCAGAATATCCCTAGATCACAATCTGAGATCAATGGGTTTTACCTCTGTTTAGGTACTTTCCTAAATCCTTCATTCATCTTCACAGAAAAATGAAAAAGAGAATCTTAACTTTGAAATCAAAATAAACTGTTGTACTAATACTTCAGTGAAATTTCCTTAATTTTATTACATGTCTTTGAAATCAGCTGTGTTTAAGACCATAGGATTTCTTGCAGCTCTTCCCTTGATATCAGGAGGCTCATGGGTTTCAGGTTGCGACTGTTGGGAAGAAGAAAAGAAACCTCATTGAAACAGCCAAGATTGATGTTAAAATGTTCACAAAGACGTTACAAGTGTAAATAAATTATGGAAGATCGTGTGGGAAACATTCCCATACTCAATTATCAAACATGCCATAGAAAACCTGTTAAGCAAAGTATCTATATCAAACATTACATTAAGCAACTTTTGGAGAAAAAAAAATTCACTCCCCATCTGACAGTTGTGATGATACTGATCAGTAACCAAGACTGCAGACTGCTGGCTGATGCTGAAGTTAAACGCGTATGACAGAAATCGCAGCAGTGATGGATGGCTTTGGATCTGCTGAACTGACAAAATGCTACAATGCTTAGGATGCTTGGTTGTCAGTAAAAACAGGCAACATAGGGACATGATATTTGCAGTCTTTACATGACATAATATAAAATGATGGTCAGCACTGAACCTTGACTACTTGACATTAACAGTGTTAATTTATATGTAAGAATCTGCCTACCACAGATGTTGAAAATATCAAAATGGAGCACAAACTAATGTATGGAAGTTGAAGCTGATGCAGCTACAAAGACATACAAAAACTTTTGCTCTGATGCCCAAAACCAGTGGGGCTTATTTGTGTCATCCTTTATCTCATATTAATATTCTGGGAGCACTCAAATCTGTGTTGTGATTTCTTTTTTCTGCCTTCACATGACTTACAGGAAATAAAAAGAAAAAACATCAAACAAATAGGTAGGCTGGTGACTCATAGATTATCATGACATGTGTGGTTGCTTTTCTAAACCAAGTCCATTTCTGTCCATCCTTTCTTTGTGTTTTCATTGCTTCAGCATCTATAGTTTCCCACCAAACCTTTTTTTTCCCCATTCTGGTCTGTTTGCTCTTTTCTTTCAGTTAAAGCTATCTCCTTCAAACAAAATCCATCACATCAGTTTAGGAATTAACATGATTATCGCCTCCATTTATGGGTCATAACCCTTTTCCTTATTTTGTCCATCTATTACTAAGACTGCAAGTCCTTTGGAGAAGACTCATTTAGTATTTTGTACAATGTCCGGAACATGTTGTTCCAATTTTTATCCAATCCTCTGGTAACATCGTCGTAAATAATATCAAAAAGGATATGATAAAGTACCAGGGTAGATTAAAGGCCAAAACTACATTACTTACTTCTCTTTAGGTATGGCCTCAGTGCCAGTTCTAAGCTGACCTAGATGTATTTTCCGAAGGAACATTCAGGCTTGCTCTGGCCTTCAGATGCCTGTGCTTACCTGACACAAAGGGACATGCCCTGTGCAATTTCCAGCAAATCCCTCTTGTGGAGCAGTGGTTGAGAGGGTGATTTGGCATCCTTCACATTATTTGTTGTTCTAACATACAACCTCTGTTCTGTAGAATAGGATTCACCTACATACCTTTAGCTGTATAAGAGTTAAATGTCAAGAACTGCATCCTCTGCAGTAAACAGTGAGAGACAGACATGTCCAGAAGATGATTCAGTCTTTCTCACTTGAGCATCTACTTTAGAATGCAACAAATTGCTTTTGGAGACATCTGGCTTGCTCTTTAAAACCAGAAACCTATTTGATTGAAAATCACTGTATGGAATTCTATTCTATTTTTATTTTCTACCCAACAGCCAAATTTTTTCCTCATTCCTACATCTGTATAACAGAAGTGCATTAAATTAGACTTTTTTTTTTAATAATTCCTCAGAATATTTGTATTATGCTTAAACTTCAGTGGTTAATCTGATATAAAATCATATTTGTGTGAGGGGAAAGTATTTGTACTTTCCGGTAAATGTTGATTTTGCTGAAATTTTTTTTTATTGCCTGTAAAAACAATCATGTTTTTGTTAAATATCTGTAAAATCTGATCTTATACATACCTCGCAGTGTTTTAAAATTGGGTGGAGACAGAGTATACTTTTAAAATAAACTTATCTTACTTTTGTTTCTGATCCATTTTCTTGTTCCCAGACTTCAGGGTGGGAAGCATCATCCTTTTCAGCCACCCTAATACTGATTAAAATTAGCAAGAAGCAGTTCTGACCTATTGATTGCAAAAAGAAAATAAATTAAGAGATATACTGTTCACTAGGTGTTAGGAGTGGTAGTATTGGTAATACAAGTGAGGAAATTAATTTTTAAGTTTAAAACCCAGCTTTTGAAAGAAAAATAAAGACAAAAGTTCAGAAAGTAAAACAGTAGGGACTACAGATCATTCCATTAAGTATTAGATAGAAAAAGGAGGCAAAAGAAGAGAAAGAGAGAACGCTAATAGAAAAACAGATCCAATGTTCCTGCATTGATTTTTATGATTACTGTTTATTAAAATGCGGTGGATACAGATTATCTTTCTTTCAAATGCTCTGTATTTATTATTGCTTCATTTGCCTTGAAATGATAACTGCAGGCACTTAAATAAATGGATTCCAACATTGTCTATTTTCATTCTACCATCCTTGTCTGTGATAAGTACCCCTGTAGAAATGGTATTTTGAAACTTCTTTTAGTGATGTTTCTCTGCTAATCACAAGGTCTTTCTTTGTATTTCTTCTGCATGTACTGTCTACATTTTCTCTCTTGTTCTAACAGTTAGAGAATATTTCTAGTATAAAAAATTTGCTGTACTTTTGGAAACAAGTTTATTGTAATTTCATTGTATAATTTATCTTTTTGAGGAAGGCACTCTAAGATATAACAGAATCACTGGCTTTGCTACAAAATTCCTAGAGGACACTTTTTATGCACCCTAAGTCCACCTAGGTTATGACCATCAAAGTAAATTAAAGGTGGTCAGGCACATTCCTGGTACACGCATTACTCTAAAAAGAAACCTGGGTGTTCTTTTCTGTGCAGTGCCTTTATTGGACAGGAATAGTTATGTGATGCTGCTGGGTAGTTTGCCCTCTTTCAAATGAGGACAGGAAAAAACACACAGAATCCACAATGGAAGAAGGAACACAGTTATGATACAGATCTTCTTCTGAATGCTCTTTCTGCTTATTAGTACATGCCATGTTCTATTCTGTGCACCTTGCCTGAAGCAATGCCAGTCTTACTGAATTGCAGTTCTTTGATGATTCTGCCTTACTCTGCTTCCTGCATAGAACAAGTCATATGGGCTTGGGCCTTTTCCCTATGTATTTTCAGCAGTTTGGGGTACCCTGATCAATGATGTTGAAAAATCAAGAGTTTGGTTCACAGGTCAATAGAATTAGATCAATACTGATAAATAAAACAAGACAAGGGACCAACACCTATCCCTGCAGACAAATAGAGTGAAGAGCCTTATAAATATAGTACTTAGGATGAGCAAACGTGTTGTGCCCACACCATGGAGCATTCTGTTCTGGAGTTTCTCTGTAACTGGTATGGTGTTTCTATAGGTCTGACACTAATCCAAGTGTTTTGTATGTCTTGACAGCTTAAACTGTTCTAAACAATGGAAGAACTTTGCTGCAGCTCAACAAATCAGCTCACATTCGCACAGCAGGAAACTGGAAAAACTGCGTTGCATTCTGTGGGATGGGGCATGAGGGCCTTGCTGAAGGTGCAAAGTCTCCCAGGATAAAGCTGAAGAACATCTGTGGCTGGGGAGAACCCCATATGAGATAGACTTATCCTGGATTGTCTTTTGAGAGACATACCTGAGATTATTGATCTCTGCTTGGGTATTATTTTGAGGGAAAATAGAGCACCCAGAATAGAGTCAGTGAGTGAGCCAACAGCTAAACAATGAAGGCACAGAGAAGACTGCCATTATTCAAGTTTTGTCCTTGAGTTGTTTTATTTAGGAAGGTGACCATACATCTAAGATTGCAAGTGTAGGGTCAGGCACGGACCCAAGGTAGTTGTTTTGCCAAAAATTTTTCAGTGAAGGTCTGCATTTGATATCCAAAGCCTGGCTGAGGAGCAAGATGAAGCTTATTCACTTGTCATCACGCACCTAGGTCTGTTTCTGTTCTGTGAATGGGGTTGGTGGTGCTGATCATGCAGAGATCTCCACTCTCTTCAACCAGCCCTTGCAGCAATGCTACACCATTAATGCTGCATCCTTCCCAGGAGGTTTGACATCATGTAAAACACTGGCTTTTCAAATGTGTAAGAAGCCTGTAGTTATTCTCAGAGAAAAGGTGATCTTGCCACATCTGAATTACAGGATGCTTGGATGAGCAACATAGATGTGTAGAATACAGGTCTCAGGGTATGCCATGCCTTTAATATGGAGAGAAGGACAATTCCCAATCACATATGACTGAGAAGAGCAAAAAGGGGTATTACACGAAGTCCAGTGTGTATTTGTCAGCTGCACTGACTGCATTAGGCCTACACTGCCTTATATAATTTCCAGCAACAGTAGAGAAATATGCCACAGCAAAGTATTTGTTTGAATTAACAAAGTTCTGTTTTGCTTTGCAGTTTTGGGGGACTTTTTTTTTTATTGTTCCAAGAAAAACCCAGACAATCTATTCCACCCAATTACTTCTGTAAAGAGGCAAAAAAGATCAGTAAAAGAACGGAAACAGCCATTGACTCACAAAGGTCATTGTATTTAACATAGCTTTTTTCCTTTCTGTGATTTTGCCCTTTAAAATTACTTATTTGTTTGCACTTACTTTCAGAAATTAAATGTTTTAGTTACAATTGGCTGTCCTTTTTAAACAACAAAAATCTTCTCTACAGCTACCAACTGCTCAGGTCTTCTCTTTCTAAAACCAAGTAATTTGTGTTTTGCTACACACAAACCTATTTTTGTGAGAAGTACTTTAAAACAAAGCCCACAACATACACCTGAAAAGCTTTTCATGGCATATGGTGTAAGAAGATCCAATAGTATGCAAACACCTGAATCTCATTTTGAAGATCTCAAAGGTCGTTTACATGGATGCACAGTTAAGGTATTTTTATGAGTTTGATTACATCTCTCTTGCATATATTTTTGAGGACTGAGGAGGAGGGTCATAATTGCTTCAAAGATAATTCCCTGGCAATACTGGGAATGTCATCATAGCATGTACAACAAATCACTAATGGAGAAGCAGAAAAACGACAGCACAAGTAACCTGAATATAAATTTAATTTAATACTCAGTTTATGAGTTCTTCAACCTCATAGTTGAATGGCGAAAAAGAAAGAATTAATTCTTATCTAATCCTTATCAGTATTTTTCCTGTGTTTGTGTTCCTGTGTGTAAATTCCTTGGGGCAGGGAATGTTTGTGTATTGTCTAGCATTGTAATAATTTAGTCTGGATTTACAGCATTTGGGTAATGTCTTAAAACAAAAATAATAAACATAGTACTACTTTGATGTAGATACACAGAGACCACTGCTATTTTGCAAAATTTTTCCCAACTTGGGTTGTCCACAATATTCCCCTAGTTTCAGTAATGTCACAAAATGGGAACAAGTGTGGGAATGGCAATTAGAAAGCTTTGAAAAATTATGTATATAATATTAAGTATCTGTAGTCTCCATTGAAGGACTCAAATATTCAATGCATAGCATGGCAAAACACCCTACATTACCTAATCCAGAGGGAGCAAGGAGTTAACTAGAGTTTAATTTCCTACTCTGCTTCCCTCAGGTAAACGAAAGAAGAGTCTGAACACAGGAAGAAGACATGTTTCAGAATTAGTGTTCTGCTATCAGCTATCATACAATGGGTTTTTCCCTAAAATAAAAATGCATTTTCTATGTATTTTCTGATTAATAATGACTTCTGAACTATGGTCTTGAGTGACTGAGAAGATCTCAAGAGTATTTCTTTGTTTTTCTTTTAAGTCGTTGCACCACTTACACATACAAGCATAAAAATCTGTCATTTTTCATTCTGAGAACAATGTTGTGAATGGAAAATTTATCTAAGTAGCTCAGTTTTCTCAGCACTGATTGCTCCTTCCTTCCTGGTTGTAATGAGGATTGCTTTTGATGATTATTTGGATGGCGTTTTGCTATTGCCAAGGCACTGGCATGAACACTTTCATGCTTTCATGAACTCCTTTTTTTTTTGGGTCGTTGACAGCAGGATTACACTGATTAAATGTATCTGTTCAAAGTAGGTCAGATGAGTCCTGCCCTAAATGTGGAGAAATTTTCACTGAAAGTACAAAGGATCCTAGGGTGCCTGTTCACACTGAAATAAAATCATATAAATCCCAGCTTTCCTGTCTTTTGAAGAAGTGAAGAAACTCCAATGAATTTTCCCAATTTACTACGGCATAGTAATTTCTTATGAAATCATTCTTCTCCAGTAAAAGCAAAACAGATCCAGAGTGTGTTGCAATTTATGCCGTAAAAGCAGTAACTAAATTGAAGTATTGTGAGAACATTGCACAACCGCCTGGGAAGACAGCATGTTGTTGTTAGCTACTGTCACATCTCCCCTGATGTTACTGACTGACGGGTTTTTCACATGGACAGAAGTCTCAGAGAACATGAGTGACCCTGAAATTAGCTCAGCTGATCAGGGCATAGTGCTGATAACACCAAGGTTATGGGTTTCATCCCAATAAAGCCATTCACTTAAGAGTTGGACTCAATGATCCTTATGAGTCCCTTCCAACTCAGAATATCCTGTGATTCTGAGTTATCATGCACTTTTGCTTAATTTCTGAATTATATCTTTCAAAATGTTATTACAAAATTCAAAGGCATTACTACAGGTTCCAGGAAACATTCTTTTCCCTAAAACACAGGAAAAAACCCAAAGTGAAACAACAGGACATTTCTTTGTTGTAAATTACCATCTGAGTTGCAGTCTTGTGCTCCAAGAGACCTTTCAGCTTCTCGCCTGCTCAGTACATACTGAGTACCTATATACTGACTAGGACGTCATGTCAGAGGCAAATGGAGTTCTGGGATCTGCCTCAAATGATGCCTGTGTACTTAATGTTAAGACTGCTTTATTTGTCTAGAGATGTCTTCACTCAACAGAGATTAAGACTTCAAGAAATGAGTTTTTAGTCTTATTCTTTGGGAATTAATGGAAAGTTTGAAGCACAAACTGGAGTTAAGAGCTGAAGCAATGTGTTTTAAGCCTTGTCTACATATAAGAGAAACTTCAGCATAAAAAAGAGTCTTCATTAGGTGTGAGAGTTCTGGTCTTGGACAGAATTTATCTACTGCAACAAAAAATATTCAGAAAAAAACCCCATGGAATCTAGCTTCCTGTAGAAATACTCAGTTGTATCAAAGTTCTGGGAACTATGTCTTCCAAGACTTGCTTTAGTGCTTAGGCCAGGCAAACAGGTTTGAGTGGACTATAAGGCTAAAATATTCTAGCTATTATAGACGAGGATTAGACTGTCTGAAATTGCAGTAGAATAGTATAATTTAGTGGTCTTAGTCTTACAGAAATCTTTTGTATGCTAGCTACTTCCTTTGTGTTGTTTACTTACTGGATGCAGGGAATCCATAGTTCTGCGAATTTCTATAAACTTGTACAGACTTCAAAAATTATTTAATTTCTCCTGACATAGTACTTAGAAGTTCAGGATGTTTTGGTTTTGTTGGTTGGTTGGAGGGTTTTCTACCTTTTCCCATCATCTTCAGAAACTTAATATTACTAACTTAATATTAAATTAGGATATATCTTCTAAAAAGCAAAATAATTTTACATATTTATGAATTTAAGTATTATTTCCTACTTTAGAATTATCCTAACAAAAGTCTAGTTCATTTCACTTCAGTTTTATTTGTTCATTACCCCTTTTCTATAGAAAGAATTTCCCTTATTTTATTTTATTTTATTTTATTTTATTTTATTTTATTTTATTTTATTTTATTTTATTTTATTTTATTTTAT
>JAWMRA010000001.1:64534693-64608892 GCA_035584735.1 Pseudotriccus pelzelni | reverse complement strand
CTGGTGAACGGGGCTGCATCCAGCTGGCAGCCGGTCACCAGTGGTGTTCCCCAGGGATCAGTGCTGGGACCAGTCCTGTTTAATATCTTTATCCATGCTTTGGATGAGGGGATAGAGTGCACCCTCAGTAAGTTTACAGATAACGCTAAGTTGGGCAGGAGTGTTGATCTGCTGGAGGGTAGGAATGCTCTGCAGAGGGATTTGAGCAGGCTGGATCAATGGGCCAAGACTGCACATGGGTCACAACAACCTCAGGCAGCGCTACAGGCTTACGGAACAGTGGCTGGAAAGCTGCCCAGTGGAAAAGGAGCTGGGGGTCCTGGTCGACAGTGGCTGAACATGAGCCAGCAGTGTGCCCAGGTGGCCAGGAAGGCCAGTGGCATCTTGGCCTGTATGGGCAATAGTGTGGCTAGCAGGACCAGGGAAGTGATTGTCCCCCTGTCTTGGCACTTGTGGGGCCACACCTCAAGTGCTTTGTCTGATTCTGGGCCCCTCACATCAAGAAAGACGTTGAAGTGCTGGAGTTTGTCTAGAGAAGGGCAATGGAGCTGGTGAAGGGTCTAGACAGTAAGTCTGGGAGGAGCAGCTGAGGGAGCTGAGGTTGTTTAGCGTGGAGAAAAGGACGCTCAGGGAAGACATTACCATTCTCTAAAACCTGCCTGAAGGAAGGTTGTAGCCTAGAGGGAGTCAGTCTCTTGTCCCAGGCAACTAGTGACAAGACAAGAGGACGTAGTCTGAAGCTGTGCCAGGGTAGCTTCAAGTTGGACATCAGAAAGAATTTCTTCATGGATAGAGTGATTAAGTATTGGAATGGGCTGCCCAGGGAGGTGGTGGAGTCAGCATCCCTGGAAGTGTTCAAAAAACAACTGGATGCGTCACTTGGTTTTGTTGTTTAGTTTATAAGAGGTTGTTCAGGCAAAGGCAGGTAGGACTTCCTTATCTTGGAGGCCTTTTTCAACCTTAATGATTCTATGATTCTGTTGTTTGTGGAATATAAAGGTGGACTGTTCACTTATTCTGGAATAAATAAACTCACTTTGCTTAGTATTTGTTCATCAGTACCTTGAGTTGCACCAATGTATTGCTTATATCTGGAGATGAACAGCAAGCCTTGTAGGAAGCTACTGTTCTTGGCCCAGACAGCTCTTTCAGCTCCTATAGTACAGGTCTTATCCCTGATAAAACGTGATTGTTACTGATTCACATACTTCATTTCCTGCCAGAGTTAATAGTTATTGGAGGCAGCTGGGAGGAATGCTCTGTTCAGGTTTTCAGTGGGGTTTATAGAAGAGCTGTACTTCAGATTCAGACTTAAAATGGGCACATTTATTTGAATTAAAGCAATCTGAATAGGGTCATAGAAAAGGGGTTGCAGATTATGCTGTATTCTTTTTTTCTATAGGTGAAAGCTTTGTGTTGAAGGCAAGAGTCTCAAAATCCAACTCTTTAGGCTAGCTTTACAGTCTACCTGACATGCAATTTCAAGAAAAATAAGAAAGGTTAGAAAAAAATCTCGGGGTTTTCAGGGATGGGTTTTTTTTTAACTCTGAAATCAGGGTCTTTTAATTTTTTGAAGAGCAAGTCCTGCAAAGATAATGGGAGAAGCAAGTCACATGATTGAGAAGTCTGCTTTCCTAGTGCAGAAATACACAGATATTTGTGATTCTTTTGAAACTTAGGCTTTTGTATTTTGTGCTTAGAGCATCACTAGAGGAATGTGCATTGGGGAGCAAGAATTAGTGATAGCACCCATGAAAAAATTAGCCACTATTAGGTTATGTTTTCACAGCACAGGGTAAGTGTAACTGTAGCAGGAGCCAGTAATTTTGCCAACATTTGTAACAGGAGCAGTGGAGGTCTTGACAGTGTGGTCTAGCAGCTTGAGTATTGTCCCTTTAAAAGCCTGTACCAGGCATCATAGTTGCCAGTTCCTGATGAAGGCAGTGCAGCAGTGTCTTCACTAATATTCTCACCTATGCAAGCTAAATTAAAAGTGAGATGAATGCTCTGATATAACCACATTTTCATTTTATGTAGATCAAGACAGGCTGCAACACATTTCTGCTAGACAAGGTTAAGAACTCTCCGCTGTCCCTGAACAACAGTGTTCTAATTAAACAGGAATATGGTAAGCAGGTTGTTTCCCCGCTCAGACCAGCTGAAAACGAAACCTTTTTCTTTTTTTTTCCTTTTTTGGAAGGACTAGTTTCCAGTCGGACCAATTATTCAAAAGTGTCTTGCTACATGGCACAAATTTTAGTGCCTAGAGGCACTGTGAAGGAAGGAGTGGCAGTACACGGCTTGGGGAGGAGGAGGAAGACAACACTGTAAATTGGTGGCCTCCATGCAGAAGAACTTAAGCTGCTGTAGAAGCACATACCTAGATTTGAATAGTTTTAGGTAGCTATATTTCAGTTATGGTGGCTTTTTGGCTTCTTTTTTAGAGAGAAAAACCCTCTTCGAACAAATTTAGTAGAACACCAATCCTGAATATCGTCTCTTAGGTCTAATGAATGTTTAACAACTTTTTTCAGATTAAGAAGTCAAGGTAAGGTATAACTGATAATTAACCTTCAGACAACACAGGAAAATATTCGTTGTTGAAAATCAACTACACTAGACTTATAAGATTCCAGTTCTGAGGAAGCTAACTTTTTTTTTTTTAAAAGAAAAAAAAGGTAGGCTAGACAATTGGCATTTTTTCACCAGAGCTGTGATTTTTTTAGTATTAGGGGTAAAAAAAGAATTGATTGTTGTTTAAAAAAGAAAAATCACCAGCAATGCTGACCAGTTATTTGCCATTTGAATCATGGCAAAGTTTCGACTTAACTCTAACCAACATACTGAGGTGCACCAGGATATGTGATGAAGGAAATTGCTTCAAGACATATGAAATGTATGTAGGTCCTTCTACAATGTCAGAGGAGCAATGAAGTTTTGAGAAGCAGGAAGTATATCAGAAATTGATATTCCTAGGTGTACTTCAATTTAACACAATCTTTGATTTTTACACCAATATTTGCTCTTTCCATATAAGGAATCAAGAAGACACTGATCATTAGCAATATTTCTTAGAATATTTTTTTTTTGCTCGTTGAGCTGTTGTTAGCTGTAGAAGTAAGCTCTTAGTAGAAGATAGTTGTTCATACAATGCATCCCCTTATTTGGTCACTGTTACCTGGTTGGAACAAAAGCTGGGAAGCCAACCCAAAGTGTGTACTCATAGGTGGAAGATGGTACTGATGCTTCAGTGGTTTACAGGCTCAGAAAATCTCTGAGTCATGTGTTTCATGAGGTTTGTGAATCCTGTAGTTTTTGCCTGTGCATAGAGGCCCCCAGCCTCCTGGACATAAACCAAATTGCAAGAGCTGGTTGTTGATGCCTGATGACCTGGGCAGAAGTGGGAGGCTCTTGGCCTCTCAAGTGTGTCAGCTTTCCTTATGTTCAATTATTTCTTCATCTCAAAGTATGGATTCTTTTTTTAAACTGTATTTATTTTTAGGAAAAAATGAACCTTCTGTTTTCATATTTTCATTTCATTGTCCAGTCAGGTGTTCACCATGTCAGGAATTAAGTTTTTTCAAATATAACTTTTAGATGTGAACTAAGATAGTGGCTCCATGTTACTGTTAATCTGGCTGCTATTTAAATGGTTCCCTTCCCTACTCATGATTCTGTCCTGTGAATTACATTGATTCAGTTCTTTCTTTAGCTATCTAAACTCCTGCAGTGAAATAGTTGTATTTAAAAAGAAAACACATGACAACAAAACAAAATTCAAATCCAACCAACCCAATACTTTTCAGACTTGTAGAGTTTTTTTGTATTTTTCCCCCTGCTTGTTCCATACATTTGACTTTGGAACATGGCCAGCCAAACAGCTGAGCTAATGTGATTTGTAGCAAGGGACAAGAACCTTTAGATGAGTGAAAACTGGAAGTAAAGGGAAGGAATGATGGGGAAATATATGGAAAACCTCCTATAGTTGATTTGCTACTGACAGAATAGTGACATATAACAACAGCTTAAATGTCTAAAATGGACATCTGCACAGAAGATGTGCAGAACAAATTTTTATGGCATGCTTTCTTAATCTTCACCTTCTTAGTAATAACAAATCTGTGGTTGCTATCACATTGATGTTTAGCATTATGGAGTGGCTGTAATTTGGACATTCTGAAAATCTTAACAGCTTCTAATATTTTAAACCGTTGTGATAACAGTGGAGAAAGCATTAAATGTGCTGTATCCAAAGACTATCTTATTTTATGTAAAAACGTACAGTTTCTTTTTCTTCACTTCTTTTAGCTATTGTATGACACATATACCATCATTCATTTTGAAAATGTGGGTATATTTGTCTAAATAAAATTGTTATTTTAAGAGCAAACATTTTACTCTAATGCAAATAAAAGTTTATTACAAAGGTACAGTAGAAATTCGGGGTTAAGTATCTGAAGGAATAAGGTTTTGTAGGTTGACAAGGGGAGATCTTCCAGTCACTCATCTCGGACCAGGAAGATAAAAGACTTGTACATGGAGAAGTTAGTTTCAAGTAAGCTAACATATCATTTTAATGCTCCAAATTAACTTGCTGTTTGGAATTGTAGGACATGATTCAATTGCATAAACACAGGCATCTAGATGCATTTGAAAGGCCCTAGGGTATCTTATCTGTTTTACAGCTGCTGTTCAGAGGAGTGCAAGTCTTTCCCAGGTCCTTTGTCAAGTCTGCCAGCTTGTCTGCATGTCTTGGATACTTCAGGGCATCGCAGATGGCACCAAGCTCCTATATTCAGACACTCAATCAGACTCATAGGGAAGAATTCAGCTCTGGCTTCAGTCACCAAGATTTAGTCAATGGCAGTTCAGTTGGTGCAGTCAAAGGAAGACTTATTATTTTAAAGCAGACACCTACATTTGCTCCACTGAATAGCTTTCTAGCCTTCTCTGACTTCACTGACTAGATTTTCTTTGACAATAATAGGAGCTTAGACAACCACTTTCTAGATACCTAATTTTAGACACTGCTCCTTAACATACAGTAGATATGAAGCAGCATAATGTATTTTTAAAGCAGCAGGACTGAGGGTGAATATCAGTCCATTAGCCTCATATATGTAAAATTTTTTAATTTGAGCTACACCTCCTTTATAACCAAATGGAGAGGGATGGGCACCTCCAGAAAAGCCATTCATCTGTCCTTAGAGTATACGGTAAGATAGAAGAGCTGCCAGTCTTTATTCCTTTGACTATTGAAGGAGTCTTGATTGTGAGTTTAGACCTAGCTATTAGATGTCTCAAGTTAGGGGCAAATAATCCTACCTTAAGTTGGTCTCTGTGTAATTGCCTAAGCATAGATATCTAGTGCCGCTTGAGATAGCTCTGTGTGTAAGAGAGCTCAGTGTTAGACACCTGTAAAGGGCTGGCAGATACAAGGAATGACTTTCAGGAAATCTGTTTCTTCTTAGGAGCCATCACAGTACTCCATGGGAACTAAAATAACTTTACATGCCTGTTCAGGCTACTGAATCCTATCTTACATGTCTGTACACAGATTTTGCCCAAAATGTGAAATGTGCTGTAAATGCATGCTCTTTTTTTTTTTTTTTTTTTTCCCCAATAACTTCCTTGGATAATCATAGCCACTTTTATTTACTTCTGACTTGAAATACAATTTTATCTACACTGCCCCTGTATTTGAAATGCTTTCAAAGTGCTATGGTCATTTCTCCATCATTGAAATTATTTAGTCATGGGAAGAATGAAGCACAGCATCTACATAACAGCATGCAGCCACATTCTGAGGTGTAAGGGATAATATATACAGAACTTATTTGTCTAGTTATTAATCCAGAACACACTGGGTAGGAAATTTTGGATGAGTATGCTACAATTTGCGAATTTGTCTTGGGACTGACATTCAGGCTGTATTGACAAGTGCTGCAATACAAAAGTATATCCTACAGTGTAATCTAAGACAGTGATTAACCCAATAGATTTTTTTTAAAAAGTAGATATATTTGTTTACTGTTTTGTATATGAATGATCCAGATGATATTTGGGGTTAAAGAAAAAATTAAAAATTAAATTAACAGCTAATAGGATGAAAAGTGCTTAGGAGAAACGATTCTTGGCTTTCCTCTTTTGTTATTTGACTGTCCCTCTAAGGTGGAATTTGTTGGTGGCTATTCATGACTGCAGATTGGGAAAGCTTTTTGTAGTTCACTGAATGAATGAATGAATAATGTCTTCGCCCCACCCCCCGATATGCTGCAATGTAAAGGCTCTGTAAAGACCTGGACAGATAAACTAGTAAGTGAACAGTTCAATATAGGAGGTTTTTTTACATTAGCAGCTCATATTGACTTTTCATTTTGCAATCCTAGGAATGTGCACTTTATTTCTAATGGCGTTATCTGCATCTAATGGATATTTTACTTCCTAACCCCTCTTTTATCCACAGTCCTTGCTGATTCAGCATTGGTTTTTGGTGTTCGCTTCTTAAACTGCTTTGTTACCAAAAGGTGTACTACTTGGAAATATGCAGTAAGAATGTATTACTTAGAACTAACTGAAATAATGATTGAGAAATGCATGGACTGCTAAACTAACTTTATCCTAAGGGACTTTTCTCAATTTTAATTGATTTTTTTTTTCCTTGAGAATTTGTTCATCTTATTAAGCAAGTCCTTAGAGGAGTGAAACAGTAGGTTACCTCCTTGAGAGCAAAGGACAACCTGACTTATTTGCTACAATTATCAATTTGTCCTTATCTCCATGAAGTGAAATACTTTTTTTATCCTTCTGAAATAGCTTACAGTGATGAATAAAACAATAAAGAATAGCTGGTGTTAACGCCAGCATGAGCCTATTTAATTTTTAAATATCAAGTACAATACTGTGAAGACTGCATGTAATTTTATTTTCATAAACCAGATATTTGGCAGGTGAAGAAATTTCCCAGGCACAGCTGATTGAAATGCTGTATTTTGTTGTCTGCACTAGAATATTGAACAGTTAAATTTCAGTAAAAAAATTGTTGTATGTTTAGCTACAGTCTATCATATGAAGAAAGTTGTGGAAGTTTTGTACATAATTTAATTACCTGTTGTATTTACTCGTAGCTATCAAATGTTGTTTCAAGTGATAGTTACCTGATCCCTACTTCCATTGAAAATTGTTATGAAATGCCACTAGCTTGCATAGGGAAAGGTGAGATCTGGAAGGCTCTCTGTGGATCGGCTGAACATTTGCTTTAGAAGGCAAATCTTGTGACATTCATCTTAGTGCGAACTTTGCTGTTAATGTATCAAGTTCTAATGATGACCAAATTGAAACTTCTGTTGTGAGGACAGTCCAGTCGGGGAGAGGCAGCGTCTGTAACTCATCCACATACTATCGAAAGTAGGGATAGCAGGGAATCCATTCTGTACAGAGTGGGACCCAGGACAGTTTACTGAATTCCTGGAATAGCACAGATGATGGCTATTATCATCATGAACTTTCACTTGAGGTTGTATAAGGATGTCTTTGCCCAGGAGTCATAGCAAAGTCACTGTTTGGCTCTAATTACCTTATCGTTAATGATTAATTTTTAAATGTCTAAATGAATTGAATATTAACTCATTTTAGGAGAAGCATAAAATGATACACACTTTTATTTTTTTCTTAAAATGCTGTGGTTTAAAATGTGTGAGGAACAAGCTCTATGTCAAATTAAGGTTCTTTTAAAATTATGTTGCTAAAATATTTTTAGATAGTAAAATTAGCAAATCTTTCCATTAGACTGAATTAAATAAATGTACCTCAGGCAGCCATTTCCTTCACAGAGCAAGTATGCGGAGGTTGGGGACACTTCAAAAATGTCATCTCAATGTGCATTGATTTAGTAAACAAGAAAGTTGTGTATTTATTTTAGTATCTGTGCAAGTTCCCTTTGTTTTGCTTTCTAGTGCACTGTTTGTGTATTATCTTGTTCTTTCTGTTCTCTCCTTTTTTTTCTGCTTAAAAACATTTTATAGATGTTTCCCAGAACTTGCATTTAATTTATATATGAAATACGTTCAGTTTTGTCAAGGAATACTCCAGATATTTGTTCCCGAAGTGGAAAAATGTACTTCATACAAAGACTGCAGCATGATATATAGTCAATAGTAGTGTGTTAAGTTTAGAAGAAACAGTGTTATTTCTATCATTAAGAGATTTGTCTAGTTGTTCTTTCTGGATTAAGCATCAGACTAAAGAGAAATTCTTAGAACCATTCTTAGAATGGTCTTCTTTTCTGTCTAAGCACCAAACACAAAAATGCTTTCAACAAGAAAAAGCCCCCCACAACAAACAACAAACCACAAGAAGTGCGTGCAGAGATAATACATAGCCTGAAAAATACTTATGTGCTGACAGCTATCCAGCAGTGTTGTCACAGCAGGAAGACATCAGTTGAAGAAACAGATAGCGACCTCAAAAAAAAAAAAGGAAAAAATAAAAAAGTCTGGTCAGCAGTGTGGACAGGGTTTCACAAGATTATAAATCACCCCAGGGTCGCTGTGTTCCCACCATAAAGAGAACATGGTCGTTTTATTGTAATCTAATAAGTGATGGGAGCAAAGGACAGCTCCAGTGTGTGTGTTTGAAAAAAAAAAAAATCTTGATTACAGTTTCAAAACTATACAGTTTCCCTTGCCATTGAAGTGCAGATTATGGGGGTTAAGGCCATTTTAGGATTGGATTACCTTTTTATAGCTGTATGTTATTCCCTTGTTCATGAATCAGAAAGTACTTAAATTAAACTGAACATTTGGGAGTAATACTAATAGGGAGTGTGCTAGTAGAAAATTAATCACTATTTAGTGTTAGATGGCTAGTCAAGTAGGTCTTTGTTTTCAAGGCTTTTTTCACTGAATAAAATACCCACCTTAATGAACTGAGAAGAATTTATATCCGGTGGTTCCTTTTATTTTTCAGAAAGTTAGTTGTGGTGACTCATGTGCGAAAGCACATTGGTAGGAATGTATTTTTAATGTCAGATTTAATCAACTTATTCACACTTTCATTGTGGGTTTATTCTATATTGGGTAAAATTAGCCAGAGGAAATTTTTGTTCTTCTTTGTCTTGCTTCTTGGGGTTACACATTTGGTACGTCTTAACATGTTGGGTGGTAGCCTTGATGTGCACAAAAAAAGTGAGAAATGGGATTTTTTCCTTACCTCTCTGACTTTCTACATCTTAAACCTCCAATTCCTTTCCTATTATTTGGTAGCTTCTCTGCCACCATTACTTTTGTTTTTCTCCAGTATTTTTTGAGATGCTTGAAGCTACCTTGTGAGATAAGTGGCTTCAGAAGTGGAGAGATAGGGAACTGAGCAGGAGGGCTAGGGATGGCTGAAGAGGAATATGAGCACAATAAGCCAGTAAAGTGTTCCAGTGCTTCCCTGTGTTCATGTTCACATGCCTGCTTGTTTCCTCAGTACCCTGAAGCTATGAGCTAGTGACCTGCTTTGGAGCCTACTGCCCAAACCGAGAATTCATCTTCTGTCCTTCTGCTACTACAGACAAGCGTCTGAGAGAAAACAAATACAAAAGAGAAGCCAAACAGGTCTTTCTGTGTTTCCAGACTCCCTCCTCAAGACTGAGAACTGTTCTTAGTTACTCTTGATGGCCATATTTTCTAAACCAAAACCTAGGCAGCCTTTTCTTGGCCATTTGTTTCCTTGGTATGCTTTTTATTTACATATAGATGACACCAAATTTATTTCTGCTTACCTCCTGCATCCTCAGGTAAGATTGGGAAAAGAATAAATGTAGTGCTTTAAGAGCGTAAGTAAAGAGGGTTCAGGAACTGTTTTCTCTGCAGTCTTCTCAAGCTCCACAATTTCTTCATGGCATTTAATTCCTATTGTTCTAGCAGTTATCCAGGGTCTTTTAACGCAACTAAAACCCAAAGTCCTAATACTTAGAATCAAGCCTGGGTTTAGAGGAGACCTGGGGTACAGGTGGCTGCTTGCTGCACAATTAATCTTGCATTTCAGATTTCCAAACTTAAATGGATGGAAAGGTGTTTGTTTGCTTGTTTGTTTTACTGTAGCCCACAATTTTAATGATGTTTTTCAAATGTGTTCAGTATGGTACCTTTAGCAAAGGCTCAGCAGTATATTAAGCATCTTCTTTATTCAGAAACCTCACCGAATTGTGCAATGGTTCCTGCCTGCTTTCTTGAGCAAAATGTAAGTATTAGTTTTCCTTTTATTTCGGATGTTGATGAAGATGATGATCTGCACTTAGATTCATAAGGTGAACCTCTGGCCCACTCCAGCTCACTTGTCTATCATTGTTCCCATGTTATTCCATGATTCTCACCCTCTTACAGCTGATAATATAGGCAACTCTCACCCTGTATCTAATAGGACTGACAGAATCTCCTACTGCTGCTATTGGTGTCATTCCTTTAATTGAAAATAGGGCATGATTGATGGCTCTGCAGGTTCTGCTTCCCGTTCAACAAAAAGCTTTCCCTGCTTGACTTTCCCAGCACATTTTTGGTAAAGAGAATAATGTCACCACAGTAATTACTACACCAAATCCAACATGGTGCAAAGGGTATCTAAAGTTCCCATCTTATCATAGGAGATGCACAAACTCTTTACCAAGAAAATATTGGTAAAGGATAAAGAAAGGGAAAGTATGGTTGTAGATGTCCACTAACTTCATTTCTGCCCTATATAGCCATTGAATTGTCTAATGTCCTCCAAAGTATCAATTTATGTTTTGTCCGTTTAAGGGATTTTAAAGGGTTTTTTTCCCTGTTAGATGGCTAAGTCTAAAAAATAAAAAAATAGTGAATTTCTATCACTCTTATGGAGAATTGAGTTGATCAAACACACTGTATTTAACCAGAAGCAGGATGTTGCATAAAAATGATGGCAGGATTCATGAGATACTGTAGTGGAGAGAAACATCTTCCTGTCTGGCTTCAGATAACAACAGTGCAAGTTCCCACATAAGTCAAGCTATACTTGTTATTATTAGGAGAAAGGAATGAGCGAGTGGTTTTGCATACGATGTTTTACTACTTGCAAAATTACTCCTACTCTCAGAATAAACTGCAGAGTGCAAATGCCAGGGTGATTTTTTTGTTGCTGTTGTTGAAGACATAGGGTAGATTGGTTAAGGCAGAGAAACAAATGTAGTTGCTTTGATTTATCACTTGTGACATTAGCATGTACTATACCGTTCTCCTGGAAACAAAATGGTTGCACCTGAGGACAGTGATATAAACACTACTTTGATTATTTGAAACAAACCATTAGGCTTTGATGAAAGAACCATTACTTTAGTAGACCTTGTACAGAAAGAGCGTTTGGAGATAATGGATGAGCAGCCTACAAATTGCTTGCTTTGAATTTAAAGAAGTCACATGTTTGTTTGAACTTCATGGCATAAACAGATATCTAACATGAGCAAGACAAGCTAATGGTATACTTACAATGTAGTTAAAAAACACTCTTGCAGACTTTACTTGCAATACTTTAAATTCTGCGATTGAAAAAATCAATTAGCTGTGTAGCCGCAACGTATACAATAGTCTTACATAGTGATGTGTATACAATTGTATATATTTGTATATACATGTATTTGTATTAAACCAGTATGTTTGATTTTCCTGTATTTCCTGCATGTTTTCATAGTGAAAATATGGATTTTAAAGTATTACACAACTAAAATGGTTCTAAAAGATGTAAAATTTTAGTCTATTTAACAAGGAAAGCCCAAAATACATTTAAAATGTTTGTGTTCTGTGGGAGATTTTCTTTGCCATGTTGTAAATGGTTATCTAGAAAGTTTCTTCCTGAATTCTGTGTATGGTGCCTTATGTAGAGCTGATCTCTGTGGGCATTCCTACACTATAAAATAGCTCCCCTCTTACAGGATCCTGATCACCTCCACTCTGCCAATTTTTCTTTAGGCTTTTGGGATAAACCAGCTAGTCCCCTTTAAAAAAAAACAAACAAACCACAATTGTAGTCCTGGTCATAGTCCACTCTAGAGGCTATTTCCCAAAGGCACTATGGACAAGGCAGCATTAGGTTTATTTCTTTCAATCCTTCAACACTGTGCCAGAAAACTGCACTTTCTCATAAGCCTTGCACTCTCAGGCTATTTCCTAGATGATGTGATGCATAGCTTACACATCATCCTTGACTGGGAGATGGAGAAAATTTCCTAAACATCCCACCAGTAGGATGCATATTTGCCATATTTAAAATACTTTGATCTGCAGTGGTGGAATTGGTTCATCCCAGTTCATGTCTCCAGTGTAGAACTCTGTCAGAACCAGGGATCAATGATCTTTGTCTTGATGGTCAAAGAAATGGATTTTTAAGATGTTACACACTTTGTTATAAAGAAGTTCAAACTGTAGAAGTTCCTGTGTTGCAGGTTATGAAAGAAGTATGGCTGTGCCACATGGGTATGTCTGCATTGCAGATATATAAATTGAAGTGAAAAGAGGGCACCCTGTTTATAAATACAGAGTGACTGAGAAAGGGTAGAATTGCACAATAAATTCATAGGTGTTTTTTGTGTTCTGTTTGTCATAGTTATGTGGTTGTGGGGAAAGGGGACAGCGCTGCAGATTTCTGCAAATAATTTTTAGCTGCCCAAACATTTCAAATGAAGATTTTAAATAATAAATAATTAATTTATTTACTAATTATATATACTGTCACTGAAGTGGAGTCTCCCCTGTAGTAGTTCCCCAAATAACAGGCTAACCTTAACTGTTGTCAGAGATGGAAGGGTGAACAAAAATTGAGAAGATTACTCTAAACCCCTATGACAGCCAAGGACATCTAAGGCTGGAATGATTTACTTTTGCATTATGGTAGTCATGTTCCAGGATCCTGTTTCATGTGACAAATCAACAAGCAGTAAAAAAACCCAGCACTTGATTATCTGTTTTTCATGTTTAATTTCAGGAACAAAATAAATACTGGTTACTGTATATAAAACACCATGTACTGGCTATGGAATACTGAGGACTGTACAGAATAGTGGACTGTATTTCCACAGTCCATAAACTGTCCAATAGGAGCATAAATATAAGCTCGCTTTTTTCAGTTTCATAGGTATCTTCTTGGTTTATAAAAATGTTTCTCCAGGACTTAAGCACAAACGTGGTACCATTGTCGAAGCCTCTCTGTGCTGTGTATTTTGAGATAGGTGTTTTATCCTGTAAACCTGTAAAATGTTCGCTATTAACATCTTAAGCAGGTTACATATTGTGAAATAAATATTTATTCTACCTAAGTATTTTGAACTTTTTATAAGCCTTTAAATGATTGTCCTTTAACAAATTTTATTTCTTTTGAACTTCATGTATTTAACTACCATTTCCTTCCTCAAGCCTGTTGTGTGTAATTTAATAGATATTATTAGATGTAATAAATTGAGAACAAACTTTCATCTGCTATGTATACATCCTCTTAACTGTAATGCTCCACACCAACTACTTTTGTCCTGATTAAGGATATATTACCAAGCAGTTGTAGGGCTTTTTTTTTGGTAGATTGTGTTAATTTAAATTTTTTTTTTAAAATGCCATTAAATATGGGGGTAAGTCAGGAGGTTTTATAAATAGTTTTATGGAACTGTATAAAAAAAAATCTAAATTGCTCAGTAGTTTACTAACCAGTAAATTCAGGACATTTTTGAAAAAAAGGATTTTCACAGTTCTCAGCCTGAATTCACGTTAGCAATTCATGGTTCATTGAGTTAGTTGTTTTATGAGCAGCTGAATTTTATTCTATGAACTAACTAAATCACCTAAATTTTGTTTCGTTCTCTGATAAATGGTAATAGTGAGAACTTTTTATTCCAAGGAAAAATGCTGTCTACATAAGAAGAAATAACAGAGAGGTGGTTTGGACTTCTATTCCTGCTCAGTTTAAATAAGTTAATCACTTGCCTTTTTATGAGATCTTTCATGGCTTGATAGCCCTCTGAAGTTCCATTGTGAGCTTTTAGTATCATTATGTGCATGCTGCTTGGATATCAAGGGGTTTTGCTAACTGATGAAAAGCTTTTTTTCAAATTCAGTTTTCATACAGTGACCCATAATATTTTTTTCTTATAAAGTTTGTGAACTCTGGTGTTGAATTGAAGCAGGTTTTAAAGATAGGTTTTGTTTTTACAGCTTGAAAAAGTCAATGCCCATTTTAATCAGAAAAGAAAAAAAATCTAGTTGTGTTCTGTTCAGGAAATGGAGAAAAATAAGCTAAACATGAGAATAATGAGGCTGGCTCTTTCTAATGTTTCTGATTTTAGTTAATAAGGAGATACTTGGCTTTTTCTGAAGTGAGTATGCCCAAAGAAATAATGAATTATTTTCCCACATAATACACTGTGTATATATACACACATAAGTGTGTATGCATATGTGAATTAAAGCAATCCTACAGTTGCACATCTTCTTACTTGAGTCAGAAGCTTTGTTGCAGTTCTCTAGGGGCCGCAAGATGAGCGTCAGATTAGGGCATTATTGGAGGAGTTTGTTCATTCTGCAAAGAGAAAAGTACCGTTTGGGGTCTTTTGTGAAGAAATAGCATCTTCTGCTTTCTTCTGCCTGGAAAATGAGGTTGAAAATAATAAACCAATATCATCTCCTCACCAAATGTTGTCATGCCAGCAGACCATTAGCTACTTAATCTCCAGGAAAAGTTTTTCTGGAGGAGCTTCCCCTCTCCCACCCCCAAAGTATGGTGTCTAAAATGACAGGCTAATTTCAGATTCAGCTGTGATTGAGCACATGCCAATTTTTACATGCTTTACATAACTAAAATAGAGCTGTCTTTAGAAATCTGTATATTAGGGAAATGAGCTCTAATCAGTGAAAGCTTTTTTCGTAAGTGGATATTCATATAATTTTTACTTTTTTTTCAAACATGTAGCACTTAAAATTATATTAGGAAGCTTACAGAATTATTACTACATGGCTCATAGAAGCATATAGGAAATAATGGAAATAATAATTCTGTTATTTTCCGTAATAGATAACCACTGATATTATATCAGTTGCATAATCATTCTCAGTCTAAAACATCTGCCTTTCCTCTGAGTAATATTTTTAAAGAAGAAAGAAAATAAGGTTCCCTAATGTTTACAGATATACAATGCTGTTATTAAGTTTGATGGTTTTCCTTTTTTACTTATGTAGTATAGAAGAACTAAAAGTGATTAGCCAAGATTAATTTAAGTGAAATTTCATATTCTTGCTAAGGAATGTTTTTCTGTTATTTACATACTCTGCAGGCCAAAATGTAGTGGTTTGAGTACGAAGAATCTGAAAACCAAAACTGATAAAACATGCAAACCTTGGAGAATCAGATTTATTCCACATCTTACTCTTTATTTGACCACAGAATAGGATCACGCCACTGTCACTCTGTCACTATCCAAAATCAAGTTTATAGGGAAAAACTGAATTAAGAGGTGGACCTATTGTTGCTGGGATTTTTCAAAAGCTAAGTGTGAAGGAAATATCTTTGATGATTAACCGGCAACAAACAATTGTCTTTGCATCATGCTGCTTGCAAATGTAGTAATGACAAGGATACACTCCTGCTTTTCTATAGTTTGACTATGTATGTCTGCTGCCAGGTAGGAAAAAGCTAAAGTGAATTAGCAGATCCTTTGGATTTGATAGCTGGGTTAAATGGTATTCAGAAATGTATGATGCAGACCCATTAAGTCTTGAGCACTGCACGAGGGAATTCACACAACAGATTTCTCACTTCATGTTTCTCTGTGACCTTCTCTGCGGCTTTTTTGGTTTCTCTGCTGCACTTCGTAGATGATGGGTGATGCTTTAAAAGGATTTTTAGTAAGAGACATGTGTGTCCATGGTCATTTGGCCACGTGCAGTGTTGTGCCATATAATGAAAAGAAAAATACACAATTTTTTTAACCATTGGTTAGACATGACACGCACAAGCATGAAGTAATTAAATATAAGAATACATAGAAGGGGATAAATTACACTGCTTAAATGGCTTTGATACCATCTGAGTCATGATGGCATTGTCCTTACTCATAGGACATAAAGATCTAAATGAATCCTGGAAAACAAAAAACCAATATTCTGCATAGTAATATACTTCTTCACACACTATATCCAGCTGGGATATACCCAAGCTGTCATTTACAATGCTGACTACCCTTTTTTTTATCCCTCGGTTCCTTAGGAAGGATCTGGACTTAGTATTTTCCTGCTGCCTTTGACTGCTGATAGGAACTATTTATTAGCTAGATAGTTTTGAGTAGTTGTGATATGCTGAACCTTCAAGTGAGCAAATTTGCCATCAAGATCAGAGACAGATGTGTGAGTGACTAGCTTTGCTAAACCACTCACACAGACAGGCTACAGGTATTTCTTTTATGACCCTGTGGATGCCTGCATAGAATAGTTCTAGTAGATCCTAGTGGAAGCCCTGAGGGAGGGATTCATCTGCAGCTGGGGTATGTAAAAGAGAAATAAACACTTCCAGAGCACTGCTTATCTGCTCCTGATGTGAATGTCTGAAATAGATCAGATGAATTATGCCTTAAAAGTTCCTGTTCCTTTCAGTTGAGGGTAAGGAATGATTTGCTTAGATGGAGATGCTTATGCTTCAGCTCTCTATGTTAGGTTAAGTGAATCTAGTTAGTTGAGTTTATGATGCTAGCATGCTTCAAAGAATGGTGTAAAGGATTTGGGTTATGAGTATTACATAATTGGGACAGAAATTGCACAGAGCTGTGAATTTATAGAAAATTAATTTATTTGCTCACATAGAACAAGGAGAATAAAATAACTGGAAAGCGACTGGGACATATAAACCCAGCTTTGGTGCTTTGTGCAATGTGAAAGCTTTTCCCAGAGGTATCAAGGAACCCTCCACAGCGTTACCTCCACTGATGCACTGTGGTGATCATAGCAGTTAGCGTTCAACAGAGTTAACATCTGATGTAATAACTGCTATATGGCAGAACCTGAATTGGTGAGTGGTATTAAAGGATGTTGATGAAATCCGAATAAAAATGTGTTTAAGAATCTGACTTACATGTCTAGGATGGAAAAAGGCCCCTCTGAATTTATCCCTTTACAGTATTTCTTCCAAGTATAACTTCCATCCAAAACAGGAAGGCAGATCTTACTTTTGACATTATGTTTTGCTTTAAAGGCTATTTTCCTCTGCTAAGAGAAGTCTTTAGTACTTAGGTTGATGTTATTTTTTTTCTACAAAACCCAGTGAAATATATAGTCATCAACTTGCATGTAACTCCTGTGTAATTTGGGGACCTATATTTTAAGGAATAAACAGGAGAGTTAAAATTTTTGAAAACACACCTTTGTAACAACACAGTAAGGCAATGTAATTGCAAACCTGGGGCTGCTTTTAGTTTATGAAAACTCTCATGCTCTTTTTCATGAGCATGACAAACTATATAATTAGTGCTAGCTAAATAAAAATGTTGTTAATGTTGTGTCCTACATTTAGTTGTGTGATGAGAAAGTTACTTTGGTTTAGGAAAGACATGTCAATGTGTAGCATTGATTCTAGACATCAGTTTGATCACAGAGATGCTTTTAAATGCAGTGTGTCTCATGCTTCTTTCTTTTATAGATACTGTTAACGCTGTTTGAAAATGCATTATTTCACGCAGAGGGTGTCTATAAGAGAGTGAATATGGTATATAGAACATCAGGTTAAAGAGTTATTTTGGATAAGGTGGTAATACTGAATAATGATGTGAAAGCAGTTTTGTTTCAGTTGAAATCCAGATTTATTGAAATGTTTCAAAGTACTGAAAAACCCGAGTCTCTGCCACTTGAACAGTCTTGCTCTAAGGACTACGTGGACATTAGCATAAAGGTTACACATGTTATACAAAGTGTAATTAAAGAAGCTTTGATCCCCCAAATGTCAACTAGCTTGCTAAGTGTCATAACAAAGTGTCAAGCATCTGGTATACAGTTAATTTGTAGTCATTAACTGCATATTGTTGATGTGACAGTTTGTTAGCAAAGCAAGCTTGACAGTTTGCATTTTGTTATTGATTGACACCTATAGACCTCCCCACCCGTCTAGTTTACATTCTTTATGAGGGTTACTCAGTTTGCACTTTTACTTTTAACTAATTAGTTTAGTTAGTTGGTCCAATATGTTAAAATGGAGTGAAGGTATATAAGGAGCCAGGACCCCTAATTTCACGGCAAGAGTGTTTCATGATTGCATGTATTTTATGGATTAGCAATCAGTTTTACAAATGTGCTTTTCTTTTGATATTGTTGGTAATCTATAACTTGCATTAACATATTGCATATTAACCATCCAAACCACCTATTTATATTTACACAAAGTGCACTTACTATCTAGACCATGATACCTTCTAATGTGGCTTGATAAAGAGGCTAAAAGAGTATCTTTCTACTGCATTCCATTTTGTACAATGCAGCATAAATATGTTTTGGTTTGTATAGCTGTTTAAATATTCAGTAGCATTCTGCACAATTTTGAAAGCTGGAATTAATTAAAATAATTAAACTGCTTTTTGGGTTTGGTTCCAATTTCCTCTTCCCCCCCATACGATATGAAGGCAATCTATCCACAAACTGAGCATGCTAATGAACAGCAATAAATATTATGCAACTATTCTTATATCTAGGAAGGAATTTGTGTGTATTTTGTGTAATGGGTGATGAAAATGGGTTATAAAAGAAGTAATATAAGGAATACTGTTTCAAATTAGTTAGATGTTTTGATGTTTATCAGGCACTTCCACAAACTTCAAAATGTTGTTTTCTAAATTAATTTAAATTGTACTGGGTGCATTTTCAAAGTTTATGCTTTCTTTTCTCTCCTCATAAAGAGAGAAATACTAAGGAACTCCTGATTTATCGATTTGCTTTATTTATCAGTCTTCAGATGTTGAATCTTTATCACTCACCCACTCCACAAGAAGTGGACTGGATTAAACTTCTCTTGGAGCCTGTCACCTTTGCTTAGACTGATGCTGACACAATATCAAAGCTAGATACAAAGCTGTGCTCAGTTCCATGAGTTATGTATGGCGCCAGTCTGCCACCCTGGTAGTCTTCATACTCGTGTTTTAATGCGTGTCCCTGACACTTGCTTCTGGAAGTGTACTAGCTAGTAGTACTTTTCATGTTGTGTGTCTTACATGTATGTGAGTAACACCACTTGACTTTCCATCAATAACACCATTTTCGTGCCATACAAAAGCGACACACAGATTTTTCATCCTAAAATTTCAGAGTTCACCTAAAAATCATGAGAATAATTTTGAATTTCAGGGTATATCTTGCTTGGGTTTTTTTTCTTTTTTTACCTGTAGGCTTAATAGATAATGTAGATTGTAGCTTCTTAGACTGCATACTTTATTTAGACTTATTTTAAGAAAAATTGAGATACCTGATTTCACAATCTGTGTTGAAATTCCAGATGTGGTGCTTGAAGGAAAGAGGGCAAGCACTTGAGGAAACACATATTTCACTGATAGCACAGAGTTGACTTTTTTTTAATATTTTAATTATTATGGAACGGCAGTGTAATAATATGTATGGAGGGCTTGAATAAATGAGAAAGGAGAAGCAGAAAGGACACATTTATTGGTCCTTCATCTCTGTTCATGATGCTCTGAAAAGATTCTTCATCCACTGCTGTTGGTGGTGTTGCATGATGTTGAGGGACTTGTTGGGTGGTGAACTTTTCTGCATGGAGGAAGTAAGAGCAGTTGTCACCTTTATGTCAAGAACAAAATGTGAGATCCTGGTGGTGTTAAAGGCAACAGCAAAATTCCCACCATTCCTTTTTTGGGCCAGTATTTTGTGTTGGTGCTGCTACCAAGTAGAGGAGTGGCCTCTGTAAAGCCACTCAGTGACACTAAAGCTAGGATCTGAATTTCTCCATTTTTTATCCTTGCAAAAGCAAATTATTAAAACTGCATAATGAATGGTATTTTAGAATTCTGACAAGGGTATGTAAAAGCACAAATAATGGAAAGTGGTAAAACATTTTTACTTACCAGGTGAACAGTGAATTCAGAGAAGGGTGGAACATTAGGAGCAAAACATTCTTTAGATTATCTTTCTGAGAGAGTTTTACTAAAGTACTAATAAAGTGTTCAGGTGGACTTACCCCCTTTTTATTGATTCCTTCATGCTTGACATACTTAGAGGTTTCCCATAATTTAAAGTGGGGAAGATAACTCATTGCCATGTTCCTATTCAAATAACAACTAATATATTGTTTGTTTATTCTTTAAAAGTGTTAGGTTTTCTTTTATAGAAAAAAAAATTCACTCTGTAAGTTACAACTTCTTAAGATGGCTTAAAATTGTGCCCCTGGTATGTATCTGCAAAGACAGCTGGCCTTGGTAGTGACTATATCCTTGTACAGGTTTATTGTTTAGTTAGTATTTAAGAATGATATTGTGTTAAACAGAAAGATGTATTTGGCTCTAGCAGCATAGAATAAGATATCTTGAGTTGGAACTGTTCCACAAGGATCATTGAGTCCAACTTGTAAATGGATACTATGACTACTAAAATAATCCAATGCTTAAACATAAATTAATTTTTATTGTGAATTAAATTAATTTAATAGAAAACCTAGCATTTTGCCTGTATATATATAAAAAGCCCACTATTTTTCCTCATATTCAGGTTACTACAGTGCAGTTCAGGTTTTGTTTAGAATGGTGGAAGAAACAGTTTGAGTATCTGCTCTCATTTGCTGTGCTGCTGTTCCTACATGGATGCTGTTCCACTTGCTGCTGGTTTAGCCTCTATGAGATGCCATCCCACTGGTAGCAAAAGTGTTTCCTCACTGAGTGCGTTTTACCAGAAACAGTGTGGTAGTTGTGTTTAATACAGTGATCCTCCTGGAGTAGACTAGTCTAAAGAAGAAGCTGCATTTTAGAATGCATATTAGGTCAGTATTTAGCAGAGCGTGAGTATGCTTGGGGACAGTTTTGTAGGTGGTGTAATTTAACATGACTTCATTGCAATCTGTGGATATATGGTAGTTTGCACCAGCTGAGGATCTGCACTAATTTTTTAATATAGGGATGCTGAGCAACACTTTCTGTGGGTAATTACTTTTTCTTTCTCAGAAATGTTACCCTATTTCTCATTCCTTTCTATCTGCATATTGCCCAGAAAAGTTGTGAATGCCCCATCCCTGGCAGTGTTCAAGTTCAGGTCCAATGGGGCCCTGGGCAACATGGTCTGGTGTGAGTTTCCTGCCTGTGTTGAGAGGATTGGAATTAGATGATCTTTAAGTCCCTTCCAACCCAAACTATTCAATGATTCTGTGATGATCTAGTTCACAAAATTACCGTTTCTGGTGGTTAGTTATTTCAGATAGATTAGTTGAATCATTGGACTTTTAGATTACATTTGAAGGTAGGTGTTTGACATTTCATGTTCTAGTGAAAGGAGAAATGAGAGTTAAGTTTTTTTAACAAAATGGTTGAAAGAAAAGTTTTCTAAAAATAAACAAATAAAGCATTTCTGTATCCTTTAGTAGTGCCTAAATAGAGGAGACATGAACTTTTCCTTCACTTTTTGCATTATTTGTGGTGAAGATTGATACTGTTCAGAAAGCTTATTCCTAGGTGATTTTAGGTTGGTACTTCTAAATCTCTTTTTAAACACTTTAGGCAATGTATGTAATATGTACTTTTATCCTGGTTTCTTAGAGAAGTGAGACCTGCATATTTACCTGTTTGTCCCTGACGTGACATGACATCTCTCATGAAGTGTCTGTTCAAGTACTGGTCTAGGTGAGGCATGGGGATAGGGTATTCTTTCCAGTGGAAATACTCAGCACTGGCTAAATAAAAGGACATAAAAGAATGTAACAGGGAAATTAATTACTTTAGTTGCCCAACAGCTGCTTTTCTTTTGATTTCCACTTTTACAAATGGAATCCAGAAATTATCCAAATTCCAGAACGTCAAACACCATTGTTTTCAAACTGTTCATTGAAAAAAAATCCTAAAGTTTGTGAACGGGGTTTTTAGTACTGGATTTCAAAGAATTATCCCCTATAATTGATTAAAAATTTGATTAGTCCATTCACCCAGCTGTGGATAATATAAAACCCAAATGTTTTAGGTCCCATGATAATATCAGTGCCCAATTTCATTTGTTCAGAATCATGACATGTGATTCCAGACAGGTTTCTGCTGTTTAGCAAGAAAGTGGTAGCTTAGATATTTTGATACTAAATTTATCAACTTCGTAGGGAGTCTGGGGATGATTTAGAGTCCATTGGGAATGTCTGCCTTAAGCCCTCAGCCTCTTCCTGAAGATTATTGCAAGGTTATGCCAGGGTGTTTATTAATTGTGCACCGTTTCTATCTTCTGTCCTTCACACTTCCTGAGAAAATGAAGTGACTCCTGATTGACCAGTTAGCATAGACAAAATCCTCCTGGCATATCCACCTCCGGATGGCAGATAAGGATAACTGAGTGCTCGTTTAGCTGCATAAACTGTCCACTTGATTCTCCAGGAGGGATTATAAGATGGATTTTGCAGACAAAAGCCGAGAATTTCATCTGGCATACATTGAAATGGGACCCTTGACTAAAAGGACGCCTTTTAAGGTAAAACAGCTGAGAATCTGACATAAAATCGTGAACATAGTGTTGAGAAGTATGTAATTTTTCTTTCAATTACAGTGTTATTTTTTTCCTATTTGTACACAGTTGGTATTTAAGAGTATTTTCTTCCATCTACCTGTTGGTTTGACTGTATGGAATACTGTAGCTGTTTTTTTCTTTAAATTAGAAAATAACAAATTCCAAGCTTGCTTACTAAAAGGTTTTCCACAAAATGCCTCGCTCCATAAAAAAAAAGAAAAAAAAAACCACAAAAAGCCCAACACCAAAACCTATACTCTTCAGTTTCTGGTTCTATTTATCTTTCATCACATTTTTTATTTGCATGCTTATCTTTGAATTATAAATATAATTTTAGTTTTCTCACTAATCAAATGTTGATTATTGCACACTCATTCACAAATCAAAGTGACAAGGAAAGAATTTATGTTATGATAAAACATGGCTAATATTTCACTTTTTCATTCTACCTAAATTTAGAAGGTACAGACTAAATTCTTCAGACTATTCTGTGAAAACCTTCTGGATGTGATAGAAAAGCTGATTTGTATGCATGAACTCTCATTCTTGTGTTTGTGCTAGCTTTAAGTAGGAACACAGCTTTTAATTGTGAGGTTTTAAGTTCTGCAATTAAAATTTACCCTTTCTACTGAGAGGATTGAGTGATAGTTTTTTGATTTACTTCAGACAGTTTGGACAAATTATATTTAAAAGCACATAAGGATGCAAGATGCATTTGCTGACTACAAGAAGGTCAGTATGTCTTAGGCACATTTGCTGAAAGTTTTACTTTGAATAGCTAATGATTTTTTTTCCTATAGTATCGCAGAGAATATGCTAAGATGCTACAAAGAGTTTTCTTGTCAATCTCCTCCAAGGAGTCAGTTTTCTTGAAAACTGTGACTAAAAAGACCTTGAAGAGTTTAGTTAATAAATTTTCCATTGTGTAAAGTTATGTCAATAACATTCATTTATTTGAAGTCTAAAAGTCAAATACGCAAAATACCAAAAATACCTTAAGGGTCTTTTTATATTCATGAAGTAGATAAAGGACATTTAAGAGGTGTAGTTATAAGATCAAGGAATCTTGAGATAGATACTGCAGAGTTTAACAAATGATGTGTACATCATGTCTTTTCATTAGACAAAGAATTGTTAACCGGTTTTAAATTTTGTTAACTATGTTAACTACAGATGTGCAAAAAATAAAGTATCTTAAATTAGTAAATTTGTAAAATTACATTAAAATAATATCTGTAATGTACTGTTATCTGCTTATGATGACACAGACTATTAGACGCCTTAGTTTATATCTGCATTAATGTATCTTTTAGAAGCTTGCCCAATCTTGATTTCAGAAGTTCTTCTAAGAGTATTGGTCCAACCTGTGGCAATTTTATCAGTAATCAAAATATTGCTCTGTTTATAATATGAATTTCAGATTCTAGTTTGAGCTTTTTTTTTTTTTTTTAAGAAGTATTAAACTGTTTACTAGCCATGAAAAGCTCCTATTTTGATTTTCCTATTTTTCTGTCCTGTTCACATCACTGCTGTTACTAGTTGCTGTTACTCAGTTCAGACATTCGGTCCCTGCCCCAAGGAGTCCTTGGTCTAAGTATAAGCAAAAGACAACAGATGAATGCTGCCATATGGAGTATATGCAAATGAGATAATATTGATCAACATGATAAGCATGCTGTGACTCTTAAACTATATGTAAACCTTTTTTACAGTTTGCAGACAACTTCTTCACATTCTCATTTCAAGTCTTCTACCGAGTATATATACTTGATGGTCACAGCTGCAGTAATAGTAATAAAAAGGCTAATAAAGAATCTCCATGGTGTCAAGAATAGTTTACATTTTAAAACAATCACATGTTGCAGGTGTCATCAGAAATATATACCATTAACAGTAAATTGTATTTAAAATACAGTATTAAATTGTTTTTGTGTGAACAAAATATGATTTTAAGGCATCGGTTCTTTTATTGTTAAAATAACTCTAGTACTGTAGCACTCTAGCAATCAAAGGATGAAACACAGATGTGCTGATGCATATGTTTGCAATATTTATGACCATGTTTCATGTTCTAAAAATTAAATTATATTCAAATTTGTAGGTGTTTACTGCAAATCAAGAAGGAAATAATATATGAAACAAACAGTAGAGGATTTGAAGAATTCAAAGTGTGACGTGAAAAAACAAGATTTATACTTTTAGAGCAAAAAAAAATCCCTTAATTCCTTTGGTTTCATAAATTAGTGAAACCTAATGTTTAATATTAGGAGTATTTGCCAACATGGTATGGTTGATTCTAACTATATACAAATTTTATTCTGGTTGGATCCAAGAAGGTGACATGAGTGTGGAAAACAAGATGAACACGTATAGAATTCACTTCTCATTCATCTAGGTTACTCTTAATGTTTAAATGTATCCTACTGCAGCAACACACAATGTTGCTTTCCATGTTGTGTTTCAGATAGGAGTTTGCTATTTTTAGGAAGTTGGTAATAATCCTGAACTGAGTTTACATGCTTGGAATGATGATTTGGCACACTATTTCTCTCATTAATATTGTTTTTAAGAAATAAACATCGTATGAAAGCCTGAAAATGGATGAAGCAGCTCTGGTCTCGCAGAGTGGGACATCTCTGTTACACGTATTCAGTGGCCCATAGGAAATGAGCCTGTCGTTTTGGTGTAATATTTAGTACTCATCCAGACACTGATACTGCCTCTCAGTTACAGAAGTAAACTGAGGAGTGAATGGGCATTGGAGTAAATCCTATTTTATTTCCTGGTGAAAGAAGAAGTGGGATTTGAACTTTTTTTTTTTGTGAATGATGGCATTGTCCTTGACTTTAGTCTTTGCTTCAAAAATTTCATTCGAAATGACAGGCCAACTTTTGGCATAGTCTTAAACCAAATCAAACTTTCCAGCTTACTTTTAGTGCTGAAAAATAGCTTTTAAGACAATATGCTTTGGTTTTCTTCCTTCTCGAGTCAAAGTTTGGGAGAAGGAAGTGGGCATTTGGGAGAGCAGGGTTGTAATGGGACTGCAAATAGATCAAGTCTCTCTATGGGATTAGGTCAGTGATGAACTGGAGCCTTCTTTCATTTTACAAAAAGAAAAGCTGCTTTACAAGTGTTACACTAATGTAAGTGTTAATGTTTGCTTAGGAGACTAGAAGGAGACTTGCTTGAGGCTATTAGAAGGAAAAAAGGTTCTTTAATATGAAAAGTAGAGGAAAACATGAAAAATGCAAGTGTATGAAATCAGGAATCAGCATACAGGAGATATATTTGTATGTTGGATTTCTGTGTTGAAAAAAACCTCAGTACTAACGCCCCTAAATTTTCAGAAGCACGTTCAGGAGATTTAAAAATGTTCTTTGGATAAATTTCAGTTCCATTTCAGATTTTTGCTGAAGAGTTATTTTTCATTATTGTTGTGTGACTTTAACCTCTGATAAATGGAAGTAATCATCTGTTCTTATTTATTGCATTTCTGAAAATATTAGGTGTGGGTTTTTTAATATGGCAGTTAGGCAATAAAGTTGCTTTACAGGATACCAGAATATCATTCAGTGAAAACAGTACACATGGTTTATATTCAAGTTCTTCATTGTTCAAAATTCAATTTTCCTCCACCCTTGTGCATTATGTTGATGGTGTTGACTTTAAGGGGTACATTTTCAAAGTCTTTTCTTCAGGATTTATAGCTAAATAACTCCCATTAATTTTAATGGCAAATGTGTGGCTAAATCCTGTGTACTGTTTTTGAAAAATGTGTCCCTAAGGTTATTGTTTTACACACTTCTGTGTAGATCCAGCTATCAAAGTTTATATTTTTCAGCTGTTTTATATAATACACCCATGAAAGTGTAACATACCTAATAATGTTAAACAGATTTTGGTCTAAAGATACGGGCTTTTCAAAAAATCTCTTTATATATTTTTCCAAAGGATAAAGCAATAAATTGCAGTCAAGTTTCACTATGTATATTTTATGCAAATCAAATTTGCTGCTGTTTTGTTTGGTTTTCTTATCTTGGTTCTGTAACTATATGTTCAGTTAGACAGTTCCCTCTTATACTTACCATTATGTGCAAATTCAACAATACGTAACCTTTGAAATAACAAATTCTGCTGTTTTTCATTAAAATGTGAAGAGTTAATTATGTATTGTTTTCTATTCACAATAATATTTGTAATGTTTCTGTGTTAATCTTAGCTCTCATTATTCACAAATGCCTGTGGCATCTATGAGTTATTAGGGCCTTCTTTTGTGTATAAACATGCTTTCCTCCTGCAATGGACATCTGTGTGGCTTGTACTAATAGAAAAATCATCTTCTTTTCCACCACAGGGGTAGAAAATGTTCACAAAACATAGTATCATTATTTTGCACAGTTACTCTGTTTTTGGGTTATTTTTACCTCTTAATTGTAATCATAGCAAATTCACTGTTTGGAGGAGTCTTCCAGTGGATAATCAGAAACTAGCTAGACAAATATATATAGACAGTATATTTTGCTTTAGCTTACTGTATATTAACTATTTTTTTGTCAGTTAAAAAAAATAAATTGGTGAACTGAATAAATGGGATAATCTAATTGGCCACATTGTGTGGCCCAAAGTACACTAGTATGGTTAAAAAGTACATTCTTGGAGGTGTAAGTAAACTTACTAGAAACTGAATTTCATTTTTTTTGGAATAAAAATGATAGTGAATGGGGAGGGGGAAAAATGATGGTAGATATTTACTAGAAAACACAGACAATATGAAAGGATTAAAATGCTTTAATCAGACAGAAAAAAGGGCTTTGGCTACTTGATTAGGGCTGATTTCCACCATCTGCTTATACTTACTGAGGATCTAGCCCTGACTGAACACTAATTTGTGCACTTCCTAGAAATTGAAATCTCTCAGCAAGCAAATTAACAAGAGCAGGGATTCAGCAATAATGGAGCTCCTCGGCTTTTGTTTCCCTCTGACAGATGGACAGGGTGCGCTCAAATTGAATTCAGCTTTAATTGCATTGTGCCATTTAAAATTTTATCTGCTCCACAGATTTTGTTTACAGGTTTCAGGATTCCAAACCTTTGGAAATTTTTTCAGCCCTGGGTGAAATAAAGAGCACTATAATTCTGTGTGACTAGTAGGTGTTCATTACCACTCTTTGCCCTAAAGGGTGGTGTGCTGAAAAAAGGCAAAGAATTCTATTTTCAAGCCTTAAATTGATGGGTGGAGAAGTACAATTTTTCTCACTGTAAATGCTCTTTTATTGAGTACCTATTCATAAATAGAAATATTGTTAAAAGCTAGGCTAGAAAATAAGATGTGTTGGGAGCAGCTTTGATTTTCTCTCTTTATTATGGCATCACAAACTTTTCTCAGCTGTGAAGTCTGTTGCATAGAGTTCTGAATTTTTTGTGCTTTAGAGATAAATTTTTACCAAATAAATAATGACATTGTAGAACTTCCTGCCTTTTTCCTGACTGAAATTTGGTCAAATTAAAGAGGCTAATGAGAACCTGTTCCTTTTGGATGAGGTGTGAAATATGACTAAATATATTTAGCTTGGGTTCTAAACATTCCTGTGATGTCGACACTGGAGACGCTTTTGTTACAAAATTGCTTGTCAGTCTGTGAGCTCTTCTTCAGAAATCTCTGGTTTAGTAGATACTGGACTGTTGCTCTTCTGGTGGTGAACCAGAACTCTCTAAACTTGAGTCAACCGTGATAACTGTATTTCAGCTTCACAAAGGCCGAAGACTCTGCAATGCTGCCAGGGATCCAAGTTTCATACTACAACACACTTTATGTAAATATTCTTCTAATTTTATTTTTTGCTGAACATCTGCAGCAAGGATTCCATCTTTGTACAGAAGTACAAGAGTGTTTCATGCACATGCAGTTATTTTTTTCCAGAACTTAAGTTCCTGTTTATGAGAAGTACCACAATTCCATATATCACAGCGTGAACTAAAATATTTTGGTTTATGAGGTAAATTTTGTACTCATCGATGATGTTTCAAAGTCTGAGGGAAATGGAAGGGCTAATTTAGCTTTCTTTGCATTTCAGAATGGACTTACTCCAGGGCTAATCTCCATTTTCCATTTTATTTTTTTTTTAAACAGAAGACCACAAAAATAAATTTCTTTTTAAATCAGTTGTTTGCATTTATGGATGCTAACCAAGCTATATGTGTATTTAAATAGGTTCCAACAAGGAAGGAATTAAAAAAAAAAAAGTTACAATCATGGCCAAGGGGACATTTTGTAAAAACTCAATATATACCACCAGGAAAAGTCTGTGATGTTAAACTTTCTTCTGTTAGCTTGGAAGGTCAGATGTAAGCAAAGCCAGTCTTGATAGACGTTGCTGCCTGATGCTGCTCAGTTTGGATACAGTTACCTGGGGTTGCCAGTTCCTTTGAGCAGATTTTTGTGAGGATTTTTAAAGAACAGTGTCATACCTGGAACCCTTGTTGTAGTAGCGGCCCTCCAATGCAAGCACCTGACATTGCTTTCTTTGAGCATTTCTAAAGGATCAAATTGAGAAAAATTAAATTCCGTTTTAATAACTTACATATTTTTCAGTCTTTTATGATTTGAGTTAGTAAAACTTTGAGAAGTACTCTAAGGAATCGTTATCCATATCTGGTTTTGATCTGAAGTCTTCCAGACAGTTTACTGTGCTGTTCCTGGTACAGTGTGTTCAGCAGATGTGGTGATGGAATATAATAATTTTTTTTCATTACTATTTTATGCTATAGTAGCACTTCAAAACACTAGTCAGATACTGGGACTGTATTGTTAGGTGGTATAGAGATAGGCTGTTGCTCTTTTGGAAAAATCCTGAAGGTAATACAAAACAATAGAGATGGACTTTGAGACTTGGAGCATGAGTGGTATTAAGAAACCTTTACAGGGATTGTCTCTTTACACACTAAGTTTCCTAGGATTTCCTCACTCTCGTCATGACTTTGGTCCATTGTGTTCTGCTTCATAATAGAAATCCAAATAAGTTAAAGTGAGAAAATATCTTCTGGCTGAGGTAAGAAAAACCTTAGGACACATCCAAGTCCTTTGTGCTGAACAGTAATTGGGAGCTGATGAATTCTTCTTTTGCCAAATCCAGGACTGAAGCAGTCAATTGGAGTTTTGCCATTGTCATCAGTGGGAACAGGATCATGCCTATTCTGCCTTAATCGGTTACGATATGAGAGATTTATAGGTAGGAAGTATATACACAACAGTTTCCAGCTCAGTGAGTTTACACTAACAGCTATAAGATTTTTGGCTAATTCCCTGGAGTCCTCCCATTACATTTCTTCTCGTGGGTAAGCTGCATTAGATTCTCTGGGATTTTAAGTAGGAAGACTAAATACCCCCCTATGGTGGCTTAATTGTTCTTAACACAAGACAGATTTGATTTATCAGCATGAGTTTTTGAAAGGAACCATGGAGCTATTAGTAGTGGTGCTGGACTTTACTATATGCTGAGGGCTAGGTTTTTGAGACACTGTTAGACCTCTCCCATTCCACACAATTAGAATCTACTTGCTGCTTTGATTTGGTCTCCTGTCTCTACACATCAATTAGATGAGATTTGGTGTTAGGAGGTGGGTCTTAGAATGAATATCTACAGTAAGTTCTCCTCTAACAACTCAGTTTAGTGAGAAAGAGCACAAAATCCTTTTTCTTCCGTGAAGTGAAAGAAAATCCAGATGAAGAAATGTAACCATGTTGATGTACATATATCACATACACAAATACTTATGTACACCTAGATTTAACTTTAGTAACAGGCTTATCAACAAAATATGTTTTAATTCTGGAGCAACACCCAGAGCAGTTTCCATGTGTAATAGATGAAAGTGTTTTAGACGTAAGGCTGTAGGCTATTAGAGAGTGCCCTAATTCTGAAGTCATTATTTGTGATCATAAAATGTTAAATAACTTTGTGTGACATGGGTGTCTCAGTTTGAATAATAGCTATTTGTAGTCAGCTGGCCACTTGTTTGTTGTGTATTCCTGAGAGGTGAGTTGATATGGGTTTGAACTTTCTCAGGTAAAGGACCTCAACCTTTGCATCTCATGTCTAGCCAAATTCCCAGACCTCTGAAACCTTCCACAAAGGGTGACTTTGGAGAGGATGGAAAAAAAAAAAAAAAAGAAGAAAAAGCCAATCATGGTGAATCTTGCAAGAAATTGAAGCTTATTAGTGTGTGTTAGGTCCTAGCATGCCAGTTTGGTTGAGGTCATTAGACACTGAGATGTTCATTTCATTATCTCAGTTGACTTTATAACTGGTATGAGTCTTTAACATATGTGTATTACAGAAATTGGGAAAAGTAAAACAATAAAGTGCAGGAACTTCCATGACTAGTTTCTGTTTTACAGAAATTCTCAGTTTAACAGCTTTTGAACTGAATTGAAGTTCCATCTAAAAGTCTCACAAGTTTCAAGTTAAATGACTTGATAGGTTCTTAAATGCATTTCTTTTCTAGATGAATACTGTAGCATTTGTTGTACGCCTGGTTCTGTTAAAAATATTCTTGATGGAAGAATAGTTTTGAAAGTCTTTTATTTTCTCGTGGTTGTTTTTCTAAACAGGAACACAAAGGAAGTATTGTCTAAATCAGTTTAGGTGATTAGAAAATTATAATTAAGAGTAACTGTGTCTTGTATGCTGGCATTTTTTTCTTAGCCTTCTATTGAAAAAGATTGATTATAGTGAATTAAAGTTACTTGATGGCTTCTAATTGTGGTTTTTTCACATTAAAAAACAACCTTGAAAGTATTTTTAGTTCCTTTTTATTCCTTTTTTTTTTTAAGCAATGATATATTGTGTTATTTTCTCTGCCCAAGGATTTTTACATTTTGAAATCAAAGTAAATGTTTCTAGTGTCACTCATTTTAACCAGAAACATTTGCTTTTATCATGTTGTTAGTCTTGGTCACTTAATTAAGATTTCAGACGTAGAGTTGCCAATCAACATACTAAATGTACCTCTCTCTTCTGTTTTCACAAGCAGGCACCAGGAGATTCAACACCGTAGTTGATAGCTGGTATGTGATATCTGTCTCCTGGTTTATAGCCTGGTACAATAATGTCATTGCCCCATGTGGCAAATGGTGTAAGCTATTGTAAAACTGTTTGTCTATGTGATTAAGACATTGCAGCAGTGTGCAGCACCAGCCAATTACTTTTTTAATTTAATTATAGCAGAAAAAAGAGAATAGCATAATAGAAATTCTTGTCATAGGGAATATGTAAAATGTAAATTGAAGAGCCATGAAAATTTCATGCATTGGCAGGCTGATTTGTTCTTATTTTCAACTTGTTATGAAGACTGAGTTCTTTAACTGCAATAAAACAAGACGTAGCAGTGTTTAGTAATTACTTAGTTCTACATCAAAATAATTATATACAGTATGTGTTTGCAATCCACTCTGCTGCGTATGAATGTAAAAATGAACACTTCAGGGCCCATATCAATTTTGTCTTTTAGACAGTGTAAATAAAGCTGAATCTTCAACTTTCAAATTAAAACTGATAACCTTGGGCAATCAGGGCTTTTATAAAGAAGGGGAAAAAAACTTTAGCTTGCCTCAGAACAGGTTGTGTCTCTGGAATGCTTCTGGGACTAAAGAGATCAATTAAGTGTGTATAAACAAACAGTTGGAAAAAAGCTACTAAAACAACAGAGGAGAAAGCTCTCTATTGGGCTCCAGGGGCCTGGGGGAGCGAAGTTTCATTAACTGGATCTGAAGTCCTATGGCCTTCTATAAACAGGCATTAATTAAAGAATGTAAAAAATAAAGTTTCAGACCTTGCAATATGTTAATGATCATATGATTCAGGGCCTGGGAAGGAGAGGAGCAGCAGAGGTCATAAAATAAGCATGAAGCATTTAATATGAGTGCTTGGCAGGGATTTCTGCAAATTAGTTGGTTATTTGCTGGTCCAAAGCAAATTAAGGTGATTTTGCTTCACTTGCTAATTTTTTATGTGCATGCTTGGCAAAATGTTTTTCACAAATGGATGAAGGTTATTGTTAATGGCATAATGAGAAATATTAACATATTTAAATAAACCAGTGTATTCTGACACAGACCACAAGCACTCACTTTTACATGTGTATTTCAATAGATCATCTTCTGTAGAACAGCAAAAGCATTTTGGATAAAGTTCGTAGAAGATTTTATGTTATTTGTAATATCCTGTATTGTATTATTTAAATCCCATTAGCACCTGAAACTTTGTGTAAAAGGACGCTATCCTTCTGAAACCCTAAAGGAACACTTCAGGGTTTTAAGGAGAACTTAAAACTTGTGCCTTAAATACGCATTCTTTCTTTTTTAAATTCTATATGTATTTAAGAAAATCTCAATTTTTATAAATTATTATTGATTAACAAACTGGTTTGTTTTCAGTGCCTGTGGTGTTTGCTTTTTTTATCACTTCTAGTTTTTGAAATGCCTTAAGTTTGTTATTATTTCTAGGAAAGGTTAAGATTTTTTGAACATGTAGGAGCATACGTACCTTCAGTACACTTATGTATAACTTAGTATATTTCTATATAAGTATATAGATATTAATATATAGATATAAGTGTATAGAAATATTCTATTTCTTCCTCTCCACACAGCGATAGAATCAAATCAGGACCAAATGTAATCTTTTTCTTCTTTCCTATTACGAGTAGAGTGAAACAGATTGTTTGCTCAGTTCTCGAAAAAGCTACTGTTGAAAAACAAAGTGCAAAACAAAAAGTCCAAGGAAGATGACAGGAGTTGACTATACTGAATTCGAGGTAATGGGATTCTTACTCTAACTTCTTCAAGTAGGACATTTTTCTTGTCCTTTGGTATTCTTTCATTTCCTCTGTTCGGTCATATGCACTACTAGTTCATTACTTTTGGCATCTAATTACTCCCTTTATTTGCATTTTTTAATTTAGTTCTATTACCTAGTGGATTAAGAAAAGGAAGTGCTTGATAACATTTAGAGGGAAGGAGCTCTGTGTCTTTAAATTCTCTGAAGTTAGGAGGTGGATGTGGCAAGAGCGTGTAGTAGAGGGAGGTAGTATGAGTAGGAAGAGACTATTGACATTGTTCTGTTGCAGCAATTTTAGATGGACAAATTGCAGTTGAGAAAATTTCATGACTCGGTAAAATGAGCAATGATGACATCTGTGGATGCAGGTCTGTTCATATCTTTGCAGAGCCTTTAGGGAAATAAATATCTCGGAACATTCGGTGAAGTGAAGCTCACTCAATAAATCAACCTGACACAATAACACTTCTGGCACATGAGCTCTACTTCTTCTCAGCACCACCTACCCCTCTGTGTTCCTGTGCTACCAAATGGTGTCTCCCCACAGGCCTCTAAATCAAATCAGAGCACACAAATACAGTGAGAATTTATTGGGAATTGGTTTTGTTCGGCAAAAACATTACTTATTAGATGAACTGAAATGATAAATTTTGACCCTTTAAGAGCTGAGGAAGTTCAGACACCTTTCTTAACTAGAAAAGGGAAGATAAACTTTATACTAACTTACAGAAGGTTGCATTCTGGTTTGTCAGAGGGAATATGCAAGTTGCCTGAATGAGATGTTAGCTTTTGAACTTTTTAATTAGTTGGTCTCTTTGGGAAACACAATTAGAATCTACAAAGTTATAACCGTAGAGACAGCACCCTGTTGCACTCGGGCAGTAGAACAAGGAGTATCTCAACCAGTCCACAGGTAGACACTATTCTTATGTAGAACCATTTCAATACATTATTTCTATGGTCTTAAACTTGAATGTGTAGAATAGTGTATTCTGTCCATTGATTAGAGTTACTGGAAACAGATGGCAAAAAAGGAAAGGTTCAATGCTTTTTCTGTTATACTTCAGAGGTTTGAAACAGAAACACTGAGAGTAAACGAAAAGGCCCTAGGTTAAGTAAAGTAAAATAGGGCTCAGTGAGTAGTTGGATAAAAGTATATCACTTGGATGGGAAGAAAAGGTCTATGGTATGTTTAATCTTTGTTTTATTCTTTCAGAAATTACAGACATTTCCTTGAGAAATGACATTTTCATGAACTTAAGCACAGAGGTATTTGTGCATTCATAAAATTATCTGTCTATAAGTATTATATACATATGTATAAACACATAAAACAATGAGGGAGGAGTGCTTTGCCATTGGGAGTTGTTTTAACAGATAACTTTCTTATTACACTATGATTAACTTGTTAGACTCTCAGTGACTTGAGAAGTAAACTGGTATTTGAAAGAGAGTTACTTAAAATGGCAGAAAAAGATGGGGCCTTATTGTTCTTCTGTTTTGCCCTCCATCTAAAAAATCTAATATCCTTTTAGATGATTATCTAATTAATAAGATTTCTTTCTAATTAGGTTGAAATCGTAACATTTTGTGAATGTCCCCTTACTAAGCAAGTCAATTCTTAGAACACCTGCGCTCTGGGGAACATGAAGTATCTTTTCTTGAGGGAATTGTAGCAACCTTAAGATTGTTGAACTAGAGCATCTGATGGATTTCTGATTGAAATGCCAAATGCTACTTTACAGAGGTGGATTTAAATCTAAACAGTATTTTACATCCTATCAAGTTAAGAAAATACAGAAATCATGCAGGTCTAATTTTTTCCTTTTCTATTTCACTTTGAGCCCAGGAGAGTAAGTTAATGGACTTGTTCTCTCTATTTTACTGAAGATCGTAAGTTCTGATATTTCATTTGTTTATACTAAGCCAGAGTTGTTTATAGGATTTTATATTTTTTTTTTGCAAATTATATTGTCTGTCTCTCTTCCCTTTTTTATAAGAAAGGAAGTTTTAAGGAAAAGAAACACTAAAAAATTTGGTCTTGTATTTCGCCACAGTTCTGGCAGAACACCAGACTTTTCTGTACATCAGTCGTAACGTTTGAAATGTATTAAGGCAAGAAGGTCTGTGCAGCGCACTGAGTGGAACACGGTTGTATTGTTTGTACTGTTGGAGTTTGTTTCTGTATCTGGAGGAGCGGAAGTATAGTGATAACCAAATCTTGTCTAGCCCAGGCAGTTCTGTTATTTCAGAATAATTTTGCAAAGTTTCTGTTTTATGGTGTGGGGTGAATGGAACTGCATTGGCATGAAGGTGACAAAATGATGCAAGTTTTATATCGGGAAGCACTGTTCATTTGTCAGCATGAATTCTTGCATCGTATCAAGATTGGTGTCTAATCTTGTACATGCTCCTATTTCAGTGCAAACTTGAGGTAAAAATAGATATCTTGCTCTATCGTGTTGATATATTCTTGAGAAATGGTAACCCAATCAGTGATAATTTTGTGAACGTGTGCCAGGTAGAGCAGGGTTTTAATAAAACCCGGGTAAGAAGTAATAAAAGTTGTAACTGTAGCCAGTGGATCTGCACTTGTTTGTGTGATGTAGACTTAAACTTATAAATGATCATTTTTCTTGAGATTGGTTTTTCCCATTTGTCCTGAAAGAGAAAAGAAAGGTTGTAGTACTTGAGAAGCACAGAAACATGGAAACAAAATATACTCATGTAGGATAAGGCTGTGGAGGTTTTTTTTGAGGTTAAGGGTGCATGTAGCATCACTGAGATGGCAACTCGTTACAGGGGTAAGGGCTGACTTGGTCCATCGTATTCCCTCAAGCCACACATTCCCCGGTGCAGGAGGTGACTAAAGCAAATACTGTGGAAGAATTTTTAAAAGATCTGAGTAGTTGTGTGACTGCAGCAACGTTTACAGTAATGCCTGTTAAAATACAGACAATCCAGTCCCATACTTCAGGGTATAATATTGTGATGATCAGGACTCTGCAAGGAATTTTTCCCCTGCATGGCGGTACACAACTGACTGCCCCCTGAGTTACTGATGTTTCTTGGAGGCTTTGTGAATTTACTGGTCTCGATGTGATTACATTTCATAGACCATCTACATTTCATAGACCGATAGCCCAAAAGCTGTGGTGAATTTTCTACGGTTACATATCTGCCTATCTGTGTCAGGTACTGTTTGTCCTAAGCTGGCCCAATGTAAGCTAGCACTGCTGTAAGTAGGGTTTGCATGTATTTAGGGAGGTTGTTGTTTGGTTTTTTCCTAGTATCTATTATAAAGGGCATCACATGATGATGTCATGAAAAATGGAAATTCTAAACCATCAGATCACAGCATAATTTCTAAAAATATTTTTTCCTTGCTTCCTACTTTTCCATCTTTGAAGTACATGATCATGCTTGATATTCACATTTCATCAATTATTTTGCTCTATTGGTCATTCAAGCAAACTTCTACTGAGCGAGCTTTGAATTTTAAAATGAATTTTCATTGCTTGGAAATGTTTCCTACATTTTCTGTGTTGAATGTCTCATATACATAAGAAGCAAGTAATTTTTTTTTCCCTTTGAAAAAAAACATGTTAAGATTTTTTTATAGAATGAGAAAGTTGTCCTTCCTATCCCATCTTCAGGATTCCAGGTAAAGTGTCCTGTTACCTTTTTCATATCTAGGACACTGAACATGGTCAGCACCTATCACTGACTGTTTATCATTCTGTGAGGGGTCTTAAGTACGAAATAAAACTACCTTCAGAAATTAGTAAAAGGTATAGCCTCAGCTAGCAGCTCCATTTGTTTTTCTTTTACACTGGCTAAAAAAAAAAAAAGAAAGGTCTGTTTCAAATCCTATTTGTCCCTTATCTCTGTTTGTTCAGTTGTTTTTAATATCACGTACTGAAAGAATTTCAATAGCTGTTTCACCATGAAGTCATTTGTTATCCTTCAGCAGGCCTTTGCCTGCTGAATTGTAAAGCAGCCTCAACTATTTGCATCCTCCAGATGGAGCAGCATATAAACACTCCCAGATATTTCTGGTAAGTATGAAAAAATATCTTATTTGTCCTTTCTGTGAATAAATAAGAGAATGTCAAATTTTATAGACTAATAAATTTGTATGTCGGCACTGACTTTGAATCTGTCATGGCCTGCAATGTCACAGACCCTGAGAAACACAATTTTTTTTTGTTTTGTTTTGTTTTCAAATAGATACTAAGTCAAGTAGAAGCTCAATAAAAAGCCAGGGAATTTGATTGCATTGTTTATGTCTGCCCAGTAGTCTAATTCAGTTGCAGTTTGCTATGAGGAAATACAATTTACATTTTTCCCAGGCTTCTTGCATAAGCAATCACTCACATATACATGCATGAGTGTATGTCAAGCAGAACTCAAATAATGGGTTAAAGTGTCATTTAATAATATATTCTAACATCTGTTTTTATAACAAACAAAAAACTTTGCTTTATTACAATGCATTCTCCTAGCTACTGAAAATTAATTAGTCTTATCATTATTAATATTTTTATTCTTCTCATTTACAACATATCCTAAATCTCAATTGCTTTGTGATAAAAATGTATGTATCAAGTATCACCACACACAGCAGTTCCAGACATTACTCTGTCTACAATTTAAATTCTATTTCAGTTCCTGAAATTAATCTAAATGAGAATTTTAATTTATGTATTTCTAATTTTAAACAGAACACACAATAGAATAACTTATAATGCTCATCTAAATAATGAAGCCTGACAGTATCTTCTGTGGTTGAGTAATAGGCTTTTTATATTTGCTAGTTTTCATAGTTTGTTTTTCAGTTTCTTTCTAAATTAGATCCAGACTTCTTGAAACAGAGTAAAAATATACAACAGACATAAAAGTCAATAAATGTATAAAGTGGTAGGAATTGAATTTAATTCACTGTATTTACACATGATAAAATACTCCTTGATTGAATGCCTACTGATTATTTTCTGAACTGTTTGATTTTCAAAACAAAATTGTAATAAGTCGTATGCAATATTTATCTTGTTTCATTAGTGCCATTAAATGAAAATTAGTGCGATTTACTTGTGCTTTCCAGCACTAGCTAATTTCTTGAAAATTAACTTTACTTAGTAGGCTTTTACCTAACTGGAGTGAAATGTTTAAAATCAATATTTGAGTGTTTTTTGAAATAGTACTTAGTAGCAGCACCAGGTCATCAGAGTAGATGTAGAGGACACTGTTGTATGCTAAGAATAAGCATACTTTTTCCTCTGTAGTGGTTACTGGACAAATTTTTCATTCAGAAGATGTTGCTGCTTTTATTCTGGGAGAAAGTCGCAGAAGATACACATTTTTTATGTATGGATATAAGACAGGTTTAACTTCGTTTTTGTGTAGTTCAGTTTTCTTTCATAATGATAGCTGATTTGCAATGATTTAGGTCATACCTGGTTTGTTTCAGTTGTGTGTATGCTCATGTAAATAGAGAGTAAATTAACTATATATTGAAAGGTCAGTCCTGAAGTATTGTCTGTCTTAAAAGGTTTTCACAGGAAGCCAGATGAAGCCCTACAGATCTTACAAGTCTTTCTGCAGATAAGACGTACATTTACTTAAGTATTTTTTTCTGAAGTAACAACTGCAGTATTTGTTTTGTCAACATTATAAGACAGCATTATTATTGTTACTTAGATAACAAGAGAGAGATGATATAGAACACAATATTGTCTGGCGTTTTTTTCCCCTTCTCCTTTGGTATTACCAGTTGTTTTTTTAAACACAATATATTCTTTACTTGATAAAGGTTGAATTATTACAAATTTTCGAAAGTAAGGAGAGTGGCAGGAAACAAAAAGGATTGGAATGTGGCATACGCTGCTGTACCAGGATTGTAGCTGGAAAAAATGGGGCATTTTGAGAATGAGACTGGGAAGAGGAATCATTTGATTCAATGGATTGCTTTCCAGTGATGTTGGAAAACATCTAGATGGAACCTGATTTTAATGTCCAAAACTGTGTTATCTTCCAGTTTCTGCGGAATAGAGCCTGTAACAGTACAGTTCTTGGGAGAGTTACTGTTCTCATTATCACCCAGGATAGTCTGCTAGTGGGATTTGTCTCACTAACTTTCATAATCTAGAAATTAGTCAGCTAGTCTTATCTAGTCGTATGGATTCTCTGAGGTCATGGACTTTGTCTTTAATGGAGAGAGACACACTCAGAGGGTGTTGTAAGACAGTTGTGATGCATTGCTCTCTGGGGATGCATGTCTGTCTCCTCCCTCTCCTTCTTTCTCCTTGTTAACTGCAGAGGGAGCTTAGATGACTAACTTGGACCAAATGCTTTGGATTCTCATGGATTCTGCCCTAAAGCGTCTAGTGGAAGCTGCCTGTCTGGGTAGAGAGAAATCATCATCTGGAGGTGCCAATCCATTCAGCTGAAAGGGAGTGCAGGCAGATAAGTTAATGGAGTAAAATAAAAGTTTCTGAAAATAGGTACAATATTACGTCAGGCACACAACTCTCACTTGAGTGCATTTATCCACAGCTTCAAGTTTCTAATGGAGCCAGAACTAAGCAAAGAATTTCTGTGTGTGTGTTATGGGCAAGAAATGTCTTCAAGATTTCTCACTAGAACAAAACCATTTCTTTTTCCAAAGTTTTTTTTCCCCCCCATACTTGAAGTGCATTTGACTCACTTCAGTACTTTCACTGAAACTTCATCTTCCTTTCTTTTCTCAACATGCAAGTTTTCTTTTTCCAGGTCACATTCAGTCATGGTTTAATACATCTGTGTCCCAGCAAAATGAATAAGATGTTGATGATGTTTGTCACAAAGAGCCTCTTAAAAACCACCAAGCAATGCTATGTATTTGTCATTGCTTTTCCAAATTCTGTGGCAAGACAGATAGGAAAGCCTCAAAGGTTTGAGGATGGACAATACGTGCTCATTTTGAGATACAGAAGAATTGTTAATATTGATGACTTGATGTAAAGAAGGGCTGCTACTTCTCTGAGTGATTAGTGTCCTCTAAAAGGAAACAGAAGATGGAGTTAACAGAGGATGGTGCTGGCCTGCACAGGGAGTGGATATACTGATAAGTATGTTTTTACCATGCACATCTTGAAACCATCCTAATTAGCCATGCCATTAACATGTGTTTGTGTAAATAAGGGCAGGAGTGAGGAAAAATTAAAAGTGTAGACTGAAAGTAGGCCAAAATACTTGAGATAGTAGTTAAACTTCCCTTGATTTAAGCGAGATAAGGAATAGTTGCATTCCCATTAAATGCGTGATAGCAATTATAATATTTTTTGCATTGTGTATTTGAACACATAACTTGCTTGCATGTCGCTCTTGCTCAAATGTCAGTGAGCTACTCAGATCGCTGCGCTAGCTGTACTTAAGGATCTTAGTTATATGTTTCTGAAAATGTCATCTATTCCTTCAATCACTTGTAAGCCCCCTGTAATCTCTTTTTAATGTAAGCGCGCTGGAGTTTTCCCTTTTGTTTGCTGCCCTTGCATTATTTACTTTGATCCGCTGTGAGAAAATCTGAAAGTGTGTTGTCCTAAATGCTAGCATCTCACCAACAAGATTTGAGGCCTTGTACTTCACATTGAAGAAAAAGGCTCTTGTGTGAAGACGCAGGTTTTGTTTAGTTCGCTGTCCCTGGTGGGAGCCTTAATTGCATTTTCTCTCTCACACAGTGGCTGGCTAAGGAGTGCCTGCCTTCCCTGCTGATGCTGGAGTTTTCAAGCTCTATTACTCTGTGACGGAGAAAATTCCTTGGTCCAAGAAGAAAAGACTTAGATTAAAAAAAAAAAAAAAGGAGATAAAAAAAAAGTGTTTAAGTATTGTCAGTTTACCATGTGTGGTAAACAGAACAAACAATAGACTTGCTTAACCTTCCTTCCCACCCTCTGAGATTCCTCTACAAGTTTTGTATGACCTACTTTATAGAAATCACATCATATTCAGAATGTTAAATATTATGGAAAGTATAATTCCCTAGGGCAAATAAATTAGACTTCTTGGGAAAAGTGGTAAACAGAAAATTATAAATGCTTTGTGTTCTCTTAATCTGTGCCAGCCCATTCTAATGCATATTTTATAACCTCTAACTGGAGTTAAAACAAAGCAAAAGTTCCCAATTCATTTTTTTTTAAATTCTATTTCATTTATACTGAGAAAATCTTTGAGATTTCAGATGTTGCAAATAAATATTTAATATCCTTGCATGGTTGTGACAAAACTTTTGATAAAGTAAGGAGAGGCCTTGCAACAGATTTTAAATTGCAGTTAGAACTAATTTGCACTGAATATTTCCTCACACACTGTGTGCTGTACTGCACTGAGCACTGGACAGGGCTCTCTAGAATAGCTGGAAATAATGTGAAGAATTAAGGGCTATGTTCATGCAAGCTTGTATATTTTTAGTACTCTTACGCCTGCATGTGTCTATGACAGCTTGGTGATTTTTGCACTTTGATCTGTGAATTCATGTCCCACTTAAAAATTCCATATTTTGGAAGGCAAAAAACCCATCCTATGACAGGGGGGAAAAGTCTCATCTTTTTTTTTCCCCCTGAATTTTTGGCACATTCTTCATTGATCTGTGGTTGCTAATGGTGAAACAATGATGTCATAGCTAGGAGGTTATTTTTTTTCCATTAGTGTTCAGCTGTAAAACCTTTTTATATGGAAGTAGCTTTTGCCTTGCATGTCCATGTCCTCATTCCCTTGCGATTAGAGTCTGCAGAACTTAAATCATGGAATGATTAAAATAAGTACTTATATTTTCAGTCCTGGTTATTCTGCACTTAATAATAAATCATCAAGACCTTTAAGCAAAAACTTACTCAAGTTTGGATAGGAAATTTGGATTTTGGGTAGCCCAAAATATCCCTGCGTGGTAATGACGTTTCTGATGTTGTGCAGATGGTACACTTTGCTTTGTACTTTTCACTGATGGGCTGATGGGTTTGTCTGTTTGTTTTTCCAAGATGTTTTAATTCTTAGACACAATTTATCTTAAAGAATTATCTCACTGTACATCTTGACAGTAGGGATCACCCAGGATGCTTTTGATAAACAGCTCTTGGGTGTGAGCTTGAGGCTCTTGAAAGGATTCTGAGGGAGGGGGTAAGAAGGGCTAAGCTCTGGAGTTCTCTTCTGTGATTAGTCTCACAGAATTTGTTAGGTACATTACAAAATCTGTTTATTTTTTTCTGGGAGAAAATAAGCCCTTTGATTTGGCATGTCTCTTGTCATGCAAAGGGGCATTTTAAAGGCATCTTGCAACAGGGATGCCTAGAAGAATCCCAGAGGAATCCAGCTTCACAAGTGGTTGGGGAAGGGGCAGAAGAATTGCACTTTACTATCCTACTCAAAGGGTGGATAAACATGTTTTTCTTCATGTAGATATCTGTTGTTAGAAAGATCTCTGTGCAAATATTAACACACATTGTAATGATTCATGTTTTTTTCATGTAGTATTCAAAGGATTCTTAAGACAGTTATCTGTTCTGTTTGCAGAAAAATTATTGGAATAGATCTGAAATAGTGTATTCTTCATGGTCTGCTATATGTTTCTAGAACATGATTTAACTTTCTGTTAGAGTAGGGGAAAACATTTCTTTTTCTGTCTTTAGTAATTCCAGCCATTGCTAAATAAACACATAGTAGAAGTATTATATAAGTCTTTCTCCTCTCAGTTCTCTGATCACATGTAGTTCATCTAGTTCTTCAGTAATCCTCTGCCGCCATCACATCATGCTTGTGTCTGTTACCAATGTACCAGGCATTTATCCCAAACTTCAGTGAATGTGTAAAAAAACTGTTAGATTTTGAAGATTCTGAACATTTTCACTGAGGCTTTAAATCCCTGGTAAGCTATTCATACAAATAGCTTATTATGTAGATCCTTTTGTCTTCTCAATGTACTTTTCCAAGTCTTAAGTTCAGTCTGACTGAAGGAAAATACCTTTCAGTTGTATGAAGTATTTCTTAATAATATTGAAAATTAAGAAAGGTTCTTTTACATCTGTTTTTTGGATGACAACAAACTGCCTGATGTTCTTTCTTTCTCCTAGTTAACTCATTTTGAAATAGAGACATAAAAATTAAGATCACTTTTTTTTTGTTAGCGTCGGTGTCCTTTGTAGGCATTGTTGAGGTTTATAAGTTCCCAAAAATGTACCTTATGTACATATGAAGAAATGTATTGCATAAAAAGAATCCTGTTTCTCAAGTAAATCACATGCATTTGCTTTAACTATTTATTATTTTTAGGGTTTTTTAAAGAAAGCAAAAATAATCTGAAAGGTATAATTTTTTATTACATTGACAAACAATATCAATGTGTAGCTTAGATGCTTCTTTATTTATCAGATGGAAATTACACCTGATCAGAGTGTAGATATCTCTTCCCCTTCTGCTGTGCTGGTGAGTTCCATCTTTTTCTTTGCTAAGAGCACATTCCTTGAACAAGACATAAAAATCTGAACTATACTTGAAATATTTTTTATTCTATTTCCACATGGAAAGGTGCTCTCAGCAAACCTATTCTGGAAGGGCATATTATCTTTGCACTTGGATTCAGTTGTTTTTATGCTATTGCATTTAGATGTGCATCAAGTTTTATTTTATTATAGTATTATAGATAGGAAATTATTAACTGGAATAGCAGTATTGAGATCAAAAGTATGGTCAACCACAGGTTTGCAGTGCTGGCATGGAGAATGCTGCATAGGATGCTGCCTATATACCAATTAGAACTCTCATAGTGTGCTAAGACATTTTTCAGCTTCTGTATTTCTTTATTCTTTTGTTAAATGTAGATGAGTCTTCAGCTTCCTTACTGTGAGTGAAAGCAAAGGCAGCTATGCCCCAGATTAACTGATGCATTCATATAGAAAGAGATAATATTTTAGGAAGCACCTAAAACTGAAGACAAGGTAGCTTTCGTGAGCAGCTCAGCACTTAAGCATAGCTTTAAAATTAACGTCTAGTGGAATGCTGAGCGTGCACTTTGAGCATTGTAGATCTGGAAACCTCATCTGTGGCTTTATAAGCTACGCAACACTAAGGAAATTGAAATATTTTCTATCCCAGTTTTACAAGAAAATCCCTAAACATTTGTGTGAATGTAGATATCTGATAAGAGTGTGCTTATAATCATAATTAAAATAATAGTACTGTCTTAAGTCAGTAACTATTGCCTGTTTACTCATAAGCAAGTGACTAACCCAATCTCAGTTTCACTCTACCTTAACATAATTACTTGTTGGAAGGGCTATAATTTGGTAAGAAGAAAAAAAAGACGTGACTTGACACCACTCCTCATAAAGGTGGGTGGAACTGAGACTGAGGGCAAATGTCTATTGCTCTTTTTTTCCTTGTGCTACCTTATTTTGATTTTTGTTTTAAGTGTTAACCTTTGAAGACTACCTTTGCTGATATCATCTGTTTGCTTCTGCTGAGTCAGTCTACCCTCTTCTAAAATTTATGTATACAGAAACTCATGTAACCAAAGGCACTGTTCTGTTCTAATTGAATTCAGTGGCAGATCTCTCAACAATTTGATTAGTTGGTTGGACAGTATAAAACAACATCTTTCCCTTTTTGTAAAAGAAATTCTTGCAACTCTTTCCTTTTTCTGCTTCGCTTGGCAACTTGCGTCTATCTAAGGAAAGATGGCACATTCATATAGCAATATGCAATAGGAGTTGATTGTCTATGTCCAGCAGGATACTTTTCCCAAGGATTATGAGTGGATATAACATCTAGTCAGCTTTTGTATAGGTGGATTAGAAATGTTTGAGGAGAGAATGTTTGTCATAGGTATGTGAATGGCCTTTCTAGCTGAATTATAATATCGTATTTTAAGTACTGAATCATAAAACCCACAGCTAAAAGGACCTAAAGTAATGATTTTAGTCCATCATTTGGCCAGATATGTGATTTGCTTTCCTAGGCCGCTCATGAAACATTTGTGTGATCTGTTTAATACAAACTAATTCAGCAGAACTATTTTTATATATATTAGATCTCTCAAAGTTTACAGTCGGTCTCCAGAAAATGACCATAAAAGAAGAAGGCAAAAGTTGACTTAAATGAGTGAAAGAAGTATTTCTTCCTCCTGATTTTCTGATCTATAAGTTGCACCATAAAAAACATTGCAGAATTAACTTTATTTCATATCTGAAAATGTGGAAACCTGCATTAGGTGAAATTGTTAGTCTGTAACTGATTTTGTAGGACATAAGAAAAATTATGGGATGTCTATCTTAACTGATTAAGGTCCACCTTACCAGTTAATTCCGGGGTGGACTGTCAGATAACCTTAGGATGCTAGAGAAAAATTTCTACCCCAACTGTTACTTCATTGTAGAGACATCACATTATGTGATTGAGATGATATTGGCTGTAACTATTGAAAGATGTATTTTTTACCATAACATTTCTTTAGACTCAGAGGTACCTCTGATGGTACTGGTTTCAACATGAGAAATCAGGATCTTATGAGATACTCATATTGTAATATATTTGGCTTGGCAGATAAGATCAAAACGTAACTTCCATTTTCTTCTCTTTAGCCTTGAATGTTGAATATCAATTTTCAGGAAAGTGCTTTCAAAAATGTTTCATGGTGTGGTGATGCTTAGAGCATAGCAGCATTTGATGTTCTGTTCCTGGTAACACAGCTAAGCTCTTTGTGGAGAACTCAGTGATGTTTACTGTGCTGATCCTAAATGTAAACTTGTTTGAAAACGAGGTGGTTGAGTTTGCAGTCGGATCATTGCGATTTTTATCACTGCATTTGATGTATAACAGACTGCTTAATTCTCTCTTTTTAAGAAAATGTTGTCTGGAAGAACTTTCTGCATTTTGAGCATTGTGACAAGAACTGAAAATTTTGTTCAAAGAAAAATTGGAAAGTACTTTTTCATGATGTGGGTTAGCTTAGACAAAGGCTTTTGAAACATACTGTCTTTCCTCTCCTTGTTGTGTTTCTCAATAAAATTCTGCCAGCCAGACAAAATAACTTATTTTATAGGGCTGGTAGATGGTCATGAAAATGAAGAAAAGTAAAAAATAAATCCTCCTAGCAAATCAAAGCAAGTATGTGGATTCAGAGTTCCAATTATATCAACTTTGAGGAGATTCTCCAGAGGGAGGAAATAGAGGAGGACAGGATGAATAGGCCCTTCCTACCCTGGATCACCTAGACCCAGTCTTGTGGCCCCAATAACTCATTTCAACTCCTACAACCTTCTGCTGGTTATTTGAAGATGATGTTCAGTAACTTAATATTTTATGCAATGTTTAAGACTAAACAATCAATTAAATCTGATGTACTGTGAGGCAAGATTGGGGTATATGTGTATCTAAATAAATAAATAAATAAATAAATAAATTCAGATTACAAAGCCGAGTCCAGAAAAGTCATGAATACCCAACTTCAAATGCCCCATGAGCATTTGCACTAAGTTGTTATTATTAGAATACAGTTTTTATTTAGTGTATCATATGCTATTTTTTATTTAGCATCTCTGTTTATTTTGGTGCACAGGATGGTTGTTTATAGGAACTTTGGCTCATTTTCTGCAAGAACTGGAACAAATCAAGGGCTGCAAAAAGAAAGAGGATGCTTTTTGTGATTGATTCAAGAGAAAGACACTCTGGCAAACCCAATTTTGTCCCTGTTCCTGTCACAGGCTGTCTGTGTGATGCCGAGCAACTCAATTAAAACATTTGGCAGATGGCCACTAACTGCATATAATTCATTTTCAGGGTGCTCAGCTTGAGATATGTGGGCTCTTACTTGTAGCAGTTGTTACTCTCCTTACAGCCGTTGAAATCAATGGAAGTAGTGGCTGCTCAGCATGTTTGTTACTGTAGCAGAGGAATGTGCTCGTGGGGAAGGTGAAAGTTCCTGAATCCCAGTGTCATCTTTCTCCCTGATTCTCTCTGTGCTGGATTAACAATGGTTATTTTATGCTATATTTGAAAAATTATGTATATAATGAATGTTCCTCTTAAAAAAAGAGCACAAGAAGCCAATTATTTCTATGTTTCTTGTCTGATAAACTGTGGAGAATGTATAGTCTACTAGCTGGATGATGCATACAAAATTACTGAATAATTGCCCATTTCCCTAATATAGCCTGTCCAGAGAGCAGGCTAAAACACAAAAAATTTCAGAAAAAGTGCTATGTGATCCAATAACTAAATAATTATTACATAATGTAACATGTAAAAGGAGGTAAAATCCAGATTACAACAGAAGTCATCTTCTCAAATTTCTCAGTTTCAAAATGCTTGATTTGACAACCTGAATATTGTTCTGAGTAATGTAATATATGGTATGGGAAATTAAAGTATGGCTGCACAGCTATAAATACAATTCACAGGCTAAAAAGTACTTCTATTAACATTGCAGCTGAAAGATATAAATCAGTTCATAAATATGAAATTGCTTGCATGCTTGGCTTTTTGCAGAATCAAGATCTAATTAGTGAAAGGCATGCTCTTGTGAAATACCAGGGTGGGAGTTGTAGTTGCACCTTCTAGGACTGGGCCTTACCTTGAAATGATTATAACTATATGTCTATTTTTAGCTAAGGAGACATTTGAAAGAAATATTTGTTTTATTTGTATAGCATTTTCATTGGTTTACCCTAAAGATATATGCTAGATGATAATAAAGTAATAAAAGATTGTTTTCACAGCTGTTTGTCTTTGATTACATATTTCTTTGAAGTATTGCAATAAGACAGACTTTGAACCTGGAAAGAGATCAAATAATGAATTGTTCTGCTTTGTGAAGCTTAAGAAGGGATTTTATTGTTGAAACATATAGTGCAACATAGTTTTTTTTCTTCTAACAGTTAAATAATGGTTGAAAGTACTATGAGATCATTACAGATGGACTAGATTAAAGACCTTGGGGCCAAACATTAGGAACTGTGTTAGTACTAACTAAAATAATTTCTTAGGTTCTGTCATTACCAATTTATTTTTGTTAGTTTTTCTTTTTGAATCAAAATAGAATTTCAAAGAAAGTGTTTTAAATCTTTTAATTATTCATTTACTTAAAGCTAGGATGACAGGAAACTTTAATAACTGTATGAATCCTATGGGATTTTGTCTGTAATATGGATCGTTTGACCACACTTTGTACCCTGGATAATATATTTAGTGTTAAATTGGACTAAAAGTTATAGAGCTGTGAATAAACTTTGCAGGGTTTTCTCCAACTGAAAGGATTATAGCATTTAAAATGTGTCTGAGGAGGTTAAAATAAAATATTCAATAAAAAATGAAAGCTTTTTGTAATGCCTTTGCTTCAAGCAATATTATATATGACATTAGCTTCACCACCTCACCCCCCCCTTAAATTCATCTTGAAAGCAAGTAAGTCACAAATACCTAAGTGACAGAGAAAGATACTTGGTTTGTTTTTTTCAAGGCTAGTGAACAATAAAATATCAAATAACGCAGGTCAGCATTTCAAATGATGTATTTGAGTTCTGCCTGGTGATGTTAGAAGATTATTTCTCTCTACAAGAAATACCTGCAGGTATATGATCATATAGCTGGGATATACAAAAATATTAAGGTGTATACTTTAAAAAACCCTGAAATGTTTGTACTCTCTGTATCCATTGACTGAAATTATTTGTTGTGTTATTTGGAACAAACTTTTGCCTCTGTGGAAGAGAGAAACCTTTTAAATGATAATTTCAATAGAAACATTAGACAAAGGAATATTGTAACTTTACAGATTTTTATGATGAAGGTGTGTTTAAGAGATGTCACTTTGATATTTTTACATTATGTCCTACATTTGTCAGCTAAAACCAGGATATTGCCTCAATGAGAAAAAGCATGTTCTGCACTTGTCAAAAGGCAGTAAGTAATGATTAAAATAGCAGTGTGAAACGCTGGGAGATTAAAGTGATGCTAATGATAAGTGAGAGAAGAAAAGGGCAAGCTATATTTTAATCCCTGAGAGAATGGTTAATGACTTCTATTGCCTGAGATTAAACTAAACCTGTCTCATCAGCTTTTTCTGCCTGGTGAAAAAAAGCTCTCTGCACTTTAATTTATTAAAGTCTTTTAAGGAAGCACATTGATCCACAGAGGTTAAACTTTAAAAAATTGTGCAAAATACACACTAAAAATGCTTTAACAAAAGTGTGACTCTGTTGCTTTAGGCAAGCTCACAGTTTTATAAAGAATTCATTGTCTATGGGTTGGTGAATTTAATTAAGGAATATTAATTACTTAAACTGGGAGGTTTGTTCCTTTTTAAACCAGAACATTTTTGCAATACTGGGGCAGGAAAGGTAGCAGTAGGTTTTAGAGGACTGAAGCAGAAAGGGACATTTACTGTGTGATCTGTAATGATAGTGATATCAAAAAGCCCTTTTAAAAATTCTTTTCAAAATATGTGTACTGCTTGGTATAATGTAATGAGTACATGTGTTTATGCTGAGTTACTGTTAATCCATTTCTTTTAATAATTCTCACAACTGCAAGACAGTGGTATAAAATCATCTTTATATTGAGAAGCTGCCCAGTTCAGCACTGCCCTTTCAAAAAGCATATAAAGTCTTTCTTCACATTAAAGAAAGATAGCTGAAGAATTGTTAATTAGACTATTTTTAAAATACATATGATGAAATTGTCAAGTCTGAGTTCTTAGGATAAAGTGTAACATTGCAGCATGCTTGGGAAAATAAAATGTTTGTCTCAGGCAGCTTTGCAAGCTTTTGTAATTTTTAAACTCCATCCTTTCATTGGACTTATTTCACATAGGAACTGTATTCTCAGCCTACAGGACACACAAGAGATTTAGACACAGAAAACAGAAAATATTCAAGCAAATACGCATGGCTTGCCTATGCCGTATTCCAGTTTCAACTCCATTTTCTTTTTGATTTTTAATTGTTTTTTCCTCTTTATAGGTAAGCACACTGGAGGTAAACAGTGTGCTTTTGTCCCCTTTTGCAAGTTTGGTACCCACAGTGCCTTTCTGGCTTCATACTAGCAAACTGCAGTGTGCATCCCAGCTCAAGGAATAAATCTGGTGCCTGTGGATACCAACAGTTCTGCTCTATATCCTTTCCCTCCTGCCTCATGGAAAGCATTTTCCCTTTTTCCAAACCTCTGTAAATAAGGAGCCCATTTAGTTACTATCTTATGTGATGGTTGTAATCCAGGTTATTTTTTTAAAGCTGTTTTTTAAGTATAACTTGTTTGGTAAGTGAGTTTAAACTTGATTCATGCTTTGATGTTAATGAAACACCAATTTATCGGAAGGCCCTGCAGCCCTAATGAGCAGTTTCTTTAAAAAGAACATTTAATCAAGGTTTATTTTTAACTTGTTTAAACAGATCTAATAGTTTGTGCTGATTTCATTTCAGTATAATAATTGCTAGCAATCCTATTAGTAAGTCGTGGTACATGGAAGTTAACACAAATTCCATTCTAATGAGCGTAGTGTAACAGCAAAACCCTTGTAGTCAAGGAAAGGTTCATGTTTGAGAGGAGTGACAGAGGCACTCGGACATTTTTGCTGACAGCAGATTATTTTTGTTTTTTATACAAATGTCAGGCATGACTTGCTAGCATGTAAGTAGGTTTTGTTATTTTTGAGAGGTGAAGAATTTTCATATTAACTTTTTAAGGTGAAAGGAGCCACTTATTTTCTGATGTTAGGAAAAGTACTTGATCTGCTAAGATAACTCATATTTGTCTTTATACTTTACCTGTATGTGAGGATTTAGCTGTAATATGCTATTTTATGAGGATAAAGTTCCACAATCTAAAATACCACTTGTGGCATTTATTTTAATGAATATAAAATCTTGGAGGCAATTTAGTGTGAAAAGCAAATGAAATTCCTGCGCTCAATTTATAGTTAAGAAAAATCTCTAAAAGAGCAGATGAAGCTGAAAAATGTGTGATCATCTGAAATACTACTTTTTACGATTAGCTTAGAGCTGCATCTGTATGTACTGGAGATTGCATAGACACGTTTTCACTGCGACTGCAGTCTAAATTCTGGTTTATTGGCAAAAAATTAAGAAAAATAATTATTCCTTAGAAATATCCCATCAGTATTTTCAGCCTTAAATACAGTGTTCAGATGTTACCGGTTGAGTTCAGTTATAAGCTTTTAAACTTTTTATTACTTAGCATGACAGCAGGACATTTAAAATACAGGGAAGTTTGGAGACAAATAATACAGAGCGATTTAGGATTTTAGAGCTGTACTTAACTGTGTTCTGATGCACTGAAGGGCATGTGGAAGTTACACATTGTTTACAGATTTCTGGGTTTCTGATTGGAATCCAGGAGCCATGTGTTTTACGAGCTTTGGAGCTAAGGTGGAAGAAAGTATCTTCAGAGAACACTGATAATTATATTTCAATTGTGCAAGAAGGACTCCTGGAAGTCTTTAGAAGTTCAGGGGTCCACCCAAACAGGCAGCTTGCAGGGTCAGTACATGAGCCTGTCATTAGGTGGAATAATCCTAGTTATCTGCACCAGCACCTTATGGGGAAATTATTCAGTGGGATTCTTGTACTTCTGGGTGTCAGGACAGAGGAATTATCTGCATTTGTATTTCAGCTCAAGCTTGCTCTGTGATGGTACTATTCTCATTTTGAAAGAAGTTGGAGAATAGTAGTAATGATCTACTCATTGTATACTTTCTTCTTTTTCTCCCTTCTTCAGTTATAGAATAAAAAACCTGATTTGGTCGTAGTACTTATGCATGTGACTTCACTTGCATACTACCCATATTACTTAGAAAATGTTTGTAATGACTGCAACAAAAAATAATACAACGGCTTTGTGATGATATGGGGCAGATTGTCTGACACTGATGCGTAAAGACTTTCTTATCTTGTTCTGAATATCTCCAGGATATGATTTTCCTTTGCCCAACAGACTTGATTTATGGGGCCTATATTTGTGCCTGGAAAAGGATATGGTTCTAGTTTCCTTGGGGAAAGAACGGTTCTGATATTTATACATCTTTTCAGTGTTGACTCCTTGCTAGAAGAAAACCTGTGACCATACAATATGTTTCAAGAATTACCAAAACTGGCATGTCTGTGCAGTTTATAGGGAAATCAGGCTTTGAAAATCATGTCTGTGTGGGTCTTGTCCATAGAGTCCATTGGTGGACTCACCTTGGCTTGGCTCTTTGGATGGCTTTTCTCAGGCTGGCACACTCTTGCTCCCATAGAAAAGATGGGGTGGATTGTCTTGGTGAGATGTTGCAGGGCAGTCTTGATGTGAGAAGTGTTAGTTCTCCCCCAGTTCTCCTTGGGGAGCAGGAGTCTTGGCTACAGTCATGGGGAGATGCTGGTGCTCGGGGGTCTCTCTTGGGTGTTCAGTATGATAAGGAACCATTGTCTGTCGTGGTGAATGGGTAAGTAAAAGCACGACACCTCCACAGTTAAATTTCATGATGGCATTTTTAAAAAGGAAGGAAGGTTTTGAAATACATGTTCTTCCTTGAAATAATTTTAAAAGTATATATTTTTACAGCAATAAAAATGCTTAATGCTATGCTGCAAAACATATCTGGTTTAGGTTTAGTTTCTGACAAACATTTAGAGGCAATGCCAGTTCACATCTAAATACTCTTTTCTAATGGAAGTTTGGAGACTTTTTTAAAGATGAGGGAAATAAATTGGGACTCATCTGTTCATTGACAAATGTATGCTCCAATGAACCACGTCATCTGACTTAAGTCCTTTTTTCTGCCTTACTAAAAACAAACTCATGCTATTTGTACTTAAGGCTCATACACACTGCACCCTGAATACTAAGTTGGAATGTATTTACAAATGTGAAAGAACCTGTGGTCCTTTCATGCATCAGGTTGTCATAGAAACTAATTAACTTTCATTTCTGTGTCAGGGCAATGTAGTGCGATGCAGATGTAAATTGTAGTTCAGAAATCACCAGGATGAAACTAGAGAAAAAAAAACAACACATCAAAACCTTCAGAATTCCTGCAGGACATTGGGAATGCAAAATATGTGATGGGAAGTTACAGTGTTAAATGCCTCATTTCACCAGGTCTTTTTGCATAATCTGCATCTTCAGAAGTGCTTGGAATGTTACTAAAGTGACAAAACAGTATGGTTTAGGTATATTACGTTTATGTATATATATGAAAATGGATATGTCCAGGGAGCATGTACATGTGCACATGGAATAGAGAAATTCTAATCAAATACAAATGGCAATTACAGACTACTAGCTGCTAGAAAAACTTGAAAAACTTATAGTATAATCTTTGCTTTCTCAAATGAATTAAGCTGATATCTCTCCAGTTAGTTTCTCTCTCTGTGAGCTTTTATAATTTTACATGAAATGTGAATACATTAATATTTTAACTGTAAGAGGTATACTTTGACTGGCTTAAGTGGTAAAGGAATGTGATTACAAGATGATTTATTGGAAGTCATTAAAAATGATTTATTAAGAGAAAAGTGTTGTGTTACTAAAGCCTTTTCTTCCTTTGGTGAAGATGGGGTTATGCTGTCATTTTGTCTTCTTCAGAAAACAGCCTGCAAAAAATCAGGGAAGCATTTTGCTTTGTGGATTATGGGCATGAATAGATGTGAAGAGAGTGACCAGCCTGCTTTTACAACAGAGGCGGAACAAGCCCTGTACTCCATCGCAGATTCACACTTAACAGGTCCCAGTCTCATGAGGAAGGCTGTATGCATCTGTCTGGGCCAGTGGGACTGGGCAGCAATTCCAAGCACACTTCCAAGAGCAGTGGCCAGCCTGCACTGCTCTCGTTCCTTTGGTGTTTGCTACTGCTGGTTGTGGGGCTGTACTGTGAATCAATTAGTAACTCACCCAGATTAAAATATCTTTCCTCCCTCTCCCTCCTTCTCTCTCCTTCTCCCCCTTCAACCCCCAGCCCAATTCTGAGGAGGGCCATAGAAAGAGTAAGTTAGAGGGAAGGGATGTGCCTTTGATAATTGTAAAAGTAATGGCTTTCTTTAGATCACATTTCTTAGATGGGAAATGGGAAAAAAGAAACGCAAATCTGCAGCAGAGTGGGTGCCCAATTTATGCTTTAATGAGTAGATGACTTTTTGCTCTTGCATGTTCTCCCAGCTTGGAGTGTGAACTTAAAACAGAATTGATAATATTACACTTAGTAAAAGAAAAGGATAAGGGGAGATGTGCAATTATGCAATTTTCTTATAGTCGATGCCTTCACACAGGAAGAAAGGGGGAAATATTTTTATAAAGGAGAGTCATGGCAAAGCTAAAGACAATCATAGACCTTTGTTATCTTTCAGCTAAGGCAAAAAATCTGTAGGTATATGAGTATCCCACCCCAGGAAATAAATAAATAAATAAATAAGTTGGAGGATTGATGATGTATTATCTCTTTCCTGCTCATTTTATGTGTTAAATAGGATTTTTTCTGTTCTCTCTGGCTACTTTGCAGTTTCTTGTTCTTACGAATAGCTTCGTTTTATTGTTTTGAAGTCAATGTATATTTCTTTTGAAATACAATGTAAAATGAGCTAGAGGAGAAAGAATTTATCTGGAAAGTATGTATTTCCCTTATCTTCTTTCATTGTGTGTATATATATGTTTCTATATTCAGGAAAGTCATTGGCAACTCTCCAGTTGACTTCAGCAGGATAAGACCTGGCAATATAATTGGGCATATATTATTAAATGGAGGAGTCAATGTGTCACAGAAGAGTAATATGTCGTTTGCTGTGATGTTGTAGAAGAAGGGTAATATGGAAAGAGATTTAAAGGAACAGCAGGCTAGATCTGTTGAAATTTAACCAGCAAAACAATCAAGTAATGGCTTATGGCCGACATTGCTTCCAATCAAAGTCTTGTTGAACTTGGTCTATTCCTGTCTGTTGTTTCATAAATGAAATGACACATACCCTTGTACTCTGGCCCCAAACTTCTGTGTCTATGTATATGGTTAAAAAACATAGCTTAACTCATGTGCCAAGTACTAAGGGAATCCTGAAGTCAAGCTGCTATTTGCACTTCATGTATTCTGCAGGAAACCTTAACCTTCAAGTCTTTTTTTGGACCCTAGGTTCAAGGTCTGCAGTTGAACTATCTGAAGCAGCTGAGACTACAACTCCAGAATTTAGACTTACTTAAATATTCAAGAGGAGAAAACCAAAGTGAATTTATTACAGCAGTGAAACTTTAGGGATATCCAGTAAAGAACCAATGTAGCCTTGGACAGATACTCTTCCTTGAATGGGTTCTGTGTGCAAGGAGCATCCAGGATGGCGCTGGTGGTGATCAGGGACTCGCAAAGCCATCAGATTCAGCAACAACTGAGAGGGACGGAGGAATATGTTTTATCTGTTAGAAAATACGCATAACAGGGTAGCATGGCAATTGGGAGGTGAGGGCAGCAGCCTTCAACATCCCTGTCACAGCAATACTGCTTGCCATAAAATCTAACCAGGCAAGGCATTGGTTACATCTCACAGAATATAAAAGCCGCACAGTCTCATACTGCATCTTTTGTTTTTTTCAATTTCTTTTCAGCAAACTAAGGGGCTCCTCAGTAACCTTTGTTCTCCTTCCTGCTACCCAGAGCAAATTAGATAGTTATGGGCTGACTGGATAACTCCAAGGCACCCACAGGAAATTCACTTTACTATCAAATGAAAGATTAATAAAAAAAAGTCCTTTATAAGAACAGCTGCAAGTGAACATGGTTTGATACTGGGCACAAGCACTTGGTGGTATGTAGAATCTTCCCACAAGGCCATTTTACATAATTTATTAACAAGATCATTTTACTTTCTGATTTAAAAGATTTGTAACTATAAGCTCCTGTGTTTTCCCTGAACAAGTCACACAATGCACACAGTAGGCAAAGTGTTAAAGGGCTAGGAAAATATTATTTCATCATTCCTGTTCCATTAGAATTCACTTGGGTGGCTGAGAAAATGGTTTATGGATTAGAGAGAGAAGAACAAGCTAAAACATTTCATACCTTCATCTCTGATAAATTCCCCAAACTCATTCTTTGCATCTGAGCCATAAATAACAACCATGCTTTTTGCTAAAAAGAGCTTTTTTCCTGTACCAGGTCTTTTGTCTTGGAGATGAATGCTATAATAAATTTGAAGTCTTAGGGGGGGCATTGTTTGAACTATAACATTATGGTTTACAACTGTTGCTTCTATTATGAGGAGGATAAAAAGCAACTATGAAGCTTGATCTCTGTCACAGAAACAGATTAATATTTCAGCCTTCAGCTTGGGTCAAGTGTATGATTTTTCCCAAAAGCACCTTGGCAATTAATTATTATTCTGTTTGCATTTAAAATCTTATCCCTTTAACCACCTTTGAACCTTATCCAAATGTTACATTTACTTTAATTCTATACTGAAATATTTTTTTTAATTAAAAAAAATATGCTATGGGTCAGCACAGGCAGGAAAATTTTAGAAGCAACATTTTTAGAAAACATTCATCAAAATGCATTTTGAGGACTTTTTCCCTTATAGTTGGACATTTGTTTAAAAGTTAAGATTACCCTCAATAATTTCAGTTATGTTTCTCAAGGTAAATGCAAACAGTTCAAATGTTTGCATTAATAAGCAAATGAAGCAAGCATCTAACTGTGAATTAGAATCAAGAAAATTGTTGCACCTGTAAGCTCTAGCTTTTGGAGATTTGGGTCAAAGTAAAGATCCCTAGGCAGAAGATAGCTTGCCTTGTCTTTCAGTTTCTACTGCACTTGCCCTGCACATGCTGAAGTGCTTGATTTTTTAGATTTGAATAACCTGGGTTTCGTACACCTAGGAAAATTAACATCAGGGTGAAGGCCCTACTTGATCACCTGGCTCATCTACTGGCATGAAGTCAGCTGTGTTTCAGTAATAGAAATCTTCTGATTAAATATACCCAGAAATGGCAAAGGAGTGGTTCTTCTCAGTACTGGCAGGCTTTCTCTACCGCTTTGGTCTTGGTTATTCCTAACATACACCTACGGGTTTCTTTTTTCAGCCATCAAGTCCACATTTACTAATCGCTGTGTGTGGATCTAGCCCTAAGAGTGTGAACTTGCTATGTACTAATTATCTCTTGGGGGAAAAATGGGCTTAGTTTGATAAAACTGGGGGAGCTGGGCTGTCCAGACAAGCTCCCCTCAGAACTTCTCAGGTCAGCACTGAGGAGGTTTGAGTTTTAACGCGAAACTGAATACAGACTGAATGGGTGCATGGAGAGATGAAAAATGCTACTTACATAATGCAATATTTTATGCCAAGTATTTTTCAGAAGTGTAATAATTTTTAATTTCAGCTTCTAGGACATCAAGTGTCATCTCTTTTCCCCGTACTTCATTGTATGGTTGGTTATGTGTAACTCCAGGATCACTTGCTCAAACCTGAACACCCTTAATTCAAGCTCTCACCCTTCAAATACCTGATTGTAGATCTAAGGAATTTCTTACCATTCAGCTTTATGGAGAACCATACCTTCAAGTCACTTCTTGTGTATCTTAGATTGCTTTACTTCAAAATTTATTTGTCTGCAAACACAAAATGAAGTTATCAACAAGTAAGGAAAGAATACCTTTGATATAACCCAACTTGATATTAATATTGTCTAAAGGCACATAATTATAGCTAAGAGCAAAATAAAGCGAATCATATGTGAAAAGTTACACTGTACATATTTTCAGAAATAATTCTTAGCTATAGAATACAACATTTTGCATTTCATGCTGAAATGTTTACGCTTATATATGGTTTCACGTATCAAAGTTTTCAAAAGCAATGCAATAACCAGTCAAATTTGTGTTTAAGAAAAGACATTAAGAGAAAATGAAACAAAACTGAATTTTTTCCCAACAGTTTGAAAGGAAATTAAAAATTGGTGAAATTGTATTATGAAAGTATGGTTATTTTTCATTAAGTTTTTACTCAGTACTTTATATTCTGTTTTGTTGCTTCATATGTGTGTTTGTTGATAAACAGTTTTCTATGTTAAGTTAGTCTCTCTCTATGTATATCTTAGGGCTATAAATACATGGATTATAGCAATAGAAACTGTTATAGTGGAAAATATAATCCATCTTGTTTGTTCTATGTGAGTTTTAAAATTTATTGATTTTTCTTAAACATTGCAGTCATTTGGAGAAGAGTAGCCAGATTTAAAATAAGGGGCTAGGCTGAAGTTGCTGTGTTGTCCAAGTACATAGATTTAGTGGTTACAGTTGGGTTTTACCCTTAGGTTTCCCCACAATCCAGGCTGGAAAAGGGTGGATCCACTCTGTTGCAGCTATGTTTCTGAACAGCTTTCTTTTCTACATGGGAAGAGACTGCCATCCCTCTATTTATTACTCTATGAAACTAAAATAAATGTAAAATGAAACCTGATTTGTTTTGTAGTCATGCTTACAAAATCTGTTCTCATTTTTAGATGCTCAGTATATGGTATATGATAATTTATTTATTCTTTTTCAAATGAAAATAACATTTTAGATTTCTAAGGGAAGAATGCTTGCAGATTTAAGGAATATGCTTTCTGTACTCAAGAAGTCTAAAACTGTGCAGTCAACCCTAATCTTAATCTAATGCATTTCATGACAGAATGAATAAATGCTTAATAAATATACTCCTTTAGAATTTTAGGTCAAACTTAGTTTTAATAATTTGAGCACATTTTAAAAGTCTTTTATGTTTATCAAAGTACATAATATAAAATGAAAATTTGAATCATACCGTAACTTTGCATTTGTTAAAGGAGTTACTTGGAAATGAAGGAGCTATATTCCAGTTTTTAGTATTGTTATACGTCATAAATTAATTTTTTCCTAGCATAACCTTTTCAATCAGCAGTAGGAAAAGGCAAGTAAGAACTCTTGGCTTTCTCACTGTCACATATTTTTTGAGCAATATTACCTTCAACTGACAAAGTAATTGTGTGAAAATTCTACTTTTATCAGAAAGATCAGCATTTATTTAAAACAATATTTCAGGAGTCAAAACCCAAATAAACCATTAAAAATGCCCTATTACCTAGACTTGACCTAATAGATACTATTATGTTTGTATATTCATACTTAAGGAAATTATGTTTAACACTTTAAAGCATTCAAGATTTATTTTACCATTATGTAGCAAGAGTTAAGGGAACTGTGCCTAAAATCAAGGACTAAAGGGACTAAAATCAGACTCTTCATTCAAATCTTGTGATTTACAGATGTGAAATATTGAACTGGCTTTGATTATTTTTTTCTTTTCCATTGGAAATGCTGTATGTTTCTTAATCATATTTATGTATTGAAGTGGAAATCTAAAAGTGAAAAATAATTTTGAAGGGGAAAAGATGTATACAGAATAGCTGAAGAAATAAAGACAATGGCAATCTTTGGAGGAATACTTGTGGTAAATGACTTCTTTCCTTTAATTCCTGTAGTGCATCCTTACTGATTGACATCTGAATGGCAGTAATTTGGGGTAATGGGTAGCTACTAATTGAGGGTGAGCTTCACTACTTTGCAGAAGAACATTCTCAAGACCTTCCAGTATAACACTCAAATGCTGTATTAAGTGCATAAATTGGTATAGGATTTTATGTTAGCCTTCTCTGTACGGGTTAATTTTATCAGGTCTCCTTATGACAGGCGCTAAAGTGTGCTTGAAAGATGTCTGTATACATATGGTAATTTCTTACTTGTGGTTCTCTTTTCTGTATTTATGCAGTGTGGTGTCTACTGGCATTATGGCCAAAGATACGTTTTCATTGTGCTATTCTGTCAGTTTTCTGTGACCATTTTGTTCTAAGAGTTTTATATGGATATTCTGTTTCATTATCTGAAGAACTGCACAGTTGCAACCAGTTATCCCTATGGTTGCATAGATAACTGAGTTACATAGGTGTCCTAGAACATTATTGGGAGATAATACTGGTATTTTTCAACAAGGTTATCAAGCAGTTGACTTACTAAACTTAAAGACTTAAAATGTACCTCCTTGAAACGGAGTCTCTGAAATACTGTAACTGGGGTTTTGTTTGGGTTTTTTTTTGTACAAGTTGGTTGTAGGTGACGATGTATGAGGCAAAAAATCTGCTAGTTTGATTCCTAGTGTTTTGCTGAGTTTGCAGGATGACCGCACAGAGCCCAAAATAGTTCCGTGTAAGGGTATTTTTAGCCTTAAACTTTGGGTTAGCTTTGGGACATGTGGATGACATGAGAATGCAAGCAGGACCTAAGTAGACTGCTCAGTGAATATTTACTCTAGGGGGTTTAAATTTTATGTGCTGACCTACAGCACCCTGTTCTGAGATCTCAGTATTTCTAGCTTTTCTCAAAGAGGCACTGGATATCTCCTCTGTGAACAGCTGATAGAAGAAAAGCCCATTTAATTTGTGTCAGAAAGAGAGGGAATGACAAAGAATATCCCCCTCCCCAACTGAATGGTAGGGGGGAAGGAAAGGAGGAGGGGAGTGGGAAAGTCCTCCGTGAGACTGAGGGCAGGAGGTAGAGAACATCTTTCAAAATTTTTAGAAAATAGACACAAGACATAAACTTTGAGTGGCTTTCTTCCTGTTGTAAAAATTGTGGATTAAAAAAGCCTGGCTACCCTAATGATAACTCAATCAAAATTTATAGAAGGGATTTTATGATGAGCTTGCCTAAAATAGCAGGGAATAACAGTGCTGCAGTGTACCTGCAAAGTGTGTGTTGTTACCTTTGCCTTGTCTGAACTGGTAAGAGGGTGGGAGTCCTGAAAGAACTGCTGCACAAAATATCCCGTTACATTTTACTGCCCGTTTTGCGGGATTGTAAATATGCATCTTCCCATATAAATATCTGGTACAAACACTGAGTTTGAGACTAGAAAAAAATGTACAACAAAGTGGGGACGTTTTGAGACTTCGTGATTTTTCTTTTTTTTAAACAGTAACAGTTCAAATAAAATAGGGTTAAGTTGATGAAATTACTAAGTCTTGGTCTTGAGAGATGTCAGGGATGCTAAATTTTAATGCAGGTTGTGGATATTTACTGTTCCTCAGCTTGATCCTGTGACTACCTGGATCGAGCCCAGTAATTGGTAAGAAAATAAAGGTATTTTTGACAACTGAAGAATACTTGGAAAGAGGAAAAGGTTCAAGTGAGTAATAATAAAAAGGTCTCTTCTCGTGAATCTGCCCGGGAACTTTTTTTTTAGCGTTATTAGCAGACAGGCCTGTGTCCTTTTCTTTGATGACGGTAACAAGTTCTATGACATTGCCACTTTGAGTTCTTGCTTCATTAGATTGGGTGACTGTTTATTTGAAATTGTAATGAAATATTTACTTTATAGAGCTATAAGGATTAGCGGCGATAATTGAGTGAGGCTGATCCGAAGCTTTCAGTGTAATAGGGCCCCCTTGTTTGAATACAGAGCGCGGGGAGAATGGAGGGGCGAGGGAGCGCGTTTCTGCCTGTCACTTTCCCTCTACATGTTGCTTTTTCTCCCGGAGATAAGTGGGCCTAATGCTGAACAAATACGGGAAATCGGGAGCCACTGAGAATCATTCGCCTCTCGCTTTCCCATGGCAGCGTGATAGACGCCCGCTCAAAAGAGCCCCCCTCCTCTCCGGGCCGGCGACGAGCCCGTCACCGCCAGCAAATCCAGTCGCGGGGTGCCCGGGCCGGCGGGGCCGGGGCGAGGCGGAGGCCGCGGAGGAGGGAGCCGGGCCGGGCCGGGCCGGGCCGGGCCGGGGGGAGCGGGGGGCACCTGGAGCCGCCGGCCGGGATAGGCCGCGCTGTGCCGCCGCATTGTGCCGGGGAGACGCGCCGCCATTTGCAGAGATAATGGGAGAAATTAATGCAAATGAGTGAATGGAACGAACCGCATTTTCATGCAGATCGGAGGGGCTCGCGCGGGCTGCTTGATAACAAGTCGCGGGGAGAAAAGGCCGACATTGTGAGGACTCATTTTTTCCCCATTTCTTCTCACTAGTGCCTCATAAGGGCCCTTTGTTCTCTAAGTAACTCTTTCTAAACTATTGACATTGCTCATTTATGTGAATTTCAGATTTTTTTCCCCCCTTTCTTCTCCCTCCCTCCTCCCCCAAGTAGCCTTGGGTGATCTGGGAAAGCGTTAATTGCGGGAGGACAATGACCGGGCTGGAACGGGAACTGCGATCATTAAGTGCAATGTTGCAGTTGTTCGTGCCTCATTATAACGTGCAGACAAGGCAATAAAATGCGTGTTTCACAAACAAATCTTTTAACGAGTGGAGTTCAAGAGCCTTCAGCTGTCCAGGTTTACACCTTTTTTTTCCATACCTTCCTCCCCCCCCATCCCCCAGTCGTTACAGCAGGTAAACTTTATGCCATTTGAGAAGATGCATTTCTACAGCAACAAACACCCTGTGTTCACAAATAACTTTCCACTGCTTCTTTCATTTGAAATTAAAAAACAAAAAAAGTCTGTACTCTTTCGGGTTTCCCAAAGAAACCTAGTTGCTCCAAAGAAAAACAAATCCTCTCCTGTCCTTTGTACAGACGCATCCTGTAGCTGTGTGCTTCCTATGTGGAATTTGGGAGAAGCTTAGATTTTAGATTTGGAGCAGTTAAATTTGTATTTTTCTCAAGCAAATGCAACTTTAAAGATAGAAAACACTGTTGCCAACTTAATGCGCTTGTTTATTTTTGGAGTCTTAAAAAAAAAATCAAAAGGAAGAGTAGCTAAATAATCAGATGTAAAGGTCATCCAATGTAAGTACAGCTTGGAACCGGTGAACTATCGGACCCAGGAGTACAGCAGCCAGAAAGAAAAAAAAAATAAAAATAAAAGGTAACAGATTCAGCATTGTCCAAAAGTTCCAGACCAGTGATTAATGTGTGAGATAATGGACTTGGGAAATGAGTAAACACTCCCGTGCTCCCTGCTTTGTGCTTGAATGACTTGATGACAAGGGCAGAGCAAGGTGAGAATTTAAACAGGACTACAGGAAAAGAGACAAAGCCTTGCGACAGCAGCCCGGGCGGGAGCGGGGGGGTCGCTGGGTACGTCGTCCCTGCAAGGAGCGCTCGGAGCTGGGCCCTGGGACAGTCCCCAAAACCGCGCTCATTTCAACTTTCCGTTTCTTTAAAAGGCGCAATAATTAGCCTTTGTAAAAATTATTTTTAATTTTTAAAAGAAGTTGCATTTGGGCTAAACCCTGTCTCGCACTCATCAGAGATAATACTTGTTTTAAAACTTAAGCTAGAACTGGTCATGGTTTCTCTGAATCACACCCTTTGATAGGTTTCACCTTAAATTTAGGTCTTACTAAAGAACTCCTAAACAATGTTTTAATTTGAGCTGTATGAGGATGCCTTATTAGATATTTTGATGAAAAATATGTTTCATGTGCAATTCCGTGACGTTGCATTTGATGAACTTCCCTAAATATTTTCTGTACTCTTCTAAAAAGTTGATGTTTTATTACTCCATGGCGTATAGATAATCTCCCTATATCTATTTAGGAAGCACTAAAGGCACAAAGATGCTTCACAGCAAAGCAATATTTAGTAGCAATCATAACAGTTTAAAAATCCTGACCTTTGTCTTAAATTGGGTTTACTGCTTACAAACAAAGATAGAGTTTTAAGTTTTTCTTTTTTTCTTTTTTTTTTTGCCTCTCCCTGATACATCTTAGGTCTTTTTACTCATTCAGCATTTAGATTTTATAATGCTTACCTTCCAGTATTGATGTTGCTGATAACCTGTTGATTGTTTAATCCATAGCTATTTAAGAAAACAGGCGAGATTTAAGAAACCTTTTTCTTTCAGATTTTTTTTTAGGAAAAAAATTTTTTTTGAACATTTATGTAAGAATGTCAACAGTTTAAGATTCACAAATGTGTAATTTATATTCACTCAGATTTATTACATTACTGACTTGCCATCAGAGTGCCACAAAGCCCTACTTACAGGTCTCATTGTTATAAGGGCTGTACAAAACCTAAATAGCTTATAGTGTAAGGGCAAAATCCTAATTGATCAAAGATTTTTTTCGTTTTTAAAATTGACACTATGCTCTAATTGGTCTTTCAGAGAATTTGCAAGTCTTTCATGTCCATGTTAACTTAGGACACATGCTGCACTTAATCAACATATACTGATTGTGGGAAAGTTCTTATAATTTCTTGTAAAATAGGTTTTATGGTATTTTGAACAGTATAGAACAAAGGGAGGGGAACCAGAAGGGTTCTCTTACAGCAGCTCAGGGTCCATAAAGCTATAAAACTAACACAATCCACATTTAAGCACTTAGGTATTTTCCTAAATTCAATACAAAATTCTCAGCTTATAGTGGAGGGTTTTGCTACTGTGTAGATAAATAATAATGCTCTTTTTTGGTTTTCTTCAGTTTTTCGTTTCTTCAATCCAGGTTTCTTCAATCTTTGAGCTGAATATGTTTGAATTTGATCTCAGAATGTTTAAATGGAAAAAAGTTCATCACTGAAAGTTTCTTGCTCTTCAGGAGTTTTTCCCCCTTTCTTTATGTAATCGTTCACTCTCAGTTTAGAAGTTGAACAAATGATAAATTTTGATGTAATACTCTGCAACGTGTTACAGTGTTATGGTATTGTCCCTTCCTCACTGTACAGTATTTCGTTCTCAACTCGCTATTGCCTGTGCATGAATGTAACTTTGAGCAGTCTTCAGTGGACATGTTTATACCTATGCATGTATAGTGTACCAGCTTGATTGACTGGCTTGCATCTTCTGTATGTCAGCCCCACCATCTTTCCCCTTTGGGACGGGAAGCAGCACCCAAAATCTGGGCAAGATTGTACTGCAAACAGAAGGAACAACTATATAATTGGGGCTTCAGTTCTGTTAATGGTGTCATTGCCTTGAAATATGTACAGATTTTCTGTTGCAAATTAGGAAAGTAACATTTTAAGTAGCCTGGTAAGTGCACTTGATTGTAACTTTTACTCTTTTTTATGTACCAGACTTCTTGGATGCTTCTAATAAAGGCAGGCATGGAAAAAGTGTGTGAGTGACTTGAAGCTTGCTAGCCCAGTCAAACGCAAATTAGTATGACATCAGATGGTTGTTCATATGTCATCAAATAATCAGTCTTTCAGTGAGAGCATATTTACTCTTCCATATACGTTCTGATTATATTCGTGTGTGGTTCATTTCTTAATGTGAGTTCACACCCTGTTACTTTATACATTCTGCTGATTATTTCTTTAGTCCTACATTTCATATCTATTTAGAACATGAAATCAGTACTTCTTCCCTCTTTAAGTAAAGCATGCACAAAGCATATACAGAGTTTGAGAATCTGGGTGCCTAATTTATCATCATCCCCTCATTTGTACATCCAGAAGGTTAATGAAAGAGGGGCCAGCACTGTAAATAGGTCATTGTTTTCATGGTCTGTCACTTAGTAAGTAACTTCTGTGCTTTGAGTTCTATCAACAGAGGCCACAATAAAGCCCAAGAAGTAATTTTGTTCTGGTGGGTTTTTTTGGCATATGAGTTCTGTTGTGATTTTGTCGTAGTTTTCCGTTCTGAGTTCTGGAATCCTTTTCCCTGAAACTCACTTGCAGGAACTTCTGTTACGGTTTGTATCCTGGAGAGAGACAGCTGAAAAATGTGAGTCCTAAAACTCAAATTTTTGTTTCATTCTGAACTACAGACTTCTCAGCTGATCTAGATGTGATCTGATTTCATACGAGAAGTTACATGTGATACCTTCCTTCAAGTGCCAGGGAACTCACAACTACTGCAGTGGTGATGGTGTGTAGTATCTGTAGGTATCTGTAAGCCAGTTTGGCTCTCTTTTTTCTCACTGTAATAAAATTTTCTCTGTCAACTTACCATACCACAGTTAATTTTCACAAAGTCTTTTTAACTGCACATTAGAAATGATTTGATATTAACTATATCCATCATTAATTTTAAAAATTAATTCTGCATTACACGGTAATTTCCACACACTGTGTCTTTAAGCAGTGTTGCCTTTGCAAAAAATAAGCTAAATGGAAAAGAAAGAGAGAGAAAGAGAAAAAAAAATAAAATGTCACATAATTTATAGGTATTCTTGAATGTACCAGAAGTTTAAAGTAGTCTAAATTTTGACTTCTGTAGTTTATATTGGAAAGGAGAACAATCAACAGAATTTAAAGACAGCTGTCAAACAACAGAACTAATTCATTTGATCGTTTGTGTTGTCTTTCATATTGTCAGAGGTAAAAATAACTACATTATTTTACCTGTCCAGCTGTACTCGTTAGATTATGTTCAGGACAGACATTTGTGGCATTATCAGGGTAAACAAAAAGTCCAATATTATTATTCAGATGAGAGAATTTTTTTTCCATATTAGTTTTCTTCTGAGAATGCTGGGGAAGATGGAAAGCAAACAGATACCTGATAATGTCTATTTTACAGTTTCTCTCTGCTAGCCTTAAATATATTATTTTTACCAAGGCATCCTATTTGTTTTCTATTTTGAAAGCTACAGTAGTTGCTATAAAAAGGTTAAATTTGCAAGGACTTATCACACAGCAGTAACTGAGATCTCCCACTCATTTCCTATTTGAAGTACAGGGAAAAAAAACCCCTAACATGTGATTGCTGTTGGCAAATGAAGACTTTTAAAATGGTACCCGCTGTAGCTTCAGTAAAAAATGTTCGTATGTCTTCATAGAAAAAGGGGAGAGAAGGGGCACACTGACTTGCTAAGAAACGTTTGATTGATATGTAAAGTAATCTGTTCCTGAAGAAAGCTATTCCTGAAGGAACCGCACAGCATACATAAATCCCGTTACTTCTCTGTCTCCAGATATGTTTGTCATTGTGTTTGTGGTACACATAGGTAGATTAATAGATAAATGCATAGAATCCTACGTACTTACTGCTTTAAGCTATTGCGTGTTCAAGCAGATGTTGAAGCCAAGATTAGCGTTTTTTTGCATGTGCTTGTAGTGTGCAAACCTTTTAAAGGCATCTATGAATTATTACTTTGGTTCAGCATGAGTGCAGTAAGAAGAAATGTACCTCATCTGTAATACACTGTGTAGACTAATATCAGCTTCTTTTTTTCTTATATTGCAGTGAGATATTGATCTGGTAAAATGGTACCATATTGGAGCTGTCTGTTGTGGTATTCATCATGCTGTCACATCCCTAGTGCCTTGGAGTTATTGAAAAGCGGAATTGAGGGAGTTCTGTCATTGTGTGTTGCAATCCATTCATAAGAAAGTTCACTAAAACATCTGATGTACTGTTCTCGCTTATTTATTTATTTACATCTAGTGAGAGCCGTTTCACTTCTTTGGAGGCACAGAACCCTCCTATTTTAGGCACAAGGATATCTATAGACTTGGTTACCTCTTCTCAGGCGTCTTTCTCTTGTACAACATTTGTTCTTTACTCAAAGCTCACACCTGCTGCCTTTACGGATGCTTATGCATTTCGATTCTGTCCTCTGGGAGTAATATATCTGAGAGCTGTGGCTTCATTGCCCTTATGCTTTTATCTGATAGCTGTGAGAAGGTAAACGATGAACTTTTATATGTGGAAAGCTTTTAGTTTCTTCCCACACTAAAGTATCAGCTAATGTTAAAAGAGCTTTCAAAATTATATAAAGATACTGTCAATCTGCACTGAGTAGATTAAACAGTTTGAATGAATTATTTTTGTTTTGGAGTCTGCCTGGCAACCTGATGATGAATTTAGAAGGATGTCATGTTTTCTGTAAGGCCATGATGAAAGGGGGATTTATTTATACATATAAGCAACAATCTATTTAACCCAGCAAAAGTAAGGGTCTGCTCTGCAGCTACAAGTCCTTGACTTCTGTAGTTCATGCATGCATTTTAAATAATCACCCCCAATTTAAATTTAGTATATAAGAGATTAGCAGAAGAGCGATTAAATTGTCGTTTGCTGATTTTAAAGTTACGAAGAGATTGAAGAAAAAGCACAGAAATTCCAGGTTTACTGTATCTTGCAAGGTGCCAAGGACCTCATGACTTTCTGAGAGCCCGTAACTCCAGTCAGCTACATTGGAAACTGGAATTGTTTTCAGAATTGGTCAGAAAACTCTTCATAACTACTTGAAGTGCATTCATTTTTTATATTCAAACATTTTAAGAAAGAAAAATTGGAATACCTTAGCGTTACAGTTCTTAGAGCTATAAAATCATGTTAGTGTTACTAGATTTTCAGGCACTGTTGCTTTCATGTTTTAATAAGAATTTATATTGTGTTTTGATATCAGTGCAAAACTGCCTTTATTATGGGTCTGTAATAACCAAATGTGCTGTACTTTTTAATACACAGCCACAGCATGCTTTACAGTTGCTCAGAAGGAGCCTTCTGTGCTGTTAGGAAGTATGACATGAATGCATATTAAAATTTATCCATGTTCTGTGTAATATTCCTAAGAAGTTCAATAACTTGTCAGAAGTTAACGGAAGGCATAGAATTCAAAGCACATTGCTATTACTTACTAATTTATTTAATCCTTTTTTCCCCATTAAGAAATGATTCTTTAGATGTGTACGGCAAAACAAAAACTTGCCTAAAATCCCACAAAGGAAATGAAATTTAGAGCTGAAGGTGCACTGTTTAGGCCAATCAGCTATGTCTGGGTGACACTTCAAATTATGTGACTTTCATACACAGCTTTGTTGATTTAAACAGCTCATCTGCTTCTATGTTTGTAGGGTTGAATGAATCACCAGTTGGGCTTCTGTGAACTCTTCTATTATCTTCCAATTGAATATGTGTAGGATTTTTTAGTATTTTCTTGAGATCTCATCTGTACAGCCATTACAGAGAGAAATGTTTTTACTTTCTGCACTTTTGTATAGTTGAGGGAATTTTTGCCTCAGTGTAGAGAAGTCTGCTCTGTGGTGTGTTTCAGGCTTTTCAGAATGTGGCTGTCAGATGTGATAATGCTAGTCTTCTCTTTGAAACCCACCTCCTCCAATATATAAAGATGATCTTTTTTGGAATTTCCTTTCAAAATCCTAATTTTCCTTGACTTCATATTTCTAGATATCATGGAATCATAGCATCAAAGAATAGTTTAGATAGGAAGGAACCTTTAGAGATCATCTAGTCTAATACCCCTTCAATGAACAGAGATGTCTTCAACCAGATCAAGTTACTTGAATCCCTGTCTAACCGGACCTGGAATGTTTCCAGGAATGGAGCATCAACCATGTCTCTGGGCAACCTGTTCCAGTGTTTTACCACTCTGTTTGTAAAAAACTTCTTCCTTACATCTAATCTAGATTGACTCTCCTTTAGTTAAAAACCACTACCCCTTGTAGGCCTGCTGCAACAGGCCCTGCTGAAAAGTTGGCCCTTCATCTTTCTTATAGGCCCACTTTAAATACTGGAAGGCTGCTCTAAGTCTCCCCAGAGCCTTCTCTTCTCCAGGCTGAACATCCCGAATTATCTCAGCCTGTCTTCGTAGGGAGAAATGTTACATCACTTTGGTTGTTTTTGTGGCCTCCCTCTATACCCACTGCAACAGGTTCATGTCCTTTTTATGTTGAGAGCTCCAGAACCTGGACACAGGTGGGTTCTTAAGACAGTGGAGTAGAGAAATGGCATCCCCTCTCTTGACATGCTGGGCACTTCTTTTGGTGCAACCCAGGATACAGGTGGCTTTTGGGACTCCAAGTGCACATTGCCAGGTCATGTCCAGCATCTTTCATCCTTCTATCTCCCATCTTTATAGTTTTCAGGAACTGTCTCCCAGAACTGTCTTCACAACTCTTCATATCTACAGAAGACCACTTTCTGGCGGGCTTCAAAGCCCAGTGTTCCTTCTGTGAAATTTTCTTTGCTTCAGTCTGATGAGTATAGGTTTGTGGTTCACCAGAACATCTCTCTTCATTTCAGTGGTCTATGTGAGGATTGATCTATCTTTATGGGAAGGGAAAGAGCATATACTGGCTGTAAGAAGAAGAAATAACAGTTCAGCAGCACCTGGAAGCTGGTGAGGGAAGAAAAAAGAAAGATTGACTTGTAGGAAGATAAACTGAGGGGAGCTCAGCATTATAAACCTTAAAGATGGAAAAGTATTGTTCCTCAAAATAAAAATAGTGAGGTTAATAAGACCAATACTTCCCTGTATTACAACCTTTTTGTGGATGTCTTATTCTTTTTTTCCCCTCCCCTGCTTCATCTGTTATTGTCTTTTTATATGTATGCTGTCCGGAAATGTGTCTTCATCTGTGTTTAGAAAACATCTAGCATACTGTGGGGTGTTATCACAGTGTAAAAAATAACTCCCAGGACAAGATTCTATTGCTGTATTTATAACCGATTTCAGGAGAAGGAGGATCAGATTCATTCTTTATGGCTTTTTCAACCATGCCTGTATATTGAAGACATTTGATTTACTTAACATATGGCCAAGCGAACTGTTGGGCATATTGGGAAAAATATGTGAAACTACTTTGAAATGTTGCAAATGTGTTTGGAGACCTTTGTGCCACACTGAGTGTTTCTGTTGTTATTCAATTACTCTGATTGTGGGTTTTTTTTCATTTCTTTAGCTTTTAAACCCTGGATAATTATGTAATTTTTTTTTAGTATTACCAAATATATTGGTATATTTATAAAGTATTTATCTACTTCCTTGGCTGATACCATTTTATATCTCTAGCTAATCTGACCATCTTCTAAGTTCTCTCTCTCTCTCTTATTCAGTGCAAATGTGTATGCTGCCATAATGAAATCATTTCCACGTCCTATAGAGTATTTAGATCAACAAGACCTTCACTTATTAGAAAGGGCAGAGTAGTAATGCTTTTGGCAAAGCCATTATTGTGGTATTGGTATTCACTAGAAAGGACAGAAATAGAACAACACTGGCCTCCATAAACAATTCCAATTTGATCTGTGTACATGATAAAATCTTGGCTTCTCAATGCATTTAGGTGCTGTCATAGCTGTTGTTGCCAAATAAGAATGCAGTGTGATGTTATTATAGTAAACAGCACTTAAGCACAGCTGGCAGAATTGATCAGGGCCACATTAGAGTGAACTTCAGCAGATGACTGACGCAGCAGAAACAATAACTGAATATGCAAACAGTTCTTGCAATGAATGCTCTGGGGATCAGGCACCATTATTTTTGACTTTGAACAGGGAAAAGGGGCAGATTTGTAACCTCCTTCCACACAAAAGGGTTCTGGGTATTCTGTAAACATCTGACTGCCATTTATAATAGTAGCTAGTTACAAAGCAAAACTCTAGACTCCCATGACTATTTACATTTCATTAATTATTAAAGAAAAAAACCCATAAATATCAGATAAGTTTGTTTAATGTTTCACACAGGATTTTTTTTTCTTTGCTAGGAAAGCCTTTTCTCAATTAATGTTAATCATCAAGGACTTCCTGTTTAAATTGCACAGAAATGCGTGTTTGCCTCAGTAAGGGCTTTTTTCCCCTTCTAATTATTATAAGAGCTAATTATGTGGCCATGTATTGCTATTCTTTTATTGTAATAATTTGGATTAGTAAAAATAAACATAGGATAAATAGTGTATGAACCTCATTCTTGCACAATGTAAATCAGAACTTCTCTTCGTCTCTTGGTAATTTGCACACCGCGCATTACCAAAATATTTAAAATCCATGTAAACAGCTATTCATGATTGTCCTTTTACATTGTACAGTGTCATTTTTTGATTTATTTAACCACTAATACAAAACAAAAAACTCAGCAATCCAAACCCAAACAGTAGAAAACTTTTTGTATCTTCTTAATTGAGTCTACTTGAGTAATGAATTTTTTTTCTTCAAACAAGATGTACGTTAAAAACTATGTGATTACAATGGAGGGAAACAGGAGGTGGAGGCCGAGACAGAAATAAAAAAACCCATGGTGTTAAGTGAATACTTGACTCTGCCTTACATAAGTACCTATGAAATATTTTATGTTTCTCACTGGCTGTCCTTGAGGAATGTGTATGGAAGCTGTTGTGTGATATGAAAAAGGCTGTTGATGGAGACTCGTCTGAGTCCAGCTTCATAGGCTGGTGGCATCAAATTCTGTTCTGAGAGGCTGCCATCGCTTTGTCATTGCCAAAATTAGAGTAAGGCACATACTAGGCCTTCACAGAGAGCCTGTGAAGTTCTTGTAACAGTCATTAAGTTTGCTCATTAACATCTGATTATAGCCAGCCTGCCCTCCTCTCCCTTCTAGGAGTAGAAATAAGTAGCTCCCAAAATGTGCAAGTGTAATATTTCCTGTTAATTTTACTTTGACTTTTTATTTACTCTAGTCCTCAGACTTCTACAGAAAAGTCATAGGCACTCGTAGAGAAACTTGACTTTCTCTTCTAATTTCTTGTGTTGGAGGTGCAAACTTGGCTCCAGAATAAGTGCTCACACTTTTATGGTCATTTTATGACTTCCTCCTACCAAAACTAATTTCAGCCATTCCCTCAAAAGCAGTGTTAGAGAAATGCAATATTCTTATTAATCACGAGAAAACATTTGACTAACCTCCTGACCGTTGTCACATTTTACAGCACTTTGTTTCATAAAACTCGCTTATCAAAAGAGGAAGGGTGCAGGGATGAGTTACAAACTTCTGGAAAGAGTTGCAAAATGCTGCGATGTGATACAACACTTGAGGCCTTCACATAATGAAGCCATGCCCCATCCCTGTGTTACACATCACTAAATAATATGCTTCAGCATCGACGTCTTCCAAACTCACTACGAGCTCGCAGCCGAAGGAGTGATGAACTTCAGAGTAGTTATGTATTCATCCAACTTGAAGTAGGAGAACCTAGCAAAACAGCAAGCATCTTTTAAGGTTTCAGACTGTTTTTTTTGGTGCATATGAGATGGTCAAAATCCTGAAGAGAACCAGGCAGTCACATGGAAATGCCTGTAATACGCCAACAGATTTAGCAAGACTATGATTTACTAGATCCTTTATTTTAGGATTGCATGTCATGCAAGATTATGTGGAAAAAGAGTAATAAATTAAAAAGTTGTAATCCAGATTGAAAGGGAGGAAGAAAAAGTGCTTCAGAAAATGGCTGCTGAGAGACTGAGTGTGCCTCCTCTCGGTCTGATATAGCTAGATGCATTATACTGAATATTTCTTACTGGGCTTCTGACAGATTTCATGGAACACTGAAATGGGAACATTTTAAATGAACAATCATCATACAGCTGCTCCCAAATTGTTTGCTCAGGCCTACTATAATCTAGAGACATGTAATCTTTAGGGAAAAGATGTCTTGTAGAGTGCTTTCTGGTGCTAGATAAAGTTTTGAAAGTTTTTGTCGCATAACAATTTTTTTTCAGCATGTAAGGTAATACTGATGATCTGGATTAGGGGATTGAGTGTACCATTAACAAATTTGCAGATGACACCAAGCTAGGGGGGAGTGTTGATTTACTGGAAGGCAGGAGGGCTCTTCAGAGGGATCTGGACAAATTGGAGAGTTGGGCTGATTGCAACTGGATGAAGTTCAATAAGGCCAAGTGTCGAGTCCTGCACTTCGGCCACAACAACCCCCTGCAGCGCTCCAGGCTGGGCACAGAGTGGCTGGAGAGCAGCCAGGCAGAAAGGGACCTGGG
>JAWMRA010000001.1:64445903-64534593 GCA_035584735.1 Pseudotriccus pelzelni | reverse complement strand
GCCTGGAGAAGAGAAGGCTCAGGGGAGACCTCATCACTCTCTACAACTACCTGAGAGGAGGTTGTAGCCAGGTGGGGATTGGTCTCTTCTTCCAGGCAATCAGCAGTAGGACAAGAGGGCGCAGTCTTAAGCTGTGCCAGGGCAGGTTTAGGTTGGATATTAGGAAGAAATTTTTTACAGCGAGAGTAATCAGAGATTGGAATGGGCTGCCCAGGAGGTTCTTAAGATGAGACTGTATGCGGCACTTAGTGCCATGGTCTGGTAATCATGGCAGTGTTGAATCAAGAGTTGGACTTGATGATCTCAGAGGTTCTTTCCAACCCGGTTGATTCTATTCATCATCTACATTAGATTACTTAATCACTATGAAAACAAGTCTTTAAGTGGTGTGTACGTATGCATACACGTGTGCACTTGTGCTATAGTTGAAAAATTCTCTTTCCACATTGAGAAGCCCTTTAGTTGCAAAATCCTATACACTAACCTGTTTTCTCATGCATAAGATTTTTCTCAGCACAGGAGAAGGTTACCTTGTCCCCAAGAAAGCATCTGTAATCTTCTGGAGCTTTCACTGACAGGAGCAATGCATATATTTTTGTTTATGCTGGGTTCCTTTTTGTTAGCTGAAATAAATATAATTCAACAAGCAGAAAATGAAAGTACTGTATTATGTTGGTCTTCATGTGCTGAAAAAGTAGCTGCAAGTTTTTACTTGGCTGCCAGTTCTTTATTGGAACCAAATGTCCAATTTGGGGCATTTTTTGGAAAAAAGTAATATGTATGAGCATCAGTTTATTCTCAGTTGGCTAATAGTCTTACTCTGACCCTAGGTGTTCATTGTCTGTTTCTTTGTCAAGAATCATGAACTGCTTTACCACCTGAAATTGTAAGTCCTTGCTGGCTGACCCCAGTTACGCGTTTCTACTAGAAATGGAAGATATGGGTTCGAACTGGTACTGCTGCAGGCACCCCAGCTACCAGTAGTAGCAGTGGACTGGTGTGGAGCTTCAAAGCTGCTCCATGATTTTTTGGGATGTGAGCTTTAAGGGAGTGAAGGTGGTTTGGGGTCTTTTCAAAAATCTCAGCTGACTGAATCTTTTTGCTTTCCACCAACATTTGTTAATACCTTCCACTGACATTTCATTTAGAGAAAGCCAAGCAGATCTATCCTGGCAAAAGGTAATTTATTGTGGCTGGACCAGGACATTGATTTGTCCTTAATGTAAAGCCAGGAAGCAGTGCATTTTCCTGGTTTAACTTGCGTGTTTTGTTTCTCAGTAAAAGGGTCCAGTGCTCATGTTACTAGTTCAACGTTGGTATCATTTGCTTTTTCTGGCAGGTCCTGTAATGACAGCTGACAGTTGGAAGCTTAACTGGGTAAAAGTACTAATCTCTTCAGTAGTTCAAGTTCCCATAAATATTAAGTTAGTCAATTTTATCTGCCTTTCCTTCATTATTGGATCTATGATCAAATTAAAGTAATAAAATCCATGTCCATTATGCTGTTTTCTGGTCTAATTTTGATTGCCAGTATAGATACAACTCAAATAGACGAGCATTTATGAAAGTAAAAGTGAACTATTTTCATTGGTTTTCTGAAAGTATGTTTCTTTTGTTTTCCCCCCCCAGTTTTGAAAAGACAAAACAAGACAAGGATCTATCCATATTAGTTTTTTTAGTAATTATGCCAATCCTGATGTCAATGAAGTGAGCAGTTGCCTTAGGCTACCATAGAAGAAAAATGAATGGAATGAGTGTAATGTTATGGCCAGTGAAAATATCTACTACTGGTCTTGTAGAGGATCATCTGGGTTCTGCATTTGAAGATAACTCTCTAGGATCTAGACATAAGCCTCTCTTGTTTTCAAAAATCCAGTATGATACATAAACAGTTACAACTTTGCAGTTTGCCCCTTTAAAAAATATATGAATTTTTTTCTGTAATTAACTTTACAGAAAAATCTATTGAAGTTTTTCTGTCTTGTTGTTTTGGTTTTGGCCCTTTTTTTTATTTTTAGTGGAAAGAAAGTCTAAATTAACTTAATCCAGCTGTACTCTCCTTTACTTCCCCATTGAATATTGATAATAATATGGTTACTGTCAATATAATTCTAGAAGTTCAATGAAAGATCTTTTGAACTCAGTTTTATAACACCTGTGAAAAGACTGCCTTGAAAAAAAAAACACAGATATTTTAGAAACATCGATGTTTCTAAATATCTTTAGATTATAGATGTTTTGAAACAAAAAATTTCCACACAAACAGTTTTTGCAAGGAGCTGGTGTATATGAAATACTGGAACAAAATGATGCTGAAACAAGATAATGTAGCATTTAATAATTTCAGAAATGCTTATTTTAATAATAGAATATGACAGTCGATGGTTTTATGGTCTCTATTGCCAGTCTCAGAAGTATTTGGATGTGTCAAGAAGTGATTTTATTTTATTGCTAATATATTTTTAGAATTTTAACAGATAAAAATAATAACATAATTCAGTTTCCATTAAAAAGTAAGCACATGATATCTATTTTAATTTTTCTACACATTATTATTCTATTTTAATATGTTAGACCATTTTAATTTATGATGAAGCTAATGAATAAAAATCACATTTCCATGTAATCCAGTAACATGGACTGTTATTTTTCCTGACTGCTTTTGATGAAGGAAATTTCTTGTTTATTTAGGCCAAAGTATCAGAGTTTTTAAAAATTTTGTGCCATTTTAAGTACTATCATATGATTTTTTATACTCTTCTTTAAAACATGAGTCAGGTTTAGAGTAAGCTGAACTTAAGTTCTGTGTGGAAAAAAAATAAAAATAAGGAACTGTTTCTTTAACAGTGTGTCTTCTTCTTCATTTGAAGATGTAAGGAGTACATATAATTTCTGATTAAAAATATTAATAAGAAACCTTTAACTCATTCATCAAATTCACAGATGATAATATAAAATTAAACTATAGAATATTACAGATTAACCTTGTACAGGCTAAATCTAGGAAGATGCAAGCCCAGTAAGTTTAGTAAATCTGCTTCTCTGTGTCCTTATAGTGCCTCATGGATGTACAGAGAAAACTTTTCTGATTTAAAAAGCCAATATTTATGTTGGGTGGAAATTAAACCTATTTGGCTTGTGCAACCAAGTTTTTGCCAGAGCACCTCCTTCCTGTCTTCCCTTATCATCTTGTAAAAGGAAAGGCAAAAGGTTTATCTAATCCGTTACCCTTTGTGTGGTATTTGTCAGTAGAGGCTGCTTAGGATATAGATCCTTCTGTGTTTACACACGTTATATTCAGGCAACCAGTGATTTACAAATTTCCAGGCCTGAATTCTCTTTGCGGGGTTTAAATTGTCTGATCTTTTTCTGAGCAAAATTATAGTTTGACTATTAAAGCATCCTCTGGCATTGGCTTCCCTGGGTGTTGCTGAAAAAAATTATTGCCTTAATTTATTCCAAACCTGTTGCCTGATGTTTTCAGTAGGTACTCTCAAGTTCATGTGAAAAATTATGAAACAATTAGATAGTTTACTTCTAATCCTTTCCACCTTGGTCATAATTTTATGACCTCTTGTCTGTCCTCATTCAGGTGGCTCTGTATCCTGGTTGCTGGTTTTTTTGCATCTTCTGTAGTTCTACCACACTGAAGGTGGAGTACTCAAAACTGCATAAGGTTGATACATACCCGTGTCATCTGCTCTCTGTGTACATGTCATAGATGCCATAATATGGGTTTGACAGTCCTGTTTCTCAGTGGTATGGTTTATGGAAGAAGTTTTTCATATAAACTCCAACTTCCCCTCTCCCTCCCCTCTGCCCACCTGCCTAAATACACTTGCAAATATAACCTGAGTGCCTAGTGAATCATTTAGCACCCAGACACAAAGACTCCAAATATGTTTTTTTTTTCTTCCTGTAGTTTTATTGTACTGATTTGGGATTATGGTCTTTAAAGTCAGGGTTTGTTGATATTGCCAAGATGAGACGTCCAGATGAGAGAGGCCTGTTGCTACAGGCTCCACAAGACCCAAAGGACAGTTCTTGTCTCAGCACAGAGGATCAGTATCACTAGACAAATATATATGCAATTTCAGCTGCACAGGAGGGAAAAGTGAACATGCCTCTTGGGGAAAAAAGCTTTCTTATGGCATGTAAGTTTCATAGTTTCTGCTCCAGAAGTGTCAGAGTTCTGCAGGAAAACAAAATTACTTGAAAAGTTGAAGTAGTAAAATTTGGTTGGTAACCACAACAATTTTGGTTATTTAGTTTTCTAAGGTAATCAGTCAGTCCAGTCTGTTCAAGATTTCGTGTTGATTGAAGGATCTGCCCATCTTATTTAAAGTGTTTGGTGGTAGGTACTGGATTTAGTTCCATCTACTTCTTAGTTGATTTACTGGCTTTTTTGTTTGTTTTTTATTTAATTAATCTGAAATTCTTCTTTCAGATCAAACCTTAGCGTTTAGAAATAAACTTACCATTTAGAGGAATTACTTGCCTATATGTAATAGAAACAATTGTAGCTGAAATGCTGAAGAGCTCAAGAGAAACAAGAAAAATCAAAAGGCTACAGAAGTTCCAGAAATTAAAAATGATTAAAAAATGTCTAATTTTAAAGCCCAATTCAGCTAAGCTCTGATGCATGTGCACTACTCTATGCACATTCTTAAATCCGGTGGGACCTCAGCATATGGCCAAGTGATTTGCTAAATTGGGACCTAATTAAGGACAATTGTAAAAGTAGCTGCTATTTAAGCAATTATAGAATCTTCAGTTAGATTTTGACTGGAACTCTGAGGTTAACAGCAAAATCTTCAAAAATCTGCATTTAATCTGTATCTCTTTTTGCTTAAAACAAAAGACTAAGAAAACACTCTATTATTAGTTCAGCATTACTCACCACAATTTACAACATTATGTATTATGTACTTCTAAAGGATTTAACAGATATGAATTTTTAAAAGATATTATTGAGAAAATTATTTTCTAACAATAAAGGCAAAAAGAAACCAGGGAGAAGTTACAGTGATGTATGCTCTTAGGATTAGTGGTGCAAAGCTATGATTCCTTAAGACTGTTTTCATTTTATAGGTTTACTGTCTTACAGTTCTCTGAAGTAGTTGCAGTGTGATGTTGTCAGTTACCTATCAAATATACATTTATGAAACTGTGAGAATTTAAGCAAAAATACAATTTTGTGAGATGATATGATTGAAAGAAGTACTGTGTTGTGAGTTTTAGGCTTGAAATTATTTATAATTAAGGAATTTTGATCTTGATATTTCTTGTAATAACTATTTCTGATTATGATTTGTTTTGTGATACTTTGATATCCAAGCTATTCTTCTTAGTAATTTTTTTTCTCATTTTTGAAACCTTTTCAATAGATTTCTCATATAATGGGGTTTTGAGGCAATTGCATATTGATGAATGCAGGTGAAAGTAAGGCTTTTCTCAAGTTTGTCATAGTGGGCAATACTAAATTGGGGTGTAAGATCTGTACTGCTTGTCCTACTTTTGCAGTACTGGAATAAGTGTTTCAATCAGTACATCCCATTGGTAGCTCCTTAACATGCTTTCTAAAGATGTCTTTTACTCAAACTGCTACCACTTCGAGGGTGAAAAATTATTCACATACCATTTTGGTGGGCACAGCATAAAACCTCATCAGATAACATACAGCTAAATAATAAAACAAGAATCACTGATAAACACTGTTCTTTTTTAGTCTTAATTTTTTACTTCTTCAGTACATCTTAATCAGGGTTACAATGTACCATATCTAACAATTAGCTGTATCACCAGTGAGACCTTTCGTGGTGCTTCCTTGGTCACTCATACTGTGGAAACTCTTCAGTGTAGCCCTTCCTTAACCACTTTGATTTTTGGCAGATCTGTATGAAGTTCCTTTCCATTTTTTTTTTTCTCTTTATGGGCAGTGGCACCAATTAACTTGGTGCGAGCTGGCAGAGGACTGATGGGATCATTCACTGTTGTGCTGCTTTACAACACTGACTTGGAGCAGCTTGGAATTTCCTACAGTGTCTGAATCTTCCCTTCCAAATCCATCAGACCTTTTCTGTTTCTGTGATAGAGAATTATATCTCACCTCAGCCTTTACTTTTCCCATACTAGGCAAGCCAGGCTCTTTCTGCCTTGTCTTGGGAGTCTTCCTATTCTGTGATCAAGCTTCTGTTCCTTCTCTAGACTTAATTCTCTGTGAATTTTATTTTTCTGAAGATGGTTGACTAAGGTTATATAAGTGAAATATCCCACTGATGCCTCTTATGTCAGTCATAGTTTCTGATCTAGCAGATGTATTTTACCTAGTATGTTCAAGAATGATATTTGTTTCATCACTGTCTGACATTGGTGGTTGATAATCCTCCAAGGATCAGCTAATAAACCCAGGTATTTATTTTACTTGGTTATTCCCTGCTTATGAGTTTTTAGCTTACAGCAGCTACTCTTATTTATAGTCCCTGAATGAATGACCTTTCACTTCACTCCATTAAAATTCATCTTCCCTCAAGACCATCCAGTTCTTTCAGTGTGATGCTCAATCCTCTTCCAACTTTGTGTCATCACCATGTGTGTTGGACATTAGTATGCTATTAAATAAGACTGATCGAAAAGCTAATTCCTGTTTAACTCTGGCTAGTAGTTTCTCTCAACTCTGACATTTCCTCTTTCAAAGAGAATGATACTTTTCATTCTTTGCTTACTTACCTGTAAAATTAATGTCTTTATACTTTACTGCTGAATACATATGCAAACTGACCTTTCAATCTGACAGCATAGGAAGGAATAATTTTTAAAAACTGAGGTAATTTTGAAAAAGTCATGACCGTTTTGTTGACTTTATTGTATGTGCACTCAATTTATTTTTATCTACTATGGCCATGATTATAACATTATATGCATTCTTTTATGCAGATCTAATATTTTCAGGCAAGTTATATAGCATGTTTACTCTTCAGTAATTGCTAAGGGATATCATAAATGATTCCAGTACTCATGGAAGAGAAACTTTGATGGAAGTCAATAGTGAAGATACTAAGAAAAATGACAGAGACTGACATGTTTTGTGGGCAGGCAAGACTAGTCACTACTAGAAAGGACCTAGCCTAGGATCTTGGCTAATAAAGAATGGATCTACTTAAGAAAGGTGAAGGGCTTGAATGTACAGTAGTGGGACTTCAAGTAAGGAATCAAAAGGATTCATCATCATATAGAGATTAATGAACAATCTTTAGCTTTGTCTGTCCTCAGACAGCCTTAAAATGTACAGTTACTAGAGATTTAGCTGGAAAAAATCTTATCCTTGTCTTTTGGTATGGGAATTATGCCATGAAAATCATAGTTTTGTTTACTGGAATATTTTTTCTTAAAAAATATTTTTGTCAGTATTGTGTATTTTTACAGAGTACATTTTAAGTACTGAAATGACCTTCTAAAAATGTCTAGTTCCAGTTTTTGTTTTATATTTTGTAGATGTGTTTTCGTTGGGTCAGAAATAAGCCAAATTTAGACAAAATGGAATTTTATTTGTGTACTGGAATCTGTAAAAACCACAAAGAAAATTAGTTTAGAGTAATGTTTGTGAACTAACTCAACCCTAAAATTTCTTCAGTTGTGCTAGATGGAAGTTCTGCATATCATATGATGCTTTAAGTGACTTCAAAACTTGACGTTAGCTTCACCCTTTCAAGTGGTCCTAGAAACCATTTGATTTTTTTCCTGGTTTTTGTCTTGAGATTTTTCTCAAAATGGAGTTTTCTGGAGTTTTTTAGGCTTGTAAATAAATTCTAAGATGTGGTATTCCATCAACTGTCCCATGCTACAGGCTGTTTTGCAGATTTTACTGTTATCTACATGCCAGTAACCATTTGGTTTATCTCTTAATCATGTTACCTGTGAATTATTAATTTAAAAATACACTGAATTATTATTATTTACTAACAAATATGAAAATGCTCCAACTTTACAGATAATTTTCATATAACATGGCCCAAAATCATTATATGTTAATTTTTTTTCTGTATCACTTGTTATGACTGAAAGTCAAAACACATGAAATAAAAAAAAAATCAGAAGTGAAGAATGCATGTCTACATCTGCGCATAACTGATCATGTCTGACAGAAGCATAGATGATGTTAAACTTCCCAGGAGCAGGATCTACTGACTGAGATGTATCAAAATTAGAACAGTGTCTGCTTTATTTTCTCTGAGTGAGGTGCAAAGATACACCAGGCTTTTGAGATGAAGGTTACATATCTTCCTGGTGTGCAAGTGATTCAAAGAAATGCAGATAATTTTAAAAGTGCTGATAAACTTGCTTACCTTTTTATTGAATTCTATATATGTTTCATTGAACTCTCCTGGAGCTGCTTGTATTCGTTGTATATAAATTGATATTGTTGCTCTTTTGAAAAGCTAGACATTGATTTAAAAAAAAAAAAAGTTAAATTTCTTTTAATTCAACATGTAGCAGGGTTTTTGTCCCCATCTCCTTTTAAGATGGAATGGATTCAAAGCTGGTTTAAAGGAATTATCATGGGACTTTTGCCACATCAGAAGAAGAATTAGTAATTTTTAAAACTGGGAGACTACTTGGTGCAAGGCAAAGCAGCTGAGAGTACAGATTCCACCACTTTAGGCTCCACCTTGACTTTAGGCTAACATACGGTCAGTGAATTCAATTTTTAGAGAGCAAGGGTGATCCTTGGCTTACTTATTCTCTGCAGTGTACAATGTAAACATCTACATCTGAGCTCATCATCTAGACTGTGCATATAGTCAGCAGAGAGAGACTCTACGGAGCTATTAGTATCATTGTCAGGTAGGCGTAGAAAATAAGTGAATTATGACATAAAAGTACTTATTTCTTAACATGGATTACAGAAAGATCATAGAGTGACTCAAATGGCAACATCTGCATTTAAAGTATCTACATGTAGGGAAGATAAAACATCTTTCTATTGACCTGTCTGAGTGAACTATATATGTTTATTAAAAGGCTTTCACATTTTTTTCTCTATGTGGAAAATGTGAAGCCAGACAAATATTTGAAGCATTATCCGTGTAAAATATTATCTGTGTTTTCTAAACAACTATCAAAATACCTTGTCTTCACTTTGAAAAACAAATACTTCTAAAGCACTCATAAGGTTTTTATGTGTCAATGGTTCAACTCATAGTTTTATGGCATATTTTGATTTAAGCAATTTTTATTGCTCTATGCATCCTTCCAGCTCTCAGTCCCAAAACTTGGTCATTCTTCATTTCATCACATAAAATTGCAGTTATTCTTTCATTCAGAAGAATTAATTTAGAAAAGCGTTATCCTAAGAACAGCTATTTTTACAGAAGTGTTTGTTTTTCAGTAGGTAACCAGAAATTTTACTTCATGGTGGACTATGTTAGACAAGGAGCAGAAGTTTTTACCTGAGCTACATTCATGAAATTTCTGTGAGCAGTGAAGTATATCTACTTGCTCTTCACTAAGGTGCTCACTACAGCTTTGAAATGGTCTCCAGGCTTGGGGCAGTAGGAAACAACACCAGTGCAGGAGAATCCTGAGGGTCAAAACCCAATTAGTTTAAGAATAACTTAAATAACCAGTGAAGGTGGAAATTACATGTTTAAACATAGAAATGACTGTATGTTCCTTTTCCTAGGATCTGCCAGAGAAAAGGAGGATTATGTCATGTGGTTGAAGGAGCTTGAAAATGGCTAACACCTTAAGTTGCCTCATCCAGAGATGATCAAAGTCTTAACATCTCAGAACAGTGCCACCACTTATGTTTCCCTTCAAGTAAATCTATTTTGTGGCAGAATAAGTCAAAAGACATAGCCTTCTTTCCTGTTGTCTGCAAGTGTTCTTCCTTTCTGTACAGCTTGTGGGAAGAGTTAGTTTTTTCCTACTTGCTTCCTCTTAATACTCTTATGAATTAATGAAAAAAACTTGTTGTAAGTACAGCATTGAGTGCCTTAAGTTAAAAAAAAAAATAAAATACAGCATTCATAGAAACCAAGTCATCAAAGTTCACAGGCTGAAGCTGTGCTGTTGCTGAATGCTTTGGTAAGTTCTGCTCAGTAGTTTCTTTTGGCTGAAGTAGTTCATTGGTGTGTGTCACTGCCTCTTAATGTGCACAAGTAGTATGAGTCTGTACACTATGATACTGTCTGTCTCACTATGCGATATGGTATTTTGGCTGTTTCCAAAACTGTATTAGGAACATTTTGGCTTTCCCTTTAAGTCACATTATTCTTTTAAAGTATGGAAACTAGAATTGAAAATGCTAACCATTGTATTAGTGATTCTGAAAGTTGATTGACTTAGCAGAGACAGGTTTAAAGCTGTGAGTGAAAAGATATTTGATGGAGTAAAACCAGCAGTGGAAAGTCTGTAGATCTGTGATTCTGTAGGGGATGTGTAGATGAACAGGAAAAATCAAGGTGGTGCATAGAGAATCTCTCTACTAGCTTTTGCTCACAACATCTTTTTGAAAATGTTATGTTCGAGATACTACTTTTATGAAATTGCTTTTCTTGTGCACTCTATGTTGTGCTATGTTTGAAGTCCCTACAGGGACTTCAGTTTAATAACTGTGCTGTAGATCTTGTTCAATTCCTTATAACTAAATTCATTCAAATATTTGGGGCTGTTCCTTTTGGTGATTGCTGTTGCCATACTCAGTTCTGACTTCTGCATAAGGAATTCAGAGGTTTAGATAGTCCATTTGTCTGTTTTTTTATAGCACGTGTTTGTAGCCTAAAAGGATATTTATTGCTCTTTGGGACTTCTTGGGCTCCTCGTGTTTTTTTACTGTCTTTGTTTGTTAAGATTTCTTTGGGGAGCTTCTGCCTAGAGAGTGTGGTAATTGTTGACATTCCATAGCTGTGTGTTATGAAACCTTCAGCACAACATAGTATACTATGTTAGACCGTCACCTGACAAAGAAGTTTTCTCTGCAGATGATGTATATATCATAGCCTTACTTATCATTTTAAAATTCAAGCAGTCATCAGTATCCCAAAGCTCACTTCTGAGTGCCTGAAACAACAGGAGAGGGAAAGCTTCCCAGAAGTTTAGTATAGAAATGAATTGGTATCAGCGATACTTGGTAATGAGGTTGCAACTATTGCTCTAGGCGTCTTGTGCCTCATGTGAGTGACTGGAACCAAAGTTTTTCCACATTGTGTTTAATTGCTGTGGTTTTAGGAAAGCAGAGAAGGAAGTAATTTGTCTTTTTAAGACTTCTGGATATTTCCAGGCACTCTGCTTAAAGCTTGTTATTTTAGCAATAGTAATAAACACATAACATGCCTCCACAGTGCATGTCGTATCACATTGCATGAATGCACAAACAAAGCATTTGCATGTGCCCAAGTATTCTAAAGTGACATGCAGCATTATTTGTTTAATTTACAATTTAATATTGTAAATATAAAACATAGTTTAAAAATATATAAAAATAATAAGTAAACATAACTTATGTAATTATATATAATAATATAAATAAATATATAAAATATAGTATATTGTAAATGTAAAATATAGTTGACCATTTTTGCAGCTGCAAGGAAGGCCTTAGGTGAATTTAAATAATGCTTGATGGGAAAAGAAAGGATAAATATAAAGAAGTGTTTTTTGGAAGGAAACTGATTTTACTAATTGTGATATGCATTGATACTTCGTCTAACCTATTAGCATCAGATTAATGTGATCAGTTAGGATTTACCTGTGATACATTTAGTTGTGGTACATAAATATCTGAGTATCTATGTAGTAGTTGTGATGTAATTTGACATTACGTGTTACTCTTTAAAGAATCAAATCAAATGTAATTTTCTCATTCTTTGCAAAATTTCCACCTCTAAAGACAGTTTTATATAATGTCAAGCTTTCTTTACCCCAGTAGCCTACTTACCTAAAGTCTAAGTTTAGAACTGCCTGTGTTTATTTATATAAACTACAAACTGAATGGTTCATTTATCTACCAAAAAAATGATCCTTCATTATCATTGTCTCCTTTCTTATTTTAAATCTTCCCATCAGTGAAACTCCATCATTTTATCTTGATGTTGTGTGTTAATGAGTGAATCTCCTTTACAAAAAAAAAAAAAACCAAAGAATTAATGTCATTATGTAGTTTGATTTCCTCCTCTGAGGTGGAGGTGCCTATGATTTAGCACTTCTCCAAAGTACATTTTTAAAAAGAGTAAATTCTCGTACAAGATGCATCTAGTCGCTCTTGGGCTCTTTAAGCTCCAAAGAAGTTTAAGCCCATATTTTTTTTATTTATTTTTGAGAATCATAATTTATTTTTCATTCTATTCAAGTATCTATTTCATGTATCTAGTACTTGAAAAAAATGCAGTCTAGAGTTACTTTAAATTGTGCCTTTTTACAGCTGACTATGGTGTCATTGAGGAATAATTGACAAATACAGATGAAATGGCTCTTCTTATGAGAGATAAAATTTTAGGTTCATGTAAGTATATGGAGACATTCAACTTGTATTTTTAATTTTACCTATGATGTCACTCTGTGACTATTTAAAGCATGTAGGTTTTTGCAAGGAAATGATAAAGTTTTGGTGAGTTTGCAGGAACTCCCATAAAATGCATTTTCAATCCTAACTTGTTTTAGTAAAGATTTTATCGGAAAATTTCATAGGTGTTTGAACCAGCTCCAGCATTTAAATCTCACTGGCACTGGGTTGGCATCCACAGGAGGGGTTTTGTGCTTCAGCAGGTATTATCAGACCAGAACTTCTGTCTTGTGAACATTCATGAGCTAACGAAAAGGAAGGAAGAAAGTGTTATATCTACACAGATTTGAAAATAATTAACTGGAATGGAGAAAGGGAAAGCATTTTTTTTAAATACTAGCAGTCAAGGTGCCTACATATCCTAGGTCTAGTGCCTTTATATGTAACATGAAAAGATGATCTGTGTTTTTTTTGTTGACCTATATGGGTGGTTCACGAGGAATAATCTTCTCTTTTCCATATACTTTATTATGATGTTTATCCTTCCCAGCCTCCTTCTCTCATATTTATGGAAAAATGGGAGAGAAAGGAAAAGGGGTGGATAAATTTGTCAGTTAAGTAGGCCAAAGAGACACAAAGCAATATAGCTATTTATTTCCAAACCTTTTTTGGAACCACATATCCCTACATGTTTTTTATTGCTTTCTTTCTAGATTCATGCTGTTTGTAAGAAGTTGCACCTCCCTCTCTTACATCTTCAGAGACATAAGCCTTGTTTCTGATCGGTTTTACAAGTCTTTGCTTTAATCGTGGAAGTAGTTAGGTTGACCTTGTGCATAGGCTGATCTCTCTTCTCCAGATATCCCAGAAAGACTGATTGAGGCTTTTTCTCAAATCAAAATCTGTACCAAAGCTTGTATTTCAAGGTGTACATTTAAATGACAAAGTGAAAGTGTTGGCAGATATAAAGGAGGAAGTTTGAAAAAGAAACAGCCCAGAATAATGGTAAATAACTTTCTTTTTATCTGTTGCCTTCATTCCATTGGATTCAAACTGCATTTGATCTGCAAAAATGTAAAAATTCAAAGAGATTTTGAAAGATGATCTGGCTTATAGTGGTAGGCAAAGTCCAGTACTGAGTTTTGAGTTGTTTTTGCTCCAGAACATTTTTGCTTGTCTTTTGTATCTTTTTGGGATGTAGTTTTTCAGATGAGCTATTTCTTATCACTGAGGTAGGTGCTTACAGTAGACTGGTCATAAAAGTGCTGTAATAAGGTGGTTTGGTCTAGATTTATACTTTCAGACTCAGGCAAAGTTGATAGAGTAATTTTAACATTTAGAAAGATTTTGAGGTTTTAAACTAAGTTCTGTGGTCATTTATTACTGTATAGTAGTTTATTGCTTTTTATCTCAAAATGTCTTGCAGAATTAAATGTGTAAATCTTTTCAGTAGATTTCTCATAAATAAGAAAATCACATGTAAGATCTTTTGAGAATTTTATGAAGTGAACTCCACCTGACCCTGGAGCCAAGACACTGCTCCATAGATGATGCTGTTTGTTGAGGCAGGTTTGAAGAAGTTGCAGCTTCATTCCTACTGCCTTTCATTTCAGCACAAACGTCCTGAGGTACTTGATTGCCTTACAAAGCTTTAAATAGAAAATCTGAACAGGTGGTTTGGGTTCAGGAAATAAAATAAGCTGTATTAGTGTAGACAGGGAAAATTCTTTTCTCATTACACACTACTTGGATGGAATTAAGCAGACAGCTCATGCTGAGAAATTTGAAACTCAGAGAATGCAACAGTTAAAAAGACAGACAATAAATGTAGTAGTTATTCAGGGATGGACTTAAACAGTCTGCAGTAGGACAGCTAACTCAAAATAAACAAACAAAAATAACAGAAAAAAAATCCTGTTATGTTATCTTTGACAATGAAAATCTTATTTTATAAACCAAGCATAATGATGACTTCATTTCTCTGATTAAAGTTAGTCATCTGTTTATTTTTCCAGGGTTAGTTAACTTTATTCGCATGGGATTATGTTAGCAATTATGTTTAGAATGAAATCTCTCTTCATTTTTAAACAGATTTGGGGGAGGAGAGAAGAGAAAAAATATTTGTTTGCCACTCAGTAATCCAGTCCAAATGTTCAACAGTCCCTCTGTGGCAAGAGGCAGCATATGACTTTTAAGCTAGACTTGGTGCTGAACACATTTGAACAATAAAACCTTAGATCACTAATATCTGTAGTATTTATTTCTAATTTGCTCGCCATCTGCTTGGAGATTATTTTGGTTTATATTACACATATTTAAAGACCCCAATACTTTTTAAACTGAAATGACAAAAAAAAAATAATCTGTTAACTTGGTCTGGGAAGTAGCACTACAAAGTGGTACATGATCTCTCTAAGAAGTTCAGAGATTTTTGATATTGGATTTCTGTTGTTTCATAGCTTATCGTCCCTCTATTTGTTAAACAACATTTTTTTTTAGAAAACAGCAACTGAATTTTGGTATTTTTATGCTACTTTTTTACAAGCAATATAAAATGAGCCAATAGATATAGAGAAAACCCTTCAGAGTTACTTTAGACAGTGCTGATACATTAATATATTTTAACTTAGAAACTCCCAGACATGAAGGAGTGTTGTGCATTAACTTCAGCACCTGATCATGTGCATATTGGAAAGTATCCTGAGACTGGGTGAGCGAAGACTGCTACTTCCTAGTTGTGCCACCGAAATTAAGATTAACTCCCTAGAGAAGGCAATTGAATTAACACAGCGTGTTTTATGTGCAACAAAACCAAACTAACCTGTATCCCTACTTTGCCTACAACTTTCAGAAGTGCAGTCGGGTACACACTGCAGCATCTGTGAATAAGCTGATTTTTCACATTAAATATTTGTTGTCTCTTCTCAATTATATTTTAATGTTAAATTTTAATGGGTTAATTATATGCACGTTACCATTACACTCTAAGAGAAATATTCTTGCTTAATACTGATGGCTGTTTTAAATGGTAGATTAATAATTTGGTGTTTTTTTCTCATTGCTTAAGGTTCTTTATTAAGCTCAGCTAAGCAAATTAGTGATGTTAAACAGAAAAATCAGAACCTAAAAATACTAATCATTTTATTTTAACTCCGATGTGTGCATTATGCATTTATATAAAGAAAACATTCATGCCATATCATTAGCAAACAAATAATAATCAGTCAGACATGAAGTATTAGTAAAAGACAAGAAGATTTTATGATGAAGACAGGAGAAATAATAGAAATTTGCAGAAGGGCTGTTGTTGTATCTTGTAAGGAATAGCTAGAAAATTAGATTAATCAAGGAGCAGACATTTGGAAGAAAGTTTGTGTGAATGCCTGACAGTCTTGCTCTTTCCCTCATTTCAAATGTTGGCAGGGTAGCATGCAGCTCCAAGGGAAATGTGCTCCTTTCATACTTGAGTAATTGATGAATTGTATGCAATATGCAAATGAGAATCCATAAATCTTATGAATGACAGCTTAATTTATGTGAGCCTTAATGAATGCAGGATTAGATTTTAATTAAATATCCTCAAAGGCACCCTGAGTAGTAGGGTTTTTTAGGCCTTGTTTTTTTGAAGACTTGTTTCACATGGAGTGCATTTTATGAAAGAAGAAAATCAGGCAAAGAACTAAGTAGAAATGTTTTTGTCTTTTAATGGTAAGCATTGTTCTGTTTTGTGAAGCAAACAGTACTTCAACTGATAATAAGCATTTAACAAAATATCTACAGATCTCTTTTGTACTTCCTACACAATTTCCCCAATTTGATTACCTTTAATTGCTGCTGGCTTCTGATATTGTATGCTATTTTTAATTACAGGAAAAGTTATTAAAACTTTTCCAAAAATAAACAGTATCTGCAGAAGAGTTCATTAAAGTTTGATTGGCTATATGAATGTTTTAAATGCTAAATCTAATTCCACTAAAATAAGGTGTTCCCACCCCATTTTGAAAATTGCATCTCTAGACAATACATAATGAGATAAAATGATAAATAACACAGAAGGTTGTAAATAACATTTAGCAAGCAGAATTCTAAGATAAAAGTGCTCTGCAACACTGCCTGATATTCCCAGCTGTCTTTGGAATACAGGTACTGATCCTCACACCTGTTTTAAATTAGCCCTTAAGAATGTGGCAAGAATCTGTCTGAGTTGGGAGAGAAAGTTGAGCAAACTTCAGAAGTGCAGGCATTGAAGTTGTGGTTCCTCAGCCTTATTGTACTGAGTGAGTTTGTCTGTGTTACTTGGTAGTGTTTCCATGGCCTTGAGGTGATTTTCCGCTGACCTGTAACTCCCGTAAGCACCACCAAAAGAAAGATCAGAAGTAGTAGCAAGGACATGGAGAAGGGTAAGGAAGAATTGGTCTCTTCTTGATTAATGAGTAGAGTATAGAGTTGTCCTGCACTTCCTTTTATCTTTGAGAGAGACCTCGTCAAGTCAGCTGTGGAGAACTCCTAGGAGAAGTGGACTGTATGTACCACAGTGCAGCAGTGCTTACTTCCTCTGGATGTTCCTGCATAGCTGTGAGCTTAAATAAGAAGCTGTATAAGAATGTCAGTAAAAGAGAGTATAAGACAAATTGACAAGATGAATCCCGAGGGTATGGTGGCATTCTGTTTCAAAGGGAAGTCAGGTATGAAATAACTGAGCAGTTAAAGCAAAGGTGTAATCTCCTGCTTAAAACTCCACTGGTGTTGGTGGAGTGGTGTCAAACACGATGCTCAAAAAGGGTCCTTTAGAGTGTTCAGAGAACTACAGACCTGGAAATCTGGATCTATATTTCACAAATAAGTAGAAGGAATGTTGCTAATGGACATTAGATAAATATGATGTACTAGGGAAGTCAATACTGCTTCTTGTAGGTGGACATTCTAAGAGGCTTAATGAATATGCAAGAAAAGGCTGTCCAATTGATAAAAAAAATTTATCAGGGTTCCTCAGCAGGGAAATTATGCTTCCTTGGGTTATTTGGAAAATAGCTGGTTTAAAATGTAGGAAACTAACCATTTTTTATTTCTTCTGATTGCTAGTTGAGAAAGATCAGTATTGAAGTCTCATGGTGGTCTGTGATAAGACCTATGTTTTTCAGTATTTCATAAAAAACAGTGACAACAGTGGGAACTAATAGTTTATTAAAAGTTAAATGTTAGAACTTTTCTGACTCGAGAAAGGATCACTGGACTTGAGGAGAGAGTGAATGAGGAAGCAAGGGTAAGATAGAGGTCTGTAAAACTGGGAGTAAGGTGAGAAGGAGACATTCTCCTAGTAAAGAGAACTGGAAAATGGAACTAACAAAGGGTAGATTTATCAGAAAAGAAGTCCCTGCTTCACCCAATTTATACTTAACTTGCCAGATATACTGCCACGGACACTGTATGTGCCAGTAATTGGTACAATTAAAGTTTAGGTAAGAAAAATCCATCCATGATGGTAAGAGACCATTTCACAAGGCTCAGGAAATCTCTGGAATGCAAATTACTCGAGGCTGGAGATAATATCCTCCTGGTACTGTATCACTGTATGGTTTTCCTTTTCTAGAATCTTCCTTAGGCAAGTGGTAGTGGTCTTCACCAAAAATGGGATATCTGGGTAGAAAGGTCTTTGGTTTCACCCAGCATGGTTACTGTAGTATGTGCTGCATACATGGAATATAACAGAAAGCACAGAGTGTTTGTAATGGAGTGTGCGGTCTAAATATTCTAGCAAGCAGATGAATTCTCAAATTGTTTGATGGGGAGAGGGAAAGCGAAAGTGGGACTGGCATGAAGAGCAGCATATTTGGAAAAGAATATATTTGTTGACGACTATCCAAATGTAGATGATTGCTGTCTGTAATTATCAGGACACAGTTAACAGGTCTGGCAAATGCTTAAGTAGGAAGTTTGAATGGATTATCTAATACATAAGTGGAGGGTGAATGACATGTATTATTGGACAGTTGAAGAAAAAGAAAGCAAAGAGCAAGAGGTAAAACTGGTTTCCATTTCTATGGTCTCATTCTCCTTTTCTAAATGGAACTAAGATATGTGTCCTTTGCAGAACTGTAAGTAATTTTCAGCATTTTTGTGTTTTAAAGACAGGTGTCAAAAGACATCTTTTTTCAATTATTTTATCTGAATGCTGACATTTTCTTTTGCAAACTTCAAATGGTAACTGAATCAACAAAAGGGTGTATGAGACCCTTCAGCTCCATGACAAACTTAAATAAGCAGCTCCAGTAATGACCCCATGTCTGGTAATGAACTAGCAAAAGTGTGGGGGAGGGAAGATGATCCAGCAATGTCAGCATTACACACCCTGTATGAGCTATTTCAGACATGGCTTTGTGTTTACAATATAGACTTCTATAATGCTTTATAATGAGCTTTGAATGATTGCGTACTGTTACTTGCGTTTAGACTCCATTCTGGCTAGTGACTTCCATTTCTGAAATAAAAGTGAGTGATAGAGAGATAGGGAAAAGAGTCCCAACTTCTATATTGAGTTAGTTAACATAGACTTAGATTGATTTTATTAGTGGATGCATTTAAATAGAAAGATCAGTAACCTCCCTAGAGAAATAAGCAAATAAGGTAGATTGGCCATTGAAAGCTCTGTTTTCTTACTATATGAAGATACTTATCTGTATATGTACTATATGTGTAGTTTCATATATTCAGCTGTCTATCTTGCTATGTTTCTTCCTAAAGACACTGTAGAAAATCGTACCAGAGCTTATATACTGTAGCTAGAAGACATACATATATGGCACTTATATTTTATTCTCTGTATACTGATTTTATTTACTTGCTCTTTCTGTGTTAAACATGAACACTGACTTTGGTCTTTAAAGTAAAAAAAGGGATGGATGAAGGTGAAAGAAAAGAGAGAGTCTTTGAGTTCACAATTATTAGATCCAAATAGAGTTCCACAAGATAAAATGTCTCTGTAATCATATTTAACAAACTGTAATATGCTACAATTTGCATCAGATTCACTGCCTACGATGCACAGTTTTTTTCAAGAAGACCTGCATGAAGTTTATAACAAATAAATTGTTTAAGTGGAAATACGTATGGATTTTCTGCAAAGCATGAATTTCATCTTGTGAGTGGAATCAGGCCCAGTATATCTATGGTAATTGTGAGAGGTAATTATAAGATCTCCTTGAAAAGGACGTTTTTACAGATCTCGAATTGGCTTTCAGCATTTATGAATTTGAATTGACATCCTCAGCACAGTGCCAATTCCGCATGACTAGATTCATTCCACAAACGGTGTTTAAATGGCTGCATATATACTGCTGAACTCACCGGGGCAGGGTTTTGTCCAGGGATCAAATTGTTACCCTGGTGTGGTTTGAGAAGAAGGCGATTTTAACTAGCTGTGTTGTGCTTTTTGGCATCCCAACCAGATAATTAAAATGATCTGGTTTATTTACCAGTATAGACGCCAAGTCGTTTTAGACTCAGGTTAGTTTTTAGCTGACTGGATCTGAGAGGAGAAGAATTGTTACCCTGGTTTGAGGAGTGAGGAGCCACTGATTTTTTCCAGTCTCAAAGGAACAGAATCATGCTGCTGTGCCTGTCCTTAGTTGTGGAGGGAGGAGAAAGAATTCCACACTGCTTGAATCTCTCAGCCTCTGGATCACACTTTTGGGCCTATTTATCATCTGACTGAATTTACACTATAAAGAGAACTTTTAGCCCTCTCGATATATTTTCTTTCAAAATGCATCCCCTTCCTAGTCAAAAGAAGCATAACAAATATTTTTTTTTTTCTCACTCAGGAATTAAACCTCCCCATTGTTAGCTGAGAGTTTTATTAATTTCCAAGAGAGGAAGCCTGGGAACTAACTGAAGTCAGTCAGCATCCAGCATGCTCTTGCAGTGAAAATGGCTACCTTATACTTGTTTATCAAGTGTGTAGCCAGTATGTCGAGAAAACTAATTGTCCTGCTTTCTTCTTCAACACTGCTGAGACTACATCTGGAGCATTGGGTCCAGTTTTGGGCTCCCCAGTTTGAGATGTAGTGGAGTGAGTGCAGTGAGGGAACCACTGTGGTTGGGGGCTTGAGTACAAGGCCTTTGCAGACGGGCTGTGGGAGCTGGGCAGTTCAGCATTAACATCAGAAGGCAGAAGGAGGATGATGTTGAGGATCTCCAGCTACCTCAAGGCAGACTCTGGAGATGACCTTTTCTTGGTAGTATTGCAAAAAGATAAGAGGCTGAAGTCCTAGGTTGCAGCAAGTAGATTTCTGTCTGTAGAGAGAAGGAAAAATAAAGTCACCATCAGAATCATTAAACACTGGAACATGTTGTCTGAAGTGGTAGAGGGTTTTCTAACCTTGGAGGTACTGAAAGCTTGCCTAGACAAGGCCCCAAGTAACCTGTTCTTGTTAATTTTTCCCTGAATAGGTGTTGGACTAGATGAAATTCAGAGGCCCCTTTAAAACTAAAAAGTTCAATAATTTTGAGTTAAACACATAGAATCATAAAGTTGGAAAGGACCAAGGTCAGGTCCAACCTTTGACTGAATACCACCATGCCCACTAAATAGTAATGCGAAGGACTAGATCTGCCTTGTTCATTCTATACTTCTCGTCAACTGTAACCACAGTATTTACAGCCAATTTCTGTTCAAGTTCACCTTTGCTTCTACTGCTCGATTTTAACAATAAAAAAGTTAGTTTTGGTAAGTTTTAAGTGTAATGCAGTATTTTGTAATGGGTAAAGTTAAAAGTCTGTAGTTGTTTATGTGCTTTGTGAGTTCATCTTGTTTCAGCTTTGTGTGTAAAAATGGTACAGCAAAAAAAAAATTGAATCTGGTTTTGTTTAACTTAGCAAATTTTTAAGATATGCACCTTTTAAATGGGGAACAATAAGCAATGATATTCACAGGAATGTGTTATTCCAAAAGTTTGGAATACGTGTCTTGATTTGCTTATCTGATTGATTCCTTTTTCTCCAAGTCTCAGTACGTTCACCTCTAAAGAGGTAAGTGCTATTGAGTTGCTTGATTTATCATTTGATTTTACCTTGATGGGATTGCAAACAAAGAATGTGTTCTTGAATACAATAATATTGACAGCGTAAAACATATGCGTTACACGTAAAGGATTTTGAAAAGTTATTGTAGGTGATAATGACAATGGTAAGGTGTCATAAGCCACTTAATAATCTGATCATAACTGACAATGGAGATGTTTTTATAATATTTACAAAATCATGATAAGGTGGATTAATATGGCAAGTGCATTTTAAGCATCTAACAGAAACCTCTCTGAACAATTGTTAACAGTGTTGGTCAATTCAAGCAGGCTCTTAATGGAAATTGTACAAGAACCCTGAAATTAAAAGAAATGTATTATAAAAATTGTGGATAATTTTGTACTAATTTTTCCAGTGATTAAGTCTTTTTGTAGGTAGGTCATAGTGTCCCATGTCTTCAAATACATAGGAATTTGTTGAGTTATTTTCTTTGGCTGTGGAAAAGATATACTGATGTTAGAACTGGTCTTTCATTCTTCTAGTCAGCTGTGCTGTGGTGCTTGTATGTACTTTCAATGCCAGTGGCTACTCATTATTATTTTGTTATTTAATGCTAGATTAATATTTTCAACTGGTCTTTGTAATGTATAACCCACCGTTACATTATTATTGTCAAAACTGAGCATCAGACCCAAGCAGTGGGGCAGATACTGAAGGAACCTGAATAAATGTAATAACGGTCTCACTACATCCCAAATGCATAGCAAGTTACATTATTTTCATTATCCCTCTCTTCTTACTTCACTCCCCTCTAAGCTCTGGCAACACGTGTGTGATGAAAGTGGGGAGAACCACAACTTCAGTAACTAAGAACCTCACTGATAATAGACATGTTGGATCCCATACTATGGTTACAGCCTTCTAGCTGGTTACTCAGTGTGAATACTTACATCAGTAAAAGTAGAATTAGTAGATCTTATTGATAAGTAGAATATTCCTCAAATTGGTGCAAAATGTAATCAGAACAAATAACTTCCAAAATGTATAAAAATCAGCTAGTGATCTTGTCTTAGTGATTTTTTTGTTCGTTTAAAACAATATAAATAAGCTGTAATTCTGTTAAGTGCAAATAAATAAAATTTACACTGCAGAATTGGATCCAAATAACAAAACCAAAGCCTTTAGTCTTGTGAAAATGCTCTAGAAGTACTCCTCTTCAACTTACAGCATTGGTAACGCTTTCAGGTGCTGGCTAAAAGGGAGACTGGCACTTTCAGTGTGGTTAGGTGCTGAGTAGAATGGAAAGGTTTTTGAAGGTCTGATTTGTAGCTTTGTTTTCATTAACTCTGACAAATGGCAGATATGCAGAAGTGTTAGGTTAGAAGGTTTGAAGCATTTGTTGAGTAATCAAAATGTAGTAATTATACATGCAATTTGGTGTTTTTAACAGCTCTTGACTTGCCTACAACATCTAGGACTTGGTTGGCGCCAGGTAGACTTGGCAACAGCTCTGAAAGCTATGAGTCATGGGAATAGTTGGCAGATCCCAGAGATACTAGTACATACCTGAGAAGAAAAAAGTTCTTGACCTCTTTCAAACAAAGCAAAGGGAATATAAAGATCAAAGGTTAGGACATTTCCAGCCCCTTTGCTATTCTTTTTCAGTATATTTTGAATTTCACAACATTATGGATCACCTGCTTGTCCAATGGCCATCCAAATTTTAAGTAAAGATTATTAAAAATCGGATTAATGACATTGCTGAGGTAACTGTTGTTTTGTAGTGTCATAGTGGGTTATATTATCCGTTGGGGATATCTCTAGCTAGTACAATTCTCTTTAAATGGAATATTTATAACTATTGTAGAGCAGACGATTTACAGAGGCTGTAAGCTGCTATGCAACTGCCATTGGCAAAAGACAGCTGCTGCTGCTGCTGTGGGCAATATAGGAATACCTGCTATGATTCACTTAGAAAATATTATGGAGCATAACCTTAGAAGATCTATTCACAGATACCTATAAATGAAGTTGCAAGGACGTGAAACAATATTTGTCTTCTTATAACTATTGTTTCAAAGCAGGCAAAACAACAATTGAACAAAAGAGATTTTTACAAAAACTGATATCCAGAGTGCTTGAATACAAAATTAAAACGTAGTACTGCTTACCTCATCTGTTTCTAATTACAGTATCACAGAATGGTTGGGGTTGCGAAGGATGTCTGGAGATCATGTAGTCCAACCCCCCGTGCCAAAGCAGGGTCACCTAGAGAAGGTTGCATAGGGTCACATCCAGGCGGGTTTTGAAAGTCTCTAGAGAAGAAGACTCCACAACCACTCTGGCCAAGCTGTTCCAGTGCACTGTCACACTCAAAGTAAAAAAAATGTTTCCTCGTGTTCAGAGGGAACGTACTGTTTTTCAGTTTGCTCCCATTGCACCTTGTTCTGTTGCTGGGCACAACTGAAAAGAGTCTGGCCTCATGCTCTTGACACCTGCCCCAAGATATTTGTATGCATTGATGAAATCCCCTCACTTGTCTCTTCTCTAGGCTAAACAGCCAAATTAATGTTTACTTAACAATTTTCTAAATTTGTCTTGCCTTAATATTAGGTCTAGAAGCTTCCTGGAACATACTGCTGTGTTAATTAATTTATTAAGGATTTGATATGAGATTTATGCACTGTTCTTTCACAGACATTACCTCACAACCAACAATGAAAATTTGATGTATTAGAAAGACTAATTTTTAAATTTTGTATCCATGGGACAGTGTGGTCAACCAGGTTTTGTATAAAATTTTGCATAAAAATTGTTATTCCTTGAAGAAGGAGCTTGATGTCAGTTTTGGAAAAACTTATATGTTACTTTTGTAGTCCTAAGGTGCTAAGGCTTTGATAGACCAAAGATGTACTAGTTTTTTATATTCTTTTCTGATACTCAGTTTATATTGTTGAATCATGGCTGGCTGCTTCAATTTATTTCTGTCCGTCTTAATTTCTTAAACTTTTACATAAGCAGAAGAAAATAACTCCTAAATATCCTTTAGGATAGGTGCAGATTTACTGTGATTGAATTGAGATATTAAAGACAGCCATCCTATGCAAATCTGTAGGAAGATATTTTGCCCTCAGTTTTTAAATAGAGACCCTTTTGGTTAATGGGAGCTTTGCTTTAGAGTTATTGGTATAATATAGCTCACTCAGGTCCACTTAATCGATTTGGCTATGATAACTGAACTTTTTTTTCCCCATGAATTTTCTTTATTGTTTTGAAAAATGTATGAAGAATGCATTTGGTGCTTTGCATATGTGGTGATTTCTATATATACTACAAAATGCTGCCAGGGTAGTGATAAATTTGCTTCTGGCATTGAAGGTCTGTATCTTGAGGGGACTTTTCTTCTTTGGTTTTTTATTCACAGAATGCTATTAGTATTGTTTGTTACAGTGTAGGATATTTATAACAGGAAACATCTGTGGAGCCATAATAAAGAATAGTTTTCATAAAGCAGTTTTACATTATCCTTCTACCAGTATCTGATAACAGTCACATTTATCTGGGTGTAGGAATGTTCTGACAGGTGTAAGGGATAACTGATTGATATAAACTCACTACTGCATGAAAATGAACCTTTTGATAAAGACATCTTAGTTAGAACTGATAAGTAAAGTACAGAGAACATAACTGTCTGCTATTATGTATCATTTTATTACCTTTATGTTGATCTTGATCTTTTAAATGGATAGTAAAGCATTGACAAAAGATGACTGAATATAGACATTTGTATAATGTACCTTTAGCAGGAGCATAATCTTCAGATCAAGGACAACTTAACAGTCAAAGGGCTCATAATTCATTAAAATAGAGACACTATCTAGTTTATAACATGGAAAACTTAAACAATGTGGTGTTCTAAGGATTCAAAATTAATACTTTTTCAATTCCTTTAAAATATAGCTCTATTTAGATTTTGATGGATTGAGAGGCAGTTGATAGTGTTGGCTAAAAATTAAAAATAGTTAAGAAATTTATTTCCTGTTTTACCAGTTCCCAGAGCTTTTATGGGCATATCTGTGCTAACATCTCTCTGATATTAACTTTTGAGCAGATGGATGCTGTGAAAATTATTACTTCATTTAATAAGATAGAAATAAAAGTGTTTCTCCACTTACATGTTTTCTGGGAACATGTTCTGACTCTTAAGTATTATTAATACAGTCTTCTGGTATTTTAAAGAAGAAAATAAATGGAAAGCTATCATAATCTGAAACCCTGTAGAACCTAAAACTGTTGTCTTTACTATACAGTAGAGTCTTACATCAGCCTGTTGTGGGAATCATGGAGTAAACATCAGGAACTTTTATGATTTGACATGTGTTGATTTAATTTCATATAGAAATAGGGTCATTAAAATAGGCCAAGAAAGTTCCAATTAATAGGAAAATGAAATAGACCAAAGCACAAATGAAATAGATAGATAGATATCCACAGTATTTTATCATATGATAGATATTATTTTGAAAAGTTTATGCTAATGTATGTAGTTGGACAACATAAATTTATGCTTATTTAGCAGAAAAGTATAAGAAAACCAGTCCTATAACTAGAGTTTTTTTATATTTAGTATTTACATTGTCATTGTAACATTGATGAACTTTAAATCATTATTTTAAAATGGTACAATTTCGATGCTTAGTATGGATAAATGTACGTATGAATGTTGTGTTTATTGTCAGCTCATCAGAATCTGCTGGATTGCCTGAGATGTGGTAATCTTTCATTTACTGTGTTTTTATTTTAAATAAAAATTAGAGTTTAGTTTTATGAAACCTACTCTGAGTTTGAGATTCACCCTTTCAACTGTACTGTGAAAGTGGCCTTTTAAATAACTGGTAGAACTTTGACATGTTATTTTAATCAAAGAGATTTTCTGTCCTAAATTTAAAGGAATTTATGCACATGATTAAGCAATTTCTTGAATGAGGGCCTTCATTTTTACCAGCAGGGTACTTCATATGAACAGTAGTTTGTGCTGTGTAATTAAAACACGTTATCAGATTTGGCTTAATTAATGTTAAAACAAAACAAGTGCTTGATGCCTGCTTCAAGGACATGAAAAAAAAAAAAAAAGCAGCTTTCCTGCTTTCTTGATTTGTCATGTTGTGCCAATGTTGAAAATAAATGAATTGCGTTACTTGCCATAGTGACAGATTCTTTTACCTGAAATGTTGTTCTGCATATAGAAGTTGTCTGAAATCAGTTGTTCATATGCTGGAGAAGTCCATGTACATCTTGTATGCAAATTATTGTCTTTTAATCTATTTATGAATATAGCAAGGTTGAGGTAACAGAGGTCTGAAAAAATTAACATTGCATTATCTTCGTTTTTTGTGCGGTTAAGTTAAAACTTTCAGAGCATGCTAATTTTAATTGTGGTTAATTTTCCATATTTTTATGCCAACTGAAAAAGAAGGGGGGTGTAGAGTTGCCTCTTCAAAATATACCACCTCTGTCCAAGACGCTACGTCAGTGTGTCAGTGAGATGTTCACATTTAAGAAATGACTGTATCATCCACCTCACGTGACTCTTATCTCTTCTTCTCCAGCGGACAGTAGTAAAATTTGGCTTGCATGAAATGGCAGGAGAACTATGTGACTGTTTACAAAGGTTGTTCAAGAATCTTTGAAGCCTATCAGCATGTTCATAAATCACATTACTTCTTGTTTCCGATCTTGATCCTTCTGCTACATGTTTAGTATATGTGTGTTGTTTTAGTGTTTATGTTCTAAGCTTAATAACACTGGTACCATATCTTGTTTTTCATTTAAGAGGAACTATATTGATAAATCCAGAAAATCCATAGAAAGTATCCTCCCTGTTGGTGATACATGTAGACTTGATAGAGGCTGAAGTTTAAGTTAACAGAACAGCACTTGAAATCATGGTCCCTTTAATGAAGGGTGAGATTTACCAGACATGGGAATAGATGACTTTGACATATATAGCATTTAATATGCACCTTCCACGAAAACTAAAATTTTCTTCCAAAAATGAAAGTTTAAAACACAAAACAAGAAAAACCTAAACAAACCCATATTAATCCTTTATTGGAGACAATATTTTTGAATTTTCAAAACAGAATTCAGCTTTTTGAAATAATTTCTTTTACAAAGGGTTAGAAAATCCTGGTTTGGAACAGTACTGATCCACACCTCTGCACCACATCATTACAGTGCTGGCACATTTTAAAAGTGAAATATAATGAGAAAAAAGAAAGAAAAAAGAAAGGAAAGTCCTGAAAAAGTATGGATGAAAAACAAACCAAAACGCAGCTCATATTTTAAAATTCTTTACTGGAATTGCATCCTGGGAAAGGCTGATTAGAAGAAATGAACCTCTCCTGACCATTAACTCTCACTGGCTTAGAAACTGAATTGTGGAAGCGTAACATGTATTAGCTTTGGTGCTTTTTTCTGCCTTTTTTCCCCCCCTTTTTTTTTTTATATAATATATTTACAGGTCTTGGCAATATCTGAGAGACCTTGTTTTGATTTCTGGTCACCACCTCGGCAAACTAATCAATGAGGCATGAACTGCTATCTGCAGAGAAAGAAATGAAAAATAAACCAGAGATAATCCTTCAGTTAAAAGGTTATTCTGTGCGATAAAAGCTATTTTGTTAATTTATTTACTTACTGGTACAGTGAGATAAAGTGAGAGAACAATTAGGGAATTCTAGTTGAAAGGATTTAAAAGGGCAATGACGACTTAATATTTTAGGTTATTTCATTGACAATATAGTTACACAGATTTTTTTAAACTAAAAAAAATTAGTTTTCAGTGAATCAAAATTCTGTTCAGTTCAATTAGTGTTTGCTGCTATTAGTATTGTATCTACTAGTCATATCTTCATGCTCACAAATATTAGTTTCAATCTATATTTTATTTTATATGGTAATTTGTTTAAACTAGGATAATAAATTATTTCTAAAAGTATCTGCAGTAATAATTGTTTCAGTGTTTTATCCCTATTTTTCTTCTTCTCATATTTCCTCTTTTTCAGAATGTGCTGAGATACGTAAAAAATTTGCTGGTTTGACCTATATGTAATCTGGTAGAGAGTATTGGCAGTTTGCAGACTATTAAGTGTTATTTAATTTTGCTTAATGAAGCTAATAAAAATTATTTTAATATTAAGATAGTTACTTCTGAATATAAACATCAAGTATAAGAAAATTATTAGTAAAATCTGTATATAACATGTTGCAGTATTAGTTTATTTTTTCCCCAGTGTCTTTTTAAAAATTTTTAAAATTTAATTTATTTATCAAATCTTCCCAGTGTGCTAGTTTGTATTTTGGGTTGTAATTCTGTTTAGTTGCAAACAATCTTACAACTAGTTTTTGCACACACATCTCTCTTTACAGATTCATGGAAATTTTGACAAGCAGAGATACATAGAGGTATCTGTCTTTCTCCAAGTCTATCAGGAGGGCTTTACCTATGCTTGGGAAAAAGCTGCCCCATTTTGGAAGTGGACAATGCTTTGTAGCTTTCTGTAAAGGCAGAATAATCCATCTCTAAGAGATTCAATCTGCAGTTTTTGATACTTTGCAGCTTCTGTCATTTTACAGGACTATCACTGCCAAGAGATTTTCTGTTTCTCTTTTGCATCTTCATTTTTTTCTCTGCTTGAGGATTGATCTTACCTTTTTTATTCTACATGGAGAACTATCTTTTACTCTGCTATTCTCTTTCTCACTTCTGTTACGCAGCTGATTTTTGTCCACAACCATGACATTTGCACCTTTTTTTTATTCTAGTTTAGGAAGAGAAAATATTTGATGTTGCTCAGTTCTATTCTCTAATTTCTTATAAGTTGTAGAGACATTGACCTAGGTCTTGCAAGTTGAAAGCACTTTTTGCACAGATGGGTTGACGATATTTTTTGTGAGCTACCAAGGGTATACTATAGTTTCCACAAAAGTCAGAAGGGGTCTTTCCTTTAGTTATAAAGAACAGGGCTCATGACCACTGTTGCCAGTAGCAGTACATGCTGGAAGGGTATCAAGCAAATCTTCTTTCATATCAAATTCAGGTAGTGGAGATTCTAATAAATTCCAGTGCAACCTTTGCTCCATACTTCAACACAGGTGCTGTTTCATGGTCCTGAGCTTGTGCTTCCAAAGGAAGTATTCTGGTTTTCCTTCTCTGTTTACTCAGTGCCTCCACCTCGTGGAACTGGCTCACCTGCCACACGTTACAGTTTTCCAAAGTGATAAACTCAGGAGAGGCAGAGCAGGTAAGTTCACCTTGGCTAGTTGGAAGCAGAAATGGATTGTCAAATCTTGGTCAAGCCAGTTTAGAATTTCTGAAAAAAAAGGGCAACTGGATTAAAAAAAAAACCACCAGCAGTGTGCTTGGAGGAAGAGTTACCACAGACAAACTCTAGGATATTGTGGTGAGACAGGCATCTTCCAATCCAGTAGTCACTGACTTCATTGCGCGAAGCATCTCTTACTCCTTGCTCCCACATAAAACATCTTTGTTTCCTATTTAAACTTGTGTTTTTCGTAACGTAATTGTTTACATTTACATTAGAATCATTGTGCTTTAGGTGTTTTCCGAATATGCTAGACCAGAGGCTGCTCTGAAAGACTAGCACCTGACACATCCAGACAAACAGGATACTAAAAGAAGGTATTGCTGGTATGCATGTATACTCAAGATACTGATATTCAACATTTACATTGCAGCTATAAACTACCAGATTTGGGTAGTTTGTGCTGTACTCTATGTTTCTGTATGCAGAATAGCATTGCTCCTGTATACCGTGACTTTATTATTCAAAAATCCATATGCACATGGAGAGCAGAGATGCAAAAAAATTTAAGGCTAACTTGACTTAAGTGTTTTCAGTGATGTGATTCCAGCATAAGCTTTAACAGATTCTCGTTCTTGAACAAGTTTTGGTGAATATAAGACTCTTTTGAGCTAGAGTTGGTATTTTTCTTCTGGTCATAGTGGTCACATACTTGATTGCAAACCAAATAAAGTGAAGTTCCTATATGTCATTATTGTGAAGGATTATGTACATATGAGTGTGTGTGCACTGAGTGCCTGCAGTCTTAAGTCACCACCTTTAAAAACAAGGTTACAGAAAGAGAAGAAATATGAAAATCATAGAATCGTTCAGGTTAGAAAAGGCCCTTAAGATTGAGTTGAACTGTAAACCCAACACTGTCAAGTCCACCGCTCAACCATGTCTCTAGGTACCACATCAGCATGTCTTTTAAATATCTCCAGGGATGGTGACTCAACCACTTCCCTGGGCAGCCTCTTCTGGTGCTTGACAACTCTTTCCATGCAGAAGTAGAGCTGGAGACCCTTTACTCTCCCACTGCCACAGCTTAGTGGTCAAAATGAGATGTGGGGGACCTACTGGGTAGCAGTAAGGTTCTCTGAGAAAATGCAAGATGTTGGTCAGCAAGAAGGTTATTATCACAAATAGGCTGTATTTTTTCTGGGCTAGGACACTCTTCATCTCTGTTGAAGCTATTCAGGTACATGGAAGGGAATGAAAAATTTCTTGGAGGAGAGAAAAAAATGAGCATGAATCTATGTCATGGTAAGGGAAGTCATCTAGAAGGTGTAAAAGTTGAGTGCTAATCTGTGCTTAAATAATGTTTTATTGGAAACTAAGCCACATCTATAAGTACAGACAGAAATTCTTTGCCCATATGAATGGTTTTACTAATGTTACATTTTTTTCCTCTCTTTGTAGTTTAGCAGACCTCTCAGTCTCAACCTTATTATCCTGACCAGCTTACAGGATGATTAGTTTTCTTTGTAAGAAGTGGAGTTGTATCCCTCTGCTTGGCTTCAAACAGTCTTTCTGTCTGTGTGTGTCACATTCTGGATAAGTAGTCTATACTCTAGATGATTATATACAAATTTGTGACTGCTTCTCTTTCTGCTAGAGGTATGTTTAAGGTTAAAGCCACTTAACAGTTAGATGACTAGGGTCTCTATATAATAACCACTGTAGCCACAAACAAATCCCCAAAGGGATGTGTGTCATCAGTCCCAAAGGGATTTATGTCATCTTAACATAGGTGACTTAAAAGAGCAGGGGATGAATGGAGAGTGACTTGCTCTTCAGGGAAACGTCATAAATGACTGACTTTGACTGAATATGTACTTCTGGAAAACTCAGAGTAATTTAAATCAATATTCCCCCTTAAAACTTTTGGAAAAAGAAAAGAACAAACAATGTCTGTACATGAAAATTTTTGTAAAATGACTAGAAAATGTAATGCAGTGTTTATTATTTAAAGATTAACTTCTTTATAACTTCAGAATATATTTTGGTTGCTTTTTGCTGGACACTGAAGTCTAGATGTGAACTATTCAGCCTCCAAAAAATAACAGTATATGTTTGAAACATCATCAGAGTCTTTTCAGAACTGATGGGAAATGGTGCCACATCTAATACATTATTTATCAAGCTACAATTGCAGGAATAACAAATATCTTAATTAGTGGAATTAATCAATTATGCCTTCATACATTAGTTGCCTGTAGTCCTCTATAAGGAAAAAAAAGTTTCTTCTGTTATTCTACCTTTTTAAAATGTGGTTATCATGCTCTCCTTCTTTCAAGCATTTAGAACAAAGTCCTGATAATTTAATTACATGCCTCATTCAAATTCAGGATCATATGAACCTGTAATGGCTCAAATAATCTGTTTACTGATAATTCATCCAGTAGTGCTTTTTTTTTTTTTTAAGGGAGAAGGGAAGGGAGAACCTTATCTGCAATTTCACTTTGGTACAGTATTATAAAAGAATAACAATATAGTTGTACAGTCTGCCATTTAGTTCAGTGCTTTTGGGTGCATTTAAGCTATTGAATTAATCTCACTTTTAAACAATAGAATATAATACTTTAATAGGTTGCCTTTGCACTGGCTTTGTGGGATGCTGAAATTAGTATTATAATGCACTGTGTATAGTTTCTGCTGAGTCTGATTGCTTTAGCAGCAGTCAGTTTGATAGTATCAGGTTCCAGCTTGCATTGCTGGGTCAACATGGACCCAGGCCATTAAAGGAGAAAGGTTCAGGGAAAGTTCATTTCTATTGTTTTACCATGGTTACAAAACAGAAAAAAAAAGAGAAATCCTGCATTTGTAACATATTGCTTCCTTGGGCCCTGAAGGTAGTATGATCTCTTTTCCCTCTTAAATTGAACACAGAAATATAAACCTCCTGATTATCTGTAATGTAAACAAAAGAATATTTTTTGATCACTTTTAAAGTAAAACACAGATGTTCTGCATTGACTGCTGATGTCATTAAACAAAGTGTTTGTATTCATTTAATATGATCTCCTAAACTGTTAGCGGTTAAATTTGTTACTAGGTCAATAGAAAACTTTAAACTTCATACAAGCTGTTATAATACTGATTTCTGTTTACATAATTTTCACTTTAATTAGCTAACAGTAAGCCTGTTGAAAAAAGTATGTTTGATTTTTCTTTAAAATGGAACCTGTCCATTCAAGATTTTCTTTTTGTTGTGACTGTAAAATGAAGAAATATTTTAATGAAAAAGCATGATCTTAAATGTATCATATGTGTGTAACATTTACAGCAAGGTTCTGAACCACTCGTCACGTAACATTATGAAGGGGTTTAAATCTTAAGTATGTTTGTTACATATATAAGGGAAAAATAGAGAAAGAATAGAGGACTTATCACAGCATTACTATGTTTTACATGAGAACTGGTAAAGAAAGCTAATTGTATAGCAATGAGTACTTCATACAAAGTACATACAAATTGTGTAATGGGTGTAATGTAGAATAATATTTGTTATCTATACCAATATGAAGAAATTCTGCAAAGCAAATGGTTTCACAAACATTGTCGTAATGGAAAGATTTGCATGAAGTTTGATGAATTCTGAAGGTTGTGACACAGAATAATTTTCAGCAGTATGTTTTTATTTATAAAGGCTTTTATGGATAATTCCCATAAAAGACTTTTTAGATCAGTGAAGCCACTTTTAGATTTGACTGTTATACAAGTCAAAGAGATAATGGCATTCAAGACAGTCCTCGCTCTGGAAACTAGCTTTCTGGGGTGAGTTTATATTTGTTATTTTCCAGAGTTGTCTGCCTCTATTATTATTAACTATGATCTCATTAAGAAAAACAAATTTCACATATGCTAAGCTGGGCCAGGTTGAAAGTGTCTTTTAATTTAAGATCTTTGGGGAACATGCAGATAATATTGTTGACTTAGTATGTGCCATTAATCTTCCAAGATGATGGTGCAAGGCATATGATTTTAGGGTCTGTCTACCCAAAGAGATTCACAAGATAGGTCTGAGGTCATTTGAAAGATTCATCTCAATGTACAATTGCAATTGACTGAATTGACATTTGAGTATTAACTCAAATTCCATGTTGTGGAGACTAAAAAAAAATAAGGGAAATGTTTGGTTGTTTGGCATACATGAAAATTAAAAAACTTTATAGAGTGCAAATGAGTACTAAGTAAACTCTATTACCCTTTGTTTACCCTTAACTACACTTATAAGGTTGGTATCCATTAGCAAATGACACCTGTTTTTTCATTTGACTACGGTGCTCATTTTCTTTCTTAAATGATTGTGCTAATGGTGTGGTGCCCTGTTAATCAGCTGCAAGGATTGCAGTCTATGTGTATGCATACTGCACAAACAGATACACACGTGTATCTGTGTTTGCTATAGAATCACAGAATCATTTTGATCGGAGCCATTAACCTAACACTGCCAAGTGCACCACTAAACCGTGTCCCTAAGTGTCCCAGATACTTTCCTTTTTATATACCTCCAGGGATGGTGACTCGGCTTCCCTGGGCAGCCTGTTCTGATGCTTGATAATCCTTTTGGTGAAGACACTTTTCCTAATATCCAGTCTAAACATCATCAGACTGACGCTCCTGTAGTTCCTGGTATGAAGATATGATGATCAGCCTTGAAGATTGAGGTTCTGTCGTGGTGGGGAAACTGGAACTACTCATCTTTCAGACCATTCAGTACTTGGTGGAAGTGTCACGGAAGCTAGAGCTGAACTGTTTGCATACTGTGTGTTTCTCTAGTTCACTTGAGTAGTGCATAGTCTCACAGCCCAGTGGGAGAAAAGATGGTAATCAGTACTTGGGAAAGATAATGAAATCTAGATTGATTCCTCCATTGCTTTGTTTTGGCATGAGAACACCTGTTGCCTTGGTGCAGACTGCTTGGTAGAGACTTCTGTGTGTGTGTAGACCATACTGCACTGTATGGTCTATAGATACACATATGTATGACATATATACACACATGTAAGCAAACATGTATCTCAAGAGAAGAGTTACTGTGTGAGAAAGAAAGCTCTTGCAAGGACTAGATCCTCCTTTTCCCCAGGAGTCTGAAGTGTGCCTTGTAATTTTTTTTTCCTTAAGTCATTGAATAAATGGATAAATTGTAACAGACAACTGCTTTACTGTTCCACATATTGCTTAAAAACATTAAATTTTTTAATCTCTTTTGGAAGGTAGTATAATGAGAATATACTGAGAAATATAATGAGAAAGCATACTTACAAACATATTACACTTTGGCCACTTTATTCAGTTCTGTTAAAACAATATATCTGTTATCTAAGTCAAGAAAATTTGGAGAGGGATAATTGATTAATACAAAGATCTTCTAATTTGCCATTTTGTTGCTGTACTCTCTTCTTCAAATACTGTTAAATTTTTAGAAAAACTGCATGCACTCACTGTCCAGTTAAAGAGCTTGAGTATGCTTGTGTATTGGAGAGCTACAAAGTCACGAAGACATTACCCTGACCTTCAGCCAAGCATGTAACCAAGCATGTTGCTGGGCAGGATAATATTTAATTTGATTGCTGTTCTGTGAAAAGAACAGTATTTGGCTGTTTTGTTTTATTTTTCCTTAAGAACTTGATCCATCACTACACAAACCCAGGTCTGTTAGAAGTATTTATATATTGCATAGAAAGCCTATTTTTTTGTCAAGTAGGTCTTTCTTTAGCATCATCTTTATTACTGAAGCTTGAAACTGCAAAAGGTAATACAAAGTCACAAGCAAGCAGCTACAATTTTGGGGAAAACTTTAGCACTGATGAAAAACGTACGTCTTAGTTTGACCCATGACAACTTGATCAACGTCTGACATTCCGACATCATCAGCCAGAACAAATTCAGGAGAAAAAAACCCCTTTGGATTAGTTCATTTGATGATTTTGGATGATTTTTAATTTCTAAGCCCTTAACTTGCATGTGACAACATTTTCAGAGCTTTTTCTGTGTGTAAGCAAGACAGAGTCATGGAAAAGTAGATTTTTATTGGTAAGAAATCGGAAACTGAGGTCTGCTTACTTTTTGAAGATAAGTGTTTCAGAAAAGTGGAAAATATGGAGAGGCAAAATATAGTTGTGAATAGGCACCTGCTTTGATTCTTGCCTAGCTTGATTCTGGGCATAGAAATATTTTTGTAATTATTGTGATCAGTTATCATCTTAATGCTCAGTCAGGGTTTGTTCTTGTTGCACTACAAGTTATATGGACAGAGCCAAAAGAGAGTTTTATGTGCATGTTACATGTGGAAGTGTTCCAGTCACAGAGTATGTTAATCAGACATCGTATAGGTGTCTATACTGGCCAGTTATAGTATGCCTCAGGAGAGTGTACTGCAAGTCTTGGTGCCATTTTGCCCATCTTGGAAGTTGTATTCCTGTATAAAGTTCCCTTATATGAAATTTTGCTATACGTGTCCTATGTTGTGGAAGATGTGAGTTCCTAAAAGGAAGAATGAATTGAATTAAAGGTTTCTCAATGAGGATTTATCATAAGAATGCATTTACAAGCATTAGAATAACTTGATGAGTTTGGTCTTCTTATTTTGGGGGTTTTTTATTCTTGCTAAAGTGAGATGTTTTTGAGATGTTTGTCTTTTCAGACGTAGTACAACAGTAATATGACTTAATTTAAAAGTCTAATGTCTTCATAATGTGCTTTTAAGATGGGAGGTATAGGGACTAGAAGACCATATGTAATTTTTCCAGTCACAAAGTAAATAGAGAGCGTATCCATATTTAAATAAACTTCTCAGTTAATGATTTATGCGTTTCTATAAAATAGATCCTTCAATATCTTCCTATGTAACTCAGCTGTATAAAGATTCACAGATGGAATTACCAGAATTACAAAGAAATATAATAATATTAAAAAACTCTTACCAGAAGTAGATACATTTTTCAGCTCTATTATCTAAAAACATAGTCCTTGTACTTTGGAACAGAAATGACTGATGAACCTTTCAGCGTTTCCTTAGGATAATACATTAGTAGCGGACTGTTACTCTGATAGGGTGGGCTTTACATAAGGTAGTTGTAGAACAGCTTGGAGCACTGGCTGCATTTCAGGCCTGCAAATAATTTACCTACAAGCACTGACTAAGGTTATGGTGATATATTTCAAGATATCACTAGATTTGATCCTCTGTTGCTTGACAGAAATGCATGAGTGACGTTTAAATTGTTGAAAGGGTAACAAATCTAAATGTCTTAGGTTGGATCACTTTCATATTTCCATTTGTACTTACAGTACTGTCTAGTTTTTTATGGTTCTATTTTTTTAGGACTTGGGAGTTTAGGATTGCTTTTCTGTATTGTCCAAATTACTATAGCACTACTGCTCTGGAGGGAAAACTGTGCTACTGTTCATATGGTTATAGATGCTGCTCTGCAAAGAAAATGGGAGGTTGAATTTGAATGATTGTTTCTGTTCCTTGCCATGCATAAGGAAAATAAAACACAAGGAAAATAAAAAGGAAAAAAAAAAGTTTATTTTACAATATTCTATAGTAGAATATAATGGCCAAGCAAGGCTACATCTAGACTTGGAGAGTTATAACACTGTAACACACCTGGGATCTTGATTTCACAGATTTTGGGGGACTGGGTACACAGCTTAGGGTTGTTTTTTTTCCCCCTGGAGTATGCTGAATTATATGTTCCCTTTAGGTTCATTTTTTGCTGTGTTTTGGAAGTAAAGCACATCTAGAGTACACACAAAGATTTACTAATTGAAGGGTGTCTACAAGGGTAATCACCACTCTTGTATCTCTTGGTCCATATGGAGTTTCAGCGATGAGCATTGCGCTGGGTGTTGCACAAACCCATTGCTGTACTGATAGCTGGTTACTGTCCCAAACAATATGAAGTCTGACAGAGGTGAAACTAATGGTGTGCATACCCCTTAACTTCCAGTTTAGGACTTCGTTACTGATACCAGCTAGAAGTGCACTCAAAGAGTAGACCTATCTCACTCTGATCCTAGCTATCATCTGCTCAAAACCTGTAATTTTTAGTGCTCAGTACTCATCAGTACATTAATACTCAATTTGTATTTATACATATATGCAAACACAGATTGCCTTATCTAAAGGCTTAAATTCTTGATTTTAGTGGGTACCGTGTTATTACCATCGGTGTTACATCAGCTGAGCAGTTACAGCTGTGCAGAGCAGCAGAAAGTCTCTTCAGTATTTCATATCACTCCTGTTACTCTCAAATGTACAATAAAAGTCACTTTCAGGCTTTTATTTAGGCGGTCCCAGCAATTCTTTGGAAGAGTACGGTTAATGAGTGTGGGTTTTCAGAATTAAAAATAAGGTGAATAAAGGGCAGTGAACATTAACCACAGTCTCTGGCAGAAGCTAGAATAAAATTTTTCATTTTGAGTATAAAGAGTTTTTTAAAGGGCAAAGGGTTTAAGATATAGGCAGCTTCATTAAAAAGGTGACAGTTCACTCGTTTCAGCATTTCATGCAAAGAATTGTGGCCAATTAAGTGATGAGTGCATTCAGATATTACAGTGGATACACTGATATGATGGAACTCCATTATCAACTGTTATGAATAAGAATACCATATTAATTAAAAAACTGCCAGGAGAACAAGAATATTTTCATGAAATACTTACCTTAAATAGTACAATATATTTTTTTATTTCTTATTTGAGGTTAAATCATCATCAAAATGTTTATGTATCTTAAATTTAATACAGGCGGTAGTGAACACTAGCTCTGTCACCCCTCAAGCAATGGTGGGCTTGAATCTTATGTAGATAATTTTTTGTTGTTGTGTTTCTGTTCTTTTTTTTAAATGGATCTCAAAATGGCAGCTGCTTACCAGTATGTCCTGATGGAAAATGAATCAGATGATATTTTTCTAAACAAGTCAAACAAAAATTTCTTAAACAAAGATATTCACTTATGTATGTGTTCAAGAGTATGCTGTTATATGGCCTATTTCTGCTTTGAGTCTAATTGGTTATTTGTACATGCAATTATCTGATTTATGTTCACAAATTTGTAATTACATGTGCAAGCTATATGCAGAGATGAATACAGATGGTTAGAAAACAAGCCTTGAAGCAGGACTGTTCATTCCAACTAAAGTTCATACATTTAAATCATTGTTTCAGGCCATATGCAGACTCTAACAGACATAACCACAACAGTGAAACTTGCTTTACATTAGGAATCATCTCAGCAACTTGAAGTGGAAACTTTTTGAAAAAAAAATGCTTAAAATTCTTTTAGATTGTGTCATTGTGTCAAGCCTGCCTTTCTGGCCTATTAGCTCCATGCTTGACATTTTTGTAATATATATAGTAGATGGTGTTTAGAGGGGATGTTTTTAGAATTAAAATCCTAAGAAAAGATAAAAACAGTTGAGGAAAAAATAGGCTTTGCATCTGTTATAGTCTGGGGTTTCATGTGGGTGAATAACACTGTTAGAAGGAATCATTTAGCTTGCATATTTAAATTTTGGGTGCGGTTTGTGCTGTAAGGTTGAGTGAAATGGGAAAGGCATCTGTTATAACTTGACAGAAAGAGGATTTATGGGAAGCATGCACTTTGTATCACTACTTTTTCCACATTTTTTGAATTTTATTTTTTTTGGTAGTTACAGGAATTATTCTGAAAAAACAGCAGTGTAAATAGAGGAAATATGATTTTTTTCAAGGTTTTCTTTTGGTATTGCTAGTATTCTTAAATAACTTTCTTCAGGCTGTCCAGTGCTGTGATTTCTGAGTACTGTTTCTAAAGCAAGGTTTATATAATGAAAAAAATGTATCAATATGGTTTGAATCTATGCATGAGTTCCATTTAGTAATTGCATTTGATTTTTCATTCAGACTTATTTTTGACTCTAGCATGTATGGCTGTCATCATCAGAGGCTTGTGTTTCCCAGTTATTACATAATCATGGAAGCCAACATGCTTAAATGTCTTAAGAACTTTCAGGCAGCTCTAGTGTTTCAGCTAATCAGATGAAGCAGTGAACTTTTTAGCTTAATTTACTTCTGACATCATCATTCTGCCACCCAACAGAATTAGCTTAATTTCTTGTCTGTTTTTCCCTTTCCAGTAGATGACTTACAGATTTCAATTTCATTAAGAGAACAGGCACATGTCAGTAATACTTGGAACTTACGTACAATCACAGCTGTATTCAAATCTGGTACTGTAACTTACTCCAGTAACAGATTTCTAAATGGTGTAATTCCTTTCTTGACCTTTAGGTCATTCATATATTCAAGTAGTATGATCAGTCAAGGAGAATCTTTTTCTTACATTCTTTTATTGAGTTTGTAGTGGGACTTCAGCCATCAAGGGAGAGCTGGCAGGTCTTGCTGTAATTTATATTTTATGTGTTTTTTTCACTCTTGTACCTTGTATCTTGTACTCTTGTATCAAGAATATTACTAATTTTGCTGAAAAGAAGAGTGATTTGGGTTGCAATGCTGAGGAAGATGGAAATGACTTGCTGTTTACATGACAGATCTGTTAGGAAAAGAAGTAATTCAACAAGGTCTTCTCTTCCCCACAAAAAGCTTAGTATCCTAGTACTAACCAATGGTTGTGCATTACTGCAGTAAATGACTTTGGAATGGGGTATGAAGTGAAATATATTTTCTTCCATTTATTTTTCTTACACTGATAAACTGGTACTGCATTTCTGGCCACTGGTACTGCATTTCTGACCAAATATCCACTTTTGGCCATTTTGGTTCAAAAATAGCAGTAAAGTGTTCTGTTACTGAAACGCAGTAATAGTTTATCAGCATGCTTTTTCCACTACTCACTGCTCTAACATAGCCTAATATTTTGAATATTCAATAAGATTTTGAAACAGATCTTTGTATTTATTTTTATCAGCATTGTTTGCTGTCTCAGTAACTCCTAATATGAGTTCAGCACTAATTATTGCGTGAGAACATTTTCTATTTAACTGTGAGAAGAAAAATAAATGTAAGGTAATTGCACGGAGAATTTTATTGTTTTACAAGGCTGCTGCAAGTAGAAAGGACATGGTGTGATTTCTAATGCTTGTTTTACTAACTGCCAAAATAGATGTATGCCGAGTCTCAGAATTGCATTCTTTTGCTTTGTTCTTGAGTGGGAGTAGAAGGGGAAAACCTAAAATAGTAAAGTATAAGGTTTGGATCGATGTACTTTGTCATTTTTTTGCCTTTAAAATGCTAGTTCAGTGCATTAGAAATATTTATGAAGGTTACCTTGGCAAGCGTTTTCCAAGCAAAGGAATTAAATTACACAAAAGGTTTAGTCAGTCTTCCTAGACCGTATTTTTCAGAACTGACACGCCCTTGGCTCAAGTCTTATTAGTGTAAAGGCTGCACGTATGATGAGGGCAGCAGCATAGAAACTATCCCAAAACACAGAAGTACCTTGTGGGAAGAGTTTGCTGTCTTTGGTCACGGATTGTCACAGGGTATCTCTGTCTTTGCATTAAATCAGCAAGTGGTCTCTGGATGTGACATCCTCAGCCATTTTGCAGTGTCCATTGTCTGGCAAGCACATAATAACCATTTCCAGCAGTCAAAATTCTGTGTCAGGCTTTGAAGCAGTGAGGGGAGGTAGAACAATGGAGAAATAAAGCCAAGATTTTCAGAATATACCTAAATGAGATGCAAAAATGGTGATGTAGCTAAAATTTGTATTGATATTTAAAGCTGTTCTAAGCAGTTCTAAGAACATAAAAACCCCACACTAAATAAATACACCAAATGCTTGTTACAGATTTGCTGTGTATCACCTCTGTAGTGTGACTCTCCCTGGCACCATCTGATATTACTGATTATAAAACTGCCTGGCCAGTGGCAACTTCACTGCATCATATTTGCTCAGTTACAGATGAGGACAATATTTCTGTGCACTAAACTTGCTCACAGACAAGGTTAAAAATAAAACTGTAAATGTAGAAAACTGGCCCTGAAGTTAATTAATTTTGGCTAGAAAGGCGCTTTGTCTCTTACAGCTGGTCAGACTTGCAGTTTTCTTTAGGGATACTTCATGTATTAAATAAAGATAATTTTAAAGAGTGAGACTTTGCTCATCTAGTGTTATCATTGCACAATTATTCCTCAAAGTCAGGATTTGAGAAAGATAAAGCATTAGCTCAACTATTTTGAACGCTCTTTTACTTTTGTAGTATATGTTTTGCCATGCAATTAGTCATCTATAAAATGCTAGTAACATGCTCGGAGAGGTATGTACTACTTATGAAGAGTTTCACCTGGTTTCGAACCAATGCCTTCCTTGGTGCTCAAAACTCCTAACAGAAATCAGTGGGAGGTCTACGTATCTAAGGCTTTCAAGGATGAGACGTGAATTTTAAAGTCATGTTTGTCTTCTGGCAGATAGTGAAAAGGGCTGAATGCAGTCTGGTTACTTTTAAAGCCAGCAGATAAGCCCATACCTATGCTCCTTTCATCTCTTTCCGCGTGGTTGTGCAGGACAGATTTTCTTTTGATTGTGTCTTCTTTTGATTGTTTTGCACTATCAAAGTGATTTCTAAGAGTGAGTTCACACTTGATAATGCAATTGAAATTATATAAAACTTTAAAAATGTTGTCAAAGCACATCAGTTTAACTGATAAGAAACACCAATTCTTCCATTTTTTATTCTTTAATTCAGCCATCTGTTGTTGTCCAGATGTGGTAACACAGGAAGGATGAAAGACTAATATATATTGATCAAAAGACAACCCCCCCCCATTTTGTGACAGTATACTCTCAATTGCTTCTCATGTTTTGTGCTGTTCGTGCTGCCAATCACAGTGCATTAGACGTATACACCCCTTCCTTCCAAGATGAAAATGCTACAGCCATAATATTCCTTAATGTATTTGTGAAATTGAAGGGATGAAAAACAAAACTGGCAAAAGATGTTGGATTTATTTTCAGGCATTCTGGAAAGTGTTCTGGATACCTAATTAGCTGATGCTAATGGAGGAAGTATCTCAGACTTTTGAGGTTTACCAATCTGCACCTTTAGGTCCCCATTCACATAATGGTATACTGTAACTGTAAATCTGATAATTTTTTACAAAAATAAAACTCAGTTGTCTGTGGGAATGTGTTCTAAGACTTCAAAAAAGTTTGAAGTTTTTCACACAAACTTACACAAGCATATGGAAATCAGATGGCTTTTCATGGGACTTCATACGTTTAGGTGGTTCACTTTAAAAAGGGCTACTAATTTAGTAATATGTTATCCTGTAGAAAGCTTTCATTTTCGTCTTCAACATATATGAAAACTTAGGTTTTAAAGAGGAAAATATCTAACTTACTCATATTTCTAAAAGCAGAGTGCTAGTGTATCTATTGGATATCTTTTCTAATGGGTAAGCAAGGAACTGTTAACTTCCCTATGACTTCTCCCTGGGTCTTTAATGGTCTTAATCATTGTGGCTTCCTTGAATCCATATTGAAAATGTCTAATTTCTGCTTCCTCTAGTTGCTCTTCAAAGAATGAAACAGTAGTCAGGAAGACCAGCTATGACTTCCAGATGTAGGACTGTTTCTTCTAGCATCTACTTGTAGAGTTCCCAAAAGACTCTTCGACTTTTCTGTACTATGACCTTAGATATTCACAAGACTTGTATTGGCTTTTGAGGTTTTCACATTTCAGACTGTTTACTGTAGCTCTAAAAAATCCAGACTATAGACATCTTCAAAATCAAAATAGGTCATCTTTGAGTAGTTTACCCACTGAGATAATTAGCATTTCCGTAAGAAGTCAGATGTGCCTTCAGAAGAACCAGTGTTGTTCTTCCAGTGATTTTATTCAGATAAAAGACAAAATCTTGCAGTATCTTTTATACCTCTATAAAAGCTTATATACAAAATCTAAATTTGAGTAAAAGAGTTTTATCATTGGGTTTTAAATGATGATTTTTGTATCTCAGTATCATCAACTAGAAGAATAACATACTTTGCTCTGGCATTTAAATAGATCTTTTACATAATGAATCAAATCATACTTATTTAAATTATATTTTGTTTTCATACTGAAGACAAATCTACTGATTTTGATACAAAATACGAATGTGAGTATTTTGAAGCAAGCTTTTATCTTGGAAGGAAAATGAACTTGTCCTAATCTAAAAATAAGTAGGTCTTTACTATACACACGTTTATGAAAAATACCAACAAAATGATTCATTAAGCTATTTTTATCATCCTGTTTATGATAGTTAAAATAAGCTGTTATGCTTTTGATGTTTTTTTTTAAAGAGTTTATCGTATAGTTATAAAATTTATAATGAACTACAAAACAACATGCGAGAGCTTTCAATTCAAATCAGAGTTGCTATTTTTTAAAGTAATTTTTCGTGTCATTTTCCCCACAACTTTGGTAATGATTCATATGATATTCTTGCAATTCTTATAGTTTGAAAACAAATCTTATAAAATGGCAGTACTGCAATTCAGTAGTTTGGTAAATGAAAAAAATGCATAATATAAATAACAAAGTTAGTCAAGTATTGTCACGTAATCAGTTAGGAGAGTTAGATTTATTAACTTTACTTGTGTATTGCGTAGTTTACCATGACTGTAAATCAGATCTTCTAGGCCTTAAGAAATAATTCTTTATGTGTCTTACTGTGATTTTCTGCCTTGCCATAAGGATCAAACATTTCTTAAATAGATAAAGGCCTTTTTATAGTAGACCGGAGTTAGTGTCACTTTACGATTGTATCAGGATTAAGGTTTCCTTCTCAGAAATTTCATTTAAATGGAATCATAGAGTATCCTGAGTTGGAAGAGCCCCACAAGGATCGTGGAGTCCAACTCCTGGCCCTGTACAGGACCATCCCCAGAAGTCACACCATGTGCCTGGGATTGTTGTCCAAATGCTTCTTGAACTCTGTCAGGCTTGGTGCTGTGATCACTGCCCTGGGAAGCCTGTTCTGGTGCCCAACCATCTACTAAGTGAAATATTGTTACTAGGATTGGAATTGGAAGTTTAGGACTTTATGGAAACACTTATTTGGTAAAGTTTGGGATAAATCATGGAATAGAGTTGGGTTACTGGGCTCATTTATGATTTTGAGTCTGACAGTCCTTTTATATAGACTAGCACAATTAACTTGATTGAAGAAGGTGACCACAGGAAGAGTTCTGCCTTGGATATTTCAGTATCGGTCACCTATAATTTGCTGCCGATCTTTGTTTACAGATTTGGTCCATGACTGTCTTCTCTTGGGCTTTGAAGAGGAGTGGGTTTATTCCTCAAAATCAGACAAAAGCATTCAGACTTCACCATGACTGTACTTGGGAGAGCCTTTGCAGATCTGAACTCTTTTTTTTTTTAAAGACCCAGAAGTCATCGGTGCATAGTGCTTTGTGCCATGGCACTCTGCTTATGTTTTATTATGTTGTTGTCAGACCCTTCAATACTCATATCACTGCAGTCATTTGAGAACAGTACTTCTCCATAGGTATTTAAATTAAACCATCAAAGTTTTCTTACATAGTGGCATGTTTTGATGGGTGAATATATTAGAAACACTCCATTTAAATCAGATCATTTTTGTCTAATATGGGTTTTTTTCAGTTTTATGTGTACTCATGGCATGTTTATTTTTATTGTAAATCACAAAGGAAATTTCAAAGAGAAATTGAAGCTAATTTGGTTTTGTGAGCTGGAATAAGACAATATTCTCTTGCTACAACTGTCCTTCTTGTAGTTTTGAACATATGATAATTTTGTTTGTATTAAAGGAAATCAAAAATCCCAAACCAATCAAAGAAATTACCAAGCTTATAATTTTAATAATGACCTCAGCTCAGGACATTAAGTAGGGAATTAATGATCAGTTAAGGTTAATGACTCAATGCCTTGAGTCATTAAACTTCAAGAAAATGCTCTGTACTTTGATTGGTTTTGGTTTATTAAAGTTAGGTTGTAGAAGGTGAAAAAAAAAAAGAAGGGTATTTCCAAACACAAGGGGAACAAATATGAACAGAAAACAGAGGTATTTCATTATCTGCCTCATTCTGCAGTCCCAGCATAACTAAAAATGCCATTATGCTTGATTAGAGTTTTGTTAGTGTGAAGACCTAAGGAGCAAAACCTTTAATACCCACCTTTCTTTTCTTTCCTGCTTTGAAACAAATGAAGAACTTCAAATATTTGGCAGAGCATAGGTTAACACTGCAGTTTTAGAATGGCACATCACCTTATTCTGTGAAGTTATTCCACAATGTCCCCTAAATAAGCAGTTATAGGATATTGCAGTAGTACTACGCTATGATCTGTACATAAGAATACGAGCCTTTGGATATGCATTGTATGTAGCAGGTACATATTTGCATGTAAGTGGGTAATAAGTATTTTCATTGTAATCTGTATCTAATTTGTATGCTACTTATGCAGTCCAGGAGATGGAAAGTTATGTATGTGAGCATTTAACAGCAAGGAGTGCTTAAACCTGAAGCCCTTTATTTTTCCATACTGGAAATATAAGCAGATGTAAGCTGCTATGATGGCGGTGGCTCAACAATATCTTACAAATAATTCTGAGTCCTTTCTGACATAAAGTAGTATATTTAAAATAAGGTGTCTTAGTGAGATTTTCACTTTAAATAGAATAAGGGTTAAATGATAACTTGACTTATCTTTTAAATGACAAAAAATAAAGAAATTGCAAGACCTTTTCACACATTAGTTATGTATTGTCATTTATCATCTAGATATCAGGCTAGCAGTGCGAAGTAATAAAACATATCATCGAAAAATGTGCTATAGGTCTGAATCACTCTTTCATTCCACCTCCCAGCTAACTGTAGTATTAAATCAAACAAGCAGAACATTTCCTTAGGCAGCCATTGCCTTTTAATTTCCTGAAGAACCTTAAAATATCATTCATTACAAGTACTACACATATTTGGTTTTTAAAAGTCTCATAAATCAATAGCAGGCTGACTGTAATAATTATTACAAGTTAGTGCATAATTTTCGTGCTGAAGGCTGCATGCAGAACTTTAGCATATGCAAACGAGGCAATTCAAACTGTGTATAGATATTAATATGAAGAAGCAGGTAACGAGGTGCAGGCTATGAATTATGCATCAAGAGCGGCTGATCTTCAATGAGGAAAATGAATTCAGCATGTAATCTAATTAGTGATGGAAGTCTATTACATCTAACTGCAAAAGCAACCGTCCTTGAAACAAATTTATTTACAGTCCATGTTACCACTTGAAACAACTTTGAAATGATGTGTAAGACAACAGCTTAATTGTAAAAATTTTTTTGTTTGTGTGTTTCAGTTCTAGACCTGGAAGGCCTCCTAAGAGGACTCAAAGTGTCACCTCCCCAGAGAATTCTCATATCATGCCACATTCTGTCCCAGGCCTAATGTCTCCTGGAATCATCCCGCCAACAGGTAGGATCACTGTTTCTACACCTGCACACAGCAATCGTTTGAATTCATGTCTTATATTCACTGATTAATAGATTAAGAGTCTAGGAAACCAGCACCCGAGTATCACAAAAGTGTTCCCCTAATGTCACATTATTGCTACATAAATGTATTGGATGTAATGGAAATTGTGGCAGCTCGGTACTTTAAAATACAAAGAATTGAACAAATAATAAGCCATTATAATTTTTTCCCCTGTTCTTTTTCTTTATAAACAAAACCCTTTCAAAGCATGAATTACTTATCATTAGACAATAATCTTCCTCTTCATTTTTAATAGTTCAGATATCTTCTGGTTTCTTTTGCTGCTTTGCTTCATTAGCTAATGTCATCATGAATATAGTTGCCTGAAGAAACTGAGTTAGTTAAAATAACTCTATGCTGCACACACGTCTTTCTTAATTTTTCATCCTGAAGTTCTATTTTTGATGTGTCTCCTGAGGCCTCATACTAATGTAAAGTCCTGTAACAATCTGTTTCTCAAACTATATTTTCTTTTGAAAGTTACCGTAACAGCTCTTAGTGGAGACTTGCTCTTCAACATGGCTAAAGTAAGAAAGGCTGCATTGCAGGGAGGAGATGAACAGTCACCTGAAGACGGAGTCACACAACATTCAAGCTGTTGGTGGTGCTGCATTCTCTCTCTGCGTGTTACAGATCAGTTAAACTCTGGCACTTGCTTCAGCAAAGCTCAGCTTCCACTTCTTCCTCAGTTGTTTCCTGCTGATTTGCACGACTGAGTCTCTAGCACTGATTTTCTCTAAGACAGAGGAAAGATAATTAATCAGACAGATCCAAATTGAGAGGAGGATTACTTGATCTTGGGGACTGGACAGATGGGTGGATGTTTGAGTTGTTGATGTTTGAGGTGGATGTCGATGGGTGGATGTTGCCCATGTTTACATGTCTGTTTAAGTATGAGCATGATCCTTGGCATGGTTTTGGTCATAGATGACTACCATTCTCCAAAAAAAAAACCCACAGCAATTCAGAAACACCGCATACCAGAAATTGTTGGCAATTTAGATGTAATGCTTTGTCTGGAGGAAGGAGGAAAGTGAAGAAAGTTTAGCTCAGTGGACAAAAGTGGGTCTGTGCCTTCTAGCCTTAGCTTCAAGGGCTGCTTTACATTGAGGTAGACACATTTCCAAAAATATTTTATTAGAAATTTACAGTTTTTTAAAAGGCTGAAGATTAAGAGGAGTGGATCCATTTTTAGGATTAAATGAAATCAGACAACAAAGATTGGTAGGAGAGAGGTATAACATAAGGAGAGGGAAGGAGGGACAAGACTGAGAATGTAGGCAAGCATGAGAAAGTATCAGGCAAGCAGGACTCACAGTAGTAGTCTGAGCAGCTGTGACCAAAAAAAAAGAATCATAATTAAAATACTTTACAGGATAGAATTTACAGGATAAAATCTAGTACAGGAAATAGAAATGGTGCAGAGTAAATGCGACATGACAATAATAGGTGGGTTCTGTGTAGAGAAAGAATAAAAGTTTTTGTAGGGCAGAAGCATTCCTGTTTATGAGGGAGAGATCAAAAATTGCAGAAGCAAAGAGATCTTACTTGGGGAAAGTAAGGCAGGAAAATATCAAAGAAAAAAATGAATGTGAAAAGTAGAAAGGAGATGAAAGAAGTCAGAGACAAATATGCAGGCCAAAAAGAGGGAGACAGGAAAAGAAACCTTGTCAACAGTATTGTTTGGGGTTTTGTGTTACAGTTAATATCTAAGAGCAGATCTCTTGACTTTTTATTCTAAGAAAGCAGTTTAAAACCACAACTAATGCCTAAAGTATCCAATTCCTCTCTAGCCCTTTAAAGCTGGTCATAACAAGTTAACGATAAAAATATATGGTACTAAAAACACAGATCCAGTTTCTTAGAGTATCAGCCCAGAAAAAACAGATGCAGATCTTTTTAAATTAGGATTAAAAAAAAAACCCCAGGAGAAAATAAATCAAAATTAAAGAAAATAGGCGTATGTAAGATTATCATTCATCAAATCCTTTTAGGATGGTAATGCTTTGTGAGTCTCTTGCAAAAGAGGAAAGGTTTTAAATGCAGTTGCTATTAAGTTTGATCTGGTTTCACATTACATGGCTTACCACAACAGAAAGGGTGGTATGATTTTTTCCCATTGCGGTGGTATTGAGTCTCAAGCAGCACAAAAAATGCGAACAATAACACTGATAGAAACAAACTCTGGGGTCTAGTGTTCCATGGGGTATGCAAAGGTTCAGCAAAGGTAAGGAACATCATGACAGCAGCACTACATGACAGTCATTGCAGCATGCTATGGACAGACAAGTCTAAAAATAGACTTACAATCTGATCTTGTGAGTTCAAAGCAATGAACATTTGTACATTTGCATGGTAAATAAGTACCAAGGCTACTGTCAGAGCCCTTACCAAGTGAAAACTGCTATAACTGCAATAGATGACATAGATGCCATTGTTATGTGCTACCACATTAGTTGATACAAGAAAATTCTTTCTGATTGTGAACATTTTACAACATATAATCACTGTATATTCATAAAACCACAGAATAGTTGAGGCTGTCAGGCACCAGTGGAGGTCACTTAGTTCAGCTTCCTCTAGTTGAAATAAGATCACACAAAGCAGGTTGTTCAGGGCTGTGTTCACTTGAGATTCTTTGAGTATCTTTGAGGATAGAGATGCCATGATATCTCTCTGCAATTTGTTCCAGCGTTTGACTGCTCTCAAAATAATGTTGGAGTGTTTTTACTTTTCAGTGGAATTTGCTGTGTTTCAGTTTGTGTTTGTTGGGCAACACGGAGAAGAGTCTGGCTCCATCTTCTTTACTGTGTCTTCATTGGGTTTTCATACACGTTAGTAAGATGCCCTCAAGTCTTTTCCAGGCTGAACAGTCCCAGCTCTCTCAGCCTCTCATGATATGTCAGGTCTTCAAATCCATTAATCATCTTTGTGGCCTTAAAGATGATTCTTTGTTTGAGAAGTTTGAATTTCCTGTTAGGATCCAGCTCTAAGCAGAAAAATATAAGACTATCAGATTGTTAAGTGCTTCCTCCCCCTTCTCTCTCTTTTTTTTTTTTTTTTTGGTAACAACTTCTTTTTAAGCTTTCTGATTGATTTAATAATCTGAGTATAATAACTAAGTTTCCTTCCTGCCTACAAAAAAGTATAAGTGATCACACAAACAATTATGTGCTATTTAATGCTCTTTAAGTAAAGAGACCTGCAATTATTAAGTATATCTAGGATACACAACGCTATGATTTAATGCATTTTAGTTGAAAATTTTCCTTTTTCTGAAATGTGCTGCATAGTACAGAAATACACATTTAAAGGTGGAAATCTTGGTTCCTAAAGGGACTGGTTCTGCATGCATTGTTTATGTATGCAAATATTATTATAAAACTGTATTGTGGGATTTCTCGTGGTGTTTCAGGAATGCGTATTTTTGTAGGAGGCCAAGTTAAGGAACTCTTGAAAATGTAGTATACCACTAGCCCAGTCTGAAAACACATGCAAAGAACATTGCATCATCACTTAGAATGGATTTGCTTTAAAGATATGTTTGGGGACTAAGCTGAGATTTACAGATGATATACAGAAGGAAAAAAAAAGAAAAAAGAAATAATATTCCCCATTTTTTTAAGGGAGTATAAATTGAAGAAGTGAGGATCACCTCTTTGTTAATATTCTGTCCAGTTTTTTACAAGATTCATAAATATTAACCACAATTGCTGATCCATCCTCTGTCTTTCATTAGGGTCAATTTATAGAATGCTCCCAAATTTATAGAACACTAGTCACCTCACAAAAGGTGTTCTGGTGTTTATTAAAATAAATTTAGGACCTTTGAAGGTGTGACAAAATGAGAAATGTGCAATAACAGCAGATGAAGAGCTTCATGAATTGTCCAGAGAATTAAAATCTGCCTACGTTACAAATGATGTAGTCAAAAGAAAGAATTTGGTGTAGGTTCAGACAGATGTACTGACATTTCAGGTTTATCTGGATAACATCTTGAAATCTTTCCAAATAGTTGACTTTGATCTGCATATCTCTCTGTACTGCAGATCTTTTCTTGGCTAATATGCTTCAAAAGATATCTAAAGTTGAAACAGCAGATAATTGTAATTAATTGTGATTAATGAGAAAAGCAGTGCTGTAATTTTTGGGTAGAGTGTATGATATACATTGTGCTCTGTATTTTTATGTCTGTTGTAGCTATATAACATATAAAATGATATTTCCATTATTTTTCGTACAAACATGGAAAAGCAGTTCTCTTCAGTTTTCAGTTTTGGGGGTTTTTTTGTAATTATTGTTCAGTATTTTAGGTTTTGAAGCTGCTTTTAAAGCTCCTAACTTAATTCTTCTGCATCTTGGACTACTGAGTCTGTAATCTACAGGTGGTGAAACAAGTAACTACAATATCTGTTACTTATTTCAGGAGCTGCATCTTTAAAGATAAAATGAGAATAAGAAGCACGTTTGGAAATTACTCACATAGTGCATGATAAGAATGCTCCTTCATATATTAATATATATCTATAGATATCTCTTTATCAATTAAAAAAAGTAATTTCAAAGCATCTTACATGTTTATTACAGTACTTTTACATTAAATTAATCTCAGCAATGATGTTGCTATTATTATTATTTGAGCAGGTTTGCTTTATGATAGGTACTTCTGTACACCTACTCCACATCTGATACCAAACTGTTCTTTTCCAGTGTAAGGATATTAAGCTTCCTGTTTCGTGTGTCTGAATTATAATTACCCTCCTGTATTACACTGTTCTTTCTCTTCTTAAGTGGTAATCCAAAGATGTAATTTCTAATCTGATAATTTTTTTCCTCTTCTGCTGTAGGCCTGAATCAATAAAAGTATATTTCAACTTCCATCCTGTACAAAATTCTCTGAGCCACAAAGCATTTTTGTTGGGAGTTAGAAAAAGGAGAGAGTTGAAAGGTTTTGTATAGATGGCTGCGGCTTGAAGGACAAATGTAGTTCACAGATGGAGCAACTGATAAAGTGTGATAATGTTTTTGCTAAAGTAGATGATGGAATTATTTGGTATTTAAAGAAAGATTAATCACACAATTAAATAATTTCATTTTCTCTGGCTTGTAGTTAATGATGTTGTATTAGGCAGACAGAAAGAATGGTTAAAATATAATTATCATTGTTACTATATCCACATCACATAGCCAAGAAACAAAATCTGTAGCTAGAAGTATTTACACCGGATAAGCTTAATCTTGTAAGATCTTAAGAATGTATTTAACTTACTGAAATTAATAGAATTGATGTTTATGAGTATTCTAGGGGCTAGAAATTATGAGTTGGAGTTACATACTTAACAATTTTGAGAAGCAAACCTATTATTCAGTTATTTATTTTATACAGTGGGTACCTTTTGTGATACTGTGTTGGTTACAAAGATGCACATAAATTGAGTGGCTGTTGCTTACTTATTTTAAAATGCATTCCATGTTAACACAGTGTATTGGTTATTAGTGTTTAATCATTTTTATTGTTAACATTGGTTTTGATTGGTGTTATAGGATGATATGCTGTTTATCTGTTGGGACTGAACTATTGTAAAAATAAGCAGCAAAGTCCTGCTTTCAGAGTGATAAACTAATTCAAGAGACTGAATCAAATTACACAAACATTTTTGCACTTCATTAAGGAAGTAGTCCTTATAATTAATGTGAAAGCTTCTATCATGTTCACTAGTTAATGTATCAGTGGGAAGATAAACTGACTCAACTCTGTAAATATATTATTTCATAGTTTTAAAAATAATAATTAAGGTGTAATTCAGGCCACCTGTCATCTCCTAAAAAAGGTAGCAATTTTGTCATATTATCATCCAGGTGAATGGCGACCTACCGTCTACTTTGTCACAAGAGTATTTATAACTGAAGCTCACTGAGCTTCTGGAGGCTCACTAGTTTTAAGTTCCAATGAGTGCCTTACAGTTTTTGGTCATAAAATCTTCTAAAAACCAGGAATTACTTGCGCAAGTGGAACCTTTTTTTATTAAGAACTGTTAATCGATAAGAACTTGTACACTTTTCAGTGTTTTATCATACAATACTACATATATTCAAAGCCTACAAGATACCGTTAGAAAACTATGTATGTTAGAGTCACATCTCATACAGGTTCACCCACTGCCTATTGAGAGGCATTCCTGGGTTGAACTGTTTCCCAAAATGCTCCTCTTTTTTGATACAGAGGAACAAGTTGGTTCACTTCAGAAGAGACTCTGGCATTAAATATTTAAGCAGTGAGGATAGTCACGTACTTCACCACGCTCAAGGTACTCAAGAAAGAACTGAGTGAAGTTATTTTACAGTTTAGTAATGAGTTAGTGAATCCTCTTGTGAGTACTCACTTAGTATTAGGTTGTGATGTGCAGAGATTTATTACCTGTCAGTAGAAAATTTGAGATAAGATTTTTTTGTTTCTCCTGGATCACAGAATAATTTGGCTAAGTTTTTAATGGTATTGATTTGTGAATTTCCCCATACGAATATTTTTGTGCCAGTTATGTGGGATCCCAATTGAATGACCATATTCTGTGAAGATGAACTATTAGAAGATAATTATTTTAGCCATTAGTGATATGTGATAGTTTTCATATATGGTTAGCTTTACTAAGTTAGGTTAGATTTAACATTATAATAAAAAAAAAGTCTCTGACTTTAGAAGCAACCTTCTCCCCAGACCCAGTTTCTTGTTTCAAATCATAGAAGTATATTAAACACCTTGGGGAAAAAAGACTCCTGCTTTTCAAAAGAATATTTAATAACAGTTTTTTATCGTTAGGCTTTTCTGTAAACAAATAACAGGAATAACATGTAAACTGAAACCAAAGTAAAAAAAAAACCCAAAACAAAAACAAAACACCAAGCTCTTGATACAAAAGAAAGTAATTAAAATTTTAGTCTGAAAGGCAGGTATGTGGTGAAGTTATCAGTGACTACATTTGGACCTGGTAATGGAAGTGTTTATATAGTTTTCTGAGTTCCAACAACTATTATTTGTAATTGAAAAAGTTATGAAAAAAATACACATTGCAGCATACACTGATTGTTTCTTGAAATTAAATTATTCAAATGGTAAGTTTATCAATTGTAGGTTATACCAAGATTGTCTTGTTGCTCAGATTTCAGGCAGAGTCTTTCAATAGAAAAACATCAAGATAATCATGCTCCTATTTTGCAGTTTTTCATATAATAAAACTGTTGGTTTTCCTCCCACACGTGCCTTTTAATGAGAATGTTTAGCCAAAATAATTTAATACCAAATAATTTAATTTCTAATTAGTTCAAAACTAACCTTTATAGAACAAACAATTTTAAATATGAAACACGTGGTATTATTTTGTTAAACACTTCCCCCAGAAATGAACCCAAGCTGTTGAATTTGTAATAATATCTTGGTTTTACAAACATGCTGGTCTCTTATCTCAATGATATTGATTGCTGTAGCCATATATTAACGTGGTAGTTCTTAGAGTGAACATATCAAGATCTGGTACAAAGCTCAGTTTCATCATGTTGCTAACTGTAGTTCTGCATTAGCACGATGATGTGACGTTCCTGAACCCATTCAGGGTGCCCAGCTTCTTTCCTGTGGGATTAGACTAACTACGTCCTTGCATGACATGATCAATGGAGGGTGAATGTTATTTTTTTTCTCTTCATTTTATATTTTATTTGCTACTGGTGCTACATTCTGCATTCAATTAAAAAAAAATAGTTCAAATTTGTATGTTCCAAAGGTACGGTCCGTGATTTCATTTGGAGATTCTCTAAAGTACAGGGAAAAACTGCAGCTTAACGTTTTTAACTCAGTCTGGGTTTTCTGGGAGGAAGACAGTGTCAAATGTCATTGTTTAATATGATTGTCTGCTTTTTAAGAACAATTTGTCTTCTGTGGAGGTTTACGGATTTTATGCAGGGACTCAAATAAGAAGAGAATATGCCAGGTTGCCCAGATATTTTTGTTACAGGATGTAAGTAAACTTCAGAATTTCTTGAGTGAATGGTATTTTGAAGAAAAGTATGCAAGCAAGCATTACTTTTTCTGAGCAGCTTTAGAAGACCACAACTCAAGGAAAAAAGAGATAACTAGCTGTGTACTATATTAATTTATTCTCAGGCATCTGGTGTGATTCTTGGCATGTCCTGCACAGGGCCAGGAGTTGAACTCAGTGATCCTGATGAGTCCCTTCCAATTCAGCATATTCTGATTCTATGATTCTATGAATGTAGTTTTCCAAGAAGAACCAGTCACTCTAAGTTGTCCTTACGACTTATAGCTCCAGTAACATTGCCTCCATGAATTGGATAATGAATCCACTATCAGTTATCCACAGTACACTGTATTGTTGTTGTTACTAATGCTGTCCTGTGCAATAGATTAGAGTTATCATAAAGTAGTCTTAACTGGAAGAAGGTTTTTGAAAAGGAGGATTGTTCTGGTTCATGTCCCAGGTTCAGGATTGCAAGGCCAGATCGTTCAAACTTGGTCACAGATCATCTGTGAGTTGCTTAATATTTTTCTTCCTGCTTGGAAATCAGAGAGTATTTATGTCAGGATTGTTATGTTGATGTAAAATTAAGCACATTTTTTAACCAGTTCGCATGCTGATGAACACATATTGCAAACATAAACCAATCTACCAGTTATTGCTTCCAAAAGCTTGTGGTATAGAAAAACCTGAGCTGATGATCTCAATTTCCGTGCACTCAAGCTGATAAGTTTGAAAACCTCATTTCACTTTCTTCAGATGAGAAGACTTCTCTTATTCCTTCAAGATGCAGACATAGGTAGATATGTTGGTTTGTTGGTCGCTGTGTGCCTGAGGCAGCAATTGCAAAGGTAGAGTGGGATGGAACACAGGGAAGGGGAGTTAAAAAATTGTGTGTGTGATGGAGAGAAGGGAAGAGAGAAAAGGGGAGGGAAGGGAGAGAAAAGGGGAGAAAAGGGAGAGCAAAGGAGAGCAAAGTTCTTTATGAGTTGGTATAACCAGGTTATTTAACATTATACAAACTAATTTGTTTGCTGTTGTGTATTAATTCATGACTATTGAGAAGTTACAAATCTATGTTGATACAGTACTTGTGTCATTGCTTTCAGGGGTTATCTTCTTTCCACAGTGTCTGTACAGGAGGCTGCATTTTGCATTTCTGAAATGTGTTTTAGTTACAAATGTTTTGTAAGTAACTCTTAAATCATCTCCTTTCAATCCAGTCTTAAGTGCAATGAGTTAATATGTTCAGTCTGTCACCAAAGAATAAATTGATACTGCTATTAGTATGAGACATGAAACTGGATAGTTTTTAGGCAAAAATCTTAGGTTGTGGCGAATGTTGTTGTTACTACATGATTATGTTGGTCATCAATTGATGATGCATTAGTTTCCGACTATGAAAACAATATCACACTAGGACTGAGCAAGCTGGGGAAGGGAAAACTGCATATAATCAAGAAAAAATTAATAATATCACTGAGTTGTTTTGATTCATCAAAATCCGTACAAATGACAAAGAGACAGTATACTGACAAGTTTTGTTGAGAATTGAGGTTTTGTCAACGTTGCCCTTTTGTTAGGTGGAGGCTGAGATTTAGATTGACATAGGGGAAGTAGAACAAGTTGCAAGGGTGTTTTAAATGGGCAGATGCTTCTACTAAATTTCCTTTTCTCTATACACATTATGCGGTCTTCTGTCACAGGCTTTAGGACCACACATATGTCTTGAACAATCCTGTTGCCCTTGTTAAGAAGACAGTTAATAGAACAGCATTGCTTTTTGCAGATGCTTTTTTTAAAAGAATGTTTCCTTGTAGGGTAAATACAAAATTCAAGACATGAGTTGGTGTCAGCTGCCTATTCCAATGATTTCCATTTGTGATTTCTTCAGGTTATTAGAGCTATCTTGCTAGGAACCATAAAATCAAGGGTAGGATCTTAGATAAACAACATTGCTACTAAACATTATGATGTTACTTTTGTTTTCTTTTGACAGTAAGCTGATTCCTTAATTCTTATGTTATGATGCATCAGTCCAATATACAGAGATCTAGATGTAATTATTGTGTTAGAATGCTGACTTTGTAATGCCACTTAAGCTTGGACTGAAGATGGTGAGAAAAGCTGCTTAACACAGTGCAAACGATAGTTTCCCTGTATCCTTGCTTAATAAATGTTTATGATACGGGAATAACAGGACAATGTTACTTGGGCAATTTGATAACCAAGTGACTTACTACATCACAACAGTGCATTATTTTTGTAAGTACCAGACTACCAACAAAAAGGAAAAAAAAAAAAGGAAAACCAAATTATTTTCTTCATCCGAACAATATTCAGTGCAAGTATTTGAGAAGATTTCATGTGAATCAGTACATTTGTTTTGAAAAGTATCTCAAAACATTCTAGGAGATTAATATTTCATTCAAGTGGAAAAAAAACAGTGGTTCCTGTGCACGCAGGGACTATGTGACAAAACAATTATTAAAGTAATTTTTTTTTCTATTGAAAGCCCAGATTATATTCAACCTTTGAAATCTCAGATATAGAGATTCTGAGGACATCATACTCCTACAGGTGAAAGACAAAAAATACAGGACTTTTGCCTTTGTAGTGTATAACAATGTGAACTTCATGTTTATGGAATATGGAATAACTCATTATGAAATAGGATTTAGGGGTTTTTTTAAATACAGACATAAGAACATTCTTATATAAAATTTAAATTGCTTAGGTTTCTCTTTATTTCTATTATCAGTCAGGTTAAAATTTTATATGGAAAGACTGTTAGGAGCTGATATGTAAATAGAACCAAAATAAATTAGTATTATCATAGTATAGCGTTCTTAAATGAAAAAACTCCCAAATACTTATACACCAGAAGGTCTGGGCAAGAGATTGTACTATTTAGTCTACTATTCCTGTAAAGAATATGACTCCTTTAGATACATCTGTGCAAATAAATTAATTATAAATAAACCAGTTCAGAGTTGTTCTTTATCTTGGAGGCCAGGCTTGCATCCTGCACCTTGCAACTGCAGATCTAACATGTTTTTCTTATTAGTCTTTCCCAACCTGAAAAAAAAATAAAAATCCATATCTTCTCCCAACAAACAGTGTCCATGGCCAGTTACAGAACATGTTTTGTAGCTACGCTTCAAAATCTAGGTTGAATATCTTACTTGTTGAGTTTCTAGTAAGTTTTTTGTTTAAAGAAACTAGAGGCAAAGTTTTTATGGAAGTTTTGTCTTTTATCAGACCAAGTGCCAAAAACTTACAGGCTCTTGAAACACAAGCACTTATGTCTGTTGAATGAAGTTAATCACTACTAAGGTCTAAAAACATCTAAAAGCAATTAAAAATACTTATATGGAAGTTTTGTTTTAAGTAAAAGCAACTTCGTTTCTCCACCTTCTGCTCAATAGCTGGATACCATTTGTCCATTGCATGTTAAAGATGGTGACTTTTTTCATTAAAATCTTTTTTTGGATTCTTTGATTGCTTTCTTCTCTACTCTAGGAGAAAGCTCTTGATATTTTGAATTTGCCTTTCCTCTTTTTTTCCTCCTGTTCTGAAGGTCCCAAATTAACTTTCCAATGATGATGTACATTTTTTATGTACATTGCCTTTATACCTGAGCACAAAAAGAATCATTCAGTCCAAACATGGAATAACGACCATATCCACATCCACTTAGAAAGTTGAGGAATTGTTAGCTGGTTTTGTACTCAGAAAAAAATCTTTTAAAGTAATAATTTTTTTGGTGGAAAATTTAAGGTCATCTTGACACCAGAAATTACATCTGCATGCCCTATAACTGCTACTGTCTGAGATGTTAAGTCATCGTTCACACAACTTTTAAAAACAGACTTCTGTCTGGATAATTTTCTCAAAAAACCCTTGCTTTTAAATTATTTCATAGTAGCTTTAATGTGAATTTATTATTGTTGTTGTTCTTCTTTTCTGATGAGTTTTGTTTCCAGTTTATTTATTTAGTTAATGGAATCTCACTCATATTACCAGGAGTGAATTTGATGATACCAGTCAAAATATTAAACTTGCTATTAATATGCTGTATTTTCTCAAAATATCTTGAGTTCCAAGTCACATGCTCTGAGCAGATATTTACTTTTATGCTATGTGAACAAATATTTTAGAATGTTCTACAGGTGGTCTGGAATCTCACCTTTGTTGCTTCTTGTTTTCAACTTTCAACTGAAAGTTGATAGAAGGAGTAGAATATGTAATTCTTTATCCATCTGAATTTGAGACGTTTTCCTTAATGAGCACGGGCAGTTTCATGGATTCCAGATTGCACAGATTTAGCCTAGGCATGAATTTTGAACTATATAAATGGTGCTTTATAAACTCACAAAACTGCGTTAAGAATGATTACTTTAATATATCATACTCTTCCCTCTCCTTTCTCAAACCTACTTTACTTAATACTCAGATTTATTTCATTAAACCTTTAATAACGGAAAGAAATTTTTCTAGAATGAGTAACAATAAAGGAAGAATAACAGTAAATGCTAACAAGGAATGTTTTTCCTTACCATTCATTACAAATGTTTAATTCCCTTGTCCTATCTACCTGACCAGGCAAGAGTTTCACAGAACTTTCTTTGGCCAAGGGACTGGCACTTTAAAAGTTAAAAGGAGTACCGGGATTTTGAATTAGAGGTAATGATGTACCTTTTCAGAATTTTTATTTATTTTTGAGACTGTATTTTTTATTAAGTAATCAAGTAAGTTAATGGATTCAGAGGGTAGCCCAGATTAAAGTAGGGCATAGGAAAAACAGAAGGATATTTAATGTTGCACTTATATAATTTGTATCAAGTTGGCGGAGGGTTTTGCCACTGGGTTTAACTTAATTTCTGTCTCACGTCTTAGACTGTTTTAATTCAGTGTAACCACAGAAACTCTATTTAATCTGCCCCTGGAAAATCCTTTTTTCTTTGTGTAAAAAATTTGTGGTAAGTGTGTTTTTTTTTTGTTTTACTGTATAATTCAGAACTGTTTATATAACCTCTGATATAACGCTGTCTTTTGGAGTTGTATTTGAATCTGCTTCATTGCTCCTTTTAGAATTATTCATGATCTAATTGTATTCGTTCACTTAACACAGACCCATCTGTGGCCTGCTCCCACTAAAAGCCTCCTCATTTCATCCTCAGTCATTACATGTGAACATCTCACACATTGCTTAGCTCCATCTCAGTTTTTGTATAGTGTTGTTCCTATGGTTACTTACAGGGGTTATTTCTATCAGAGTTTACTGTATGATTCTTTCACTTCTTATTTATTGCTTTGGTATGGTTTCTGGTGCCCTGACTCTGTATTCAAAAATCATGTTGTCTTGTATGAATGATATGCTTCTCCTAGGTCTAAACATCTTCTTCAGATCTGAAAGATTTGGGAGTTGATTATATCCTAATCAACATTTTTTTGGGAGAAGGTGTTGATACCATGGTGTGTGGTATGATGCTTCCTCATTTCTTTGAATAGTTTTGATTAGGCAACTAAGTTTGGTCCACTACACTGTCTTTTAAATAGGATATAGATACACCCTTTCCTCTCATTTTTCAAAAGTTATTGATTTTGAGATTCATCTGAATTCTGTTGCCTTTAAATTCCTTTTTACTTTACACTTTTACGTTTTCACCATACACAAAGTCAAATCAAAACAAAGATGATCATCTAAATTTCACTTTCTGGTTTTGCTTTTACATCTATAATATGCATAAAATGTAGAATAGAATAGAATAGAATAGAATAGAATAGAATAGAATAGAATAGAATAGAATAGAATAGAATAGAACAGAATATTTAAGTTGGAAGGGAGATACAATGATAATCCACTGCCTGACCACTTCCCAATGCATTAGGTAGACATAGCTAGTAACCATCAGTAACAACAATCATTGAGAGTGGGAACTTCAGCCCATGTTTTTTCCCCAGGTAATTGTTTATTTATGCATTAAGGATGCTAGATCATTAATCTAGGTTTTTTAAAACGTAACCTAATGTGGTGATACAATCTAATATGGTGACTATCACGTTATAGTAATCAATCAAAAAGTGACTTAATTTTTAGATATGCACTAGCTGTAGTCCAAAATTCCAGATACTGGTTAGCATTGGGTTATTTGATGAAAATTTAAAGGTGGCAAATACATGGTGGGACTGCTAGAATTGTGGTGTTTCTCTTAATCTTTCATTTTATCAAAGAGGTTTGCTGATAAAACCTAGAATATAAAAGTGAGTTCTCTCTAAGAGTGAAGCATGTTTTCCCTGCTTTAATAATTAATTCTGTATCCATGTATATTTCATTATAAAGTGGCAGCCTCTTACACTGCTGTTACTTCTGTAAGGAAGTCAAAACTATTCCCCTGTCCTTACACAACATAGGGGATAATGTGCACAAGCACATTAGAATGGTTTTTCTAAATTTTTATGTTTAAAATAATATCTTCATATCAGCTAAGAAATGTCTTTGCTTATATCCTCACCTGCAGATAATGAAACTGGTGGTTAAACAGGATAAGCCTCTAAGATATCATCTAGATAAAAAACTACTGCCTTTTATTGCTAGATGGGTTTTTTAAAGTAGTTATGTCTGATCTGATATGATGTTATATGAAAGATATTTGATTCAGGTCTTCCATGTCCTGCCATACACACAAAATTTCATCAGACCAGTAGAAACTTGCATGGTCAATCTAGAAGCTACTAAAAAATGTACTGTGCATCTATTTGGAATTATTTAGTCACTCAGCAATACATAGCAGCTGAATCCTGTTTGATATTTGTTGCAGAATACTTTGAAATACTTCATGAAGTTGTTAAATACTCAGGTTCTTTATTTGAAAATTCCCATTTAAGTCAATCTGTCTAAATCACGGATTTAATGGGCCAAATATTTTTTTCTGACTATACTGACTTTTTATTCCTATTTAGTTCTAACTTTAAATCTGTGTGAGGCTTTTTTCTGATAGAAATGTTTAGCCTCTTCTCCAATAAATGCTACTTTTTAATGAAGAACCAAGTTACGGCGCCATTTTAATGACTTCCTAAAGAAAGACCTTCTAGTTAAGTGCAGCTTATAATATCACATATTTCCCCAGTTCCTACAAATGTATTGATTTCCAAGGATTTAAATATGTTCATTCCTCCTTAGCAAAAAAGGTTATAACTTTATCCTATAAAATGCTCATCTTAGCATTTTGTTTTGTTTTAAGTTCCAACATTGTTAGCAGCTAGGGATGTAATAACTATTGTTCTATAATTTCTGGAAGGTTATTACTCTTCCTGGTCTTCAGATCTTTGGGCCAGTTGTTGCTGTTAATCATAGCATGAACGCTTCCTAGCACATTAACAACTCTATACTCATTTCAAACTCACACCATCTGATTTAGTTTGGGAGTTTATTCCAGAATCTTATCTTCATTTTTTTTCCATATCATTTACATGTGTCGTCACTTAATTTTTATTGCTACAAACCAGAAAGGTTTTGGATCTGTAACTTGCTTTTACATTATATACTCAAGACTATAACAGAAGATGATTTAATTTCTCATCAAAGTTCTTGTCTTTCTAAAATACTGAGATCCCAGATAATTTTGAGTTTCTACAGATATTTTGTGCTGGAATTTTACCATGTTTTTCACTGTTTGTCTTGATACATTTACGTATCAGCTCTTACTTTGGGGTTTTTTGAGTTTTAGTGTTTGGTTTGTTTTTTTGGTTTCTTTTTACATGTGTATTCCTATAGTATATGCTTATTGACTCCAGGAAAGTTTGATTTTTGGACTCCCAAGAGAGTCCAAAGTTTGATGGATTTATTTTTCTTAAATTAAATGGAGTGAGGTGTTGAAGAATGACTGACTGTCTAGTAGCGCTTTTTCAGAAAAGGACCTGTGGGTCCTGGTGGACAGCAAGGCCACCATCAATGAAGGCTAATCACATATTAGATGACACTAGCAATGGAAAGTCAGGATGCTCAGGGAAAGGATTATTCCCTTTCACTTTGTAGTCATAAGGCTATATCTGGAAATCTGTATCTGGGTTTGGGCCCACAGAAATAGAAGACAGATATCAGCGTAATGGAAGGGGTCCAGTAGGGAAGCCACCAAAATGACCGAAGGGATGCAGCACATGACATACGATGAGGCACTGAAAGGAACTGGATTAGGTTAGCCTGGGAAAGAGAAGAGTAACTGAGATGTAATTGCAGTCTTCCAATGCCTAGAGGGGTGTTATGGAGGAGACAGAGCCAGACACTTTTTAGTGGTAAGCAATAAAAGGAGAAGAGGCAGCAGTCTCAATTCACAATAAGGGAAATTTGGATAAGTTGGATAACAGAAAAATAGTTACCCATATTTGGGGCAGGGAACTGAATGAGATGATCTCCAGAGGTCCCTTTCAAAGTAAGTTATTCTGTGATTCTGTGAAGTTGAATGGATGAGCCTACTGTATTTTAGTATTACCTTTCTTTTGAAAATGTCATTACCTGCTACTGCCTAATCACTAAAGACTTCCCTGTGATTCTGAAACATAGATGTTTCACAGCTTAAGAAAATGAGGCACAGAAATAATGGTACAACTTTAAAAGTGTTAACTGGCTTAATTTGTTCTATTATATTCTAAACATTCCTTTAACTTAAGACCACATAGTTTCCATGTGCAGTATTTCTACATACACATTTTTTTTTTTAGCACATAATTCTTATAAATTTCTAGCCATATCAGGTAAACTTATAATTGCATTCATTTCATGTCTGAGATTTAAATTCATGTTGAGTTTACCATAACTAAATGATAAATGTAAAAACACTTACAGCTTTAGATCCTAGTCAATGCACTAGCAACTCTCTAAACTTGTGTCAGTCTGATTATTCTTGAAGACTTTGAAATTGATGTAGCTTACTGAGGAAAATCCCTTCCTCATGCAGGAAAGCCAGAAATGTTTAAAATTACTATGATTAGTCTATTGACATTGTATGAAGTGCTTTGAGCCTCTAGATTTCATGTGATTTAAATGAAAGTAGAAGACTTTTAACTGTACCTGTCACGTAGAATCAGGTTCTAAACGTGACTCAAATAGAGAGACTTATCTGTTTTGTTTTTAATTTTTAAAAAAAATAATGAGGAAAAAATATATAATACCTCACAAATCTCTTGTTGAGCTATTGAATACCAGAACCTAGAGGCAATATATGGAATAATAATTAATTTATCTGATAACCATGTTGGTAACCATCAACTGCATCATCTCTCCAGCTTCTCAATGTATTTCTTAAGATGTGGTGTTGAAACAGGACATAGGATTCTACATATAGCCTCACCATTTCTCATTAAAGGATGATATTTTTCCTCTAACTGCTGGCCACATTCTTTTTAGTGCAGCCCAGGTTGTGTTTTGCTTTCTCTGTGACAGGAGCACTACTGGCTGTAATACATCAATCACTGTAACCCTCAAGGAGCCAGGCGGTTCCCAACCTATACAGTGTAGGAGGTTGTTCCATCCCAGCTGCGGGGCTTTGCATTTCTCCTTATTGAGTGTAACAATGTTTCTTCACATTTCTAAAGGTTCCTCTAAATTTAAGCTCTATTATACAGTTACTCATCATTCTTAATGTCAGGCTTTGCCTTTAATGTTTTGAGGGGATGTAAAATGGAAGTCTAAAATCCACATATTATAAAAAGTCAATAGTGACTTCAGGTCTTGCTACAAAAATATCTTCTCCAAGGTCTGTGGATGTGCACACAGGTGTGTGTGTGTGTGTATACACACATAATATCAAAAAGACAATATGTTATTTTGTGGTTAAAGAAGCGAAAGGTTGATTCTGTGAACCTCCCATTTCTTAATTTTTTTATGTTCTGTGTCTGCCAATAAGTGGTGCTGGTATGATGCCACATAAATCTTAAATTTTCATTTCCTTTTTTAGCAAACTAGGAAATGCCATACATCACAATCAACAAAAACTATACTTTGATTCATTATTATGCTCTTTAACTACAGAATCATATATTTTTTTCCCTTAGGATCTGACTTGATCCCTAATATGCAGACTGGATAGTTCACTTGGGATACATGAACACTTGCTGTTACAGAAGAACCAGATTAAAGGAGTTCCAACCTGTCCATCCTGTTACACAATTCAATGCTCCCTAAGTTGCACTTAGGTTTCATTCTATTAATCAGATCACTATAATGGTATATCTTAAAACCAGTAAAAAATAAGTTGTGATGGGTTTGCTTTTGTTTTGGTTTTGCATTGTGGTTTTTTTTCCTAGTTTGATTTTTATTTAGATCATTACAGTAATCTGACAGCAGCCACACAGACATTTGTACTGGTGCAACTGAAAGGAGTGTAACCTGTGGCTGTAGATGAGAAAGCAAAGGGAGGAAAGCAGTGAAGACATCTTAAATCCGTTTTACACATGCATACAATTTTAAAAGATAAAATATCGAATCACTGGTCCCTAGGAACACTGCCTGAAGAATATTTTTTTTTATATCTTTATAATCTGTGGCTTCTTAATAGTGGTCTCAGTGTTATATCAGATTGCCTCATAAATATTCATCAGGTTATTTTACACAGTTTATGCTACTAAATCTGTCTTTCAGATAAAGAGAAAGGTCACAGAGGGAGGCTTTGTATTAGACTTCTAACTGTAACCTAAACCTGATAATTATTTTAATAATTTAGTGATTAATTAGAAGCTGGTGATTTTACTCTAACCACCTGACTGTTTAGATTAATTAATTTTATTTATTTTATTTGTTCAGGTCTTGCTGACTTATACAATTTTAATGAAGGCTCTAATTGAAAGACTTTAGAAATTGTTCTTCAAATCTTTAAATTAAATGGTTTTAAATTGCTTAGAATCAAAATATACTATTCCAGTAAAATGATACAAATGTTTCTGTTAAACACCTAGAAAATATACTTTCCAGACCAAACCAAATCCTGTTTATTTTTCTACTTGTCAAGTCTACAAATCAGATCCCTGGTCCCTGGAAAACAAGGAGTGGACATGTGGAAATTTTAACGTAAAATGGCCTTAGTTGTTCACTTTTTCTCAAGAGGCATCCAGAGCCCTCCAGAGTATCTTTCAATTATTATTCCTTTTCCCTGAGTTCTTCCTTAGCAAGAACACACCTTTCAGCTTTTGTAGCCAAAGAATCAAAGGTGCTAAGAAACTTACACCATATATATCTTCTCTGAGTAGGATCTTTCTGTACAATATAGAAATCAACCCTGATAAGAGAAGGAAGGTTGATTCTATGGCTAAAAACTCTATGACATCTTTGTAAAAAACAAAGATAACATTTTACATTGTATAGCAAGTGTAATAAGTACTTTTCTTAAGATTATACTGCTCAGTGATGCAACTTCAGAACTGTCCTGTAATTTTTTACTACAACATTTATCTGCTTACATGTATTTATCCTGTCTTTATCCTAAAGATAAATACATAATATTTTCTGTCCTACTCTGTGCAGTGCAGACCCCAACTAAAAGTATTCTAAAATGAAAGTTAAAACCAGTTTCTTTTGAAATGCCATGTTTTAACTATCTGTAACTTCATTCTAGCATACTGAATTTGCTAGATATATTTTGAAGAAAAATAATTTCTGCGTAGATGAATACACGGGTAGCTTATTTAAGAAAAAAGAAATAAAACCTCCTACTTCTTAATAAGAAAAAAACAACCCCCAAATTTGAATATTTCCATCTCTTATTAAAAGACCAGTTGTTATACCTTAAAATCTTCATAGACCTATGAAACCATATGCATCGATATGTGTTGAATAAAATACTTTTCAGCGTGCAGCTGTAATGCTCTTGAATATTTTGAAGCCTAATCTTATTCTAGTGATATCAGTGGGAATGTTTTGCTTTTGTATTTCAATGGAATCAAGAACCAGTACATTTGTTTATGACTAGTTATTCACAGTTGCATGCATTTTAGTAAGAAAGGGAAACATGTATGGGATTGCTGTCTAGAATCATGCTGGAGGTGGCCAACTTAAAAATCAAGTATTCTGCTCTAACTACAACTCTGTGTGACACCAATCCAAGCTTAATCACTATTCCTTCTATACACAGGTCAGTAAAGTGAATTGCCATGTGGAAACCCCATGGAAAATGAGCTAAAGTCTGATACTAGTATGTAATAAAAAATAAAACTGGTGCAAAATCTCATTTTTATGGAACACAGAGTACAGAGTAAATATTACAAGATTGTGTTCATGCAACAAGAGGGCTACTCAAAAGTTTAGGTCATAAATATAATCCCATGGAATCTGTGCTTTGAGAGAACAGTTTGTCTGAAATAGTTGCAACTGAGAAGAGACTCAAATAATTAAAAATACTTATAAATATTAACATAAATATATATACTTATATAAAACACATATATATACTTATATAGAAATGCATATACTTATATAAAAATACATGTTTTATAGCTAGCTCAGAATATAATCTGTATTCTCTGTCTGTTTTTCAGACAAGGCTGCATGTTCTTAGTTGGCTGGACTTAGAAATAACACAGAATAATAAAGTGAAGTTATCAAAATTTCACTTTAACTTAGTCTTTGTTAATAAACTTTACAGAAAATCTTTTAAGAGCAACTGAAACATTAAATTTCACAAACATTCAGCATCCACACATGGTGGGAAAAAAGCAGTAGAGCAAAAGCAAATCTGTCTGAAAAAATATATGGCAGAAACTGTTTCTTAGTGAGCTGACATCCATTGCAGCAGAATCTCAAAATTTGGTATGAAGGTGATTTGTAGTATAACTCATAACAAGTATTTCATATTTCTGAGCCAAGTTAAGCATGGGGGAAGGATACTAGGAATCCTTTAACTTCTTCATGGAAAGAGGAATAAGCTTAAGATATTCTTTTCCAGAGAGTTCATAAACATGCCAACCTTTTTTGTTTAATGGTCACTGTAATCTTGTTAGAATGCAGTATGCAGATCACACCGTGTACATATTTTATTTAGATTGCATGAGAGAGGTGCAATCATTCATTCTTCATATTTTTATGACTTTGAGTGCAGAAAATAATTAAAATATTTTTTGAAATACTATACTGATAAATCTGTATGGAACAGGTTATAGTAAAATGATCATTCATCGATATTTTACATCTCATTCCATATTGCTGTAATTCAGCAATTTACGTATTACTCAGTGAGCTAAAATATTTTCTTTCACTTAATGCCTTTCAGATTTAATAGAATATGTTGATACATGTACTGATACAAAGAATTCAGTGGTTTTCTCTAGTGATTAGACAGAACATTAATCAAATATGGAGGATAAAGTCCTAAAATCTAAGTGAAATAGTAATGAGTGACTTAAGTCTCATTGAACGGAGAAGAATCTCTTTTACCTATTTCCTTTACAAAAAAATTATTGAAGAGACATGCTGTAGAAATATCAGAAACTCTACTTCAATTGACCAACAAAACTGAACCCAAGGAAAGCAGCAACGCTTTCTCTGAATGGCCTGTTTCAATTGTTAAGTTTTGCATATGAAGGTAAGATTATTCAGCATGATTGTTTACTTGAAGGGCAGAAGGTGATCTTGAGTCTTACTAGATTTCCAATGGTGACTTCAGAATACAAATACCCTTACAGAGTGTTTGCAGCAACATGCAATATACCAAGATCCATACAAAGGGAGAGTAATTGCTACAGCTACTGTCACAAAACTTTTACATCTGTCTTACTTTGCTTCTCTGATTTCTGTTTGTTCTAAGGTAATGGAGAAGACTGAGAGGACATAAACTTCTGTGTTACTGGGTGCCTTTATGTGGCAGCATGGCAAACATTCTTACTTTAAAAGTATTTACTCTTCTAATTAAAACTACTGTTTTTTCAGCATCTGGGGAAGATTTTTCATCAAGGACTGTAAGGGTTGACAGGGAAATGGTTGCTATGGAACTATTTTCTGAGCTAGCATGGCAGAGGAACATCAGGCAGGATTTAATTTGCATCTTTTCCATGCTGCAGTTTCTTCAGGATGATCTGATCATAGATTTCACCAGTATTCCTGAAAGCACAGCTCAGCATGGAAAGCAGTTGTTTCCCCAGAAATAGTACAAGTGTCAACCCTCCCATCCCTGCATTAGAAACAGCAAGGTTTCTAAAAAGGTTTCTAAAACAGTGAAGATCAGTCTACAGAATTATTTAATCTATGATCTAATAGTTATCACATTTAGTAGTTGCAATAAATTCTGAGCTTCCTATTTTTCATGAAGGTGTTACACTTATGAGAGAGAAAAGGTGTTATGTTAATTATAACTAACAATTGCTGACTGAAAACTCTTAAGTGTGAAACACAACTTGCCATTTCTGCTACATATGTGGAGACCTATACATAATAAATATTTTATGTCTTTATCTTCCATTGAAATTAAGTTTAATATTGTGAATTTAGTTTTATGCTTATTTGAAGGGACTTTCTACTTAAATGTTTAGCTAATATATAGTTTATTATTACAGTTAATATTTATTACTAATAGTGTTAGTTGAATGAAATATTTGTGTGAATACAAAAGCATTGCATGGCTGCTCTATTAAGCTGGAGGATCTGGAAAAAAGAAATTGGTGCAAGAAGACAAACTAGTGGAACATACTGCATGATTTCAAATTTAAATATTAACAAACCTGCAGGCTTGTGTGCTATGGTATCCCAGGCTCTATGTATGTGTTGTTATGTCCTCAATAAACAAATAAATTTATAATCGTTATACAAGGAAGGCTGTTTGGGGGATTGTATAAAGTCAGAATTTCTTTTCAGCCCAGGCGTGTGTGGCAACTTAAGTAATAGTTCTTGTTATTGGACATTCAATGCGCCTCTGAGACTCCTTCTTACCAAAATATTGCTAAACATGTTAAAAAATTAACTAGATCATCGTGCCAGAGCTGCGGTCGTCAAGATTCCTGTTTTCCCACCTAATTCCCTGTGTGCGTTGGCAGCGAAAAGCCTTGGCTGTCCCCCAGCGTCTGTGCGCCGGCTGTGTCCCACGGGCTTGGGCTGGGAAGGAGGAGGAGCAGCAGCGTTGTCACCATTAGGTGGCTCACTGGGAATGCGGCTGTGGCGGCTCAGGCCGTGCCGCCCCCCTCCCTGGGGCACTGTGTGAGTCATTTACGGGAACGGGGAGAAAAAGACCCTGTCTTTGAGTTCCAGAATAGGCGAGACCTGGGTCGGGCTCTGGGGAAAGTGCTCCCGAAGTGCAGTGTGAGGAGAGGTCTATTTGCCTGGCGTTACTGCCTGCCCCTTTGTTCCCTGTGTCCTTGGCAGAGGCTGAAAGAGCTGGGCCTGTAATACTTGGGCCCTGCTGTGCCACTTAAAGAAATAATAAGCCATTGTCTTCATTAAGCAAGCCTTGTTTTAGCAAACAGAATTCAAATACTAAAAAGGGAACATTTTTAAGGGGGGAGAATCAGAGACAGGGATGCTTTACAAAATTCCCTAGAGAAACTGCTTTGTTTCCACTATTTTATTGCAACTCAGTGAGAAGATTCATATTCAAATAGGTTGGGGTTGTGAATCGGTCGTTTGCACATTCTCATGCACCCAGGAAGGCTATGATTATGGCTAATTACAATGACGAATGGAATCCTAACAAGAGTGCTCAATCAGATTGCTGTTCATGCATGAAGCAACTCAGACCAGCCAATGGAGGTGTGATTTTGGTAATTACAAACAATGGGTCTAACTTGAAAAAAGCTCCCTAAATCTGCTCGAGACAAAATAAGGTCTAATTAATCACTCTAAGTTCTGAATTCTCCGGATGATCTGCATGCTCAGTTTTCTTTAGCATTCTTTTAATAGACTTAGTCTAAGGAGTAAGAATGCTTCCTTTTTGCTCGTACTTTCACTGGATAAAATGCAACTGTTTCAAAATATCCTGACTTTCCCTTTGTGATGATCATGTTGCAACCTGTTTTTCAAGCAAGTAGATGGAACAGTAGAAAAATAAACATGCTGTTGTTTGCCTTACTAGCAGTGCCATTATTTACGTTTAGAAAGGCAATGAACCTTCTTTAAGTTGTCATAGTATTATTGACCTCATTCCCAAACTTAATTTTATTGAATTAAATGGGAATTTTGACATAGCCTATAAATACTACAAATCTTACATCTGCCTTAAAAAGTTGTACTCGGGCTAATGTAAATAAATGACTAAAAGTCATATATTTTTTATTACCTTATTTTTTAATAAAGAAATATTAGGAGCATATACATAAAGTCAAATGAAGGCTAATCTTTTAGCAATGAAACTTTGAGGGCAGAGTAGTTTTTCTTTGTCTATTAATATTCATTCCAAGTTTCATTTTGAATATTTTGTTACATGATCTGTTATTTTCATAGCAAAAAAATTCTTAGATTAATTTGCCCATAAATAAGTACCATATTGAAGATAATAAACTGGCTCCAGTACTTTAGGAAACATTTGAGGAATTACTTTTTCTTGTAGATTCAGTTGGTGTGAAGGGATCACCTGTATTTTTTATTTCAGTGAAATCTTGCCTTGACATAGACATGCTTTAAGCATGAAGGTATTTTGTACTCAGGAAATCTTTAGAATAAATTGAACTGCCATATGAAAAAACACAAATCATAAAGTCCTCTCTAGTTTTATTGTGTCTTTTTCTGTCATTTAGACAAGTCAGGATCTTGTCCAAAGGCTCTTTTTTGTTAGAAAGATCTTTCAGTATACAAAATATGTCATCCTTGCCATAAATGTTGATGAGGTTTATGCACAGGATCAGGCTTTAACTGGATATATCAGTTTTAAGCAGTGTTACTTTGTGAGATATGTGTTAGAAATGATAAAACTTATATTTCAAGTGCTAAATAACCTTTGATTCTTCTGTCATGTTTATACCACAAAACGTTGCATTGGCCATTTTGCTGTATATCTTCCATTATCATTTTTCTAGAACACATGATTTTCGTTGTGTGGTTTGACTGTGGGTGGCCTTGGTGGCAACAGATAAGAACCTTTTGGTGTGCCCTTTAATCTGATAGGGATTCTGTCATATTATGAATTATGTATGATCTGACTGTGCACAAACCTGTTGCTAAGATTCATGGAACCACTACTTCAACCAGGCCCAGACTTGTAGACTTTTCTGGAGAAGGCATGATCCATAGTGCTTCATTTAATGATTGAGCCAATAAAATAGTTTGCTGCTGCCAAAATGGTAATTTGTCCCTGCTGTCTCCTGCAGTTTCCCATGGATAAATCCAGCTGCTCAGCTAAACCTGAGACAGTGTTGATCACTAAACCAGCAGTGGATTTAGTATTCTGCTGCTTTGCTGAGCTGAATTGATCAGCAAGGGGTCAGGACAAGACCAGAGCATGCAGAAGGACAGAAAGATAGAGCGAATCCAGGCATGGAGATGGAGAGAGAGAGGAAGTGAGACCTCATTGTGTGTGTCAGGCAGCAAGATTTTTTTAGTCATCTCTTGAAATTATGTCTGTGTAGGCCTTGATTGTACTTAATACTTTTACTTCAGTTCCCTCCATTAACAAAATTGGTCAGGGAGTGTCCTTCAAAAGCATTTTACCTCCTTTGATTGCATCCAATATGTCTTAAATACTTATGCTTTTGTATGGAAAGCCTTTTCCTTAGATATTCCAGTAGTCCATCAAATTAAAGCCATCTAGGCCATATGTCAAACACTTAGATATCTTAAAATTAATCAGATAACCCAATTCATAGCTCAGTCAGATGCACTGTAATAATCTAACAAAAAGTGGAAGTAATCACTTTGCTTAGCTGCAGTTTCTCATTTCATGTAATATAAATGAGAAACTTGCTTGAATAAGACCACGATTTTAACTTGAAAATCTTATGAAAAATTATGCATGGAGTACACATACAGTAACCTTATCTGTGAATTTACCCACTGGTGAGACCAGTTACTTTTCTCTCTCCTTCTCTGCATCTTCAAATCACTACTTCTTATTTTGATAAAAATACAGGAGTAGAAACAAAAGGAGTGTTTAAACCTTTTCTGTCTATGAAAGGAATATCTATCCTTCACTGATAGCGTATCTTCACCAAGATAGGAAACAATTCCTACATCAGAAAGTCCAGCAGGGCGTAGCTTATTGAGGCAGGTAGGAATAAGGGTTTTCTGCTTTTAGATAGCCATAGGTCTATTCCAATGCTCCGTTTCGATGGATTAAAATATTTTTAGCCTTGCTAGATTGTGAAATTTGTAAAAAAAAACATATACAAAAAGTGTTTTAAATATATTTGGCTTAGTTTTTAGAAGATCATTACATTTTTTTAAAGATATTATTACTGCTAAAGGATGTTAAAATTGGAGAGATAATAAAATTAAGACTAGTGTATTTGCATTGCTAGTCTATAATTAGGATTTATTTAAAGTATGAAACATTTCTAGAACACATAGTGTAGTAGTGTAGTAATGGTGTAGTATAAAAGTATAAAAAGTATAAAAGTTTAATTGACATTCATTTTTGATGACCTACATATTACCTATAAAACCTTTATTTTCTTAGTGTAATGTTTTTTTGTTGAGCTATAGTAGGGCAACCTAAATAGCTCTTTATCTAATCAATAAATTAATTTAGCAAATAAACTTGTGTAAGATGTTACTTGAAGTAAGCATAAAGGAAATCTGATTTTATTTCTGCTAACACTGTGTCAATGTATTACAGAATGTTGCAGATTTCAGCTTGTTGTCTCCCTGCATTTGGTTATATCCTCTATGAAATCTAAGAGTAGTTTACAGAGCTTCCCTAATAAATAAATAACTTTACAGTGACTTTTTGTATTCCTCACTGAGCTACTGTAACACACACAAGTGAAGCATAGTCTGCTGTATGAGGTTACTTCAAACATAAACTAGGTCCCAGAAAAAAAAAATCTACATATGCTTTAGCTAGGCACTCTTAGTTAATTTATTCTGCTTGTCAAAAATGTTTGGGATGTACAAAATTCAGCTGCTCTCATGACATCTCTGACAGTTGATTCCCACAAGAATCAGCTGGGATATTTAATTTTTGGAACAGGAGGCACTTAATTGACAAAGTATCCTGAAAAACATACTGAGGTTAGAACAGTACCCTGTGCTCTTCAGTGACAGAACCACTTATGAATCAGGGAGCACTATCAGTTTGTTATCTGCCTGTCTCAGTGACAATTAGGGTAGGAGGAATAATGGACCCTTCTATCTCCATAGGTTAGTGTGTATTATTCTTGTATTATGTAATGCAGCATATGAAAGATATTGTACAGGTAATTTATTAAACTAGTCATTATATCTTTGATGTTGCCAACCATTTCCTTCATAATTATTTTCTCACTGTTACAGTAACATTATTTTTTACTCTTCATTTCAATCTAATCACAATACCAATGCCTTCTTTTTTGTTTTTGCGGGGACGTATTATGCTTTTGTTTCCTTTTTCTTGAGGTATCTGCAAGTCTTAGTGAGAATAATGATGTTACAAAGTTGGAAGGTGTTGCTAATGCAAAAAAACATAGACAAGAAAAGTTAGGCAAGTTTCTCAGCTGGAATGTAAGAGATTGATTGGAAGTTAATATGAAAAAGTTATAGAGAGTAATAGTAAAAGTTACTCATAGTGATATTAACCTGATTCTTGAGGATTTTTTTTCTCAGTGATGTCAGCGGGAGTTTGTGCTTAACTTATATAAAATTTAAAAAAAAAAAGATTAAAAAGTTCTGATAGTGTCAGTTGACTGAAAAATGGCCATGGGATACTGGTGTGATGGAAATCTAATGCAATTTTGCAATGCATTAGTGCGTTTAGGAGAGAAAGGGAATGTAGCTTTGTGCAAGACATTGAAAACATTGACATTGAAAAGGCCTGATTTTTATATTCTGTAATTCCACTTACCTGTTTTCAAGAAAGGTTAGAAAACTCCAAGGATGACTAGGAGAATGAAATATCGGTTGCACAGAGAGATATTTAAGGAGAGTGATATATTTACCTGAGCCAAACAAAACTTGAGAAGGAAATATGGTTACTCAGAATAAATGCATAGTTATAAATTGTGACTAGAAATTTAGTCAGGAGTGAAAATCTGGAGTAATCTTCCAAATTGCGTGGTAGCAGTCACTTGAAAAGCTTTTGGAAGAATTGTATGTCAAAATTGTAACTCCTGGAGATAACAAATTGCTGTAGATGATAAATTATTTTGTATATGTCCATAAGTATAGTTAACTTAAGTATGATTATCTCAAAGTATGATTGTCTCCATAAGTAGGATTATCTCAAAGGGGTATGAAAATAAAACATTTACTTCTTATTTGCTCTTTTTTTTTATTCAGTTCTTCAGAGTTTCTGTTGTTGCCAGTAGGAGTGCAAACCAAAAAGCTTTTTGACTAGGAATAATTTTTCTCGTGTTTTATTTCTTTAATTATTTATTTTTAAGCACTCCAAATTTCTATGACTAACAGCAAGTTATCAAGCTATTTTTCTCCAGAAGTTTGACCTTGCTTGTAACATGGAAAAATACTTATAGTCATGAGTGGATTTTGCCATCATGAAGTGAGCTAAAACAAGACAGATACTTGGAATTAATGGCACTAGTTTTATTCTGTAGATTTATTGAGAATGAGAATTTTTTTTATAATTTCCAGCTTTACCCAGTGGTCTGGAAGGTATGGCAAAAATCATTCTATTCTAACTACATTTACAGATTTAGAGGCTCTTTAGCAATATTCTTGAAACAAATTTTAAAAATAATAAAATATTAATATGGTGGTTGCAGAGTAATATCATATCACAATTCCTGATTTTGGTGATGAAAATCTTTCAAAATTGCATAACAGTTAGGATGTATTCAGGACTTACTGGATATAAGCTTCCATTAATTTTTTTTTTTGTGACAATATATCTACATTAGAAATTTTAATTTCTGGAGGATTCCAGGACTGACGTATGTCAGTAGCTATTTACTGGTACAAAAATGTTGCATTTGATAGCAAGTTCAGACTCATTAACTATAGATTAAATTAAAAATAAAATAAAAATCTAAGCTGTTGTGTAGTTTTGTTTTAGAAAAGATTTTTCACTTAACTAGACAAAGTGAAAATAGGAGAGATTATGTTTTACTGCATAGGTGAGAACTACAAAATGTAATATCACTTATTAATATTTAGTTTTATTATGGAATTATGAACTTTTAAAAAAATTTAGCAGCCTATTACTTACAAATATATATGTCGCCAAAAATTTGAGTTACACAGGAACAAAGTAGGAAAACTAAGTTCTCCAAATACTTGGACACGTGATGTTTTAATATTTAAACTTCATGTGTGTTCCATTAATTTATAATAATAATTTATAATAAAATGTATGTTGGAATGTCATAATCAATTTAGGACTATAAAATAATCACAACAGCTAAATCTGCATCCTTTTGCTAAAAAGGACTTTGTTTATTCTTTGCATAGTAATGTTTCAGGAAACTATTTTAAGGTTTTAAATGGCCTGCACTGTTGGGGTTTTTTTTGTAGCAAACATTGCAATCTTCTAGCAGAAACAACTGAAGTATTTTTAATTAGGCACAATATTTTGTCAACTGATCTTTTTATGACTCCATGTATAGTGTCTGATTATGACTATGGAACAACAGTATTCCTTTCGAAAGAGTTTAAAGGAAGGGAAGAGAGAAAGGCAAGTAACCGATTTCTTGCTCTTGACAGAGAACCAGACTGGAACTGGTACACACTGATTGCTGGATGACCTACAGCTGCTCCAATAAGCATATCTTACGACAAGCATTCCTCTGGGCAGAGATGTTTAGGACCATCCCAGGAATTAGTAGAAATGCAATCTAAACACAAGTACAGATAACAACCTCTTATTTTTGCAGGAAGTTTTACATGACAAATTTATGATTCTTTGGATTTTATTATCAATTTTAATAGATTTTAATTGAGCAAGTGATATCTATGTTATCAAGTTGTGCCAAAGTGGTTGTCAGAATCAATACTGCCATGTAAAAGCACACTGGCTTGGCTTAATTACCTCTTTAAGATAGTTTTAAAACATTCTTAGTGATTAGCTGTAACTGTCACATGACAGTAAATAATATCTTAGAGATTACTACTATATAGTTTAGAAGCTAAAGTTATGCATTACAATCAAACCCAGAACTGTATATCACTTTGCTGAATTAATTTTAAATCACAAAACTGCTTTTATAGTTAATATCCTCTTGTGGTTGGTTTTTTTCTCCATCCTGTTCAATATCCCTTATTGAAACTTCTGAGAAAATCTTGCCATAAGAATTAACTTTTTAAATGGAAGTGGGTCTTCTGGACTAGTGATTGAGAAGAAGAAAGCAGACCTCTACTAGGAAAATACTGTTGCTTTTCACTTTTAAAATAATAATTTTACAGAAGCAGCTACAGCACACATTCCGGCAACTTGGAAAAAGTTTTTAGTACAAGCCTGATAGTGTGTTCAGACATTAAATCGATAGATTAAGATAGTTGCCATTATAATAATGGTTGTAACATAGAGAATGATACTATTCTAAAAGGACACTGTAAAATCATGTGTACCTGATTAATTCTAAAAGGTCTATATAATTAATTTTAAAATATGTGTTCTTTACTGAAAACCCAGGAGACCAGAATGCTTTTAATGAGATTTAAAATAATCAAGGAGTATACATATGGCAGGAGAACAGATTTTAAAAAGTACTGGGCTGCAGAAACAAGTAGTTGGAAGAAGCCAGCGCTGCCTACTGTTCATAATACACAAACTTATTTACTGCCTTTAGAAAGTTAGCAATGCAAAAAAACCCCACCTTTTTAAATCAGACTGAGCATTGTAGGGATGCTTCTAATTCCTCTCTGTGATAAATGTAGCTGTGTAAAACAAGACCTGCTTCATACTGCAGTGAGTGAACATGTAGTAGTTCTATACTGAATGAGAGAGATTTTAGTGCCATACCTAAGTTTTTCCCTTAAGCAATGTTGTATTGTTCTTTGAAAAGTCTTATTGTTCTTACAAAATAGGCTTTATTTATCTTAAAGTAGGGGTATTCATAATGGTTAAAGCAGTTTGAATCATACTTCTACCTGTGAGAAAATTCTGACAAACTTTCCTCTAGAAATTAAAAACGCCCCTGTGTATTAATATTATTGTAAATTAATTTTGCAGTCAATTCAGTATTCTAACATTGTTGATTTCTGCATTATTTTTTTCATAATTTCTTCTCTTGTAATTTTCCTTAATTTTGTTATTACTTTCAGAGTGCACGATAATGAAGTGATGTTTGTGTTTTTGGTTAGGGAGAGAGTAAATAAGTTTTCTTGGTAGTCTGTTTCTACATTCAATTTTTGGTATATTTTATCTTTAAAGTTACTTTGACATGTAAATATATGTCATTGGCCTAGTTGCAGGGGCAATACCTGTTTTATTTCTACTACTAAATTATATGGAGAAAGAATTGGCCTACTCTTTTAAATTTTTCATGTTCAGTTCATATATCTGACTGACAATTATACATGTCACTTCAAAGTGAATTTCAGACCTTTTATTGAAGTTGATAAAAAGCTTCCCATTCATTGTAATAAGTACAATCCCAGCCCTGAATGAGAACAAAAAAGATTATACTTGAATTGTGTGAATATTAAAAATAAAGATTTGTAGTTATTGCCCAAAGTAGATTTCAAATTCCAATGACCATATTCTCCTTTGAATTCAGAGCCCAAGAAAATTTAAAAAACCTTATTCATAACAACAAAACACTATTATGTTCATTCAAAGGTCTTTTTGTATCATTTCAAGGTGATTGAGATGCAACAGTTAGGGAAAGTATGATAAACAGGGTAAATATTTCATCTGTATTCTCCAGTATATCCTTCCAAATACCAACCATCAGTGCCTTAACAGCTTCCTAATTGGGATGTTGAATAAAATTTTGGGCATTTAGGAAAACTGGATAGACCTATCCTAATCCTTTTGAATATATTAATTGATCTCCATAATATACTTTGTTAATAAACGCTGCTATTTCCTTATGCATTGTATGAAAAAAATTCTTTATTGGATCTTTAATTTGTACCTGATTGTTTATTTTCTCTTGTATTATGAAAAAAAGTTCAAGTGCTATTATTGATTCACACCTCTGCTGTTCATGGCTTCTGATGAATGCTGCTCAATCACCTCTGTATCTGAACAGAACAGTCCTAGCCTACTTAGGTCTTTCCACTGTGAAAAAATGTTCCGTACCTCAGATAATCCATGCTGCCCTTTTATTCATCTTCTCAATTTCTTTTACACACTCTTTAAAGTCATATAAGTACAACATTTTGCAGTAGCCAAGCATCATGGATTTGTCATCTGATATAATGAAGCTTTATGACCATTAATTACTGTCTACTAATAATTTCAACCATTCTATTTGCTTTTCTGACTGTTGCCAAGCACTGCTCCTACACTTTCAGATAACTGTCTGCAGGGGCTTCAAGATCTCTTTCCTGAGAAGTATACTCAGGATTGTATAATTAGGATTGTTTATTGTTTTCCCTGATATGTGTTACTCTGCATTTACCAATAATGAATTTAAGCTATCATTTTATCACCCTTTACAGAAACTGAATACCCAATTCTATCCATCATTACTGTGCTTCAACGAGTTATTAATATATTACAGGACTTTCCCTGTTATCTTGTTGCTCTTTATTTTTCATAAGAATATTTTGATGGATTTGGTGCTCTATGTACATCTGCAATTTTAGACACCTAACGTAGCCAAATATCCTTTGAAAGCATCTTCTGTAGACGATGCAGAAAGAGGAAGCGTTCCCTAGGACAAACTCAAACTATCACTACCTTAGCAAACAGTAAGGTGCAATAGAAACAGGTCTGTAAAAGAATTAGTCATGATAACTCCACATCCATACCATATGGGTTATGAGAGATATATTTCTGAGCATCTGTGGTTTGATTTTTTGTATTGAGTACCCATCATCAGCTGGAATAAACTAAGTTAACCCTTGGACCACATCTTTTGATTTATCTTTATCTAAAATTAATCCAATTCAAGCACTCCAAGCTCACTTTACGATATTAGTGAGGATGATGAGGAGATTTGCTTCAGAAGCACACTTCTAACTAATGCACTAACATAGACCTTTGTCACATGGAATAAGACAAACTCCCATTCAGAATCACCCCCAGAGTCACACCCCTGTCTCTTCTGTATCTCTTCACCCCAGAGATATTCCACTAGGGTCTCGCAGGTATGAGTACACTGTTTGACTGAAGGTTTCTAGAAATACCAATACAAAGACAGACTCATCCTCTTTCTTAGTTGATGGCTGTTATATGGCTTTTGAGATTTCTTTGAATCTTCCAAGTAAATCACATTTATCTATGTATCCATTAATTTTATGATCCATTCTACCAGTTTAAGTGCTGTCATATCTGTCACGTTCTGTTCTGTTGCTGTCAGCATCTGCTTGACTGATGGGATGCACCCTACAGTAGGTGATACAGAAATTTCATAGTTATATATTCTTTAAGATGAATTGTTAGCAGTAGCTTTTATAGAAATAAATTATTATTAAATGTAGCATTTAAATCTTTAGAACTTCTGGTGTATCATCTTACATTTAATATTTGCTTCATTGTGTTTTTTCCTTTAATGTCTAATAGAAGCCTTCCAACAGCAGGAGCCAGATATAATTTTACGATACCTCTCACTGATTTTTTTCCTTCTGCCACATTTCCACAGTATTTATTTTTTAGTCTCCCACTCATCCCACCCATTACGTTGGAAGGATGTAAGTATCAAGCTAAGACAAAAATTCCCAACTTCAGTAGTTATAATCTCTAATGCTTCTGAAGAGCTTCCCCCAGCAAAATCAACAAATAAAGCAAAGCTAAAAAAACATTGCTCTATGTTTCTATTCTGCTTTATTCCTTTGAATAAGCATGGTTGCTTAATGTGCAGGAGCTTCATGAGCTTGTGAAAAGCTTTTTTCTTCTTACTGTATCCTTCATGTTGTCCAAAGTTCTGCCATAATTTTATCTCCCTATATTTGTTCATTATTTTAAACATACCTTTTGCGTGAGAGGAAAGTATGATCTCAGGGGAAAAAAAAGTGATATCTTCAACTTAAATATTAGAACTTGTACTATATTGATAAAACAGTTATTGTATTGCCTTAGATATAAAAATAGTGTGTCTTCAATGGTTATGAAAAGATTTTAGTAAATAGAATACTTTGTCTGGAATTTTAGAGTGGAACATAACTTTTATTCTAAAGGACCAGTAGTGTATATGACTGCTAGTCACCACTACATAGAAATTTAGAAATTAAACTACTGAAACAATATGTTTTGGTTAAAAGTTTGAAAATTCTTTGTCATTAGTGTCCTAAATTCTTTGCAATATTTCAAGGAAAAAATGGTTAAAATTTTGAATTCAAGTTTTCTATATTCCCTATAATTATATGACTAAGGAAAAAGTGGTATAAAGTATGATTTTATGTTTACATGAACAGTTTTTATAGCAATTTCTCACTGGGACATTAGGGGCAATCTGTATCCTGTGGGGAGGTAAGCACTTGAAAGGGTTCTTTTTCTCTTACAGTGCTGAAATACAGCCTGATATAAGATAAAGTGAACTACCACTACTTTTACTGGGTTATTTTAAAAATAAATTATGCTTTATGATTGGAAGTGACCTCTAAAGCTCAGTTGGTCCAAATCCTCACACAGGAACAACTTGAGTCAGGTTACTCAGAGTTATACCCAAGTGAGTTCTTTTAAAATCTCCCTGTATGGAGATTCTGTAACCTCCATGGACAACTTATTCCAATATTTCATTGTCATCACAATGATTTTTTGTTCTTTTCTCCAGTTCAAATTTTCCATGTGATACCTTGTGTCCGTTGTCCCTTGTCTTATTGTCCTTAGAGAGGAGTCTGGCTCTTTCTTCTCTCACATTTATGTAGGTGAAGACAGCAGTAAGATTTCTTTTCCTAAGGCTGAACACATGTTCTCTTAGCCTGTCTTCATATGTCATGTGCCTCAGACCCCTGACCATCTGATGGCCTTCTCCAGGATATCAGTGTTTTTTGTAGAGGGTGTCCTAAAAATGGACACTTTATCGTAGACATGGTCTCTGAAGTACAGAACAGAGGGGAGGAATTACTTCTTTGCCCAGCTGGCTGCACTATGTCCTTTGTCTCATTTCTCTGCTATACTGGATGTTTGCCATACATTTTCCTGAGTTTTCCTTTTGCCACAAACATACTTGTCCAAGTGCTTCTTGTTACTCCTCAAATTTCTCACTAGTTTCAACTCCCAGTGAAACCAGATTTGATTTTCCTAACTACAAGTCTGAGTGCTCTGTATTCATCATAGATAGTCCATCTTTGCTTCCATCTTCCGTGTACTTCCTTTTGATGTTTGAGATCAGACAGGAATTTTGCATTCATCTTTGCTGTCCTTATGCCATGCATGCTTGACTTTGGAGAGGTTGACATGCTTTGAACGGGTTGTCCAGCTCCTTCGGCCCACTTTGTCCTGCATGGCAGGTTTTCATTCTATGGTATTGTTATTAAAATTTTTGATCCATCTGATGGCACACAGATTCTTGAAAAGTGGATTAGCATGTCTCATCAGAATACACACACACATACAGACATCTATATGTTTATATATATGTAATCTACAGAAACACTCGGCTTGTACAGAAGAAACTTATTGTAGGCAAAACTGGAGTTTGCTAACCTCTAAGATCTAATAGATAATACAAATTTTAAGGAGCAAACCAGAAAAACGAAGAGATAAATGATCTTTAAAACTGTTAAAAATCACTAACGAGACGTGTATTCTTGTCATATAATAGTAAAGGAGAGTCATGCAAAAATCACATTTTCTGAAAGCTACTGATAGTTCTGACTGTACTGAAAGAATGGAAAGATGAGTACACAGGCTAAACTTTTTGTTGCCAATTTGTACTTTCAGCTACTCTTAAAATGTAGCAGTCCATATCTATGTGAACTGTCTCTAGCAGATGATAATAAAATTAAAAAAATCTTTTGTGACTGATTACCAGGCAGCTGACATCTAATTTAGGATTTTTTTAATTGAATTTTTACTCCTTGAATTGTTTTGCTGCCACATTGTTATTAATGTATTTTTCAATGTTGAGTTTGGTCTTTCGTACTTCTAAATATTAAATATTTTAATACTACTGTTTTTATTTTTTTAGTTATGTATTTTTTTCAATGGTGAACAGTTCATATTCAGTAGGTGTGTAATATATAAACTCTTCCACTCCTTTCAATTCAGCTATTAATAAGTACTTTGTATTTCAAATTATTGATATATTCTACTTTTATACATTTCAGTACTATACCAGGTTATGGTGGGTTGATCTTGGCTGGCCACCAGGTGCCCATCCTCTATCACTCCACTTCCCAGCTGGACAGGGGAGAGAGTAAGATGGAAAAAACAACTTTTGGGTATGGATAAGGTCGTTTATTAAAAGAGAAGCCATGTGAAAGCTTGCCCACACAAAAGCGAAGCAAAAGATAGCAGAGTTTATTCTCTACTTCCCATCAACAGTGATGGTTGTCCACTCTCGAGAAGCAGGGCCTCAGCATGTGTAATGGTTCCTCAGCAGGCAGCCATTTGAGACAATGAATGCCCCCCTTCCTGTTCCTTGCCTCGGCTTTTATATCTGAGCTGACATCATATGCTGTGGAATATCCCTTTGGTCAGTTTGGGTCAGCTGGCCTACTTCGGTCCCCGCCCAGGGTCCTGCGCTTGACTGAGGAAGGAATGTTACAGTGCTGATGCTGTGCTCAGCAGTAGCCAAAACCCAGTGTGTTATCAACACCTTTCTAGATACCGATACAAAGCACAGCACTGTGAGGGCTGCTATCAGGAAATGAACTCCAGCTCAGCCAGACCCAAAACAGTGTTGACTGCCAAGGAATAACAGAAGTTTGAATTGCCTTCCAAATTTCCAATTACCTTCTGCACTTTTAATTTTTCTGGTAAAATGTCTCAAATGTGTCAATTTACTTCATCTTAGAAATTTAATTTGATGAAAACTTGATCTTCTCCCTTCTTTAAAGCATACATATCAAGAAACATTTCCATGCCAGGAGGACTTCAGAGCAAGAAGTTGGACTACTCTTTCAGATTGCACTACTCTTCCATTTTGCTCAGTTTGGGCTAAAGTGACTCACCTGACATTTGATAGTTAGCTTGAGTAATGCTGTGCACTCCCATTTTTTTACTGGGTGTCTGAAATGTTTTAGGTAAGACCTGGCAAATTCTGCATGTTAGTTCTGTGTTTCTCCTTTGTTTGGGGAATCTGGTGTATTTGATTTTCTGAAACACATATCTATAACCTCTTAAGAAAACTTGTCTTGCATGGTTGTTTTACTTCCACCCTAGACTGAAATGCAGTGGGAAGATGGGAGAAAGCTCAGCTGAGTAGAAACTAGTGAGAAAAGGGGAAAAACACTTGCACCATTGAAACCTGGATCCATAGGAAGTAGTTTGTATGGTCGCTTTATCGTTCATGTGTTTCTAATAGCCCACTCATTTAATCTTCTTGTGAATTAGGGGAGAAGATGTAGTGCCATGAATGCCAGTGCACAGTCTAAGCTCCAGCTTTCTTTATGACTTCCAGTATCACAATGGACCTTCCTTGGCCTGAATTGTTAACATTCTTACAGGAACGATAAGAATAAAATGGCTCTACCTGCCATTCAGTGATGTGTGAATCGACAATCAAATGATTGATCAATTTTTTCTGTGCTTCAGTAGCTTCTTTCATCTTGATTTACTGTATAAAATGCAGCAGTTCCAGTTAAGTTTTCTAAGGAATAGGTAAAGTAAATTAGGCAATTAGACCTAATCTTAGATTTAAAAATTGAAAAACCATCAGTGTCTCTGTCTTGCAAAGAAAATACATTTCAATATCTGAAAATAAAAAAATCTTTTGTAAGAAAAGAGTATCCTTACAAAAGAAAACTCCTGTAGTCCTGACAGCCTGCCTGTAAATGGCTTTCATGAATTTCTAATATATTTTTCTTTTGTTCATTTTTAAAAAAACGACTTTGGACTCTAGAAGCTTTTAAGAAGGAGAAGTTTTGAAAGTGGAGCAATAGGAAGTGCTAAATATTTTATTCGTGATTTATGATAACATGCTTTTGCTTTACTCCTTTAATAGAAAAAAATCATGACAGTTAGCAAAATGATGAGGATTAATGTATGAAAAGGTACTGCATGGCAGCCTCTGAGTAAGGTATTTATAAAGAGTTTCTTTTTAAAAAAAAAAAAGTATGTCAAAATAAATTACATGAAGATTAGGAAATTACTGTAGTCAGAACAAACAGAATACGCAGTCCATGAATTTTTTTTTCTGTAACGTCTGTTGCATCCTGACTGAGATCACCCAATCTTCGTCTAGTGCCCTCTCTCACAGGAGTCTCATGTTACTTTTGTTCATCTACTTGGTTTAAAGCAGAGTAAAACAGGTGAACCTCTGAAGATTTTAATGTAGGAAAAAAGCTATTTTTATATATATATGTATATATTTCAGTTTATTTAGTCCTTTTTGCAGCTGTTGGTGAACCCGTGTCCTTCACGGTCTACAGGTAATCATTCACCTTTAAACACTTATACAACCAGAGTTATATGTTCTACACGATCTATCAATACTAAGAAACAGTGAAGAGCTGCAGAAGGAAAAAAACCCCAACACACAAATAGAAAGGTAAAAAGCGAGATAGAAGCCATCAAAATAGAAAAGTCGAGGCAGACAAAGTCTGGGTAACCGTTTTGCCAGGCTGACAGGAAGCCACTGTCTATGCTGTGAGGACTTCGTCCAAGTTTCACTGGTGGCAGTAGAATGGCTTCAGCAGGCTTTGATTCAAACCTAATTCAGCCAATTTATTGAATGATTTCTTCATTTTTGTCACACCGGTCTTGTTGCTGAGCAGGGATGAGGAGGAAGAGGACAAGGGGAGGCCAAAGGAAAGTTGACCACACAAATGTAATGCTGGAAGCATTAGACTGCATGGGGTTGTTCAGCCTCCACAAAGAACCAAACTTATTCCCATGGAAACCAATGTTCGAAGATGAATAAGTAGCCTGGCTCTCAGCAGCTCCCTTTCCTTTTTTCTCTTTTCTTCTCTCTTGGGATGTTTTGTTTTTGTTTTTGGTAAAGGGAAAGAAAGAGTCTCTTCACCTCCAAGCAGCTTGAGAAAAGACTGGCAACATTCATTCCACTAATAAGCTGGCAATTAATGCAAAAAGGAATGTCCTGGATTTCTCAAAGAGATGTATTTTTCAACAGGAGCTAGTCAAGATGTTGATGAGGTGGTTTTAGTGTGGGGTTTTTTTCTTTTCTTTTTTTCTTTTTCCTCTTGTTGTTGTTTTGTTTTATTTTGCTTTGTTTTGTTTAAATGGAAAGTACACTTTCTGGAAAAAGGGGGCTGCTAAACTGGTGTTGTAAGTCTGCCCTCACGTGTTGGATTTTAACTCTTCAGGAGAGAAAGTATAAGTAAGCTCAAAGGAATCCACCAGATATATTGTGGCACCACCCAGTACAGATCCTGAGGGCTGTGGGTTTTTTTAATTCTAAGGTTTACATACTGATGTAGACATACCAATGGGTTACACACACAGGGAATACACAGAGGTATGCACTATCCATTTGATGTAGCAGATATGGGTCATTATAATTCCTGCACTAAGTAGATAATGAATTCAAAGGGATTGGTACAGAGGTGTTGCTGATGGTATCAGCGTTTATAATGTGTTGCAGCTATTGACTGATATTAAAAGAGGCAGCCTGAAAAGCATGAGTATTATCAACTAACTTTTAGTAAGTAAGGAAGATACTCTCAGTCTCAGAAGTCTGAAAGAAATTCTGTGCATTTGGCTTCTTGTGAGGACAACTTCTGAGAATAGGAAGTGCTGTAGGGTATAGCATCATATGGGAAATTTCCAGTGTGAGTCAGCATGAATCTGTGCCTAGATGGGGCACAAATGGTTCTGCAAGCTTTGGAACTAATGAAGCCAGGTATCCTGCAGACTTCCACCTGCAGCTGACTAACTCTGGGGTCTCTGAAAGTGTCAGTGCCCACTGAACTTTGGGTGTCATGAGCTTGTCCGTCCAAAGGACTTCTGTGTGGATCCTCTGGTAACTAAATGAGGATCTCATGCTGCAGCCTTTCCTTTAAGACAGAATACATTTTGGTTGCTCTTCCTTTCCCCTCTCCAGACATCTGTTTCAGTAAAACTTACAGCAACATAATTGTCTGTCCCTCTACTCCACTTGGCTGATATCAGCCAGTAGGCTCAAAATTATTAGGGAAACCAACCAGACAAGATGATTGCCTAAGCCTCATTTCCTTAGGAAACCTGGCTTAAAAGTTAATATTAGCAATAGCTTCTGAATTGGAACTACACTGTGCACTACAGGACTTCAGTGTGCAGTGAATTTCTATATGCCCAAATGCAGTTTGGTGTGTTGCTCCTATTGTACTTTTGCTATAAACTTTCTCCTGGGCCCTGTTAGCAAACAAACCTCCCTCCAGCTACTGTGTGGGTGAACGGTCATAGCAGTGTCCTTAGCATGGGAGGGTCTCTTTGCTCCTTGCTTTACCCACTGATGTTTTTGGGCACCTGCTTACCAGAAAGGAATGGAGGCCACACATCCATTTGAGTTTTCCCTGGCCTTCTGCACATTTTGAATCTGCACTCAAATCAGCAGTTTTTAGTGGGTTTCATCTTCTGTTACTGAGAAATTAACTTCCATGGCATTTTTTTAACAAGTCTTTTAAAAGACCTTGAATATATGAGTGCCAATTTGGTTTAATGTATCTATCTGGAGCATTTAAATTGTTTTTTAATTTAATTTTTAAAAGTTTTGTGTCTTCTTTTTAGATAATGATTCATGGATGTGCAGTGTGAGAAATGTGTTTTCTGCTGCAATGATTGGAAACCTGGTCCTCCATTTCTTCATTGCTGCCTAGGGTCTGCATTTTTACCTGCGTGGTGTTGTTCTTACTATGTATCTGGTCTTTTCTCTTTCCCTTCTCTCAGAACAGCTGTCCTAGACAGAACAGCTGGGACCAATTCATCACTGGATGGGTGTAACCCAAACCTGTGTATTCTATAGCCTTCCATGCCATTTCC